>BSBK01000219.1:517500-1142500 GCA_027943335.1 Chamaecyparis obtusa
CTTGTTTGGTAGTTGTTAAATTTTATTGAAGATTTAGAACTTAGTTTTATTTGATGCTTTAGCTTCATTTCATTTGTTAGTTGCATGTCATATGAGCTTGACGGTTTCTTGCATAGCTCCTCTTTGAGCTTCTTTGGCTTCTTGTATTGAATACTTGAGGTTTTCTTCCATAGCTCCTCCTTGAGTAGTTCATTATTTGTTTTAATCTACCTTGCATTCATAGTGGGATTTATACTTGTGTTGGGAGAACACACCCACAACCTCTGTAAGAGCTTAAATCAATCAAGTCTTGGGTGCACTTGTTGCATGCTCATCTAAGGTTATGGTGAAAACTTTTAGTTTTGCAAATTTATGAATATGTTAGATTAGAATGGATATGCCCTTTATTTCTAAAGTTTGCATGTTTTAGCTTGCTCCCAAAAGGTAGGTTTTCATCATATACATTTTGGCACACCTGGTGGGACCCACATTTTGATTTTCTAACCTTTTTTTTAATTTTTGTGAGACTTCCAGATAGGCATCTCCACCCATCCAGAGGTGTCTCTTCTTGTTGATAGGCATCTCTACTACACAAGCATCTATTAGGAATGGGAACACTGAGATGGGGGTGAATCAGTGTTCACTTATATCTTATTAATTTCTTAACTCTTGAAACTTAACTTGATTGCTTAAGTACAGAAATGAAGATCAATATGAACAAGATAAACAATCACAACACATAACATGAATATGGTTACAGGGAAACCAAAATGGGTAAAAATCTTGGTGGGAATGAATTGGTGTTGTGACACTGCTTGTTTGATCAGTTCCTTTTGTGTGCTAATGCTTTAGCCCCTTGTAAATCTATAACTCATTCTATCTTCTCTTCATATGTCTCTACTCTACTTATCTTATCTCTATATCCATATTTTATCATTTATTACAAAGGCGCATCTTATATTTATATGCACTAACAAAACAAATAACTAGGTTGGCCTAAAACCGATTACATACAATGCTTCCAAGTGAATTGGCTTAAGCGTGTTTACAAACAAAGATGATTAAATGTCTACAACCTAATTACAAGAGGTGCATAGCCTTTACAAAACATTATTATAACCGCTAATCAAATTACTAACAGTTGGCTACATACTATGTTCTATTCTGGCATTCACTGTTTGTACCACTTCAACTGTATGTATCTTCGTCATACTATCTCATATGATCATGTGCTCTTAGACTTAGCATGAATACTCACCATCTTAACTTCAAGGGAACATACCATAAGTCAGTCATACACACATGCGTTGATGCTCTAATCTATTGGTGCTCTACTAACTATCTAGTCTTCTATATTTAGCCATATTCTGACCTTATGATAATGTGTGTTGACTCCAAAACTCTATATGACTTTGTTGCCATAATGAAAACACTATATATAGTCATATACAATAGTATAGTCAACTTTCCAACAATCTCCCCCTTTGTCATTAATGGAAACAAAGGAATATGGAAAGTTACTAACTGTACCCTTATACAAAATTCTTTAGTATATACTCTAACTTATTTCTCCCTTATAATCTGTACTATACTCCTTCTTTACATCATATATATTACTCCATATTCTACATACAATACTCCTCCATTGACATTAATGAAAAAGGTGCTAAAAAAAATGTATCTACAAGTACTTACAAAGAAAGCACATCCGAATAAGAAACTTGCAAGTTCTGGATCTCTTGTTTCCAAAATTCTATCAATGCATTGACAGTCTATAGATGGGTGCATAAGGCATATCATAGCTTCTCCATAATTTCCAATTTTGTACTTAGACCTTGATCATATGTTACCATAGTGGCATCAATTTCCTTGATGTTCTGATTAAGTACATCTAGAGAAGGTGCAAGAGCATTCCTGAGCTATGTTTGGCTTGCCCTTATCTTGGACATCTCCTTTTTAGCCTTTTCTATTTTGTCTATCTATCCTTGGTACACATTATTGCACATGTTCACATTGGAGGAGGGATCTTCCACTGATTTCCTTACATTATCTATCATTGCTTCTACCTCCTATATTTTCTTGTAGTGATCACCAGTTAGCTTATCCTAGTTCATACAATTAGCAATGATCTTCCTTCCCTTGGCAACAAACTCCTTCAAGGATTCTTGACCAATCTTTAATGAACTAAGGTCAAGTTTGAAGTTTCCAACTAGTTCACTCAATCTCTTCTTCATATATTTTTCTTCTACAACTTGGGATGCAGATTCTTCCAAGCTAGAAAAGTTTTCTCTAAAGTTTGTCAGTATGGTACTGACATCATCAACTAAATGAACCTTAGACACTTTCTTGTCTAAAGGTAGCAAGATGTTTAGAATGTTGACTGATTCAACAAACAGAGGGTTCCTCATTAATTGCTTCTCTTTTTCTTTCTCCATAGCAAGGACACTAATCTTAATTAGGTCTTCTTCTACCCAAGAGTCCAAGCTAGTCATGTCTGATGTCAAACTTGACAACAATGATGCTAAGGGTAAGGGAGTGATAGGAGTGTTTTCCATCACTTCTTGCTTTATCTTCATAGGTATTTCAATAGATGGCTCATCTATTGGTTCACTTCTTTTAACCTCTTCTTCTCCTTTCTCCTCTTCTATCTTTTCTTTTTCCATCTCTTTTTCTATCTCCTTTTCTTCTTCTTCACCTATTATATCCTCTATTAATACTCCTTGTAGCTTAGGTGAATTGTCACTGCATAGAATTTCAACCTCATGTGTGGTCACAAAGGCTTCCTCAAACTTATCCAAGTCTTTATCTATGGCCTCCATGGCTATCTCTACATTATCAATGATGATTGTGTTATCTTTTTGTGTCCCAGTCATGGGCACATACTTCACTACCTCTGTAGGTTTTACCATTGTAAGTGTTAGATCCTGAGGACTTGTTACTAGTGTATTGGTGGTCTCTGACTCCTTGGATTCCTTAGAGGGCACTTGAGTTGTGGATTTAGTAGGTGGGTACATGTGCCTATCTAGAAGGAATTTCTCAAAAATATTTTTGTATCTCTTTAGCTACCAACTCAAAGTTATTATCCATTATGTGTAGTGTTCTCAACTTTGTTCTAAGGTGTGGCTTCACCATATCTAATAATAATGTTTTCTCTTTTAAGGAACATACAGGGAGGCTTTCATCTAGAATATTTTCCCTTATTCTAAGATCTTCTTTAATAGCCTATTTCTTCAAGGATTCCAAGACATTCCAAACACTATCCAGAATGACTATCTTGAGTTCCAAGACTATCTTATTGAACTTAATCATATGTTTTATGATCATGCCATGAATATCTAATTTATCAATTTCACTGTATCTCTCATAAAATTTTCCTATCTGATCTATTATGCCTTCATTAATAATCCTTGTTCTCAAAACTTGAAGATTAGGTCTTAAACCTACCTCAGGAGGTGCTTGAGCATTCTTTTTCTTAGTTATAGTTGCCTACAAGGATGGGTGACTTGTGCTAGTTTCCTTCTTCCTCTTTGGCATGATTTTGTATTCTGGAGGTGATGTGGTATCTGGAACAATTGTCTCTTTGGGCATAGGAGAGATAACATTTGTTTTACCCTATTTATCCTATGGATCATCAGTCTTCTCAATCTCAATTTTCTTTATTTTAGAATCATCTTTCTTGGCTTCCATTGTGGATGCACTCTCAATCTCCAATGCTATCTTTTCTTCTCTTTCTTTGTCTAGGTCTTCATATCTTACACCATGAATTCTAAGTATCTTAGATGTAATATTAGAGGCTTTCCTCTTAGTTGTTTCATTGTTTAGAACTGCATCAACTTCTCTTATCTTTTCTTCATAAGTACCCCACCTAGGTTCATTAGGGTCCTTAGGTGCTGATAGTAATACTTGTGCATATGCTTCCAGGATTGGTTCTTCTACCTCATAACCAAGTGGATGGATCCACTTTGTTCTAGGCTCTACGGCTTCCATGCATGTTATGTTAGTTTCTACCATAAAGAAAATGTTTTCTTTGTATTTCTCAACAATACTCTTTGGTATCCTATAACTCATCTTCATTTTGGCCTTGAATGTCTTCAATTATAGCTCCATGTAATCCTTCAATGTTCTCTCAATAGATGCCTTAAGATATATTTGAGGCATTGTGGGTATACTTTTGTCTAAATACAAATCTAAAACCTTTCCAAGTATATGGAAGTACATGTAAATGATTAAAGACCCAAACCTGCATATTGTGGTCTTATCATGCTTGATGGCTTTAATGTTATCAATCAATTGTGCACACAAGATCTCACACAAATTGAACTCTCCATTTTCCTTAACAATTCTAATTGTTGTAAGAATAATGGTTGTGGACACACTATTCACCCTGTTGGTGTGTTGAAACTTGTAACCTAGTATCATAGACATCAATTTGATGTCTTTCTCTTCAATAGGCTCAATTTTCATACCATGCCTATCACTTCTAGACTTACATGCTTGTTCAACTAGTTTCCTTACATCCTTTCCCACTAGAAGAATGACACGTATCCTAGAAAGGTCAGTCATTTCATGAATAAGATCTCCTATGATTCTTACTGGGACTTCACCTATCCAAAATAGGTCATCATGGATTCTGCTTAACAAGATCTTGATCCACTCAAATTCATAAAACTCATATGCCATACCATATTCTATAATGGGATGGTCTTCTAGATGTGTGAACTCATCTAGGAATGTTCTGTTTGGTTTCATCATGGACTCAAGGTGAGACCTTATCCTATCAAGTCCAACTGGTTCCTTCTTACAGTATATGTATGCATGAATGTCTTCAACATGAATTACACCCATAGGGGTTCTTAAAAATGCACCTTCTAGGTCATCTAGGGTTGACTTAAAAGGGTGTCTCTTAAAAATGTATCTCTTTCTCTTAGAAACATCAAACACAACTAGTGTATCCATGAGTTACATTGTTAACACTTCAAATCAGATTCCAAGGACTTCTAAATTGATGCATCAGGCTAGGGCTTAGTAATTGATCAATTGCACTTCTTCACTAGTAAATCAAGCTTCAAAACTTCACAATTCAACTACTAGGGCTTATGTGGTCTCTAATCACTCTAACTTGAATGCAATGAGTGATCTATAAGTTTTCATAGACTATAAAGTGAAATTTTTTCAATTAATGCTTTTTGGGTAAATTAGAATTCAATTGAGAATTTCCAACTTCTATCCTGCAATCAATCAGGCAATGTGCTCTTGCACATAGTAGCAAATAGTCTCCAAAATGTTAAATCCAAAGGCACATACTTTGAGAGTGAGTATACTAGCTACGTGGGGGTCTAGAGCTAAATTAGCTCTCCCTATGACCCTAAGCATCATTCATCTAGATGTAGAGGGTGTGTCCATTGCAGATGCAACCAATACATACTCATCAACCTTATCCTTCTTTGTTTCTATCCAAATCAAGCTCACATCTTCTGAAGCTTTCACAAACTTGACTTCTCCTTCAGTATCCAATATTGATTCTTCTGGCTTTATAGGGCTTTCTTGACTTTGCATTCTTGGTCTACAAAACTTTGAGATGTGTCCAACCTTGTTACAAGAGTGAAAAATAACTGGAGGCCTTAAATTCCTCAGTGCATTGATGTGGGTTACCATTTTACATTGTCTAGATGGGTGACCATTATAATTACATATTTGACATGTAATACTCAGAGAGCTTATTGCATTTAGTTGATTCTGATTTCTTAGATTATGTTGAGTCTTGTTCTTTTGACTTGTTCTACAATTCATAGCTCTATGACCAAATTTATTGCATGAATAACAGTAACCATTGAAAGGTCTTACCTCTTTACAATTCCTTGCTATATGTCCATGCTTTTTATAGGCATGACAAGTTTGGTCTACTGGCTTGTGCTCATCCTTAGATGGTTCAACATTGTCTTTAGTCTGATTTCTAGTTTCCTTAGCATCTGTAGTGTCTTTTGGTGCTTTCATCCTTGCTCGCATATCATCAATCTAATTGTGTGCTTCATTTAATCCAACACCATTGATATCTCCTTTAAGCTTCTCTGCATATAACTATGACTCTATCAAATCAAAACTGGTGTGTAATTCTCAATGTGATTCTTTGCCTCTTTCAACTCAGATTCTAGATTTTCTTTATTGTTTCTTAGCTGCAAAATTTCCATGTTTGCTTGCCTCAATTCTTCAATCAGTTGAAGGTTCTATTTGATCTGTTCATCATAAAATTCTTGATTGTTAGTTAGCTTTTCATCCAACTCTTCAATCTGATCTTTTAGAGATGTTTTTTCTTCATTCAGCTTCTTAACCATTTTCCCTAAATCACTATTAGAACAATCTTTCAAATCTTTTCCTAGCTTCTTGATGAAAGCTTGTACACCACTAATTTTCAATTTTAGTTCTTCAACTTCTTTCTCAGATCTGTCAAGGTCTTCAAGAGCTCCCATAAAATTCTTCTTCAGATGTTTTTCTTCTTCTGAATCCATTGATCTCCTTATGTGATTAAACTTATCTTCAAAGGACTAGAGCTCTGATGCCAATTTTTAGGAATGGGAACACTAAGAGGGGGGGTGAATCAGTGTTCACTTATATCTTATTAATTTCTTAACTCTTGAAACTTAACTTGATTGCTTAAGTACTAAAATGAACATCAATATGAACAAGAAATAATCACAACACATAAACCAATATGGTTACGGGGAAACCCAAATAGGTAAAAACCCCGGTGGGAATTGACACCCACTAAGAATTGCACTAGTGTTTTATGATCCTTGTTAGAAGATCTGCAACCTTGTTAGGAGTTGTTCTTTACAATGCTTTTAGTACAGTGACTTGGTCAAAGGTCAAACCTTGTTAGGAGTCTTTTACAATAACCTTTTTAGGGGTGGGGACACACTATCCTAGAGCTCACTACTCAAGTGGTGAAGGCTACAACCTTCTGATCTTAGATACACACTATATTTGCTGGATGAACTAGTGTTGTGACACTGCTTGTCCGTTCAGTTCCTTTTGGGCTCTGATGCTTTGGCCCCTTGTAAAGCTCTAACTCATTCTATATTCTCTTTGCATTTCTATTCTCTTCTTATCTTATCTCTATATCCATACTTCATCATTTATTACAAAGGCACATCTTATATTTATATGCACTAACAAAACAAATAACTAGGTCATACTACAACGGATTACATACAATGCTACCAAGTGAGTTGGGTCAAGCATGTTTACAAACAAAGATGTTTACATGTCTACAACCTAATTACAATAAGCACATAGCCTTTACAAAACATTATTATAATTTCTAATCAAATTACTAACAGTCAGCTACATACTCTTTTCTATTCTGGCATTCACTATCTGTACCACTTCAACTGTCTGTATCTTCATCATATTGTCTCATCTAATCATGCACTCTTAGAATTAGCATGAAAAACTCACTTACCATCTTAACTTCAAGGGCGCATACCATAACTTGGTCATACGCACGTGCACTAATGCTCTGATCTATTGGTGCTTTGCTAACTATCCAGTCTTCTATATTTAGCCATATTCTAACCTTATGATAATGTGTGTTGACTCCAAAACTCTATATGAATTTTTTTCCATAATGACAACACTATAATAGTCATATACAATAGTATAGTCAACTTTCCAATAGCGTCTCTTCTTGTACATAGACATCTCCACCTACAGATAGGTGTCTCTACCAAAAAGGGTTTTTCTTCCCATTTAGTTTTTTCTAATCAAGAAAACTTACATTTTTTAATCAAATTAAGGCTAATAATCATTATTAAAACACTTTATTGTATCTGTAAATGAAGAAAAATACATAAAAACTAAGAGAATATTTTTTTATATTTCTTTATTGTATAGATAGGTGTCTCTGCATGTACATAGGTGTCTCTTCTAGAAAGGGAGTTCCCTTTTACATTAGCCTTTTAGTTAATTATGTGATTTTTTTGGCATATTAAGGTTCAAAGTTATTGTACTTTATCATAAGAAACCTTTTTTATGCATTTTTAAGTTAATGGGAGCATAAAACCCTAACAAATTGGTAGTTAATATTTCTTTGTTGTGCAAATAGTCATCTCTACACAGGTAGTTTTGCTTGTACATAGGCATCTCTTCAGAGGTGTCTCTACCTATTTTCAGCTCTTTTCCATAATATCTTTCATTTTAAGGTTGTTGATCTGGGTTTTTTAGAAGTTATTGAAATTTTTTGCCTTCTAACAATGATTTTGTAGAATGTTTGGCCAAGACTTGAATATTTTGAGACTACTAACTTGTTTTCTTTGTAGAAAATTGTTAGAAGACCAAACACATTAAACTACTCACCAAAGTTGTTTTTTAGGTTGTTAAGGAGATTCAATCAAACATTGTATTTTCTTAATGATTTCATAGGCACCTAGTATTAAGTAGGAAGTTTTTTTTTTATAATAATTCATTAGCTAGGGGAGTATGCTCTTTTCTCCAATTGGTAAAATCAGAAACCTAGAACCTTTTGAATTTTTGTCTTAAAGAAAACTGGAATTAATCAATTATTTGGTGTATTTAGGAGATTTTCAAACCTCATTGGATAGGAGACTATTCTCTTTTCCCCTTGAGGGAAAAATAGAAATCTAGACTCCTTCCCTAGCTAATCCATATGTTCTTTCATTAAACATTTAGAGAGCTTGTCGGTTGAGGAAAAATCTCTTGGGAATGACTCAAAGTGGAGACAAGCAAATGCCAACTCTTCCACCCACTATAAATATATGCTTCCTTGAGATTAAAGTCTTGGAAGACATGTTTAATTTTATGTTTTCACTTTGGTGTTCACATATGCTTCATCATGCATAGGGATGAGTGGCCTAAATCCTTCTTGTGGGAGTATGTTAGTTGAAGTACTTATAGGGCTATATGCCTCAATCTCGCAAGTCAAGACTATAGGGGATGATCATGAATGGATGTATTGACTAAAATTTTTAGAGTAGTGACCACTCAGTTCACCTCTAAAAGGTTGATAATCTGTGTGCAAGGAAAATATTAATCTCCCCAAGACACTCACCATATCTAGCCCCCATCAATGTTAACACTTTGATAATATGACATCATCACTGGAGCCATTGTGTGCTTAGTGATGGCCATATCCTGAGGAGTTGTTGGGTGTGTTCCTAAGTCAGTGAGAAAATATTTTCAATTTCATCCAATATCCTTCTAGGGATAAAAACTGTGTTTGTTACTTTCCATTACAAAATAAACCCATGCACTTGAATCTCACAAGTTTTCTTTGTCCTTTGTAGGACTATTTTTCAAAAATGTTCTTGTAGCCTAAACATTTGATGTATACATGAAATCGATTCTTACCAAGAACATCCTTCAATATATTTTTCATCACAATCTATATCTTGTTTTTCTTATTTTTAAGCCATGATTGATGGTGTGAAACATAAGAAAGTAAAAATTCTAGTTTCCCATGTCTACAAAGAAAAGAAGATCGCTGATAGAAAGGCTAGAGTCAAAAAATCCTATTTGAAATCTATCTAATCAACTCTTGAATCTAGTGAAAAGATTGATAAAATCAGCTATAACAATCGGGTTGCTAATTTTGTTCCCAAGAACAATATGAACATGGCCTTTGTCACTTGGGAATCCTATGATTAAGTACCTTTGACCTTCATTCTTCTTCAAATCACTCATCATTTTCTCATCTTTAATCATATCCTCCTTCATCCACATTTCAAAATATTAAGAGCATTAATCAAAACCTTGGACTTCAAATCAAAATCAAATCAATCCATCTTTCACACTTCAATCCAACAATAGGGTGAAAGAATAAATCCAATAGTGTTATGTAGACCTTTAATCAAAGAAACAACTAATTCCTTGATACTTTGAGAGTTGAGTCTTTCTCTAGTATTTTTAATCCAATCCTATTTTTTAAGGGGATCATCAGTCTATCACCCAAATAAGAGAAGATTTTAAATCAAACCCAATCTTTTTTTTTCACAATCACAAGGTCTCATTTCACCTAGGTTTGTTCCAAACCTTTAAAACAAATCAATCTTTGAGGCTTAGTTCCTCTTTAATCCAATCAATCGAATCAATCCCAAATCAAATCAAATCAAATCAACCATTGGGGGCTTATCTCCTTTAAAAACAAATTCAATCAATCCTCAAGGATTATTCCTCTTAATCCAATCCAAATCCTAGTCCAAGTTTCTCCTAATTCATCAATTCATTTCCTCCTCTCATCATTTTCCATTAATCTATTAACATTCTTCAATCCCAACCCAAGGTCACTCATGCATGGTACTTACTTGATCTCAAGCCAAGATAAGACAAGAATCTATCACCATGGATAATGATCAAGAAACCGTTTACCAAGAAAACTTCAATGACGATGAAGAAGCACATATGGAATCTGACATTGTCATGCCTAAAAGTGTCAATGAAAATCTATGAGCTAAAGAGTTCTTTGATGATCCTAAAAATTTGAGCCTAGTGGAAGATAGAATCGAAGCCAATAGTTCTAATATCTTCCTTAACCTTATTCAAATGGGTGTCAAGCTCCCTAAAAAAATTGATGAAACCTTTCTCGAGAACAATCTGATTAGAACTAACAAAGGTAAGTTTGTTCTTATTATGCCTTCAACATCTGATAACATGAATCAACCTTCCCATGATACACTTGAACAAATCTGGAAGCTTCTAAGGAGGCCTAACTCAAATGACAACAATAATATCAATGGAGTGAACAATAATGACTTGAATGGAGGTCATGGACCTAAACATCATTTAGGGTCATTGGGGTGATACTCTGCTTCAATTTTCTCAAAGCCTAATGGAGTCTTAAAGAATCAAAATTATTCACATATAAATAACACCAACCACATTCCTAGTAGACACAACACAAATCCTCCACATCTCAGAGGACATAACACATCATTTGGGGGAGGAACAAATCAAGGCCATACAATCATCATTAATAATCCTCCTGAATTGATGCAACAAATCAATGAGCTTAAGAGCATGATGATGATGACGATGCAAAAAGGTGGGAAGAAGGAATTCTCTTTTGTAGAGATATGTCCTTATCTATTTGATAAATCAATGAGTGTTCAACCATCCCCGAACAACTTTGAGATTCCTAAATTTGATAAATACAATGGAGAATCATGCCATGTAAAACATATCAAAGAATTCTATGTAACATCTCAAGAAGTCACCCACAATGATAACTTCCTTCAAAGGCTCTTCACTAGGAGTCTTGGTGTCCCTACCCTTGAGTGGCTATTGAATCTTGTCCCTAGCTCTATATCAACATTCCTTGATCTCACTAAGAATTTTTTTGCCTAATATTATTACAACATCAAACACCAAGCATCACTTAGTGACTTATGTAATACAAAGCAACACAATGGGGAGACCTTTGCCATTTTTATTCAAAGATGGTGATATCTTACAAATCGTATGCCTTGGAAAGTTCTAGAGTCACACCTTGTTGACATCTTCACTAAGAATCTGGTTATAGAAATGCAATTAGAAATGAAAATGGCTGCCCCAGACTAATTTGAGGCACTCATTAAGAAGGGAAAATCTATCGAAGATGGGCTTTTGATGAAATGGGCCATTAAAAATTATCCTTCTAATTCATCTAATAAAACTAATGATAAACCTAAGTTCTGGTCTAAGAACAAGGGTGTTTTTAATGATGGAGTGATAGATGCTAAGCATGTCCAAAATTTTCAAGCATCTAACAACAACAATTAATGAAATCGTAATAACAATAATCAAAATAACCGCAATCAAAACAATAAATAGAATAATCAAGGTACTCAAACCAATTCAAACAATCAAAATCATAATCAAGGATCTAGTTATTGTGGTTCCCTATTCTCATGTTACAATGGAAAGAACAATAATAACAACAATAATAGACCACCGCAATAAATGCAATTCACATAGCTAGCAGACTCCTTTGATGTCATCTTTTGGCATCTAGTTGATCAAGGAATGATGGTCTATCCTAACACAAGGCATTTTGATGATAATAAACTAAAACCAAACTAGTGTAAGGACAATTAATACTATGATTATGATCACATCAAAGGGCATGAAATTAAGAAATGCATGAAATTTCACCATTTTGTTCAAGATTTGATTAACGATGGAAAAATTGAGGTAGAAGGTCAAAATGTCTTTGCCTCCAATACCCAATTAAAAATGTATTCTAAACCTTTTCTAGAACATAATCAAAATAATACCTCCTCATCGAAAGGCTTTTCCTATGATTACACTACAAACAAGATCTCAGGAGATGAATGCACTTGTGGTAGCTTAGAAGAAAAATGATATTTTTGGTTCTGACTCACTATGTTGCCACGTCAAACAATCTAAAGCTTGTGTACACATGGTGAATCTAAAGAGTGTTAATTTCAATGTCACCACCTATCCTCCTCAATTCATTGTGTAAGCCACTCCAAATCCACCTATTAGAGATCCACCTTCTGCACCATCCACATCGACACAACATGCATCACATTATGACCTTCTTTCTTAGTTAAAGATGACTCCTACACAAATATCCATGTTCCTTATCTTGACCACAATAAACTTTTAAATATCCAAGTAACCATCCATAATACCTAAATCAAAAGTGTCCTCATAGACAATGGATCTGATATGAATTTCTGCACTTTGAGTATGATCTGCAACATCAGTCTTTCTGAGGACCTTATTGATGTAAATAAGATAATCACAATAAAAAAATATAACAAAAGAGAAAGGGTGAGTAAAGGTCTCATTGTACTCCCCTTAAAAATGGGCCCATCCCCTATTGAAATAGTCTATTAGGTGCTTGATTTAGATCTACCCTATAATATCCTCTTGGGTAGACCATGGATGTTGGAGATTTGCCAGTAGGCTAGTACTGACTATATGTTTGTCATTGATGACAACATATGGAAAGTGGCATGCGTGGAATTCTTATATAGTAATCTCTTAGTATATGTTTCATGGGCATGATATCATGGGCGTAGAGGTTAACTGTTAGTATAGATAGTTATATAGTAGCTTGTGTTCCTAACAGAGTAACAGACAGTGTTCTGTGCATGGTTTTCCATATAGTTATCATGGAGGCTTGCACCCTTGGATATATGTTGAAGACATATTAGTGATGTTTTAGTTATGGATGCATGGTCTGATGATGAACGCAAGTGAAGTTATGTTGTCGCTATTCACCATTAGTAGTTTCCTATGTTTATTCAAAAGTGCCGACGGAGATTTTTTTGGTTCTAGAGTTTCTTCTATCATGTGGGTATGTGCCCTTGGATTTAAGCTCAGAGGAGAGTCATTGATGTTTAGTTAAGAGTGCATGAGTTAATTTATCTTGTGGAGAAAGATCCAGTTGTTTTGGTAGAGCTGACAGTGTGTAGCGTGCGTCTACAATTATCTTATTAAGATAGGTCCTAGAATGTGTTGTGTGCATAGAAGAGTTGACAAAATTTTTATTGGAGTTTGTTATGGTTTCTCTATTATGATTTCAAGGTGGTTCTGATAAGCTGACTTGATTATATCATTTAGAGGAAAGATATTTATAGGCAGTCATTTGTGATTGCTTAAGTGTGGTTCATGGTTGATTAAGTAGAGCATAGAAGGGTGTGCGAAGTGTTGAGCCATCAATAGAAGGTCTATGTGACCAAGTTAAGTACTTGTGCTATTCATTTGAACTGATCCAAACAATAGGTCATAGTGCAATTCACCAAGATCTAGATATAGTGTGTATCTATTATTAAGAAGGTTGTAGCCTTCGCCCCTTTGAGCAGTGAGCTCTTGGACAGTGCGTCCTCTCCCCTAATAGGGAAAATTGTAAAAGACTCCTAACAAGGTCTAACCCTTGACCAGGTCTACTGTACTTAATATATTGTAAAGCTACTCCTAATAGGGTAAAGGATCTTCTAACAAGGATCATTATACACTAGTATAGAATATTAGTGGGTATCAAGTCCCACCGGGGTTTTTATCTATTTGGGTTTCCCCATAACCAAAATATTGGTGTTGTGTTCATTTGTTATTTCATTGTGTTTATGCTTTGTGTTTAAGTATACTTAATTTGATAAAGAATTGAATCTAGTAGATAACTAATTCACCCCCCCCCTCCCGGTTATCTCTTGGGACTATTCCTAACAATTGGTATCAGAGCCAAGTTCCTCGGAGAGAAATTTTAACAACTTGAGGTTGATCAGATGGCATACTTTAGGAAAGAGAGTCCTAAATTTGATGGAGAGAATTATCTTGATTGGAAGAACAAGATGGTGACTCATTTGCAGTGCATTGCTTTTTAAGTTTTTAATATTACTATCAAAGAAGCCAAGATTCCTACCCTAGAAGATCTTGAAAAGGATGACGCTAATGACACACAAAAGGAATTGTTTCATCAAAATACTATAGCTAAAGAATCCCTTATTAGCACCCTATAAGATAGTGAGTTTTCAAAGATAAAGAAGGTAGACACCACCCACAAGATATGGAAGTACCTAGTAGAAATATTTGAAGGAGACAAACAAGAAAAGGATGCACGTAGAAAGATATGGAAGAAAAGATTCAATGCATTAGAGATGTTGCCTAAAGAAAACATCAGAGGTTATAATCAAAGGATCAATGAAGTAGTTGTTGGAATTAGGAACAATGGTCGAGAGATCTCAGAGGAAGATATTATGGACAAGTTGATGAGTACTCTCACTCTAGAATATGAAAGAAAAATCAACATCCTTGATGAGACCATGAAACTTACAAATAATTTCAAGAGAGAGACCTTGATCAGCAAAATATCAGCTTTTGATATTTCAAGATTGAAGACAGAACCTAAAAGTGAGACAGCCTTCAAAACATCAGTTCATGGTAAGAAATCTGCAAACACTTCTTGTAATTTTGATGATGATGATGAAGAGAAAAATTTAGATGATTTTATTGCAATGATTTCCAAAAGAGAAAAGAAAGGAAAAGGTAAATATGAAGGTCAATTACCATTTAAGTGCTTTTCATGTAATAAGATTGGTCACTTTGCATCTAAGTGTCCTACTAGAGCTAGAAAGTTCAAAAAGGATTACAAGCCTAAGTACTCTAAGGAATGTTACTATGCTGGAGATGGAGTTTTAGATGAAGAATCAGGTGAAGAAGAAATTGGATTCATTGCTATTGTAGACAAAATGAATAATAAGATAGAACATAAAGATGTGAAAGAGAAACAAGAGCTAGCATTGATTTCCCAAGCAGATATAAGGACATACTGGATTATAGATAGTGGTTGTTCACATCACATGATAGGTGATAAAGGTAGATTTGTTCATCTGGACAAATACAATGGTGGTATGGTTAGATTTGGAGACAACACTCCTAAACCAATAGTTGGTAGAGGATCCATCACCTTGGATGGAAAGAATAATACTGATGATGTTCTCTATGTTGATGGTTTGAAACATAACCTTCTTAGTGTTGGACAGTTGCTTGGAAAAGGATATCAGTTGGATTTCAAAGATGACAAATGCTTCATTAACAACAAGGATGGTGTTATTATTGCATCAGGCTCAAAGACAAGAGGTAATGTTTTTCAACTTAATTCAGAAGTAAGTTGTTTTGTTGCTAAAGTTGATGACAGTTGGTTGTGGCATAAAAGACTATGTCATATCAATTTTGATAACATATTGAAGATAAGCAATGTTAAGGCAATAAGAGATCTACCTAGCATAGCAAAGGCAATTGATACTATATGTAGGGAATGTGTGATGGGAAAGCATTTGAGGAATTCATTCAGGAGTAAGCACAATTCAGCAGAGAATAAGTTGGATATGATTCATACAGACCTATGTGGTCCTACTCAAACAAGATCATACTATGGTGAAAGGTATTTAATTTTGTTTGTTGATGATTATTCTAGGATGATGTGGGTTGCATTCTTAAAGGATAAGTCAGAAGCATTTGATAAGTTCAAAATATTTAAAGCTAAGGTTGAGAATGAATCTAGACTAAACATAAAATGTTTGAGATTGGATAGAGGAGGAGAATTCACCTCTGATAGATTTTATGAGTACTGCAAAGAACATGGCATAAAGAGACAGTTAAGTATACCTAGAACCCCTCAGTAGAATGGAATTTTAGAAAGAAGGAATAGGATCATCCCTAATACAGTGTGTACCATCATGATAGAAGGAAAAGTTGCACACACCTATTGGAGAGATGTGTTTAATATAGTAGTCTACACCATCAATAGAATTCAATTGAGGCCTGGCACTAACAAAACACCATATGATATTTGGTTTGGTAATGTTCCCATAGTAAAATACTTTAGAATCTTTGGAAGCAAGTGCTACATCAAGAGGGATGAAGCAATAGGCAAGTTTGATGGAAGAAGTGATGAAGGTGTTTTCCTTGGTTACTCTACTAAAAGTAAAGCTTATAGATGTTTCAATTTAAGATTGAAAAAGATCATTGAAAGTGCTCATGTTAAGATTGATGAAAATTTCATGGTTCAAGAAAGATATCATGATTACTCACCCATGATTGAAGAGGAACCCAAACCCTCCACTAGTGAGAAAGTTATTGAAGAAATGTTTGACAATATTGATGTGTTATTCAATGACCCTGACACAAGTGAAGAAGAAACTCCTAAAGCTGATTAGTCTACATCAACTAAGGTCCCAAAGTTTACATCTAGAAACCATTCCAAGAAAGACATCATTGGAGATTAGAGCAGAAAAGTCTTAACAAGGTCATAAGAAAAGAACTCAGCTAGCAATGAAGCGGTATGTTTACTATCTCATATTGAACCTTTAAGTGTTGAAGATGCTTGCAATGATTCAGTTTGGCATGATGCTATGAAAGAAGAACTTGATTAGATTATTAAGAATGACACTTGGGAATTGGTCCCAAGACCTAGTGATAAGAATGTGATTGGAACTAAGTGGATATTCAGAAACAAGATGAATGAAGATGGTACAGTAGTAAGAAACAAGGCAAGGTTAGTATGTAAAGGATATGCGCAAAGAGAAGGCATTGATTATTCAGACACATTTGCACCTGTGAGTAGATTAGAAGCTATTAAGTTATTTCTAGCTTATGCTACAATCAAAAACTTCAAGGTTTATCAGATGGATGTCAAGTCAGCATTTCTGAATGGAGATTTGAAAGAAGTATACATTGAGTAGCCAGAATGATTCACCCTATCAGATAGACTTGATATGGTATGCAGATTGAAGAAGGCCCTCTATGGACTTAAGCAAGCCCCTAGAGCATGGTATAAAAGACTAGATGGATACTTAACAAAGATTGGATTCAAGAAAGGAGCATCAGATTGTAATCTATTCATTAGAGAGACATCCAAAGGTTTGTTACTTGTAGCTATATTTGTTGATGACATTATCTTTGGAGGTAATGAAAAACTTAGTGCTGAATTTGCTAAGGAGATGCATAATGAATTTGAGATGAGTATGATTGGTCCTATCAAATACTTTTTGGGATTGAATGTGCAATAGATAGAGAAAGGTATTTTCATTAATCAGTCTAAGTATGTGAAAGAAATATTGAAGAAATTCAAGATGGATGATTGCAAGCCAGTTGGAACACCTATGATTACTAGATGCAAGCTTTCAAAGGAAGATGACTCGCCAGCAGTTGATATTACATTGTACAAGTCTATGATAGGCAAACTAATTTATCTTACTCAGACTAGACCTGATATTTCCAATGTAGTTGGCATAGTTGGAATATTTGTAGTAGAGCCTAAACAAAGTTACCTCATGGTAGTAAAAATAATATTTAGATACTTACAAGGCATTATAGACTATGGTCTATGGTATCCTAATTTAGAAAATGTTGAACTTCATGTGTACACTAATGTAGATTGGGTAGGATGTGTTGATGACAAAAAGAGTACATCAGGTGGAGCAATGTTTCTTGGTGATAGACTTGTCACTTGGACAAGAAAGAAGCAAAATTGTATTTCTTAGTCAACAACAAAAGCAGAGTATGTTGCAACAGCCTTGAATTGTTCTACAATTGTTTGGATCAAGCAGATGATAAAGGATTTTGGAATTTAGATTGATTATCCTATTATTATTCACTGTGATAACACTAGCACTATTAATATGTCGAAGAACCCTATGATGCATGCAAAGAAAAAGCACATTGAGATTAAGTATCACTTCCTAAGAGAAAAAGTGGTAGAGAAAGAATTCAAGCTGGACTATGTGAATACTAAGGATCAATTGGCGGACATATTCTCAAAGCCCTTGCCAAAGGATACTTTTGAGTATCTCAGGGAGATGTTGGGAGTAATTCCCTTCCTTGATTCCACTTAGAAGAAAGAAGGAAAGGCATCAGTCCTCTAGGACTCATGGAAGGTTGACTACTCTACCTCAGGAGTAGTACCGGTACTTAAAATGAATGGCACCCTTTTCCATTGATGTCAAAGGGGGAGTAATATATAGAGTCATGAAAAATAGGAGTATCATACTAAGGGGGAGTAGTATTCAGTTGTGATAGCAGTTCAGTTGAGGAAATGGAGAATGTTGGAAAATATTGTAGCATATGAAGGATTCATCTTTGGGGGAGTTTTGAAGAGGAAATGGAGAATGTTATAAAATAATTGTTCATTTGGGTTGGTGGTGGTTTTTCATTCCACATGTTTCCATCAATGCCAAAGGGGGAGATTGTTGGAGATTTGCCAACAGGCCAGTACTGACTATATGTTTGTCATTGATGACAACATATGGAAAGTAGCATGTGTGGAAGTCTTATATAGTAAGCTCTTAGTATATGTTGCATGGACATGATATCAACATGATATCATGGGCACAGAGGTTAACTATTAGTACAGATAATTATATAGTAGCTTGTGTTCCTAATAGAGTAATAGATAGTGTTTTGTGTATGGTTTTCCATATAGTTATCATGGAGGCTTGCACCATTGGATATATGTTGAAGACATATCATTGATGTTTTAGTTATGGACACATGGTCTGATGATGAATGCAAGTGAAGTTATGCTATCGATATTCGCCAATAGTAGTTTCCTATGTTTATTCAGAAGAGCCGATAGAGATTTTATTGGTTCCAGAGTTGTTCCTATCATGTGGGTATGCACCCTTGGATTTAAGCTTAGAGGAGAGTCATTGATGTTCATTTAAGAGTGCATCAATTAATTAATCTTGTGGAGAAAGATCTAGTTGTTTTGGTAGAGTTGACAGTGTGTAGCGCGTGTTTACAATTATCTTATTAAGACAAGTCCCAGAATGTGTTGCATGCATAGTAGAGATGATAGAATGTTTATTGGAGTTTGTTATGGTTTCTCTATTATGATTTCAAGGTAGTTCTAATAGGCTGACTTGATTATATCATTTAGAGGAAAGATATTTATAAGCAGTCATTTGTGAGTGCTTGAGTGTGGTTCATGGTTGATTAAGTAGAGTAGAGTAGAGTGTGCGAAGTCTTGAGCCATCAATAGAAGGTCTATGTGACCAAGTTAAGTACTCATGCTATTAATTGGAACTGATCTAGACAGTAGGTCAAAGTGCAGTTCACCAAGATCCAGATATAGTGTGTATCCATTATTCAGAAGGTTGTAGCCTTTGCCCCTTTGAGCAGTGAGCTCTTGGATAGTGTGTCCTCTCCCCTAATAGGGATAATTGTAAAAGACTCCTAACAGGGTCCAACCCTTGACTAGGTCTACTGTACTTAATATGTTGTAAAGCTACTCCTAACTAGATAAAGGATCTTCTAACAAGGATCATTATACACTAGTACAGAATATTAGTGGGTATCAAGTCCCACCGGGGTTTTTACCTATTTGGGTTTCCCCATAACCAAAATATTGGTGTTGTTTTCATGTGTTCTTTCATTGTGTTTATGCTTTGTGTTTATGTATACTTAATTGGATAAAGAATTGAATCTAGTAGATAATTGATTCACCCCCCCCCCCCTCTTAGTTATCTCTTGGGACTATTCCTAACAATGGATACATTCCATCTCAAGTGTCCCATCCATGTTTCATAAATGTTTAAAGTTCCCACACCATGGGGCCGAAATATCAATCCCTAGAGACCATGAACCATTATAGTATTGAAAAAGGCTAGAAGGTAAGCAATCAAATTATTGTCTGATGAGTGAGTATATATGCCCTATTGAACAAGAAACTTCTATCCGGGCAACTTCTTCTGAAGATAAAGAAAAGATGTCTAACCAATCTAAAGGAAAGGAAAAAGTTGATTCGAAGAAGAAGGTATGATTCAAAAATAAAGGTATGGGGGAGAATAAATTTGCAAATTTTATGTATATTAGTCAGGTCCCCCTCTCCCCTAAATCTTATGGTAAAACTTCACAACTCTTCCCTAATGTAGATAAGGAAACAATGAAATGCAAGAAAACTACATTTGAACATTTGGGATCTCTTTCAAATGAACACATGTAGCATAATGTTATATGCTAGCTATTTGAGGATGAGTAAGATAAACCTATAGACATCTCTAAGGGAAAATATGTTAAGGCCACTCCCATTTTTGAAAGCATGAGATATCATGGTACTAGCCTTAGAGAAAAATAAACTAGAAGGAAAACTATCATCAAAGAAACTTGGTATCCCCATGGAAAAGGATTGTGTTCTATAGAGACTAAGAAAACTTTTTCCAAGGACTATTGTTTGGTTGAGTCTGATTAAAACACCGAGGAAGAGTTCTTTGAAATCTCTTTCTAATACATTGAAGATGATCTTGACACCCATATTCTCCATATCACCTAATCAAACCTTTCCTCACTTGATATTCCCCTTACCAACCCTAAGCTAATCGATTGGGACCAACAAGATTCACCACTTCCCTTAGATGTACGTGATTTAGATGAGGTAGTTCTAGCACTTGTTGGACTAAGGAATCTCCAAAAAAATGAGCATCATATCCACTACAATGAGAAAGCCTACTTCGATAGTCAATTCAACTCCCTTAGTCCCAAAAATGAAGAAGAAGATAAAAGTACTAAAAATAATAAAACATCCTTGGTTGAAAACCTTTCAGAGGCACCCCTGGATGAAGAAAAAAGATAAAATAAATGATTTCTCCTCTAGTGAAAACCTTTTGGAGGTGCTAGAGGAGGGGGAAGTTGACTTTCCTTATATTTGTCATTATCACCAGAAAAATCTTCTATTCTCATAGAAGATACTACAGTAGTCAATCTTGGTATTGAAGAAGATCCAAAGATCACGTACATTGTAGCTTCCCTCGATGAGAAATAAAATGAAGCCATGATTGCACTTTTAAAGAAGGCATAAATCAACTTTGTATGGACTTACAAAGACATGTGTAGACTAGATACTAACTTAGTTGTACATCATCTCATTGTGGATTTGAAAATCAAACCTGCTAAGCATTTTTTATGTAAGATGCATCCACAAGTGGAACTCTTGGTCAAAGTTTAACTACAAAAGATGCTTAAAGTAGATTTTATTAGATCCATAGATTATCTTGAGTGGGTCTCCAATATTTTAGCAATAGGTAAAACTTTCAGGAGCATCTAGATTTGTATTGATTTCAGAGACCTTAAGCTCTCCTTTCCTAAGGATGATTTTCCACTTCCTAATATTAACATCATAGTGGATCTGATTGCTAGGGATGAGATGTTGTATGTCATGGATAGATTTTTTTGATACAATCAAATTTTCATAGCAATGGAGGACCAGCACAAAACTACATTCACCACACATTAGGGTATGTTTTGTTACTAGGTCATTCCCTTTGGTCTAAAAAATACAATTGCCACCTATCAAAGAGCCATGAAAACTATCTTCCATGATCTCCTTCATGTAATTATGGAAGACTATGTGAATGATATCTTAGGAAAATCCAAGACACAAGAATCACATATCGCTATCCTTACCACAATCATTGACAAATTGATAAAGTACAAGGTTTGGATAAATCCCAAGAAATGTGTCTTTGGTGTACAGTCAGGCAAGTTGTTATTCTACATTGTCTCTCACAAAGGAATAGAAGTGGACCCTATGAAGGTGAAATTCATCTTGGAGATGCCACCTCCTAAAACTCTGAAACAATTGTGGAGCTTTCAAGTCAGACTTCATTCCATCTGAAGATTTGTGTCACAATTGGCAGACAAAGTGCATACTTTCTCCCACCTGCTAAGAAGGGATATCAAATTCATTTGGGATTACTTATATCAAAATTCCTTTGAAAAAATGAAGGAATATCTAGCTAATCCACCAGTATTGGTCCTGCCTATTCCAAGTTGGTCTTTGGTCCTCTATATTTCAACAACTATAGTAGCTCTAGCTAGGTGTTCTTCTAGCACAATTTAATGACAATGGAAAGGAGTATGTCATCTACTACCTCAATAGAAGTTATTGGGCTATGAGCTCAACTATATGACTATCAAGAGAGCTTTCTTGGCTATTTTATTTTTCACACAAAATCTATGTCATTACATGCTCAATCATAAGGTACAGTTGATAGAAAAGATTGACCCACACAAGCATTTGTTATCTAAAGAAACTCTGATAGGCCACACAACAAAATGGGTCATGATACTCAGTGAATTTGATATTGTGTACATAGAACACAAGGAAATTAAAGGACAGTAAATCACAAATCAAATTGCAATATCTCCCATTCTAGGAGATCATCCTATTATCATTGATTTCCTAGATGAAACCATCATGACTGTCACTGCTAGAATTCAATGGAAGGTCTACTTTGATGGATCTTTCACTCAGAAAGGATCGGGGGTAGGTATTCTATTTGTTATACCATAAGGGGATTTCATCCCTAAATCATTCAAATTGACATTTTCATGTAACAATAACATAGAAGAATATGAGGCCTTGGTCACAAGGCTTTTCCAAGTTGTCAGATGGAAGATCACAAGTGTAATGTCCACATTAGGAAACCCATAAGGAATAGTTCCAAAGAACAAGAAAAGTAACTAATTTTTTTTAAAAACATTACTAAGAACTTATTAGATGACCCTACATGTGAACATGTCCTTAAAGGTTCCCTTAATGATTGTTACCAATATTAGAAGCATTGATACAACTAACTAACTTAATGAATTTGTTTCCTTACCTACTTTTCATAACATTCAACTTTTAGAAATGAAATAGAAACAATAACACATTACTTATTTCATACATCTAACCTTTCCTTTTTCATTTATTTCACATTACATAAATTCAATTGTAATTCCAAAACATAGATAAGCTTTCTTTTTACAAACCCTTGCTTCCCATTTTCATTTCAAAGATTCAAATACAAATAGGGAAAGTATTTAACCCTTAATTTCTTATAATCATAAACCATCCACTGAATCATTTCTGTCAAAAGTCTAACTACCACAAAATTATCATATATGACATTATATGCATCTAGTTAAGGATTGAGAATTAACCTCTCCTCATACACATAGGAAAATACATTTAAGAGCATTAGGAATGAAATTACATCTTTATACTATTTTCAGTAATATTACATATTTCTATCGCTTTTATTTTCACCTAGAGATACCCTTCTGCCCTTAACAATGCTTTTCACCAAACCACCTATTAAATTAAGTTTCCCTTTAGAAGTTTACATCCATTAATACATTGCACCACAAAGGTGATGAACTACAACTGATTGAATATCTGAATGAACTAAAGAATCAGTGATTAGAGATCACTGAGCATTGAAATGATATGTAAGATGATTAAATCAATCAATATGTTGTCATTGATGTCAACTAGTCTTGACAGTACTTATCATGTTAGTTATAAACATCTGAACATTTTTCGGAGCAAGAAAAGATGAAGAACTAAGATATCTACTTGAGAAAAAGATGTATATGATAGATAAGGATAAGGTAAACATTGGGTAACTTATTGATGAGTCTATGGCTTCATACTATTGATTTGATTACGTTGCATTAATCTATTATGAAGAAGTGAACTAAAATTGAACAAGACAATGTGGTCGGGAATTGAAAATTTATGTATGCACCAAGCCAGTGTAGTGTATACCAACTGACAGTATCAACCGAGCTAGTATAACTAGTTATCACTGCTGCATTTCTATATTAATTGAATGTGGATGAAAACATTAAATGCTAAGAACAGCTGACAGAGTATGATGAGCTAGATACTATTATGATTTTGAGGTTAAGGATTAAGTTTGTTATGAGATCCATGAATAACAAAATTTGGAGAAGATCTAAAGGATGAGATTAAAATGTGTTAATGACACATCTACTGAGGAAGGTTTAAGAGGCAAAATGGATGAATGAGATTAAGCGGCAGAATCTAATGGCTGAAATGAAAATGGTTTACTTGTTTATTTAAGAGACATGAGTTTCATTGTTGGAATGATGTCAGAGGAAGAATACTGCAGAGATATCAGGTGAAGTCTATTCATGCATGCCTGATCAGATTGGTTACTAAAAGAACTAAACTAGAGAGTTAACTGAGCATTAGAGAACTATTTACCAAGTGACAGTAAGTTAATGAATATTGAAGAAGTGAATTTGATTACTGATACGAGGATTTGTATGGGATTAGCATAGATCTGAATATATGTAATTGAGTTGTATTTGAATCAGATCATACTGTATCAATTTAACCATTGATTCAAAAAATCTCTTAACCGAGTGGACTTAACAGTCTTATATTCTGCCCTATGTCATTCAGAGAATGTATATTTTTATCTTGTTGACCCCATAGTGAATGCTGGTCAAAAGTTAACTATCAGTGCTAAATCCTCTAACAAGGTCACACCTAATAGTGTGTTTTTAACCTTTAATAGGGTTGGCTCTTCACTGAGCTCACTTCAAAAGAGTGAATTATTTTGGGTTATCAGTCCCAGGTGGTTTTTCCCTTAACAAGGTTTCCACATTAAATCATTGTGTTATGTGTTATTTGTCATGACTTTTTTGTTATCATATTTTACATACTACATAGTTGATTTGGTCGATAATCATAGTTAGCTATTAATTGGTAATCGGTAAAGTGAATGGACAAATTAATATTTTATGTTACCGAGATGTATATTTGTTGGAATTATTTGATAAGGTACATCTTTGTATTTGGGACTGTAGGATAATTGATATAATTGATTCACCCCCCCCTCCCCCCCCTTAGTTATTCTAACAATTTGTATCAGAGCATTGGTTGCTTGGAACATATTTTTAAGGACTTTAGTAGAAATATTACAAGATGTATAAGAGGGAAGTGTCAAAGCTAAACAAGGACAACTTTTCTACATGGAAAATTCAGATGAAGCTTCACATATCTGGAATTGGAGAATCTACTATAACTTTACTATACAATGGGTACATATAGCCAACTTGTCCTTTGACTCTTGATCAATTGAGAGACTAACATGAACATAATATTACTATGATAGAGATTGATGCTTCTCTATCTGATGCTAAATTTGAGGATGTCAAGTCTTGAACTAGTGCAAAGAAAATGTGGGATAAAATTACTCTAGTTTATGGTGGTGATATAAATATGATGAGAGCTAGAGATAAAAGCCTAAGATACAAATTTGATGATATGAAAATGAAGGAAGGAGAAAACATTACACAATACACAAACCGAATCAAAGAGGTAGTCAATGTTATCTGAGGAGTTGGTGGTGTCATTGATGAAGATACAATGGAAAATAAGACACTAAGAACCTTGTTTCCTGCATATGCAATTAGAGTATTTTCTATTCATGAAATGAGGTTTGCACCTAGTAGCACTCTTACTCTTGATAGTCTTATTGGTAATTTAACAACTTTTGAGCTGAACAATTTGTATAATAGTGTGGTACCGAGTGTTGATTCTACTTTTATGTCTTCTCTGAAGATTGGTAAATATAGCAGTAAACATAATATAAGGAATGAAAGTGATAGTAATACTGATGATGAGCTTGATGGAATTGAAGCTCTTATGGCCTAGAGATTGCTGAAAGGTAAAGGTAGATATAGGGGAAAGTTACCTTTAGCTTGTTTTAATTGTAAAGAAGTTGGTCATATTGTTGCTAGATGTCCCAATAGGAAAGAGGAAGAAAAAGACAAAGACCGATCTGGTGATGGAATATATGGAAGAAGAAACAATAGAGGCTACCAACACTGCAAAAGAGACAACCAAGATCACAAAGATAAGGGAAAAAAGGCATGTTATTTGGTTGGAGATGAAGACACTGACACTGATGATGACATTGAGGTAGTGTTTGTTGCAATGAAAGATGATTCAGAAGAGGAGGAAAGGTATGTAGAGATAGCACTCATTTCTAAAGATAGTGAAAATGATACTTGGATCATTGATAGTGGTTGTACACATCACATGACTAGTGATGAAGATAAGTTTGATCATCTTGAGCATTATAATGGAGGATCAGTGAAAATGGGTAATGACACATGTTGCATGGTTGAAGGAAAATGATCTATTCTACTGAATGATAAAATTAGATGTGACAATGCATACTGGGTAGAAGGACTAAACTATAATTTGTTAAGTGTGGCATAGCTCAATAACTCAGGTCATCGAGTGGCATTTGAAAGCAAGAAGGTAAAGATCTATGATGAAAATGGAAAGCTTGTTGGAACAGGAGGACAATCAAAAGGTAACTTATTTTATCTTGACAATGCTGAGACTTCTTATTTCTTGGTAAAAAATGAAGATGCATGGTTATGGAATAAGAGGTTATGTCATGTAAATTTTGATAACATGATTAAGATCAGTAAAAAGAGAAAAGTTAGAGGATTTCCTAGTCTAACCAAACCTGATCATGTTATGTGTCATCAATGTCAGAAAGGGAAGATGACAAAATTTAGTTTTAAAAGTAAGGACTACTCATCTAAAGGAATTTTGGAGTTGGTTCACACTAACTTATGTGGTCCCATGAGAACTCAAAGCTACTATGGAGATAGATACTTTTTTTTTATGACTATACTAGATTGATGATAGTTATGTTCTTAAAAGAAAAATCTGATGTATTCAAACTATTTAAATGGTATACGGCTAAAGTAGAAAAATAAAAATGGAAAAAGCATTGAAATGTTTAAGGTATGATAGAGTAGGTGAGTTTGTTTCTGATGAATTCACTAACTTATGAAATGAGCATGGTATAAAAAGATAGGCTTTTGCACCTAGAACACCAGAGCAGAATGGAATTGTTGAAAGGAGAAACAAATCTATTGTTGATTGTGCTAGAACATTGATGATAGAAAAGAATGTTGCACAAGTATACTGGAGAGAGGTAGTTAGCATAGCTGTATATGTCCTAAACCAAGTTTAACTAAAGAAAGACATAAACAAGACACCCTATGAGTTATGGTTTGGCTACACACTGAGTGTAAGTTATTTTAGAATTTTTGGTAGCAAGTGTTATATTTTGAAAGATGATAGGAATGGAAAATTTGACTCTAAAGGTGATGAAGGAATATTCTTAGGATATTCTACTAAAAGTAAAGCTTATGAATGTCTGAACAAAGTTACTAATAAGATGATCGAAAGTGCTAATGTAAAATTTGATGAGTTTACTGATAAGAATGATATAGAAAGCATGAAGGAGCCAGAAGACTATGGTAGGTTCACTTATGTTGAAGATCCAAAGTATCTATCAAAGCTACAGGCTAAGTTTACTGAGCATCAGGAAAATACTACTGAGAATCAGCAAATGGACATCGAGAATAAGGAAGAAGCTACCGAGCAAGAAATTGTACCTGAACAAAATGATGAGTAGAGGAGAGATCAAGTGCAAGAAAGATTTTTTAGAAGACATCATCCTGAGAATCAAATAATTGGAGATAAGAAAGATGGCATGCTGACCCAAAGTAAGTTGAGACAAAACACATGCTTAGTTTGTGAGTTTGAACCAAAAAATGCTAGGGATGCACTTGAAAATGAGGATCGGATAAATACTATGAATGAGGAGATTGAAAAAATTGAAAAGAATAAGACATGGACCTTAGTGCCTAGACTAAAAGATAAAAATGTTATTGGTACTAAGTGGATTTTTAGAAATAAGCTGAATGAGAATGGAGAAGTTACAAGGAATAAGGCAAGACTTGTTTGCAAAGGATATGCACAAGAAGAAGGTGTTGATTATGGTGAAACCTTTGCACCTGTTGCTAGATTGGAAGGAGTTCACATATTGCTTTCCTATGATGCACATAAGGGATTTAAGGTATATTAAATGGATGTGAAATCAGCATTTCTAAATGGAATACTTGAGGAGGAGATCTACATAGAACAACCTGAAGGTTTTGTTGATCTGAATCAGAGAGACATGGTATGTAGACTACACAAAGCATTATATGGACTGAAGCAAGCATCGAGGGCATGGTATGAAAGATTGCATGCTTATCTTATAAGTATAGGCTTTGTAAGAACTAGTGAAAATAGTAACATGTACATGAAAGGATTTTCTGATGATAACATTTTGAATGCTGCAATATTTGTTGATGATATAATCTTTGGTGGAAAAGATCAGATTTGCAAATATTTTGCTGATGAAATGAGAAAGGAATTTGAGATGTGTATGTTTGGAGAGATTAAATTCTTTCTAGGTTTGTAGATTATATAATAGAAAGATGGGATTTTCATCACACAATAAAAATACATTAAAGAGGTACTAAAAACTTTTGGCATGGAAGATGCTAAACTAGTGGGAATGCTGATGGTGACTAGATGCAAATTGACAAAGGATGATGAATCTATTGAGGTAAATCAGACACTGTACTGATCTATGATTGGTAAATTGATGTATGTAGGACACAGTAGGCCTGATATAGCACATGCAATGGGGATTGTGGCAAGATTTTCTACCAATCATAAAGATTCACATATGGTTGTTGTAAAGAGAATCTTGAGATACCTGAAGAAAATAGAGGACTATGGATTATGGTACACATTGGAAGGAAAATTTGAACTAAAAGTTTACACCGATGTAGATTGGGCTGGAAACATAGATGACCTAAAGAGAACAACTGGTGGAGCATTATTTTAGGGGAAATGCTTGTGACTTGGATCAGTAAGAAACAAGCATGCATTTCTTAGTCCACTACTAAAGCATAGTATGTTGATGTTGCTAAAAATTGTTCAAATATAGCCTGGATCAGACAAGTGTTGGAAGGAATGAATGAGGTAATCATTGACCCAGTGATTATATATTGTGCCAACACCAGTGCTATCAATATTTCTAAGAATCCTATGATCTATTCGAAGAATAAGCATGTATCCATTAAGTATCACTACTTAAGGGAACAAGTTCAAGAGAAGTAAGTACAACTAGAATTTGTAACATCTAAGGAATAACTTGCTGACATTTTTACTAAACCTTTACCGAAGGATACATTTGAATATGTGAGAAGTAGACTTGGGGTTCGTCTCTTGTATATCGATCATTAAGGTGATCTGGAGGTTGCATCAACCTACACTTATCATAAGATCATTCATGTTGATGCACATAGCTTACACTTTGGATTATGTCTAAGGTTGTGAAAGATTGTAGAAGCTAGAATATAAATTTTCTTATCTGTACATTGAAGGTACATGATATGAACTGAACAATAGATAATACTTAGCTAATGTAGAGTTGTTTGTATGTTTATTTTCTTTGGCATTTTTGTCAAAGGTAGAGAATGAATATGAAACCAGGGAGAGAGTTACAAGATAAATCAGTTACTAAGAACACATAGAAAGGGAGAGACTTGAATATTTGTTGCTGAGAACAAAAGGAATCAGAGACTTAAAAAGATCAAATCCAGAGGGAGAGTCTGCACTTGTAATGTTGTAATGTTTTGTAGTCATTAAACATATTAAATGCTTACTAAGCTACAACATTTTCTTACATAGTTTTAGAATACATGTTTGGTATGTGCATGGCATATTTTCATATTTCTCATATTGCTTGTGTTACCATCAATGCCAAAGGCATAGATTGATGAACTATAACTGATTGAATATCGAAATGAACTGAAGAATCAATGATTAGAGATCACCAAGCACTGAAATGATATGTAAGATGATTAAATTAGTCAATATGTTATCATTGATGTCAACTAGTTTTGACATTACTTATCATGTTAGTTACAAACATCTGTCAGAGAAAGAAAAGATGAAGAACTAAGATATCTACATGAGAAAAAGATGGATATGATAGATAAGGATAAGGTAAACATTGGGTAACTTATTGATGAGTCTATGGCTTCATACTGCTAATTTGATTATGTTGCATTAATCTAATATGAAGAAGAGAACTAAAATTCAACAAGACAATGTGGTTGGTAATTGAAGATTTATGTATACACTGAGCCAGTGCAGTGTATATCGACTGATAGTATCAATCGAGCTAGTATAACTAGTTATCATTGATGCATTTCTGTATTAACCGAATGTGGATGAAAACATTAAATGCTAAGAATAGCTAATAGAGTATGATGAGTTGGATACTCTTATAATTTTGAGGTTAAGGATTAAGTTTGTTATGATCCATGGCTGACAAAATTCAGAGAAGATCTAAAGGATGAGATTAAAATGTGTTAATGACACATCTACTGAGGAAGGTTTAAGAGGCAAAATGGATGAATGAGATTAAGCAAAAAAATCTAATGGCTAAAATAAAAATGGTTTAATTATCTATTTAAGAGACATGAGTTTCATTGTTGGAATGATGTCAGAGGAAGGAGACTATAGAGATATCATTTAAAGACTATTCATGCATGCCTAATCAAACTCGTTATTGAAAGAACCAAACTACAAAGTTAATTGAGTGTCAGAGAACTATTTACTAAGTGACAGTAAGTTAATGAATATTGAAGAAGTGAATTTGATTATTGATCAAAGGATTTGTATGCGCTTAGCATAGATTTCAATATATGCAATTGAGTTGTACTTGAATCAGATCATACTGTATCATTTTAACCATTGATTCAGAAAATATCTTAACTGACTACTTAACAGTCTTATATTCTGCCCTATGTCATTCAGACAATGTACATTGTTATCTTGTTGACCCCATAGTGAATGCTAGTCAAAATTTAACTATTAGCTCTAAATCCTCTAACAAGGTCACACCTAACAGTGTGTTTGTAACCTTTAATAGGGTTGGCTCTTCATCGAGCTCACTTCATAAGAGTGAATTATTTTGGGTTACCGGTCCCAGGTGGTTTTTCCCTTAATAGGGTTTCCAGGTTAAATCATTGTGTTATGAGTTATTTGTGATGATTGTTTTTTTTATCATATTTTACATATTGCATACTTGATTTGTTTAGTAATCATAGTTAGCTATTAACTAGTAATCGGTAAATTGAACAGACATATTAATATTTTATGTTACCAAGCTACATAATTTGCTGGAATTATTTGATAAGGTGCATCTTTGTATTTGGGACTATAGGATAACTGATCTAACTTATTCACCCCCCCTCTCAATTATTCTAACAAAAGGTTGGAATAGAATCAATACTTCAAGTGAAAACATATGTAAACATGCATTTTAGAAATCCTTACTTTAAATTACATTTCAAGGCTCACAAGAGAGGTAGGATAGAAATTACCTAACATTAATCCTTTATTGATTTACTAATAAAAAATCCCTTTGACATTCCTTAAACTACCCTTCCCAAATACATAACTTCTTTCAAAAAATTTCCAATTATATTTACATCAAGTTGCCCAAAGGCTTATAATACATCTTTACATATTGAATACAAAAGATAGAAATATATGATACAACAAAGGAAATCTTCACCACTAAATAGATCTGAATCCAATCCAAGACACATACCACAAACAATACCTTGAAAGAGATTTTCCACCCAACCATGTGAAACTTGTGAAGTGCCACCCCAGTGCTAGGAGATAGAACTAAGGTACTCTCAAGACTTAAGGAAATCTAAGGTCAAATAAATCAATAAAACAAAACTTAAAAGAGAAAGATTAAAGAATATGAAACATCACCATGTTACAACACCAAGGTCAAGGATCTAGAATACCACCTAAGTGACTGTCATCACACAACTTATGTATTGGGATCCTCCTTGGAAACCATGTAACCTCGGTCCCCTTTGTATGAATAAGGATCCACCCTAGTAGTTACCCATGGTCCTAGTACTCCAAAAGGTTTGTGTGGAATTATTAAATTTTCTTTTATTATCTTTTGAATACCACCTTCCCAAGTTAATTTTTAAGTTTATCACTTGATTACAAACTCACCCATAGGATCATCTAGAAACCACTTTGGGTTCAAAAACCTATTGTGAGCCACTCATCTAGGGTACCTAGTCCCCTACCCCATCACAAGCCATATATACAAGATTACACATCCAATGGTTTGTTTTATAGGTCTAGGAAACTCTCTTGTGCTCTCAGCCCCTCAGGATGAGTCCTAGCCTTAGCACATGTACAAATAAATTCATGGAAAGAATTTTAAGTAAAAAAAAATTTATACATAACATTATAACACATCCTCAACTAGGAAATGACATTCAAAGCTATGAAAAGTTGCAAAGCAGTCCCAGGAGTCAATTGAAGGAGTCACCGAGCAAAATCCAAGCCCAAAGATGGAAAAAATGGACCCCTAGGACCCCATAAGTCCCATATGAGTATTATAATAAGGCCATACTAGTATTACCATAGGCCCATACAATTATACATTCAGAATCATATGATAAAATAGGTTTAGGGTTGTTTTCCAGTAAGAGAACTGTCACAAAATTGCTCAAAATTGCCCAAAAATGGAAATGTAAAGTGTAGAGAGTGCATGGGGAAGGTTCCCTAAGGTATACCTAGTTTAGGAACCTCAATAACACATAAAGAACACCTTTTCAACACACCATTAAACTCAAAACATAAAGAAGTGATAAAAAACTAGGAAGTGAAATCAAAATCTACATAAGTCGCGGGAAGGGAAAACTCACTGCAAACCTCCCTAATCATTCCTAACCTCCCATAAACTTCCCTAAACCACATATACAAAGAAAAATACATCAAATAAAATTCATAAGAACAATCAGAAGACTTCCAGGAAGGAATTTGAATCAAAACTATCACAAACATGTTCATAAACACTTCCCCTATGCAACACTCTTTTTAAAAACCAAATAACAATGTAATTATTCATCTAACCATAGTAGTTTTAAAACACACATGAATACATTATATACATCATAAAACACACACACACACACAATCCTACAAGTAAGAAGGTGATTCTTCCTAGTTCTAGATCCTACCTGGAGTCCTGTGGAGAATCCCTTCTAAGGTTTGAGCACACCACATAAACCTTCCAAGCTTTGAGTGATGATTTCCTTCTGGAATAACCTTCCTCAATCCTTCTAAGATCAATTCTTCCTTCCTCCTCTAAGAATATCCACAAATTCGTAACAACTAGAGCTATCAAAATGGAAATATAGCAAAAACCCCAAAATTATTTACATCCAGAATTCTCCCAATTTTCTTCCCATCCCCCAAACTCCTCATACACCAATAATTTAATGAAAACTATATGGTTGGAGGATTTTCTTTATGGGAAGAAACTACTCCAACTACTAGATTTGGTTGAAAATTAAATCAAACAAACCCTATAAACAACTTTAAAAACTTTAATTTTTAATTAACTTATCCTCCTAAATAAAACCATAACTAGAAAAGAAACATAAGAGTTATCAAATAACTCACATATCCCAATTGGAAACAAACTAGCCTAACTTCTAGGAGGTCTCAGGTTCAAATCTCCTAGGTAGCTAGTTTTATCGAAAAGAGCCTTATTTTACTTAATTATTATTTTTATTTAATAATCATTATTTTAGCATTAAAGATACCCTTACATTGCAAGTAACCACATATATATATATATATATATATATATATATATATATATATATATATATATATATATATATAGTTACAAGATAGAGAAGTATAATACTTTCAAAGAAATAAAGAAAACACACTCTAAAATATAATTCTCCAAAAAAAACAAAATCATAATATTGTTCAATCCCCCAACTAAGGTGACTTCCTAAATAGGAACCTAAGCCAATAGGGAATCCTTGAGAGTATCTTGGAAATATCTCCACACAACAATGTTTGAGGATTTGAAGGAACACTCAGACCTATGTAGCTAGGTGAAGTTTATTCTGGGTACCTACAGCCTTTATTATCAAGGTGAGAGAACATATATACCAACATATATTTAACATAGTGGAAGACAAGGAGGGAGAGTGCGACATTGTGTGGATCTCCCATAGAAGTGACTATGACTGTCCCTCCTCATCCCTCAAGAACATCAAACAATTTCAATACAAAATCATAAATGGATCAGTATGGTTAGCTCCAGAATAATCATTACTCCATATTGTATGAATAATCATTTACTAACTTTCATAAACCGGTTTTTATCATCAAACATATACTCATAATGTCTCATTATCTAATAAAAATAAACAAATCATATAATCCTTATTACTCAATGTAGTAATCATGTCTAGTCTCGAGTATAACAAGTAGCATCATTAGAGTGGGTAACACATCTAACCCTTAAGTGATTATAATCAATTAACCTAAGATAATCATAAAAATTGATAATGAGCATCTCAAAAAGAAACATATAGATCTATAAGGTGATCACATCACATCAAGGTCCTAAAATATCACATACACATAAGAAGATATAAAGGGATATACCTATACAATATTTATCATTTCCCAAATTAGAATTTTAATTTATAGTGGTTGGAAGAGATTTGGGCTAAGGAAACACCTCAAGAAGGATCATTCTCTTATAAAAATAGCCATACAATCACCTATAACACTTCCTAACTTCCAGTGAGCATATCTAGGACATGTTAGGGTTGGAGGTGCATTACATCATCTCTCCCTAAGATTTGACTTACTCCTAGAAGTTGGAAATTACTAAGCCATTGATCATTCATAAAAGTAACAATATTGCAAATATTTCTACTTTGGTCTAACATTGATATATTAGGTTGAATTTACACCTCAAGAGTTAGGAGTTCTTCCAATAACAAAACATATTTTAAGTTTCCCAAATGTGATACACAATTAAGAATTTAAGTCCAAATTTTTTTCTCTAAACTAAATACAAAATTGATATGGGGGTCACTTCTTCTCAATGGGAGTACATAAGATACTACTATTACACATCTACCCTTGGTAAACATTTTAAAACTAAAACCTTACAAATATTCAAATTTGGTCACATACATCAGCACATAGTTTTGTGAGAAACCTTTTAGATGAGATAAAATAGATCTCTTTTATGAATCAAGGTTACTTTTTACCCTAAAAGGTCTATGGTATACTATAGGAGAATAACTAACATCAAACTTACTTGCAAGACTGAATACACATCCTCTTCAAAGAATGTAATCTAAGATACCTTTTATGATTCTACTATAACAATTATTAGTATTATATTACAACAATATCTATACTCATAAAGATATTTCTAAGGAATTTCAACATGATTCTTTAAGCTAGAGTTTCATCTCAAGTCTTACTTATTAAGTAGCTACATAGTCAATTTCATATCCCTAAAATTCATAATAAGTCATACAGTTTCTTATGAGTATATCTAATTCTAATATTAATATGAAACATTTGTTTGAATTTTCTATTTTTCAAAAAGACTCAGATTATTTAATAGAGAGAGAGAGAGATACATCAATCCTATAGCTACCCTTTTATTCAAACAAATCTTTCATCAACACATTCAACCCACTAGCCTTTTGCACATAAATTTCATAGTTATCTCAATAGGAGAACATTTGAGGAGTAACCACGTGTACTATTATCCTTATACGCATCATCAACATAACTCATATAGTATCACATAAGTATCCATATTCTTCTAATATTTCCTTTCTAAGAAAGATCTGAAGTTTGACTTAAATCTACTCTAATAAACATATATCTATTCCTTTCATAATGACTCATTATTCCTTTATACTAGTAACATTGTTAGTTTCAACTCACATTGTACACACAAATTTCCAACTAAGTATCTAACTACTACACAAATTTATTATTACTTTACTTCTCTAATATCCTAATTCCCTTACTAGGCATCTAGAAAAAGGGTACACTTACCATGAATCATTTTAAGGAAAAGATTATGTTAATTCTATAAGACTAGTCAATTTTCCTTTCTTTTATACTTATACAATAATTCATTTATTTAGCTTCATACTCTTACCTTACAATTAATGATTTACATTAGTTTAACTCACATCACTTACATGGATCACATATAATTCAAAATTCTTACCATATAAATAAAACACTTCTCCTTTCAACAAATTGTGTATTACAGTCCTATTTATTACATATCCTTGGGTACATAGGTCATTTACCCAAGGGTTTCTTCTAACTAAGCTCATTCATCTCAATGACAACTGGATTTTCCTGAATGATATGAAATAGTAGTTTACCAAAATGAATGGGATAATTATGTGAATAGGGTTGAATAGAGATGGATAAGATAATATGATATGCAAAGGGGGAATATAAGACCTATCCTTAATCCAAATTCCCAAAAGGAAAGATCCAAATGGATTAATCACCAAGAAATTATCAATGCACAATTGAATCAAACAATGGAGAACATGAAGAAAGGAGGAAATCCTATAATCCACTATAGAAAGTATATACTTGAAATTTCAAATGAATGGAAGGAAAATACTAACCTCAAAATTGGGCAAATTTGGAAAATACTGATTTCTGATGTCTATGCACAATATCAAGAAATTTTGCAACCTATTTCAGATTGGAAATGCTGAGACAGAGAAAACCTAGAAAAATTTTGTCTTTCTGGAAGTAGGTTTTCCTTGACTTAGATAGCGGGGCAAGGTCTTACCCTGGGGTAGGATCCTACCCCTCAGACCTCTGATGTAAATTATGTTCATAGATCTCAAAAGTTTGTCGAAAAGGGTATCCAGATTTGTACTTCAATTCATTGTCTTGTACTTTTACCTGCAAGAAAAATGTTTTTTTTTTGTTTGGATGGGGGGTTTGTCTTGGTCAAATCCCAATTTAGGAATTAACCTTGAAATTGAATTGAAATAGTAATATGCATAAACAAAGTAAATGGAACTATTCACCTTTCTTATGTTGAAGTCCTTGAAGGGGATTTGAATCCTTGAATCCATAAATAGGGATGCTCCAAATGAATGTAGAAGTATGTAGGATGTCTCAAATCAATGGCATTAGATCTTCAACACCAATCTTGAATGTATCTTTGCATAGGAAGAGGCTTGTATGAATGTGGATGAAGAAATCTTCAAGGGGGCTCCAAAGAGATTGAATCCTTCAATAGCTAACAATAGATCTCCTTGATGAATGCTTGAATGCTTGAATGCTTGGCTTAAAGATGAATGAATGATTTATTTCTTTCCTTCTCCTTCTTTCTTTCTACTTGATTGCACTTGATTGAGAGATTATGAGATGAGATATGAAAACTTGGTGGAGAAAATGAGAGAGGAAGGCTTCCTTTTACAGTGATCTAGGGCACAAACTTCTAGAGAAGGCCAACATTGGAGAATTAAATCCCAATTAATATTAACCTCTAAGAATGGACCTAGATTAAATGAAATTTAAGGTTTTACCATTCTAAAATCCAAAACAGCTGAACTGGAAGCGGGAAAATAAAGTTTTCCAAAACCTGACATCCCGAAACTTCCAGAAACTAAAATTTGGAATAGGGGTCAGGGATGAGGTAATCTCTACCCTAGGTTGGGGATGAGGTCATCTCTGACCTAGGTCATACTTGACCCCCCAATTCATCCTTGACCCTCTAGGTCGATCTTGACCTAGGAGGTCAAAAACTCCAGGTTCTCAAAGGAAGTTGCCAAAAAATAGGTTGGAAATAGAGAGAGAGAGAAGCAGGATAGGGGGAAAACAACCAGATCCATGCAAAGACCTAATCAAGGCACTTGACATGACCCCAGACCACTTACTCAGAGGGCTAAATGCTCTTAACATGGAAGTTCTTCCATTTTAAAATGATACATTAAGCCCCACTTTATCAAGAGTATGGACTCGACGCAAACTCTTGGTAAAGGAAATCATAATGAAAAGATAATCTTATCATAATCAAAGGGATAAAGAGAAACCTCAAGCCCCCAAGGACTCAATCTTTTCCAACTCCAAGATCACAATAAGAGAGACATCTCTAGAGAGAGAGAGAGAGAGAGAGAGAATGTGATTATCTCACCTAATGAGAACTTATGTCCCATTTTGAACCACACAAGGAAACAACACAACTGGAAAGATGGAATTGAACCACCTAGTGAATGTGGCTACTCACTAGTTAACCCATCAAGGATTCACCCTTAGGAATATTCTATTCCATAAGAGTAAAACCATAAACAAAAGAGATCTAGTCTTAAGGACACCTTCGACCTTAAGGGATCAAAAAATTTGAAACTAAAGGGATCAAGAGATCCTAAAATATAAATCCATGCTTTAAGGATTAGTCACTAATCCAAAAAGGGAGAAAAGGTATCTTGAAAATAATATATGTATATCAAAAAAGTGTGTGTGCAATAGGTGATTAGAGCATATTCCCCCATGTTAAAGTCATTGCTAACACTTTAATAGGAGCAATGGCTTTAACAGAAACATAAAAAACTCCACTATTATGTTTCCACTACGAGACAGCCCCAGACGAAGACAAATCAAGGGAAATATCACATAAACATACAGAGAACACATGAGGGAACTACCTGTCATGGGGTCAGTATGATCATAAGATAATATATATATGATATTACTACAAATGAATTGACATCATTCCCAAAAGAAAGTAGAACTACAATCACAAAGGAGGAAAGATCACCTAAGATATACAAAGAAGAATCTTTTCAGACCATGCCCTAGAGACCAAAAAGAATTAGTGCTACCAAGTCGTAGATCCAAGTAGATTACACAAGGAAACATTTACAAACAATAGCACATTTACAACATAACATGAAACAACATATAGAAGAATCGAGATACATATAGAGGAATTGTACAATAGGTTCAATTCTGTTATCATGTTGTACCAACAAAGTTACAAGGGTTGTATAAAAGAATCTAACATTTAGCAAACACATCATGGGAGAAGCATTGTATAATAGGAAAACACACAACAAAGCTACCATAAAGGACAAGCTGATCAAGCATGCCACCTACTCTCCCCATCTCATTCTATATCATTTAGGGAAGGTGGGTAACTTGCAAAAGGGACTATATCCAAAATAGTAGGAATGATAGCTAGTTCCAAACAAGGATCCTCTTGAGAATCACAATGTTCGATACTAGGTGTAAGTGTTAATTGTGATGAAAGCATATTAGGTAAATCAATGTCAATTTTAATAGTCTCATATTCATTATCAACATAATCAAGAGTATCTTCTTCATCTAGATTAATCAAAATAAGACCTAAGACATGAATAGAATCATCATAATCATGCATCTTAACCTCATTATTAGGAACAACATCATGCATAGGTGTATCATCTTAAAATGGAAGCACTTCCATGTTAAGAGTGTTTAGCCCTCCAATTATGTGGTTTGGGGTCATGTCAAGCACCTTGAATTGGTCTTTGCATGGATTTGGCTTTTTCCCCCTATTCTACTTCTCTCTCCACCCATTTCCAGCCTTTTTCTAGCACCTGGTCCTAAGAATTTGAAATCTATCACTTTAGGGTCAAAGTTGGCCTCCTGGGTCAAAGTTGACCTCACCCCTGACCTAGGGTGGAGTCAACCTCACCCTTGACCTAGGGAAAAGTTGAACTTGACTCTGACCTAGGGTGGAGTCAACCTCACCCCTGACCATGGGTCCAATTTTCAAATTCTAGAGGTTTCAGGATATCGGGCTTCAGAAAGGTTTGTTTTCCTGCTTCTGGGTCAGCCATTTCGGGTTTCAAAATGGTAAATTCTTAAATTGCATTTAATATGGGCCCATTTCTAGGGGTTAAGATTAATTGGGATTTAATTCCCCAATGTCAGCTTTCTCTAGGGGATTGTGCCCTAGATCACTATAAAAGGAGGCCTTCCTCTCTCATTTTATCATTCCATTATTCACTAAGCAATTTCATGATCAATGATGTCTCAAGGAGATATTCACAAGCCATCAAGTTCTCTCTCAAGCAAGACCAAGCATCCTCTCAAGCATTCAATTCCTCTTCTCCATTCAAGTTCTCCACTGAAGATCAAGGATTCAAGCATTCAAGCCATTGAAGGGATTTGGTTCAAGCATGCAAGATTCATCATTCAAACCCTAGATCTAGCCATCATGGTGGTGTGATATTCCTTCAAGATCCTTTCATGCATCTTCAAGATCCATTCATTCTTCCCTCAAGGTGGATTCCAAACATACAATCATGGAGGTTTTGATTTACATTTGTTGATGTTATGTACAAGCTTTCATGTCAACATACTTGATTACATTTCAAATACAATTGCATATCTATTGAATATCATAGCTTCATTGTTAGATCTACTTCTACTACTTACTAGAATTCTCTATTTTGATTTCATTATTAAGGTTGATTCCAAACTAGGGTTTGACCAAGGCAAACCCCCCCAAACAAACAACAAAACCATTTTTCTTGTAGGTATAGGTACAGGACAATGAATTGGAGTACAAATCTGGATACCCTTTTTAGTGAACTTCCAAGATCCACAAATAGAATTTTCATTGGATCAGTTGGGTCAAGGATGACCTAGACCCCGACCTAGGTTGGAGACTACCTAGACACTAACCTAGGTCAGAGACAACCTCATCCCTGACCTAGGGTAGAGATGACCTGATCTCAGAAAAAGATTTTTGGGTTTTGTAGATCTCGCAGTTTTAGTTTAGCAATGTTGAAATCAATAGTTTCTGAGACTGTTTGACAGGGTTTTCAGCAGGTTCTTTTTCAGAGGTAAGTACTTTTATTTCTTCATTTCAACATTACTCATCTACATTTACTTTCCATATCAATACAATTTCATATAAGTGTAAAATATTGGTTTTGGGGTCTCTTTTGTGTGCAAACCATTGTTCTAGGACTCCATCCATATTTTACCTTATAAATTTTGGTGAACCCATTTACGACAACTCTTTCTTTTTGGTGTTAGATCATTTTTTTTCTTTCCTTGAGATTAGATTTATTTTATGCTCTTGCATTTACATTTCAAAAATCCAAAAAAATTCGAAAATTTCTTTAAAAATACAAAACATTTACATTTTCATGCTTTTAGTATTCAACATGTGTGATTCTTGTTTTGAGTACTTTGATGAGGCTTTTGTTGTTCAAGAGGATAGATCCCTTAATGAGGTACATGGAAGTGAGGATGAAATTTTTTTGAATGAGATCTCCATTGATCCTATTCCTATTTCATCTTCCTCTACAACCTCAATTGACCTTTACAAAGATGACTTAGGGATTGATGTTAATTCTTCTCCTAATATATGTCTTTTTTATGAGCCTATTTTACAATACAATTTAGCTTCTTTCCCCTTTAGGGATCAAGCTTTAATGACTTATGACACTCCTAAAATGTGCTTTATGGATACAGATAATACTCCTATTTGGGATGAACCTTTGGATTTGAATGTTGATTACTCTCTTCCTCATGAAACCATTATGGATAATCCTCCTATTTGGGATGAACCTTTAGATTTGGATGTTGATGACTCTCTTCCTCATAAAACTATTGTGGATAATCCTCCTATTTGGGATGAACATTTTGATTTGGATGTTGATTACTCTCTTCCTCATGAAGCCATTGTGGATAATTCTTCTTTTTGGGATGAACCCTTTGATTTATACCCTCGTGAAGAATTTTTGATACAAGAAGATGACATATTCTCTAAAACACACTTCCCTTATGCAAAATAAGATGACATTATAGATCCTTCACCTCCATTTAGGATTCCTTCTAGTGATGAGGCATTAGTAGAGAAACATATGAATTCCCTTAATGTTCTTCCTCTTAGTGGTGATCTTATGGTAAATCAAGGTCCTACCTCATAGCATTCTTACCATAATATTACTTATATCTATTCAAACCCTTTTCCAACTATGGTTCCAAGTGTTCCTCCAATCATGTCTTCCATTCATATCACTTCCTACACTTTTACTAGTGTTCCTAATCTTCCTAATCCTAATCCTATCTTTCCAAATCCCATTCCTAATTCTCCATCTACTAGTCCTAGTTCTTCCCACACTACTGTTAAGGTTCAAACTATGGTTCTTGATGTAGATGTGCAAAGATTCTTCAAAGTACCTTCTCCTTATTATCCGATCCATAAACATAAGAGAAAAGAAACCTCCCCTTTGAGATTTCTTCATAATTGTACCCATCATTCTGATATAACATAGATATTTTCTCCTCTAGACTAGAGGGAAAGATATATATTTCTTCCTGTCTTCTAGAATCCATTATGTTCCTACTTTGACCTTAATTGATTATTCTTTTATTTATCTCCATGGTTTTTATTATGATTTCTTTTCATCCATTACTCTCTTCTATTATTCAAGATATATTTTCTAGGACATGTTTTTTGAAAAGGTATCCCTTGCCTTTCATCCCTGGGGGGCAAGGTTCTTTATTCTCTCTCTTTATCTAGGGAATTGCTTTCCTTAGCTTAGTGGTATTTGTTTATATTTAAATATTATTTCATCATATTAACAGATGTTTTGGCTATGGATAACCTTCTTATATGAGAAGTTGTTGTCCTAAGTCATCACTTCTTCTCTATGTTGAAAATTATGTTCTTTATAAACTCTTACCCTTGCTTTGGTGTTAGAGTTGTTTTTCTTCATTCCAAAGATTCCTCTTCCTCTTCTTTGAGGGGGGCTTGATGATTGAATCTTTGTTCCCATTGTTGAAAGATGATATTTTATCTAAAACACTCCTCTTTGGTGGGGGTCTTGTTAATAAGATCTCTTTCATTGAGAATCCTTTTCCATGAGTGACATATCCTTTTCATGATTATCTACACTCTTCAATGTAGGGGTAAATATCCCTTGCTAAGAATATGGTCCAAATTGTTAATAAACAGTATATCCCCTTACATTGTGAAGTAGGTATCCTCTTCCATCTTTGTTCCTACACTTGAGGGGAAAGGATGCCATCTCCTTCTTTTCTGTCTTTTTGGGATTCACCTCTTTCCTTGGTTAAGCAATATCTATCTATTATGTGATATCCAATCATACATGAAAATTTTGGTTTGCATTGAGGATCTATGTCCTTGATAAAAACCTCTTTTGTTGTTTGACATTGGGTTTCCATGGTTGATATATCTCTCACCTTGGAAACTGAATAGTGTGCTATCCCTTACAAGGGTTAATTTTTTTCACTTCTTGCATGATGTCTCCTTACATTCATCCCTTCCATGGCCTCATAGTAGATGTGACCTTCTTGGCTTGGACTGGGTGTTGTTTGTGTATATTGTCTTGATGTCGAAGAAGGATTTATCCTTGTTCTTTCCTTTCCTTAACATGTCAAAATAGTATGTTTTTTCCATATTAAGGAGGGGGCATATATAGGGTCTCCCTTGTACTATAGTTTTTTAATTTATTTATATGCTAAATCTCAGAAGGTAACGCACATAAGTTGCTAAATCCTAAAGAGACACGCATTTTCAATTTCAAACATGCTAAATCTTGGAAGGTAATGCACATAAGTTACTAAATCCTAAAAAGACACGCATCCATATGCTAAATATTCTAATGGTAATGCACATAAGTTGCTAAATCCTGAGGAGACACACATTTTTCAAATTTTTCAATATGCTAAATCTTCTGAAGGTAATGCAAATGAGTTGCTAAATCCTTAGGAGACACACATTTCATATTCATAGTGATATAAGAAGGTGGATCTATGGATATTGTAGAAGCCATCAGAAGATGCTTTACAATTGCAAGCATAGTTTATGGTTGAACCTGTTGGGCTCTCCCTCCAGGGCGATTCATGGTAAGGTGGGCATCTTACTAGGTGAGGTAATCACTCTTTTCCCTTTCTCTCTTTTCACTTTCATGCTAGTAGGATGGGATCATGAAGCTATGTTATTTATAATGTTTCTCTTTTCTTTCTTATGTAATCATTTATTCTTTTATGATAGCTTTCCAAATATGATATTAGTATGAGAAATATTTCTTAGCAAGGTTTCTTATGCTGATTGATTTGGATTGTTTGTACTAACCCTTATTATTTTGGCACCCTCATGCATGTATGTTGAGTTAGAATCCTTTTTCTAGGGGCTTGATCCCTTTGCTAAGTTTTATTTTATCTCTTTGTGAATCCACTTTGATCTCCTCTTTCTTCTCCTTTACCAAGAGTTTGCATCAAGTCCATACTCTTGCTAAAGTGGGGGCTTAATGTATCATCTTAAAATGGAAGCACTTCCATGTTAAGAGCATTTAGCCCTCTGAGTAGGTGGTTTGGGGTCATGTCAAGCACCTTGAATTGGTCTTTTCATGGATCTAGCTTTTTCCCCCTATTCTGCTTCTCTCTCCACCCATTTCCAGCCTTTTTCTAGCACCTGGTCCTGAGAATTTGAAATCTATCACTTCAAGGTCAAAGTCGACCTCCTAGGTCAAAGTTGACCTCACCCCTAACCTAGGGTGGAGTTGACCTCACCCATAACCTAGGGAAAAGTTGACCTTGACTTTGACCTAGGGTGGAGTCAACCTCACCACTGACCCTGGGTCTAATTTTCAAATTTTGGAGGTTTCGAGATATCGAGCTTCAGAAAGGTTTGTTTTCTCACTTCTGGGTCAACCATTTCAGGTTTTGAAATGGTAAATCTTTAAATTGCATTTAATATGGGCCCATTTATAACGATGAAGGTTAATTGATATTTAATTCTCCAATGTCAGCTTTCTCTAGAGGATTGTGCCCTAGATCACTATAAAGGGAGGCCTTCCTCTCTCATTTTATCATTCCATTATTCACCAAGAAATTTCATGATCAAGGATCTCTCAAGGAGATATTCACAAGCCATCAAGTTCTCTCTCAAGAAAGACCAAACATCCATTCAAGCATTCAAGCCCTCTTATCCATTCAATTTCTCCATTGAAGATCAAGGATTCAAGCATTCAATCCATTGAAGGGATTTAGTTCAAGCATGCAAGATTCATCATTCGAACCCTAGATCGAGCCATCATGGTTGTGTGATCTTCCTTCAAGATCCTTTGATTCATCTTCAAGATCCATTCATTCTTCCCTCAAGGTGGATTCTAAGCATACAATCATGGAGGTTTTGATTTACATTTGTTGATGTTATGTCCAAGCTTTCATGTCAACATACTTGATTACATTTCAAATACAATTGCATATCTACTGAATATCATAGCTTCATTGTTAGATCTACTTCTACTACTTTCTAGCATTCTCTATTTCAATTTCATTATTAAGGTTGATTCCAAACTAGGGTTTGACCAAGGCAAACCCCCCCCCAAACAAATAACAAAACCATTTTTCTTGCAGGTATAGGTATAGGACAACGAATTGGAGTACAGATCTAGATACCCTTTTCGGTGAACTTCCAAGATTTGTGAGTAGAATTTCTGTCAAAGCAGTTGGGTCGAGGATGACCTAGACCCTAACCTAGGTTGGAGACTACCTAGACACTAACCTAGGTCAGAGATGACCTTGTCCTTGACCTAGGGCAGAGACAACCTGATCTCAGAAAATGATTTATGGGTTTTTTAGATCTCTCAGTTTCAGCTTAAGATTGCAAAAATCAATAGTTTCTGAGACTATTTGACAGGGTTTTTAGCAGGTTCTTTTTTGAAGGTAAGTACTTTTATTTCTTCATTTCAACATTAGTCATCTACATTTAATTTCCATATAAATACAATTTCATATAAGTGTAAAATATTGGTTTTGGGGTCTCTTTTGTGTACAAACCATTGTTCTAGGACTCCATCCATATTTTACCTTATACAATAGGCTTATCAGAAGAAAGTAGAGAATCTTGAAGAATAGAATTACGAGCTTTAGCTTGAGCACAAAGTTTTTTATGACATTCATTTGTAGATCAATTATGTTCTGGTTTACTTGAAATATGTTGAGAACTAGGAGGAATGATCACAGGATCCTTCATAGGTTCTTTATGAAGATCAATAGGATTATCAATAGTTGGAAAATCAATAGTAGGACTTTGATTAACAGATGTAGAAGCCATGGATAAAGGAGGTATAGAAGGTCTAGGAAAAAGACCATGATTAAGATCCATCAGAGGTACACTTAATTCAAGAATCTCATGAGGCTTATAGGCTTGATATGAGTGGAAAAGATTATCAGGTTGAGAAGGACATGAATTAGGTAATGAAGGCCAAAATAAGTCAACAGTAACACCATCTCTGGGCCTAGAAGCTTGATATAAACTATGATTAACCGTCTTCACTTCTTCATAATTAACAAACTTAATAAATTTATGGATAGGTGAACCAATAACATGCATGGCATTCAACCAAGGAAAACCTAGTTTAACTTGAAATTAATTAGAAGTAGGATAAAGAACCAAGTTAATAGAACCAAATGATGGATAAAGAAAACCATTACAAGCTTGAATCCACACATCAGATGTATCATAAGAATCGCGTTGCAAATTTTTCATAAAAATATTTTCTTCAATAATAAAATTGACTAAGGATGTAGGATCAACAAGACAACCAGGAGTAAGTATCTGGGAAATCCTAGCATAAATATAAAGGGGACCATCAAGAGCTTTAATAGTCTCAAAATCATCAAAGGTAATTAAAAGTTCCTGAGGTCTTTTATTCTTAAGTTGTTGTTGAGGTTTAGGTTGAGTTTTCAATTTTGGCTTAGGTTTTGGTTGAGGTTTAGATGGAGATATAGATTGAACAACATGCTCCACTTGATTAACAATGTGATTAAGATCATCCATCTTTGAATCATACACAATTTCCATAGAAGATGACTGAGAAATGGTATTAGTATCATGCACAAGTAAAGGATTCATATAGATTTGAAGATTTTGATTCAGAGGAGAGATAGATTTATTCCCACTACCATCAAGATTATCAATAGATAAGGCATTAGAACCAATTAAATCTTGAACCTTACATTTTAAAGAATAACATTTCTCAGTATCATGACCCTTCTGACAATGCTATTGACAAAAAGATTTAGGATCAAAATATTTAGATGCAATCGTAGCAAGTAAAAGAGGTTGAATAGGAGGTAAAGTAATCATATTAGCAGTTAAAAACCTATTCATAATAGAATGTAAAGATTTAGAAAGAGGAGTAAATGTATGATTTAATCAAAAAGTAGTGGATGCAAAAGTGACATTGTGAGATGCAACAACAACTTGATCAGCAACTGCATTCGCTTGTTTGTTTATCTTGACATAGTTGTTGAATTTTTGAAATTTGTTTGGATTAGGAGCAGCATCACTTTTATCAACTGGAATAGGAGCCATTGGAGTGGTTCTCTCAAATTGACTCACTTGTAATTGATAATGATGAAGTGCTGCACAAAGTTGTTGAAAAGAGATAAATTCAGTAAGAAGAATTTTATCTCTAATATCTTTTTGCAAATTTGAAATAAACATACGTTGAATATCAATATCAGGAATAGGATAAGAAATTTGAGCATGCAAATGCTTAAATCTACTGATAAATTTAGTTAATTTTTCCTTAGCACTTTGTTTACAATGCATCAAATCAGTCAAAGACACTTGTGGGCCAATGTTGTTTTGAAATTGTTGAATAAAAGCATTCTCAAATTATGGAAATGAGTCAATAGAATAAGGAGGCAAGGAACAATACCATTGTAAGGCCTTTCACAAAAATTTCTAGCAAACAACTTGGCTAAAATCCTATGGTGATGAGCATAATCACTACAAAGGATTTGAAATGTTTTAACATGATGAACAGGGTCTCCTTTTCTGTTATAATTCTCAAGATGAGGCATATCGACTTGCTGAGGAACATGAGTACGAATGATGTCAAGGGACAAAGGACTTCCCATGTCACATGTAGGAATGCTAAAAAAAATTTAGGTAAAGGATACAAGTCATTGTTGTAAGGATGACCCAGTTTGAGCCAAACTGATGATTGTTGAATCATTAGAGGAAATAGGAGTAGCAACATTATAAACACTAGGTAAAGTGTAAGAATCTACAGGATGGAAGACACAACTAGAGGAACACTTGGAACTACAATTGGAAGAGGATTGGAATAGGTAAAAGGAACATTATGATAAGAAGGTTGTGATGTAGGAAGGGACACAGGAGGAACACTCATAGGAATAGAGGGAACCATCACAGTCACCAAAGAAGGTGCATAGGTAGGAATATTAGGTAAAGGAATAGAAGAAGGTTCTACACTAGTGATAGGAGGAATCAACCCTAAATCTTGAGCTTCTTGAGCTAAAGGTTTAACATTTGAATGCACGAGGTGAGTAATACCATGTAGAAGGTTAACACCTTGATCACTATCATGAAGAACTTTCTTAAGAGCCTCTATAGCTTGAATAGAATCTTGATTATGGTTTTCTTGAATAAACCAGTTACCCATTTTATCAAGTTCAGTTGAAGTATTTTGGACTTGTTTAGGAGGAACTCTTAAAGCATCATCCTTATCATGAGATGAGTGAGAAGATTTTTGCTCCATAATAGGATTGGAATCATGAAGAATCAAATTATCATCTGGGATCCTAAGGAAAGGAAATGAAGATTTAGGATCAAAGGCACCCATGATTCTACAACTTCTTCTAACCAGAATGTTATAAGTAGGACTAGTAGTAGTAAAGCTCATAAACTAAAGTAATGCAAATGAACTAAACTAAGAAAACATACAACATGAAAATTTTTGTATTTTTAAAGAGATTTTGTAATTTATTTTAATTTTTGAAATATAGAAGCAAGAAATCTAATTAGCATGCAAGATTTAACATAAAATACAAATCTAACATCAACAGGATAATATAAAGGGAAATCTAATACCACAAAACACAATAGGGCATCTAATTCCACAAAATAAAAGGGGGTAAGTATGTCAGGTTCACCAAAATGAATGATATGAAATAGTAGTTTACCAAAATGAATGGGATAATTATGTGAATAGGGTTGAATAGTGGTAGATAAGATAATATGATATGAAAAGGGGGTATATAAGACCTATCCTTAATCCAAATTCCCAAAAGGAAAGATCCAAATGGATTAATCACCAAGAAATGATCAATGCACAATTGAATCAAACAATGGAGAACATGAAGAAAGGAGGAAATCCTATAATCCACTATAGAAAGTATATACTTGAAATTTCAAATGAATGGAATGAAAATACTAACCTCAAAATAGGGAAAATCTAGAAAATATTGATTTCTGATGTCTGTGCACAATATTGAGAAATTTTGCAACCTATTTCAGACTAGAAATGCTAAGACAGAGATAACCCAGAAAACTTTTATCTTTCTGGAAGTAGGTCATCCTTGACCTAGATACTAGGGAAAGGTCTTACCCTAGGGTAGGATCCTACCCCTCATAGCTCCAATGGAAATTTTGTTCATGGATCTCAGAAGTTCACCAAAAAGGGTATCTAGATCTAAACTTCAATTCATTGTCTTGTACCTATACCTGTAAAAAAAATAGTTTTTTTTGTTTGGATGGGGGGTTTGCCTTGGTCAAACCCCAATTTAGGAATTAACCTTGAAATTTAAATGAAATAATAATATGCATAAGAAAAGTAAATGGAACTATTCACCTTTCTTATGTTGAAGTCCTTGTAGGGGATTCGAATCCTTGGATCCACAAATAGGGATGCTCTAATTGAATGTAGAAGTATGTAGGATGTCTCAAATCAGTGGTATTAGATCTTCAACGGCAATCTTGAATGTATCTTTGCATAGGAAGAGGCTTGTATGAATTTGGATGGAGAAATTTTCAAGGGGGCTCTAAAGAGATTGAATCCTTTAATAGCTAACAATGGATCTCCTTGATGAAGCTTGAATGCTTGAATGCTTGGCTTGAAGATAAATGAATGCTTTCTTTCTTTCCTTCACCTTATTGCTTGCTACTTGATTGCACTTTCTTGAGAGATTATGAGATGAGATATGAAAAATTGATGGAAAAAATGAGAGGGGAAGGCTTCCTTTTATAGTGGTCTAGGGCACAATCTTCTAGAGAAGGCCGACATTGGAGAATTAAATCCCAATTAATCTTAACCCCTAGAAATGGACCTAGATTAAATGCAATTTAAGGGTTTACCATTTCGAAATCTAAAATAGCTGACTTGGAAGTGGGAAAATAATGTTTTTAGAAACCCGACATCCCAAAACTTCCAAAAACTAAAATTTGGAATAGAGGTAAGGGATGAGGTAGTCTCTACCCTAGATCAAGGATGAGGTCATCTTTGACCTAGGTTAGGGACTAAGTCATCCTTGACCCTCCAAGTCTTCCTTGACCCTCTAGGTCGACCTTGACCCAGGAGGTCAAAAACTCCAAGTTCTCAGAGGAAGTTGCCAGAAAATAGGTTGGAAATAGAGAGAGAGAGAGAGAGAAAGAGAGAGAGAGAGAGGGGGGGAAACAACCAAATCCATGAAAAGACCCAATCAAGGTGCTTGACATGACCCTAGACCACTTACTCGGAGGGCTAAATGCTCTTAAGGTGGAAGTGCTTCCATTGTAAGATGATACATTTCCTATGAAATTTAGTCCTTTAAACATATTCCTTGAGAAAAGAAGGGAGAGACACATTTGATTTCAACAATATATTTTCTCTTTTCTATTCAATTTATTACTTTAAGAGGATATATGTAAGAGAGATACTCCTTAATTTTTCCATATTTTGAAATATCAGAAATTACCTAATTTCAACATGTTATTTCATTTTCAAAGAAAATATAAATGCATAAATCCCTAAGTTCTTGGGGAAGGAAAAAGATTTCAAACTCTTAGATGAACCTACAAACATGTTTTATAACCATGCAACACTACAGTCTAGTTAGTCCTAAGAACATGAGTATCCATAGGATCATGTCTTACTTATTACTACAAGTACAAAATGCTACAAATCTAACTTGTAATTTCACATTAACTAGCTTAAATATTCAGACATGAAGATAACTAGCATTTATAGGAAAGTAAAGTATATAGTTTTTTTGAATCAACTTGGAATCTATTTTGGATAACATGATAAGATCAGTAGATAAGATCAACTATAAAATAACTTACCTTACAATTGTTTGAGATTTTCTAGAACTAGGATTACAATAAGAAGATGACACTCAAGTGTTAGGAATTCATTAGCTTTTTTTTAAATACATCAATTTGAATCACATGGATCTTAAAAAAAATAAGTAATCTATTTAGACAATCATTTCTTGAAGAAAGGTGTACTCATGTAAAATAATATAGTGGGAATATAGAAAACATACCTTTTATGTCTAATATTCAAGTTTGTTAACATAATGAAAACATCAAAAGAAGAAACATAATGTATTCAAGTATTATGAATAGGTCAAGTAAGAGTTCCAGGGCTCTCAGTGTGACAACCTAGGGACTCTATCTCTATCCATATCATTATGGTAAGAATGGTTTTCTTCCTTGGGGTTCACTTTTCTTCCAATGGCATCTAGCCTTTGCAAAATCTGTTGCCAGAGTTGTCTCATTTGAGACCCCTCAGAGTCATTACTTTGATTTTGTTCTCTTGCATATTCCCCATGGGAACTTTCTTATTGAAATGTAGAGGGAGAGTCCTAAGCTCTCTCCCTAGATCTTCCATGATGTTGGGAGGCATCTTGGAAGAGTGATACAACATAAGTATAGGTATTGAGTTGACCTTTAATTAATGAGAAGAAGTGACTAAGTTAAAATGAAAATAAACCATAGAGCTCTCAGTGTAACAACCTAGGGCTTTGATAGAAAATGTAATGTCACCTCCAAGGAACCCATAAGGAATTGGTCCAAAGAACAAGAAAAGAAACTAATTTTTTTTAAAAACATTACTAAGAACTTATTTGATAACCCTAGATGTGAACATGTCCTTAAAGGTTCCCTTAATAATTGTTACCAATATCAAAAGCATTGATACAATTAACTAACTTAATGAATTCATTTCCTTACCTACTTTTCATAACATTCAAATTTTAGAAATGAGATAGAAAAAATAGCACATTACTTATTTCATACATCTAACCTTTCCTTTTTCATTTATTTCCCAATACATAAATTTAATTGTACTTCTAAAACATAGATAAGATTTCTTTTTACAAACCCTTGCTTCCCATTTTCATTTCAAAGATTCAAATAGAGATAGGGCAGGTCTTTAAACCTTAATTTCTTATAATGATAAACCATCCACTGAATCATTCCTATCACAAGTCTAACTATCACAAAATTATCATCTATGACATTGTATGCATCTAGTTAAGGATTGAGAATTAACCTCTCCTCATACACATAGAAAAATACATTTAAGAGCATTAGGAATGAAATTACATCTTTATACTATTTTCATTAATACTACATGTTTATATCCATTTTATTTTCATCTAGAGATACCCTTCTATGCCTAACATAGGTTTTCACCAAACCACCTATTAAATCAAGTTTCCCTTTAAAAGTTTACATCCATTAATACATTGTACCACAAAGGTTGGCATGGAATCAATACTTCAAGTGAAAACATATGTAAACATGCATTTTAGAAATCCTTACTTTCAATTATATTTCAAGACTCACAAGAGAGGTAGGATAGAAATTACCTAATATTAATCCTTTATTGATTTACCAATAAACAATCCCTTTGACATTCCTTAAACTAACCTTCCCAAATACATAACTTCTTTCTTATAATTTCCAATTATATTTACATCAAATTTCAAAAAGGCTTACAATACATATTTACATCTTGAATACAAAATATAGAAATACATGATACAACAAAGGAAATCTTCACCACTGAATAGATCTAAATCCAATCCAAGACACGTACCATGAACAATAGCTCGAAAGAGATTTTCCACCCAACCATGTGAAACTTGTGAAGTTCAACCCACCATGCTAGGAGATAGAACCGTGGTACTCTCAAGACTTAAGGCAATCCAAGGCCAAATAAATCAAGAAAATAAAACTCAAAAGATCAAGAGTAAAGCATATGAAACATCACCATGCTACAACAATGATGTCAAGGTTCTAGGATACACCTAAGTGAGTGTCATCACACAACTTGTGTATTGGAATCCTCCCTAGAAACCATGTAACCCTTGTCCCCTCTTTATAAATAAGGATCCACCCTGGTAGTTACCCATGGTCTTGGTACTCCAATAGATCTGTGTGGAATTATTAAATTTTCTTTCATTATCTTTTGAATCCCCCCTTCCCAAGTTAATTTTTAAGGTTATCACTTGATTACAAAATCACCCATAGGACCATCTAGAAACCACTTTGGGTTCCAACGCCTATGGTACCTATTCCCCTACCCCATCAAAAGCCAAAGATACAAGATTACACATCCAATGGTCTATTTTATAGGTCTAGGGAACTCTCATGTGCTCGCAGGCCCTCAAGATGAGTCCTAGCCTTAACACATGTATAAATAACTTCATGGAAAGAATTTTAAGTAAAAAAAAAATTATACACAAAATTATAACACATCCTAAACAATGAAATGATATTCAAAGGTGTGAAAAGTTGTAGACCAATCCCAAGAGTCAATTGTAGGAGTCACCAACCAAACCTGAAGCCCAAACATGGCCAAAATAGACCCCTATGACCCCATAAGTCCCATATGAATATTCTAATAGGTTTATATGAGTATTCCCATAGGTCCATATGAGTATACACCTAGTCTCGTATGAGTAAATAGGATCAGGGTTGTTTGCTCGTATGAGAACTATCACAAAATTTCTTAGAATTGCCTGAAAATGGAAATGTAAAGTGTGGAGAGTGAATGGGGAAGGTTCCTTGAGGTATACCTAGTTTAGGTACCTTATTACCACATCCAAAACAAATTTTCAACACACCATTAAACTCAAAACATAAACAAGTGATTGAAAACTAGGAAGTGAAATCAAAATCTACATAAGTCACGGGAAGGGAAAACTCACTGCAAACCTCCCTAATCATTCCTAACCTTCCCTAAACATTCCAAAACCACATATACATAGACAAATATATCAAATAAAATTCATAAGAACAATCAGAAGACTTCTAAGAAGGATTTTGAACTAGAAATATCACAAACATGTTCATAAACACTTCCCATATGCAACATTTTTTTAAAAAACCAAATAAGAATATAATTATTCATCTAACCATAGTAGTTTTAAAACACACATGAATACATTATATATCTCATAAAACACACACACACACAATCCTATAGGCAAGAAGGTGATTCTTCTTAGTTCCAAATCCTACCCAGAGTCCTGTGGAGAATCCCTTCCAAGGTTTGATCAAACCACAACAACCTTCCAAGATTTAAGTGATTATTTCCTTCTAGAATAATCTTCGTCAATCCTTCTGAGAACAATTTTTCCTTCCTCCTTTGATAATATCCACAAGCCCCTCACAACCAAAGGTATCAAAATGTAAATATGGCAAAAACCCCAAAATTATTTACTTCTAGAATTCTCCCAATTTTCTTCCCATTCCCCAAACTCCTCATACCCTAATAATTTAATGAAAATTATATGGTTGGAGTAGTTTCTTTATGGGAAGAAACTACTCCAACTACTATATTTGGCCAAAAATTAAATCAAACAAACCTTGTAAACAACTTTAAAAACTTTTATTTTTAATTAACTTATGCTCCTAAATAAGACCATAATTAGAAAAGAAACATGAGAGTTCTCAAATAACTCACATAGCCCAATTGGAAACAAAATAGCCTAACTCATAGGAGGTCTCAGGTTCAAATCTCCTAGGTAGCTAGTTTTATTGAAAAGAGCCTTATTTTACTTTATTATTATTTTTATTTAATAATCATTATTTAAACATTAAAGATACCATTACATTGCAGGTAAACACATAGGTTATAATATTTATATATGAATAGGTATATATATGTGCACCCATATATACATATACATATATAATATACATCCACTCATAATATAGATAGAAATACAAATATACATATTTAAAAGATAGATTAGTATAATGCTTTAAAATAAATAAAGAAAAAAGACTCTAAATATAAGTCTCCAAAAGAAACAAAATTGCAATACTGGTCAATCCCCCAACTAAGGTGACTTCCTAAATAGGAACCTAAGCCAACAAGGATTCCTTTAGAGTGTCTTGTAAATATCTCCACACAACGTTCGAGGATTTGAAGGCACACTTAGGCCTATGTAACCAAGTGAAGTCGATGCCCAGTACCTACATCCTACATCATCAAGCCAATAGAACATATATACAATATAGTGGCAGACAAGGACTAAGAGTATGACATCATTTGGATCTCCTGTAGAAGTGACTATGACTACCTCTCCTCATCCCACAAGCACATCAGATAGTTTCAATACCAAAGCATAAATGGATTAGTATGGTTAGCTCAAAAATAATCATTACTCCATATTGTATGAATAATCATTTACTAACTTTCATAAACTGGTTTTATCATCAAATATGTATTATAATGTCTCATTATCTAATCAAAATAAACAAATCATGTAATCCATAATACTCAATGTAGTAATCATGTCTAGTCTCAAGTATAACAAGTAGCATCATTAGAGTGGGTAACACGTCTAACCCTTAAGTGATTATAATCAATTAATCTAAGATAATAATAAACAATGATAATGAGCATCTCACAAAGAAACATATAGATCTATCAAGTGATCCCATCACATCAAGGTCCTAAAATATCATGGACACATGAGAAGATATAAAGGGACATACCTATACAATATTTATCATTTCCCAAATTAGAATGTGAAGTTATATTGGTTTGAAGAGAGTTGGGCTATGAAAACACCTCAAGAAGGATCATTCTCTTATAAAAATAACCATACAAACACCTATAACACTTCTTAACTTCCAGTGAGCATATCCATGACATGTTAGGGTTGGAGGGGAATTACAACAAATTTTATTGTTTTTTGAAACTCCCAATTGTTTATCAAGCATGTAACTGATGAATTTCACATAAAGGATCATAAGATGCTCCCTTACTTTTGCATTGTTGAAGATCTCAAGCAATATTTTGCAAGCATCATTTTCTAGCAAATCCCTAGAGAAAACAATAAAGTACTTGACACTATGGCTACCATTATTTCCTTGTTATCTATACTAGAGATGAGTACATGATACAAATTTCTTGTCGATAATCTCATGGTCCTTGCCTATGACTGGTCAAATTCTAAGATTGTGTGTGAAATTTTTGGTCCTGAATAGCCATGGTATTAAGAAATCCTTTCCTACCTTCATGATAAGATCATTCTCCACACCCTTATGCCTAATCAATAGAAAAATTTCATCTATCATACATCCTATTACACAATCCTTGGAGATACCCTATTTTGAAAACACTTTCATGGAACTCTTATTTGATGTATGAATTTGGAGGTAGCACAAAAAACCTTGGAAGAGGTGCATCAAGAAATATTTGGAGCTCATTCCAGTGGTCTTACCTTAGAGAAGAAGTTTCTATGCATTGGATACTATTGGCCAATAATGGAGTAGGATGCAATCACTTTGTAAATAAATGTGTTCCTTGTCAATAGCACAGTAATTTGATATATGCCCCAACTCAATCCATCCAACCCACCATCACACCTTAGCCTTTGTCCCACTGGGGCTTTGACCTTGTGGGACAAATATTTCCCAAATCTACGAGTGGCTACAAGTATATTCTATCCATCACAAAATATTTTATGAAGTGGGTTGAAGCAATCCCCCTCAACTACACTATCGGTAAACAAATTTCCAATTTTATCATGAACTATATCATTTTTCGCTATGGAATCCCAAAAGACCTCCATACTAGCAATGGAACACCCTTCAAGAATAAGGATATCACTGACCTTTGTATGAAATTTTGCATTACCTAGCATTGCTCATCCAAATACTTCTCACAGGGCAACACCCAAGCTGAGGCTATGAATAAAACCGTATTGAAAATCCTCAAGAAAACTATCAATGACGCAAGTCATGATTGGCACCTGCAACTCAATCCTTCCCTCTAGGCTTACCATATTCCATCCATACTCCCACTACACCACACAATTTACCCTTGTCTATAGTTTTGAAGTCATCCTTCCCATAAAAATTGAGCTCCCTTCCCTAAGGATTTCTCTCAAGAACCTAATGTCTAAAGAAGAATAAAGAGTTTCTCACTTGCAAGAGTTGTAGCTCAATAAGATGAGATGCATCAATGCCCTCAACCACCTCTGCATGTATCAAAATTACATGCGCTTACAATTCAACAAGAATATCAAACCTTGCAAGTTTAAGGTTGGTGATTTGGTCCTACAACACAACATGAAGAATCTCTAGAACCAAGAAACTAAAGAAAAGTTGAAACCTAGTTAGTTGGGTTCATTTTTTGTTACTGACAAGTTTAGTTCTGGACATATCAGATAGAAACAAATGAAGGAGATCCACTCCTTGATCCTGTAAATATTCTACATTTGAAGCATTTCTATGCATAGCCATCATTCATTTCCTATACAGTGATTATTCAGTATAGAAATCTTTTTAAGAAAATAGAAAAGATCCTAAAAAAATCCTAAAAAATCAGAAAGGTCCTAAAAAAATCCTAAAAATTAGAAAGTCGGAAAACTTCAAAAAATAAAACATATGATCCTAAAATTTTTTTTAAAAATTAGAAAAGCAAAAAAATCCTAAACAATAGAAAAAGTTCTTGAAAAAAATTATTATCTTGGTGAAAACCTAGTAAATAGGCACCTTGCAAAAAAAGGGGGGGGCAAGAGAAATAAATTTGTCCAGTAGTGAAAACTTGGCAAACAAGCACTCTAGGTGAGTACCATGGTGAAAACCTATTTCAGGTACTATGGTAGAAAATATTGGATTCATTGTCTTCTCCTACATACTACACATATCCATCATTATCCTAGTCCTAGTCCAATTTTTGGTCTTTGTTCCTCACGTCGCAATAAAGATCCTAGAAACATCCTAGAAAGTTGAGCTTAACCACATCACACTGAGATTTTTCTAGACATAGTGGCTGCAAAGGTGGTTATCAAAATCAACATTGAGATAGAATATCTAAGTTATTATTTCTTTCACATCTATTTCCAGTGAATATCCATCTCAGTCAATCAATCTTTTCCCTACAGGATGCATCCTTCCTCGGTGAGCTTAAATCAAATCCATCAATCCTACCTTGTTCATAAAAAGAACTATATATCGAATGACTACTTGGTCATGAGGCCTTCTTTCTTGATTTTATATTTTTGTGTCAATGGACCCTACCCATGATTGCCTTGATCTTTCATATCTTGGTATATTCTGAATGGTGAAATTTGATGCATGTGTTATTGGTGATATGATATGTTTGTTGATACTTTACAAAAATTCATGTTCATTTCTAAGTTATGAATGTGTATCTTACTGGGGGAAATGGGTTAGCACACTTACCTCCCTTAAAATACATAGGTGTACCCTGACCTCTCTAATAAGAATATGTCATTGGTTTTGTAATAACTAGGAAATCAACATCTACATTCCTAAAGCTATCTAGTTCATCTAAGATTCTAGTCCACACAAAGGAACAATATCATTTGTGCTTGTATAACATATGATGCATACCTCTTGTTGCAACATCAAACTAGGATGTGCTCTTTGACATAAACACAAGTGATCCCACTAAATCATGCAGTTAGGTTACATTATAGTTCAGTGGCATATTAGTTAGTTTCTTTTATGCATTTTTTTTTTAGGCAAGGGGCATGTTTATTCACCTTCCCCTCCCCCTTACTCAATGGTAAGTTGGTCCTATTGGCTATATTGGATACACAAAAATAAATAAATAAAGATGGTTTCATCTTGTTGCACTCCACCTCACATAACTATGTTCATTTTGTTACTAACATTTAGTTCCTCAATAAAATTCAGTTGTATTACCTAGTTACTATTGCACCATTAATTATTAATCATTAACTGCATGTCAAATATATCTCATTAACCATTAAATATCCATTGCATGTCAAATATATCTAATCTGCATCATATATGCATACATTTGATCATATACAAACTACATACTCCACATAGGACATGCATCATAAATAGATTAGCACATCATGTAGTATATCTTTCACATAATCACACACATCATGCATCACACATGTCATTAAAATAATCTCAAACCATGCATATAAAAAAGCCTCATAATCTATTTGATAAACTCATAAAATGTCTCCACAAAAAAATGTGTGTGTGTGTGTGTGTGTCTATATATATATTCGTGTATTCCCTAATCATGTCACCACTACCTTTAATCATGTCACTACAACCTAAAGAATGACTATCTTCTTGTATTCCCCATGTACCTCATTTTCTCCTAACCCCAACTCCTCATCCTCTAGAAGTGGCCCCTAGGCCAACTCCTCTCTATCCCTCTACACTTCTCTCAGACCCTACAGAGGGCCACCTATGAATGGTCTCTGTACTATCCCTCTCCTCCACTCTTTAGCCTACCTCTGTGCCCCCACCTAAATCCTACCACCACTACTGATCTCCCCTCTCCCTCCTATTCCTCATCTCCCTCCCCACCATCCTCCCCATCCTCATCCTTTGACTCTATCTACTCTATGGCCTCTCCCACTCTTGGTTTTGTCAGTCTTGTTGGTCTGTGCCTATCCCACCAAGTTGCATACTCAGTTGTCACCACTTCTTCTACCACCTGTCTCTACACTATTATCCATGGTACTGGCTGCATACCTCTCCAACTTCTCCTAACATTATGGACATCTACTCGAATGCCCCACACTGACCCAATCTCCTTGGAGATGATAGGATGTGGATACTTGTCTAGAACCATACCCTCCTCAGGCCAAACTATCTGTACACTTGTGACAGCATATACCAAGCTATCTATAACATCATCATCCCAATTATCTAGTAGTCTATCTACACATATCCTAAGTACTCTACATCTAGGGTACCATCCTCTCTACCTGTATTCTCAATCCAATAACCCCATGCCTCACAGCCTTTGTACAGTGTCCACTCAAACCATAACAACTCATCCAAATTCCTCAATTGGGTCTCTACTAATCTCACATCTCCATATGCCAATAGTGGTCTATAGCGACATGTGAATGGATCATATCATTATCATCTCCCCTCTCCTCACAATGGTCATACCACTATGATGTGATCCCAAGCCTAGACAAGAAGTAGTGTCACCCCTAGTCCCATCGTCCACTAGGTGTGGTATGCACACATATGTAAGTCATAGTATAATTGTGTCAGGATTGTATACCCCCAAAAGTAATATATCCCCTTCTCCTCCAACATTTGGCTCAACAACCTCACCCATCCAACCAAAAAATCATTCATTGAATGGTTGGGCATCAAACTCCCTCCTACCAATCTGACTAAATAAAATGCTAGCCAAGATAATCCTACCTCTATCCCCCCTTTCCATGACATCCATTAGCAATGAATAAGGATTTGGTCTACCCAACACCTGAAACTCTCCTCCAAAAATTTCTCTAGACTCTCCAATTGATACTTAGGCATCTCTCCCCTAAATGGTACTTGCAAAATCTTCCATGTGTCTAATAGCATCACCATCACCTCTTCATTCAGTAAGTGGAAACTCAATGTGTCTAAGGCCACCTCTTGATCAGCACTGTCATGAGTGCATTATGTGCTCTCAAGTGCATCCAATTATGAATGTATTGTAGGCTAGATAATATCACATGTCCCCACTCCACATTGGTCATCTCTTCTCATAATTCCATCATGTTCAGTCATCACTCCTTTGACCTAATCCAATAATCTTGCTCCTGTATCCAATCACCTAACACACTTCTTGTCAGTTCTCTTCACTATCCAAATCCTCATCTCAATCCTACGCCCTCCTTGACAAATTAGAAAAAATACCCATCCCGTGCTCCCCTCCCTGATAGATAGAAAAATATGCATCCTCACACTCCCCTCCCTAATAGATAAAAAAATACCCTTCCCTACGTTCCCCTCCCCAACAAATAAAAAAATACTTGTCCCCACACTCCCCACTCTGACAGATATAAAAATACCCATCCCCACACTCCCCTCCCAGAAAGATTAAAAAAATCCATGTCCCCGTGCTCCCCCCCAATGACCACCATTGCTCGTCCCTTTTTTTCCCCTCCCCCTTGTTTCTAATCGGCTCCATTCCACCTTTGGATGAGTGGGGCAGTTGGCCCTTGGCTTCCCCACTCTAGGTGGTGGATCCACCCTTTTGAAGATGGGTAGCTTGGCTGTACCTTTAGGTAGTGGAGCCATGCATCCAAGGACTAGAGGCTCCCCCGCCCATGGGTGGATGGTTGTGCCCTACTCATGAGCTAGAAAAGTTGCTTGTGCTCTGACACGCAGCTCTATGTTGTCTATCATTAGGTGTGGCCACCTATAGGTGGCTCCACTCTGGCATTGCAATCTTCAACCCCCCCCCTTTTCCCCTCAATGTCTAATACCTTACCCACATTCCCAAACCCATAAAAACTATGCAATAATAAAACAACAAACATAAACAAAGATGGGTCTTGCAACTTATCGAATCCCCCTGTCTGCTACCAACTGGTAGACTCGTACCCTCTCACCCAATTATTGTCTGTCTCATCATCCTGTCATTTTCTTCTCCTCTCCTCTTCTCTATTTCCTTTGGTAAAAATGAATCATTTTACCCCCCTTTTTCCCTTTTATAAGGGACCCCTTTTTTTAACTTTTTAAAAAATGGTTCTTTTTTGCCAAATAAGTCATGCAATGTCTTTTTTCCCTACTTTTTTCATGAAAATTGGTCAACATTTTTATTTTGGCCTATTTTCCTGAGGGGGCACATTCTCTTATTGACTTTTCCTATGTGCACCTTTTGGTCCCATTTTCCCTCTAGGGCATCTACGTTTATTTCTTTGAAGCGATGCCATTTTTGACACTACATCAAAGAGGGGAAAAATATAGACACCTAAACTTGTCCACTTAACATTAATTTAATTTAATTTATTTTAATTAATGACCCCAAATAACATTATGATTATTTTTTAATTAATTATATTTGTTTTTTTTTATCTATAACATAGTAATTTTATTAATCAATGTACAATTACATCAAGTCCAATATTACATCCGATCCAATCCTTGGATATGCAACAAGTAAAACCAATAGAAGAGCTTTACAAACAACAAAGCCATTTCCTCCATAGAAAAAAACTAGAGTGCAAATCATTAGAGAAAAGAAGGTGAAACCACACTATGCAGGGGTACCAAGCACCAACACCAAACAAAACCCAATTCTACACCAAGCTTCAACAATTAGAGTAGGACCAAAACAAAGGTCCACACAAAGTTATCTGGGAACAACACCCCACTGTAGAAAATAACATCACCAAACCAGGGTGAGATAAAAAAACCCAAAGGATTTAACCACCAAAAAAACCTCATCAGCTAGCCTTCGCACCCATTCAAAACATGTAATAACCAAAAAAAATAGGGGTCATGAACATTCAGATAGGTGCAGCCACCTGCCCTCTACGGTGTCCCCTTTTCCTTCTAGGCACATCAACATAAACATCCTAGTCACTGTTAATGGCCCTAGACTCAGCTTGACTCAAAGCCAACTTAAGATGCTCCCATTTGTGCCTAATATCTTCACAGTAAGCCTGCTTATCCACCTTCCCCCACCATCACAAGAAAGGAACCTTTCCAAATAATTGTCCATCAGCTTCATCCTTGAAGGATTCTATATAGTTAAAGCCAATGCCAGGGTGTGCCCACTCCAGAATGGAGTCAAGCCACATTAACAACTCCTTATCAAAAATACTTTCAGACAAACATTTTACCTCTAACTCTAATTCACCAACCTGCAACACCCGATAAATCACCATAGAAACCACATCAACATTCAACCGCCACTTTTTCCTCCTTTCCTAAAATGAAACCCCAAGCACCTCCATTGCAACCAAATCCACCCCCTCATTCTTAATTACCAGCAAACCCATCATTCTTTCCTTAATAACTCAACCTTCAAAATATTTCTATTGTTTCACAGTCCCCACTAAAAAAGAGGCCTCCATGAATGCCAACAGAAAGCACCAACATGCAAGCAATAAGAAGAACAAAGAAGAACCCATAGTAGGCTAAAAAATGAGGCCAATTTAAAGCCATCAAGTCCACCACCAAAGTCAAGCAATCCACTCGTGCCATCTATCAAACCAAAGATGATGCAATGCAAACATCAAAGAATCATGAGGAGAAAATCATAAATGAACGTCACCATCCTAAGGAGGAAATGATGGGAAAGCAAGTCCTTAACTCCATAGACATCACCCACCATCTCAATAGCATGATGTTCCTATAGACCCCATCAACCAAAGACAAATGTCAAATCAGCACATGCCATCCCAACTCCAACCATCAAAGATTTTAAAATAAATGTCATCTATTTTCTCCAAGCTAATAGCCCACTTGGACACCATGTCAGCTTCCTAGTTTCCCTCCCGTTTATTATGGTTCAGTTTAAAATCTTCAAAAGAAAGAAACTTATCATTAATAATATTCACAAAATTTGTAAGGTGCCATGCTTTCATCTCCTAATTTCATAAATCATTGAGGATAATCTGGGAGTCTCCTTCCAAATTTAACTTCTTAATCTTCAATTTAATCCCCAAACACACAACTAGGAGCACTTCCCATGTTTATGCTACATTATTTGTGCCATTATTCAATTTTTTAGCAGCAAAGGCAATAATATTTCCTCCCTTATCTCTAGCAATAACACCAGCACCAGAGGGCCCCAGATTACCATGGGAAGCCCCATCAAAATTGATCTTCACTCAACCATCATCTAGAGGTTCCCACTTAATATCCACAACCTTTGAAGAATCAAATCCATCCTTTCAATAGGTTGCCATTGTTCAACTTTAAACATGGTCATTCTACATGCAATCTCCTATCCTCTGCATTATAAACCAAAGATCTGCATTGGGAAAGAATAGCACCTTTCATCACCTCTTCAATGGACACAAAGATCCTCAATTTCAACTTCTCCATAGGCTCAACTTTATCAAGAAAAATTCTCCTATTCCTCTCGTTCCATAGCTCCCAAATAATAATGGAAGGGAAAACATACCAGAGAGGCATCAAGACAAACTTAGATTTGGGCAAGGGCCAACACTCAAAAGTTTCCCTTAAAGACTTAGGAAGGGGACCAATCCAACACAATTTGGATTAGATATAATTCCAACACTCAAAAGCATATGGACAATGGAGCAACAAATGGTTGACATCTTCGAAGGCATCGTGGAAAAAAGTACACATAGTGGGACCTTGAAAACCAAATCTTCTTCTTCTTTCTCCTATCAAAATTCTCCCATTAACAGCCAACCAAGCAAAGGACCCAACCTTTGGTAAAGAAGCCTTATTCCAATAGATATTTATAGGCCAACCCTTCATCTCATCCTAGAGACCCAAGGCTTTGTAACCTACCTTCACCGAATATGCTCCAGAGGAGGAAGCACACCAAACTATCTTATTAGCAACCGAGGATAAAAACACCTTCCTCATCTAAAACAGCTCCATCATTAAGATTTTCTGACCATTTGAAATATTTAAATGATCCACACTCTTCCACACCTAGACCAAGCCAAAACCAGACTCTATACGCTCTAGATAATCCACAACTTTATCACCCCACAAGTTTGTCATTATCATACTAAGCTCCAAAAACTTAGCATCATTAAGCACAAGGGGGTATCCATTCCAAGAGTCCTTCCAAAACAAGTCCTTCTTGCCATCACCAATATTCCAATAAATATGGTCCTTTATGATCTTCCTGCAATCCAGAATAAAATTCCAAATAGCCGAGCCTCTAGGAGGATTCCTAATTCTCAAAATCCTTTCATCATATGAAGCACCAAGATACTTAGCTCTCACAATATTAACCCATAACTTATTAGAATCCTCATAGACATTCCACACAAGTTTAGCCCCCAATGCAAGATTCATCCTCCTCCAAACCTTAAACCTAGCTCCACCCATGGCCTTAGGTTTGTAGATTTTATCCCAAGAGATGAGAGGCCATTTAAAATCCTCCTGATTTCCTCACCAAAAAAACTTCCTCATCCTTTTTTCAATATTATCCAATACTTTTTGAGGAATCTTGAGGCAGCTCATAGAGTAAATAGGGATGGTTGAAATAAAAGTCTATAAGAGCATAATACGCCCAGTAGATAAAATCCATCTCCCCTTCCAACTTTCCATCTTTCTAAAACATTGATCTATCAATTCATTCCATAAATTAGGTTTACAAACACCATCAAATAAGAGTACACCCAAAAAATTCCCACGAAGGGAGCCCTATTTCATTCCCAAAATATTACAAATATATCTTCTCAACTCAACACTAGTGTTAAAAAAGAAAATATCAGACTTTTTCCAATTGACATACTGCCTAGAAGCCATAGAAAATGAGTCAAAAGTATCTTTGATGATCCTAGTTTCCCTTAATGAGGCATCACCCATGAGGAAGTTATCATCAACAAATTGTAAGTGTGTAGTCAAATCAACACCATTAGCAATAGTGATACCTTTCCAAGCTCCAATATGTCTTTTCCAAGCAATCAATCTCCCTAAAGCTTCATCCATGATAATAAAAAGAAAAGGTGAGATATGATCATCTTGCCTTAGACCTCTAGAAGTTTCAAAAAAACCTTGTGGGCTCCCATTAACAAGGACTGAAATTCTTGGAGTAGACATACAACTATCCACCCATTTCAGCCAAGATCCACAAAAACCAAAACACTTTAAAACCTTAATAAGGAAGGCTCTATTTACATGATCATAAGCTTTCTTACTATCCAACTTAATCATCATTTTAGAAACTTTAGCTTTCTGGATAGTATGGATAGCTTCATGAGCAACTATAATTCCTTCATAAATGGATCTATTCAGAGCAAAGCCACTTTGCTTTGGGGAGATCAAAAACTTCAATAAAGGCTTGAGCCTATTTTTCATAACTTTAGATATAACCTTATAAATAATGTTGCACAAAGCAATAGGCTTGAAATCATCAAGGGAAAGACACACACCCTTCTTTGGGATAAGAGCAATAAAGGTGTTATTAAAGTCCTTTAAAATAAAGCCACCACTCCTAGATTCCTCCACAACTCCCCACAAATCATCCCCAACCACATCCCACATCTTCTAAAAAAAGAGAGCAGAGAAACCATCTAGCCTAGGGGCCTTCTCTCCCCCAAGGTTAAAAAGAGAAACCTTCACCTCCTTCTTAGAGACAGGGGCCATCAATAAAGAATTTTGCTCTTCTGATAAAATACAAGGAATTTTGTCCAACACTTCAGTCGAATCTTCAAAGGGAGTACTATTATCCATAAACATCTCCTTAAAAAAGGCTTCAACTTCTTTATTAATCTGGTCATCCTTAGTTAACAACTTACCTTGTCTATCAGAAATAGAAAAAATCCTATTCTGAGCCTGCCTTTCTTTCACAGAAGAGTGAAAGAATTTTGGATTATGATCTCCACTCTTTAGCCAAGTATCCCTAGACTTTTGTCTCCAAAAGATCTCTTCCCTAGCCAAAGTTTCCTTATAACTACTTAACAGTTCTTTTTCTTCTAAGAAGGTAATTTCATCCATCCCATTATCAGTAACCTTCTGATTTAAAGTTGCCATACCATCTTCTAAAAGCAATTTTTTAGCAAAAATATTTTAAAAGGATTCTCTATTCCAAACTTTTAACTAGTCCTTGACAAATTGCAAATGCTTAAAAAGCTTGAAAGAAAGATTACCTTTCACCTCCAGAGCCAATTGCCACTAATCAACAACAAGAGAAGGTAAATTTGAATCACAAAACCACATTGATTCATACTTGAAAGGGGAACGCAAAGGGGTCACATCCTCCTAGATATTACAGCAAATAGGAAAGTGGTTCAAGCCTAAAAGGGGGAGGATAATAGCACTATAGAGCCACTTAAGTTGATCCCATAGCCCATAGCAAAAGAAGCGATCTAGTTTTTCAACAATATTTAAAAAACCACTTCTCTAGTTAGTCCAAGTAAAATCACCAGCCTTAAACTCAATCTCCTTAAACTCCTGAGACCAAACAAACTCCACAAAGTCCCTTTGGCTCTTACCCCCCCCCCCCCAACCACGACCACCTTTTTTCTCCACAGGGCTTAAAATAGCATTAAAATCACCTCCAATAAGAAATAATGCATCCTTATTAGCCAAAAGAATATCACCAAGATCATGCCATAAACCTTCCTTTGCAATAGGGTTGTTGGGGCCATACACATTCAAAACAAAAAGGATGACATCAACTACTTTGAAGTCACTTCAAGGCATTGTAAATTTAATGACTGAGCCACAAGGCACACAAAAACCATCATAGGATCCCACAAAGTACAAATTCCACCTAAGGCACCAACTGAAAAGGAAAAGAGACACCCCATTCTCTTGAACCAAAGCTTAAAAGAAACATCATCACCATCTTTCAATTTAGTTTCCTAAAAAAGAATCAAATCAGCTCTTGCTTGATCAAGACCATGCTTGATCAAACACATCTTGTCATGGGCATTGCAGCCCCTAACATTCCATGAAAGGATCCTCATTACTGTCGGGAAAGGGTATAGCCCTTTCTTGATCATAGTAATTTTGTTTGGTCTACTGTGTAACCTGCCAATTCTAGTTTCTCCCTATTAGAGTGAGCCCCCCTTTTCTTCTTCTCCCCCAACCTAGGGCCCTTCAAAGTGGAATCCTCCTGCTCTATTCCTCTAGGACTAAGAATATTTGGGGTTTCAAAGATTCCAAGGTCATCCTCCCCCTCCTCCTCACTAAGACAGAGACCTGAGTTTGAAGCTGCTATTAAGTCCCCTCCACTATCTCTTACATCTGCAAAAAGACCTTCCAGATTTCTAATAGGAGAGATTCTACGATCTAATTAATTATATTTGTTAAATTCATCTATTTATTTAATTAAATTTATTTACTTAAATAAATTCCCTAACTATAATATTTAAATTAAATTTAAATACTACCCCTCCTAATGTAATAAATTTAATTTGTTACCTGTTTCTCCATATTCCCCTTTTAAATAAATTTTTAATCTATTTATTCCTCCACATGCTTTATTTCTACTAAACCATCATTAAATTAAATTTAATTAAATTTAATCTTAAACCTAACCTAGATGCTATCCAACATACATCACTTTCTATCTAATAAGCCTATTTATTAATTAACTAAGGTTAATTAAGCTAATTTTCATCTTCCTACATAAATTATTCCTAATTAGTTGCTCACACATGTGTGAGCAAATAATTTAAAATTCACCTTTTCAAAAATTGCTAAAAATTGCCTAGACAAGGCTTCTTTCAATTTTTTATGATACCTCTTACACTTACCCAAAGTGTGAATATTGAATTTCTCTTACACATCTCTTACACACACTTACACATGTGTACTTGGAGTACACATTGACCCTTCACATCCCAAGTTGTTCTATTAGGAATGGGAACATTGAGGAGGGGGGTGAATCAGTGTTCACTGTATTTTATCTTTTTGCTTTATTCTTTAAACTGAACTTGAATACTTAAATACTGAAATGAACATCAACATAAACATGAAACATGAAATCAACACATAACACCAATATGGTTACCAGGAAACCCAAATAGGTTAAAACCCTAGTGGGAATTGAGACCCACTAATATTCTACACTAGTATTTTATGATCCTTGTTAGAAGATCCTTAACCTTGTTAGGAGTTGTTTTACCATGTGTTTAGTATAGTGACCTTGTCAATGGTCAGACCCTGTTAAGATTCTTTTACAATAAACCCTATTATGGGTGTGGATGCACTTTCCTAGAGCTAACTGGTCAAATGGTGAAGGCTACAACCTTTTGATCTTAGATACACACTATATCTATTGGATGAACTATTACTGTGACACTACTTGTCTGATCAGTTCTTTTGGTGCACTGATGCTTTGATCTCTTGCAAATCTCTAATACATCTTATCAACTCTTCACACACTTCTTCTCTTCTTATCTCAACTCTATATCTTCTCACCTCCTAATTATAATGGGTGCATCTCATATTTATATGCGCATACAAAACAAATAACTAGGTCGGCCCTTTAACCGATTACATACAATGCTTCCAATTGAATTGGCTCAAGAATGTTTACAAAAAAACATGTCGGCAACCTAATTACAATAGGTGCATAGCCTTTACAACATAATAATATAACCGCAAACCAAAATACCAACAATTGGCTGCTTGCTCTATTTTTCTCTAGCATTCACTGTCTGTGCAACTTGAACTCTCTGTATTTTCCGCATACTAAATCTTCTGATCATGCACTCTTAGACTTAGCATGAATATGATGTTACCAACTTAACTTCTATGGTGCATACCATAATTCTATTGTATGCACGTGTGTTGATGCTCTGATCTTTAGGTACTCTATATACTATCCAGTCTTCAACACTTAGCCAATTTCTGATCTTCTCATCAAGTGTGCTAACTCCAAAACACTATATGACTTTGTTGTCATAATGAAAACACTATATTAAGTCATATACACCAGTGTAGTCAACTTTCCAACAATCTCCCCCTTTGTCATTGATGGCAACAAAAGAATATGGAAAAGTTGCTAACTGTCCCTTAATACAAAAAACTTCTATCTTATATATCCCTTATACATATGTATAACCCATATTCTATACATACTCCCCCTTTGACATTAATGAAAAAGGTGTTGTAATACCCCAAAAATGGGCTATAAGTTTATTAACCTCTTACATCAACAATTCAATCGAAATCGACATCAAAGTCCTAACCTAAGGCACATTTGCACATTAGTTTATCAAAAACCTAATTGATTATCTTAATTCTACATCGGGGAATATTCCTAATTTATCATAATTATCTTTAATTGAATATTATTTGGTGATAAATGTCATTATTTATCCTAAAGTTGATTAATTGAATATGATGAATATTTAATTAATTAATTTAATTCTACCACTTAATTATTTAATTAGATTTAATTACATTTATTCCTAATTAATATTGTTTTTATTTTGACAATAAATCAAAATTCTTACAAACAATCAATTGAATATTTATTTAATTGATTTAAAATCAAAGTTGTCAAATTTAATGATTTAATTGGAATAAAATTTGATTAAATAATTGATTAACCCATAAATTAATTGTTTTAATTTAAAATCAATTAAGTTGAAGATAAATCACTTTATTTTTAAATTAATTCATATTAAATCATGCACAATCAGAAAAGCAGTTAACTTTAAATCAATTTTCAATTTCAATTTGTTAACTTTCTAAACTCAACATCTAATGGTGAGTTGAAAAAGTGAACTAAAACTCTATTTTGAGATAAAAACTATTTTTGCATGATTTTATGAGTTTATTAATTCTTAATTTCTTGTTAACTCAAAAATCAACCTGAGTTTATTAGGAGTGATTTATGGCTTTTCTCAATGCATCCTCAAGCCCTAGATTTCTATAAAATCAAGGCTTAGCTCTTCACAAAGTCTAGCTGGCTAAAACATCTCTCAATCTCTCAAATTTGCACAATTACTTTGGTGAAATTACATATGAAGAAGCAAGCTCTTGCCACAGGTGATTTTGTGAGATAGTTTCATAGTTTTTCATAGCTTTTGCATACTTTTGCATTCATCATTCATAGCATATCATTGTTAGATTAATTTGCATATCATTCCAAATCATTCTAGATTAGTTTCATATCAAGTTTTTCATCTTATTGCATCAAAATCCAAAAAAATAGATTAATTTGCATTCATACTGCTTTCATATTTTTTTATTTTAAGTCCTTCATTTAGGTGTTGCATTGTCACTGATCTCGGTCTAATCTGAGAATACTATACTCACACCTACTAGAACGCAGTAAATCACCTAGTTAGCTTAGTTTCAATTACTTGCAGATTTCAATTTTGCTAACCTCTAATGTTTTACTGAAGTGTTGTGTCTATAGCTAGGTACAATTTTCACACACACAGGTGTTACAAAACTGAATCTGTACAAGTACTTACAATGAAAGTACATCTAGGTATGCAATCTGTAGATTTTGGATCTCTTGCTTCCAAAATGCAATCAATGCATTGATTGTTTGGAGATGGGTGCATAATGCATATTGTAACTTCTCCATCTTCTCCAAGTCTAAACTAGGACCTTGATCATATGTCACCATGGTGGCATTGATCTCCTTGATATTCTGATTCAACAAATCTAGGGAGGGCGCAAGAGCATTTCTAAGCTGAGTCTGCCTAGCCCTTATCTTTGACATCTCTTTTTCTACCTTCTCAATTTTGTCAAACTGTCCCTGATATATATTATTGCACATGTTTATATCAGTAGAGGGATCTTCTACTAACTACCTCACCTTTTCAATCAAGGCCTCTACTTCTTGTATCTTATTGTAGTGGTTGGCTATCAACTTATCTTGATTCATACATTCAGCAATAATTTTTCTTCCTTTTGCTGCAAACTCTTTCAAAGTTGCTTGTCCAACTTTGAGTGAACTAAGGTCTAGTGAGAAGTTACTAACCAACACATTTAATCTTTTCTACATATATTTCTCCTCTGCAACTAATGATGCTAATTTTTCCAAGCTAGAGAAATTACTCTTGAACTGTGAAAGAATTGCAAATCCGGGTTGGCCATTTCAGGTTTTAGAATGGAAAATCCTTAAATTTCAATTAATATAGGTATATTTTCTAAAGGTTAGGACCTAATTTGGATTTAATTCTCCAAGGTGGCCCCTCTAGAGGATTTTTCCCTATTTCACTATAAAAGGAGGCCTTCCTCTCTCATTTTCTCATCCATCATCCATTATTCACCAAATAATTTCATGATCAAGGAGCTCTCAAGGAGATATTCACAAGCCATCAAGTTCTCTCTCAAGAAAGATCAAGCATTCCATTCAAGCAATCATCCATTCAAGCCCTCTTCTCCATTCAAGTTCTCCTTTGAAGATCAAGGATTCAAGCATTCAAGCCATTGAAGGGATTTGGTTCAAGCATTCAAGATTCATCATTCAAACCCTAGATCTAGCCATCATGATGGTGTGATCTTCCTTCAAGATCCTTCAATTCATCTTCAAGATCCATTCACTCTTCCCTCGAGGTGGATTCTAAGCATACAAATATGGAGGTTTAGATTTGCATTTGTTAATGTTATGTCCAAGCTTTCATATTAACATACTTGATTACATTTCAAATACAATTTCATATCTATTGAATGGGATAGCTTCATTGTTAGATCTACTTCTACTGCTTGCTAGCATTCCTATTTCAATTTCAATATTAAGGTTCATTCCAAACCGGGGTTTGACCAAGGCAAACCCCTCAAACAAACAACAAAAACCTTCTTTTTCTTGCAGGTACAGGTGCAGAATTTTAGATCTGAGAGTAGATTTGGATACCCTTTTTGATGAACTTCTGGGATCTGCAAACAAAGTCAGAATCAACCTTCAAATAAAGAATCTAGCCTTTGACCTTTTATGATAAAAGATAAAAGATTTTTGGTTTTTCTTTGTCTCAACATTTCCAATCTGAAATAGGTTGTATAATTGCCCGAAAGTACACACAAACAAAAAATTGGCATTTTCTAGATTTGCCCTAATTTGAGGTTAGTACTTATATTTCAATCATTTCAGATTTCAAGCACAACTCCTTTATAGGGAAATATAAGGTTTTCTTCCTCTTTCATATTCTCCATAGATTGATTCAATTGTGCATTAACCTTTTGGTTGATCAATTTGGATCTCTCCTTTGGGAATTTGGATTTAGAAGTAGATCTCATATTTCCCCCATACATTTTTGGGTGAACACTATTTCATCCTATTCATTTTGGTGAACCAGACAAGCTTACTCTCTTTCTTTTTGGTATTAGATATTCCTTTGTCTTATTGTGTGTGTGTTCACATTCATCTATTCATTTTGGTGAGCCTGACATACTTACTCTCCTTTCTTTTGTGGATTTAGATGCCTTATTGTGTTAGATTTGTGGTTTATCTTTTCTTGCATTAAGATTAGGTTTATTTATGCCCTTGCATTTATATTTCAAAAATCAAAAAAAAAATTGCAAAATTTATTTTAAAATACAAAAACATTTACATTTCATGCTTTTAGTATTCAACATGTATGATTCTTGTTTTGAGTACTTTGATGAGGCTTTTGTTGTTCAAGAGGATAGATCCCTTAATGAGGTACATAGAAGTGAGGATTAAAATTGTTTGAATGAGATCTCCATTGATCCTATTCCTATTTCACCCTCCTCCACAACCTCTTCAATTGACCTTTACAAAGATGAGTTAGGGATTGATGTTAATTCTTCTCCTAATCTATGTCTTTTCTATGAGCCTATTTTACAATAAAATTTACCTTCTTTCCCCTTTAGGGATCAAGCTTTAATGACTTATGACACTCCTACAATGTGCTTAATTGATAGGGATGATAATCCTCCTATTTGGGATGAACCTTTTGATTTGGAAGTTGATTACTCTCTTCCTCATGAAACCTTTGTGGATAATCCTCCTATTTGGGATGAACCTTTGGATTTGGATGTTGATTACTCTCTTCCTCATGAAACCATTGTGGATAATCCTCCTATTTGGGATGAACGTATGGATTTTGATATTGATTACTCTCTTCCTTATGAATCCATTGTGGATAGTTCTACTTTTTCGGATGAACCCTTGGATAAATACATTGATTTATCCCCTCCTTGTGAAGAATTTTTTATACAAGCGGATGACATATTCTCTAAAACACACTTCCCTTATGTGAGAGAAGATGATATTATAAATCCCTCACCTCCATTTGGGATTCCTTCTAGTGACAAGACATTAGTGTAGAAAGATATGCATTCCCTTAATGCTCTTCCTCTTAGTGGTGATCTTATGGAAAATCAAGATCCTACCTCATAACATCTTTACCATAATATTACTTATGTCTATTCAAATCCTTTTCCAACCATGGTTCCAAGTGTTCTTCCAATGGTGTCTTCCATTCATATCACTTCCTACACTTTTACTAGTGTTCCTAATCTTCCTAATCCTAATCCTATCTTTCCTAATCTGATTCCTAATTCTCCATCTTGTTAGCCCATTTTCATGTCACAGCTAAATTCCTTAGAAAATGGTCTGCACTTGCAAATTTTCATGGCTATATCTATTTTTCCTCTGGCCTTTGCATTATTTTCATGGTCTCTAGCTTGAAACCCTTGTCAAAGTCTTATTTCTAGCCGTTGGAAAGAAAAACCCTACACTACCCTAGCCTGGTTCAATTTTTGTGTTACCTTTTTCTATCACTTAAAATCCAAATAACCCATGTGCTGAAAGGTTGTGACCCCTTGTTCTATTTAAGCGGTTTCTCACATGATCGCTATGTGATCATGTGACTAAGGTTTTTCACTGGGGTCCCCCTTTAATAGATCCTAAGTCTCCTGGCATGATTTTTCCTATGTTTCAACCCTTTGGAAAATCTTGTGGTTGTCACATGTTCGCAAGGAATCTTTTTCCCCCTTCTAAACATGCGATAAGTGGACATCTATCATTAGTGGGCCCTGACAACTTACAAACTCTTTAAAATGTGTGGCTATCACATGATCTCATGAGCCTTTTTCAGGCTATGCGATCATGCGACAAGGTGCCACCTATCCCAGTAGGCCCATTTATGGTATCTGAGGTGGTAGCTTCTGATTGGTCGATGCGGGTTATGATGTGGCATGTGTCAGAGGTTTGAAGAATGAAGAAAAATTCAGAGGTCCACCTACCAATTTTAGATGACATGGTAGCTTGTGATTTGCTACAAAGGCTTATGCAGTAGGGTGTGGTCAAGTTTTCATTCACTTGAAGATCTTGTGGTCATCGCATGATTGCAAGGAATATTCTTCCCCTTTGTGATCATGCGACGGCCGTTGATTTGGAATCTGACGTGAAGGCTGCGGGTGGGTCTTCAGCTACCAGATCACACTGACATGGACATTTCTCATTGGTTGAAATAAAGATGACGTGATGGCTGATGGGACCTTGCTCTGATAGATAAGTTTGGAAAGGGGCCCACTTTGTGCAATGTGGTGGTCTCTCATTTGGTAAAACATTTTACATGGTAGGGTGGGGTCATGCTTTGGTGGCATCAATGAAAGATTCCAGATATACGGAGGGCACATGATCTCAAACAATCTTTTGACCCCTTGAGATTATGCAACCACCATCTGATTAAGGGGTTTGTAAATGGTGGGTCCTTTGTCAGTGGTGACTGGGCAGTATTCAATGAATGGGTGCTTGACAGGTGTACTAGGTGGGACCATAACTTAAAGGAAAGCGGCAGGGTGAATGCTGTTGATTTTTCACATGTTTGCATAGGCCATTTTCATGCTATGCGATCATGCGACTAACATTTTGTGTTGACTCTAAGTGGCAGGGTGGGTCTGATGTGCTACGCGATGTTGATGTGCTTGATTGTCATTGGTTGTTGACTAATGACATGGCCGTAGATTTTTCAAAAGTTCATGAATGTTGTGGGATTTAATGAGGATCACTCGATTTGCCAAGAAGAAAATAAATTGATGGCCACGTTTTAAAATTTGTTGACTGACTGTTGCCACAAGAATTCAAATATTTTAAAAGGGTTTTTAGTGATAGAAAGGATTGGTAATTGAATGTTTTAGCAATTGGAGTTGATGGAAATGATTTTCAAATGGTTGCAGTGCAGTCTAGGTTGCCATGATTGATTGTTGTAGGATGTTTTTTTGTACTATGAGGGATGGTTTTGTGCTGCAGGTGGTCGGTCAGACTGGTTTTTATGGTAAATTTCTTGGTTCTTTGTCCTGATCTCATAGATTTTCATGATTGCAGATCTTTCTGGATCTGTTTCTCTGAGATTGATTGGTTTTCCCTCCAATGTAGTAAATTCTTGATTGATCCATTTGGTGTGGTGGGTGAAACCCTAACCCTAGTCATCTGTAGCTTGTTGCAACCTATTTTGGGTTTCCAAGATGACTAGGGGGTATAAATGGCTATAATTTTGACTTTGTAAGTGTTCCACAATTTTGGATCTCCAAGATTTTGGTTCCATGAATGTTCTACCTTGTAAATATTGTCTTATTCTCTGCATATAGGGTGTTCCTTCTTTCCTCTCTAGTTTCAGAGAATATAATGCAAACTGTAATAGCTTGTCTTATGTATGAGTTTCCAATATATTTATACTGTTATCAGATTGTCTCCATTTGAGTTTTAGACTTATTGATTGAAGCATCAAGGGTGCTTCAGCCCTTCTATTTACATTTCCTATGTGTCTATAATAGAGTTGTTTTCGCAGAAGCAACTAGGTCTAGGACTGGTTTTGAGGTGTGTATGAACTGGGGTATCAAGGGTATCTCATGTTTGTCTTTCAGTGGATGTTGATCAATGTATTACTTGTTTATAGGTCTCTTCTAAGGGGAGGGTTAAAATCCTTTGAATGGGTGATAACACATTTGTATACACAAGTGGTTTGATAATGTATAGTCTAATTAATGGTGTATGGTTGATGTAAGGCATCATCATACTTGAATATATTGTCTTCTTGTTTCATAGCTCTTTGTTGTAGTGAGGTATTTGACTCTATTGCCCATTGGATAAGGCACTAGTCTATGAGAGACTAAGGGTATTTCAGGGGTCCATTCAACCCAACATCAATCTTTCAAATCAAGTACCTTTCCCTTTCATGCTGGTAGTAGTAGTAGTAGGAGGTCCATTCTAGTCTTTAGACTCATTCTATCCAAATAGGGCTATTGCATAAGAATTGGCTTCATTGGGGTACAAGATACCTATAAGGGTTTGAAGACTATTCCACAATAATCTATCTATAGGCCTTTTATTTATCATGAGGTGTCTTGAGTGTGTAGATGAGGAAATACCCGCCTGAGTGATGTGGAGCTCAAAGAAGAAGGAGGAGGATGTTTTTTATCCTCATCAATTGGACTGTTTTCTTGTCAAACTTGAGTGCCTACCCTAAGAATCAAGCCCATCTATTGATTCAAGTTTGGTCCTACAAGGAAAAGCTCCAAAAAATTGGAAACTCTACTGGGGACAGAAATAAGTTTACTAATAAGAGTATCCCAGAGTCCTGCTATATTCATTTTGGGGAAGAGTCTCATAAATATCATAATCTAAAAGTTGTTTTTAGATCTGCAAATGTATTACCTGGATTTGTTGTTGTAAAATTTTAAAATTATTATATGTGCCTTTGCTATGAGGAGTGCCCAGAATCTGTTGGTGCTTCAAAGAAGATCAATAAAAATTTGTGTCCCCTAAAAAAGGGTTGGCGAATTTGTACTAGAATGAAGCTGAGTTATGTAAGCTTGTTACAGTTATCAGTCAAATGTGAAGAGGACAACAACAATCAGTAAAGGTTTCCAGGTATTCTCCATTAAATATTTTATGTTTTTACATGGTCTTTATCAAATGTTTTTGTCATTAAAGAAAGGACATATATGTGTGGAGTATGTAGGAGGGGTTCAATGACAAAACAAGATTAGTTTCAAGTATAGATTTCCTATCATTAGTCTTGAAGATCTTCAAGTGGATGTGCAAAAGTTGTAGTTAGTGATGGATGTTCACATGGTTTCTTTTGTCAAAGCATATGTGCCATTTTGTTATGATGGCATACCTAGTTTCCCTAATAAGATCATTGATGGAATCAGGGGATATTTACCAAAGTTTGATAGGGACTAGTCTCAGTCGGCAAGGAAACATGTTCAATGCTTTTCTGATGTGATGTGTGATTTTGATGTTTTCCATGAAGACCTATGGATGAAATTGTTTGTTCAAACTTTAGAAGGTGATGCTAGAGACTGGTTCTCTTTTCTACTAGCATGTTCTATCTCATCTTGGAGTGAGATGCATTCGGCCTTCATGGAGAAATTTGGAGAAAGGGTAAGCATATCTAATTCTTAGGATAAGCTTCTAAATATTCATATTGAGAGTGATGAACTCGTCCCTCAATTCAATATCAGATTTGCAAGAGTATTGAATGAAATCCTTGAGAGTTATAGACCCAATGATCAAGTATGTATGAATGTCTACTTTGATGCATTTGGTAAGAAAATGAATTACTTACTGAGGGATAAAGAACCTAAGTCATTATATCAGGCATTTATAATTGCGATGGATATTGAAAACAATTTGAAATATGGATTGACCAGACGTCATTTTTCCATGAATGTATGCCGGTATAATGAATATGAAAGAAAAGAAGATTGTAGTGTCGATACCACAATTCCAAATCAGTGTATCAACACTTCTACTATAGTTTGTAATCAAGTTGAAATGTCAAATCAAGATATGTGTATAAATGTTGTTAAGTCTTTTGCTACTGATGAAACATGTGTTCAGGATGCTATAGTAGTAAGATATAATCCTAACCTTGATAGAATTGAGCAGTGTGCTGGTGTGTTGAGTTGTAAATTATCTACTACAGTCAATTCTTGTAATTTTGATTATAAGCATGATTTTGCTAATGTTCCTAGGCATGAGGTTGTTGCTTCTATAGCTCAGTGTTATAAAAATGAAGAGGCAAAAAGTTGTGTCTCTACTGATGAGTTCGAAGTTGTTGTACAAGATGAGGAATTTGATACACAGGCATATCAGTCACAGTTAGAGGAACATAGTGCTGAAAGTGGTTACTCAAGTGGGAGTGATGAAGGCAGTGATGTTGAGGTGTCTTCATATGAGTTAGATGCAACATGGGAGTAAGAAAGTAATGATGGAAGTGAACACTCTTTTATCAATGAAGGTATGTTTTCATTTTTTGAATCTGAAAATGAAAGTGCATCTCAGTTTGTACATTATACAAATCAGTTTGAGTATGAAGATGTTGAGAGTGATTTGTCCTCAAAGTTTGAAGATAAGGAAATGGTAATTCAATGTGATATCAATGAGGATGAACATGAAGATTTGAGTAAAAGGTTATCTAATGGTCTTGCATTGGATAATGAGGTTGCAGCATATAATAGAGAGTTTAGAAGTGAACCATGGTTTTGCTATGATGGTTTTCCTAAACAAGATAATGAAGAAGATATAATTATGGTCACTATATGCTTGGTAGGTGATGTTGACTGTCAATCTTCATATAGTTCTGATTTTTCTTTGTGTAATGAGAATCTCCATGGAGATGAAATGGTTAGTGAGTTTAAAGTGTTTTCTAATACTTTATATGATGAGGACTATGATGATGATTAGCCCATTTTTTTTCATAATGTGCAACAAGGAGTATTACATGGAATTATCAATCCATTGTTTGAAGAACACATGGACATCTCAAATGTTATATAATTTGATAATGATGACATGTGTGAGTATAAACCTAATTATTCTCTTGAACTCCAACTAGCTACACCTGAGGATATGCAAGGTCAAGGTATGAATGAAGACTTTTATCAAATAAAGTATGTGACTTTTGCATTTCAAATTGATGGTATAGATGAATCAGTAGATAAGGATTAGTTTCAGTTTGATGATTACATTCATAAGCATGCTGAGTCTTACTTTCATAGTGAGCAAGATGATGAAAATGCTTCAAGTTTTTACATGCTCTATGAGAATGTAGACAAAAATTTTGTTTTGCCTGATAGATTGGTTGAAAGTATTGATATGCTGGGTGAAACAAATGGAAATAAAGTGTCCAGGTTACCTCAAGAAGAAAGAAGTGAAAATTAGGTATATGATAGAGGTAAGAAGTTATGAAATTTTCTGGTGTTTCAGGGCCTTCATTTGTACATAGTAGGAGTAGTTTTCTTTCTTTCAATAAAGTTGTTTGAGATGTTTTGTGGAGTGGTCTGCTCTTCCCAAAGAACTAAATTCTTGCCATGCCTGCAAGAGGCATGCATCCCCAGAAAGAGCCACTGTTAGCCCATTTTCATGTCACAGCTAAATTCCTTAGAAAATGGTCTGCACTTGCAAATTTTCATGGCTATATCTATTTTTCCTCTGGCCTCTGCATTATTTTCATGGTCTCTAGCTTGAAACCCTTATCAAAGTATTATTTCTAGCTGCTGGAAAGAAAAACCCTAAACTACCCTAGCCTAGTTCTATTTTGTGTTACCTTTTCTTGTCACTTAAAATCCAAATAACCCATGTGCTAAAAGGTTGTGACCCCTTGTTCTATTTAAGCAATTTTTCACATGATTTTTATGCGATCATGCTACTAAGGTTTGTCACTGGGGTCCCCCTTTAATAGTTCCTAAGTCTCCTCGCATGATTTTTCCTATGTTTCAACCCTTTGGAAAATCTTGTGGTTGTCGCATATTCACAAGGAATCTTTTTCCCCCTTTCGAACATGCAACAAGCGGACATCTATCATCAGCGGGGCCCGACAACTTACAGACTCTTTAAAATGTGTGGCTATCACATGATCTCAAGAGCCTTTTTCAGGCTATGCAATCATGCGACAAGGTGCCACCTATCCCAGTAGGCCCATTTATGGTATCTAAGGTGGCGGCTTCTGATTGGTCGATGCAAGTTCTGATGTGGCATGTGTTAGAGGTCTGAAGAGTGAAGAAAAAGTTAGAGGTCCACCTGCCAGTTTTAGATGATGTGGTAGCTTGTGATTCGATGCAAAGGCTTATGCGGCAGGGTGGGGTCAAGTTGTTAGTCGCTTGAAGATCTTGTGGTCATCGTATGATCGCAAGGAATATTCTTCCAATTTGCGATGATGTGATGATTGTTGATTTGGAATCTGACATGAAGGTTGCGGGTGGGTCCTTAGCTGCCAGATCACACTAACATGGACATTTCTCATTGGTTGAAATAAAGATGATGTGGTGGCTGACGAGACCTTGCTCTGATAGATAAGTTTGGAAAGGGGCCCACTTTGTGCAATGTGGTAGTCTCTCATTTGGTAAAGCATCTTACATGGTAGGGTGGGTTCATGCTTTGGTGGCATCAGTGAAAGATTCCAAATCTACAATAGGTGCATGATCTCAAAGAATCTTTTGACCCCTTGAGATTATGAAACCACCATCTGATTAAGGGGTTTGTAAACGGTGGGTCCTTTGTCAATGGTGATTGGGTGGTATTCAATGAATGGGTGCTTGATAGGTGGACCAGGTGGTACCATAACTTAAATGCAAGTGGTAGGGTGAATGCTAGAGCTTTGTTCCATGTTCGCATAGGCCATTTTCATGCTATGCGATCATGCGACTAACATTTTGTGTTGACTCTAAGTGGCAGGGTGGGTCCGATGTGCTATGCGACACTGATGTGCTCAATTGTCATTGGTTGTTGACTGATTACATGGCCGTAGATTTTTCAAAGGTTTGTGACTGTTATGGGATTTAATGAGGATCGCCTGATTTGTTGGGAAGGAAATAAATCAACGGCCATGTTTTAAAATTTGCTGACTGACCGTTGCCACCAAAATTCAAATATTTTAAAAGGGTTTTTAGTGATAGAAAGGATTGGTAATTGAATGTTTAAGTAGCTGGAGTTGATGGAAATGATTTTCAAATGGTTGCAGTGTGGTCCAGGTTGCCATGATCGATTGCTGCAGGATGTTTTGTTGTACTATGAGGGATGGTTTTGTGCTGCAGGTGGTCGATCAGACTGGTTTTTATGGCAAATTTCTTGGTTCTTTGTCTTGATCTCATAGATTTTCATGATTTTAGATCATTCTGGATCTGTTTCTCTGAGATTGATTGGTTTTCCCTCCAATGCAGTAAATTCTTGATTGATCCATTTGGTGTGGTGGGTGAAACCCTAACCCTAGTCATATGTAGCTTGTTGCAACTTGTTTTGGGTTTCCAAGATGACTAGGGGGTATAAATGGTTGTAATTTTGACTTTGTAAGTGTTCCACAATTTTGGATGTCCAGGATTCTGGTTCCATGTATGTTTTGCCTTGTAAATATTGCCTTATTCTCTGCATATAGGGTGTTCCTTCTTTCCTCTCTAGTTTCGGAGAATATAATGCAAACTGTAATAGCTTGTCTTATGTATGAGTTTCTAGTATATTTATACTATTATCAGATTATCTCCATTTGAGTTTTAGACTTATTGATTGAAGCATCAAGGGTGTTTCAGCCTATCTATTTGCATTTCCTATGTGTTTTCAATAGAGGTTTTTTCGCAAAAGCAATTAGGTCTAGGACTAGTTTTCAGGTGTGTATGAACTAGGGTATCAAGGGTATCTCATGTTTGTATTTCAGTGGATGCTGATCAATGTATTACTTGTTTATAGGTCTCTTCTAAGGGGAGGGTTAAAATCCTTTGAATGGGTGACAACACATTTGTATACACAAGTGGTTTGATAATGTATAGTCTAATTAATGGTGTATGGTTGATGTAAGGCATCATCATACTTGAATATATTGTCTTCTTGTTTCATAGCTCTTTGTTGTAGTGAGGTATTTGATTCTAGTGCCCATTGTATAAGGCACTAGTCTATGAGAGACTAAGGGTATTTTAGGGGTCCATTCAACCCAACATCAATCTTTCAAATCAAGTACCTTTCCCTTTCATGTTGGTAGAAGTAGTAGTAGTAGTAAGAGGTCCATTCTAGTCTTCAGACTCATTCTATGCAAATAGGGCTATTGCATAAGAATTGGCTTCATTGGGGTACAAGATACCTATAAGGGTTTGAAGACTATTCCACAATAATCTATCTGTAGGCCTATTGTTTATCATGAGGTGTCTTGAGTGTGCAGATAAGGAAATACCTACCTGAGTGATGTGTAGCTCAAAGAAGGAGGATGTTCTTTATCCTCATCAATTAGACTATTTTCTTGTCAAACTTGAGTGCCTACCCTAAGAATCAAGCCCATCTATTGATTCAAGTTTGGCCCTGCAAGGAAAAGCTCCAACACATCTATTATTCCTAGTTCTTCCCACACTTATGTTGAGGTTCAAACTATGGTTCATGATGTAGATGTTCAAAGATTCTTCAAATTACCTTCTCCTTATTATTTGATTCATAAAGATAAAAGAAAAGAAATTTATCCTTTGATATTTCTTCATAATTTTACCCCTCATTCATATATAACATAGATCTTTTCTCCTTTAGACTAGGGGGCAAGAGATATATTTCTTCCTATCTTCTAGAATCCATTGATTATGTTTTCATGATGTGTATTATGATAGCTTTTCATCCATTGCTCTCTTCTATTATTCAAGATATCTTTTCTATGACATATGTTTTGCAAAGCTATCCCTTGCCTTATATCCTTTGGGGGCAAGGTTCTCCCTTCTCTCTCTTTGTCTAGGGAACTACTTTCCTTAGCTTAGTGGTATTTATTTATATTGCAATATTATTTTATCATAATGATAGATGTTTTGACTATGGATAACCTTCTTATATGATAATTTGTTGTCCTAAGTCGACACTTCTTCTCTATGTTGCAAATTATGTTCTTTATAAACTCTCACCCTTGCTTTAGTGTTAGATTTGTTTCCCTCATTCCAAAGATTCCTCTTCCTCTTGTTTTATAGGAGGCTTGATGATTGAATCTTTGTTCCCACTATTGAAAGATGATATTTTATCTAAAGCACTCCTCTATGATGGGGGTCTTGTTGATAAGATCTCTTTCATTTGAGGATCCTTTTCCATGAGTGACATATCCTTTTCATGATTATCTTTACTCTTGGATGTAGGGGTCAATATCCCTCGCTAAGAATATGGTATACATTGTTGCTAAACATGATATCTCCTTGAATTGTGAAGTAGGTATCCTCTTCCATCTTTTTTCCTACACTTGGGGGGCAAGGATACCATCTCCTTTTGTCTTTCTTGGATTCACCTATTTCCTTGGTTAAGCAATATTTATCTATTATGTGATATCCAATCATACATAAAAATTTTGGTTTGCATTGAAGATCTTTGTCCTTGATCACAACCTATTTCATTGTTTGACATTGGGTTTCCATGGTTGATATATCTCTCACCTTGGAAAATGAATAGTGTGCTATCCTCCATAAGGGTTACTTTCTTTTCACTTCTTGCATGATATCTCTTTACATTTTTCCCTTCCATGGCATCATAGGAGCAGTGACCTTCTTGTCTTAGACTGGGTGTTGTTTGTGGATATTGTCTTGATGCTGAAGAAGGATTTATCCTTATTCTTTTCTTTCCTTAACATGTCAAAATAGTATGTTTTTTCCATATTAAGGAGGGGGGAATATATATGGTCTCCCTTGTAGTATAGTTTTTTTTATTTATTTAAATGTTAAATCTTGGAATGTAACGCACATAAGTTGCTAAATCCTGAAGAGACATGCATTTTCAATTTCAAATATGCTAAATCTTGGAAGGTAACACACATAAGTTGCTAAATCCTGAAAAGACATGCATTCATATGCTAAATCTTCTTAAGGTAACGCACATAAGTTTCTAAATGTTGAGGAGACACGCATTTCATATTCATAGTGATACAAGAAGGTGGATTTATGGGTATTCCAAAAGTTGTCAAAAGACACATTACAATTGCAAGCACATTTTATGGGTGAACCTATTGGTCTCTCCCTCCAAGGTGATTCGTGGTAAGGTGGGCATCTTACTAGGTGAGGTAATCACTCTTTTCCCTTTCTCTCTTTTCACTTTTATGCTAGTAGGACTAGATCATGAAGCTATGTTATGTATAGTGTTGTTCTTGTCTTTCTTATGTAAAAATTTATGATTTTATGATATCTTTCCAAATATGATGTTACTATAAGAAATTTTTCTTAGCAAGGTTTCTTATGCTAGTTGATTTAGGTTTGTTTTAGTACTAACCCCTCTCTTGTGTCCTTTTGTTTTTCTCACCCTTGTGCATGTATGCTAAGTTAGAATCCTTAGCTTGGGAGCTTGTGTCTCTAACTAAGTGTCATTATATCTCATTTTGAATCCACTGGGATCTCTTCTTCCTTCTCCTTTACCAAGAGTTTGCATTGAATCCATACTCTTACTAAAGTGGGGGCTTAATGTATCATCTTAAAATGGAAGCACTTCCATGTTAAGATCATTTAGCCTTTTTGAGTGAGTGGTCTAGGTCATGTCAAGCACCTTGAATTATCTCTTTTCTATTCTCCTCATTCTGCTTCTATCTGTCCCTGATTTTCACTTCATATCTTCATTTCCAAGCATTCTAGGTCAGGATCCTGAGGTTTTTGACCACAAGGTCAAAGTTGACCTTATGGGGTCAAAGTCAACCTTGACCCTAACCTGATCAAGATCAACCTCAATCTTGACCTGGTCAGGTTCAAGCTCATCCTTGACCCCCTGTCCAAATTTCAAATTTCCTTGATTTCTGGGTGTCAGGTTTCGGGGATATTTGTTTTCCCACCTCCGGGTTGGCCATTTTGGGTTTCAAAATGGTAAATCCTTAAATTTTATTTAATCTAGGTATATTTTCTAAAGGTTAGGACCTAATTGGGATTCAATTCTCTAAGGTGGCCCCTCTAGAGGATTGTGCCCTAGTTCACTATAAAAGGAGGCCTTCCTCTCTCATTTTCTCATCCATCATCCATTATTCACCAAGAAATTTCATGATCAAGGAGCTCTCAAGGAGATATTCACAAGCCATCAAGTTCTCTCTCAAGAAATATCAAGCATTCCATCCAAGCAATCATCCATTCAAGCCCTCTTCTCCATTCAAGTTCTCCTTTGAAGATCAAGGATTCAAGCATTCAAGCCATTAAAGGGATTTGGTTCAAGCATTCAAGATTCATCATTCAAACCCTAGATCTAGCCATCATGATGGTGTGATCTTCCTTCAAGATCCTTCGATTCATCTTCAAGATCCATTCACTCTTCCCTCAAGGTGGATTCCAAGAATACAAACACAGAGGTTTAGATTTACATTTGTTAATGTTATGTCCAAGCTTTCATATTAACATACTTGATTACATTTCAAATAAAATTGCATATTTATTGAATGTCATAGCTTCATTGTTAGATCTACTTCTACTTCTTGCTAGCATTCCTATTTTAATTTCAATATTAAGGTTGATTCCAAGTCGGGGTTTGACCAAGGCAAACCCCTCAAACAAACAACAAAAACCTTCTTTTTCTTGCAGGTATAGGTGCGGAATTTTGGATCTAAGAGTAGATTTTGATACCCTTTTCGGTGAACTTTTGGGATCTGTGAACAAAGTCAGAATCAACCTTCAAATAAAGAATCTAGCCTTTGACCTTTTATGAGGGTCAAAGACTACCTGCTGTCAGAAAGATAAAAGATTTCTAGGTTTTCTTTATCTTGGCATTTCTAGTCTAAAACAAGTTGTAGAATTGCTTGAAAGTACACACAGGCATCAGAAATTGGCATTTTCTAGATTTTCCCTAATTTGAGGTTAGTACTTTTATTTCAATCATTTCAAATTTCAAGCACAACTCATTTATAGGGAAATATAAGGTTTTCTTCCTCTTTCATACTCTCCATAGATTGATTCAATTGTACATTAACCTTTTGGTTGATCAATTTGGATCTCTCCTTTGGGAATTTGGATTTAGAAGTAGATCTCATATTTCCCCCATACATTTTAGGGTGAACACTATTTCATCCTATTCAAAATGATTTCAAAATAATTGAGAGGGGGGTTGAATCAGTTATCCTTAGGTCCAAATGTACCAATTCAACTTTTAAACACTTCATACAACTTAGATCTACACAACAGTCCACTTGGTATCTATAGCATATAACTAGTAACAAAAACTTGTAGAATATGAAATACTTAATAGTAAAACACATCAAATAGTATTGACACAAGTATGACACCAAGATTTAACATGGAAACCCAATTTGGTAAAAACAACCAATAACATGCTACCAATTTCCACTCTTCTAAAGTGAGCTATGTGAGGAGCCAACCCTATTAAAGGTTACAATACACACTATTAGGTGTGACCATGTTAAAGAATATAATTACCCTATTAGGAGTGGCCTTGTTAGAGGAATTAATAACATTCCATTATAATTTCACCTTGATTAAAGGATTTACAAATGATTGTTAGGTCAACCTTGGTTAAAGGATTTTAATTGATACAATGGTTAGAAAGTAATAGTAGGTTTGATTTGATAAATACAACTTACTTTATAGATATAGATACAATGTATCTCATATGTTGATCCTCTAATTGGCCTTCATTATCATCTCTATCTCTAATCTTCATGGAAACCCTTCAAGCAATCACCTCTTCACAGCTCTTTTTAGCCTTCTACTCAAGTTTTCCAATCAACTAAATCAACTACTTGTATAACCCCCAATTAGGCTATCCTTATACTTCCTTAACTTAGTAGCTTGTTCCTTTTCTACTTAAACATCACCATAGATCTTAGGTTTTGGTCAGATTTATCAAATCCTTCCAACATTTCGTTCTCCTTCTATCCTTCTAGTTTCTTCTCAAAACTTCTACTCGAATCCATGCATAGAAATGTGTAAACATAGTATAGCATGCAATAAATGCTCCAGGTCATTCATCCTTTTCTTCAAAATGCTTTACATATTCCAATAATTCAACTATGTCAACTAGGAATCTCAATCCCTTCACAAACTATAAAATGCTAACACTCAGTCATCATTGTGTTCTGCTCAGTCTTCACTAGATAACTCAGTCATTGCTTAACTATTCTTCTCAGCACTCATTGTATTCGCTCAATCCAACTTCTAATACTTGGTCATTGCTAATTTTGGGTTGACATTTCTATTTTCTCAACTTATACTGGCACTTGGTTAACACTATAATACTTGTCTTATACTTTAAGTTCCTTAGTCTTCTTCTATTTTTCTTGATCAAGCCTATGCTTTCATTATTTCTTTCCTTATCTTTTTTATGCTTCAATTCAACTATCTTCTTCACTTAGTATTATAGATAAACAACACATTATCTTTCCAATGTGCCAACTAATCAAGTTCCCATTGTAGTTTCTCATAACTCAACCTTTTTTACTAGGTCTTTTTTTTATCTCCTCTTTTCAAATCCTCTTCATCATTAAAATGATATGGTGCTCCACTAGATAGCAAGTGTCTCACTAATTAATGTTTGACATCAATGATAATATAACATTTTTTTCAATTGTAGCTTCCAACAACCTCTACCAAGATAGTCCTTCCCGTGTGCCTCAATGCACAACCTCTACTCTGCATCAGCAATCTGTGTAGCTCACAAGCTTGCATATCATTTTTCACCCTTGCAATCATAAGGAAAGGCTTCCTTATATACAAGTTACATTCATAATTTCTAGGTCAACCAATTATAGGACCTCTTCCATAAAAATTTACATAGACCCATGCGAAGATACACATGAAATCCTTAATAATTTTACAATAATTATAAATCATGAAATATTTGGCTATAACACTATTCCATGCATAATTATTCAAGAACACACTACCACTCCTAGGTCAACTTCCAAATAGATCTTCATTGAGGTACATGCCATAGATTGTGTCACCAATCACATTCATACTCTATGATTCCACAATAGATTCTCTCATGTGTCTTCTAAAATTTCCCAAACTCACAATGTTTAATTTGTTCCCATACTGAAGTTATACTGCAACTACTAAGACCAACTCTATGAGTTTCGCAATCACTAGCCATGTGACTAGTTTTTTCCAATTCATTCATAGCTAGAAAATTTGTGCATATAAACATATGTGAACACAATTTTGAGTATTAAACATGTTATGCTACATAGATCTTAGTTCACAAGAGCTAAGTCTTTGTATATTGTTCATACAATTCTCTGCAATCTATATATCAAATCTATTTGCAACTTTTAGATTCCCTTACTGAAACATATGTTGACATTAATGACAAAACAAGGAATGCCAACAACATAGACTTCATTAATTCCTACAATCTCCCCCTTTGACATTGATGGAAACATATGTGAAAAACCATCAATCCAAAAAGTAGCCTTTCTCAACAACCTTCTTCAAAGATCCTCCTAAAATAAAAAGGGTTTTTCAATATCTCTCCCCCTTTGACATCAATGGAAAAGGGTTTCATTACACACATCCTTTTTTGTCTTCTTTTCTAAGTTTATCTTTTTCAAATCTTCAAGATCCTCAACTACTAGGTGTAAGATCACCTTGATCTAATCGGATATGCTCAAACCATTACTCCCCCCAAGGAGTAAAACCTCTGTATCAAGTCCATAAATGATATATCTTTGATTGCTAAGGGACTTTTTCACTACTACATTTCCTCAATTATCTCTAGGAGGAGCTCTAACCCCGAGCTTACCTCTAAGATATTCAAAGGTATCTTTGTTCAATGGTTTGGTGAATATGTTTTCAATCTACTCCTTTGTGCTTACATATTCAAGCTTCACCTCTTTCTCTTTCACCTTATCCCTTAGAAAATGATACTTAGTTGAAATATGCTTTGTTTTTTAGTGCATTGTAAGATTTTTTGACATATTTAATGTACTTGTGTTGTCACAATGTATAACTCTTTTTCCAAGGTTCAAACCAATGTCCTTCAACATATGTTTCATCCAAACAATCTGTTTGTAGTTAATTATACCATCGAGATACTCTAACTCCATAGTTGACTAAGATATACAATCTTGCTTCTTTATTAACCAAGAAACTAACCTCTTCCCAAGGAAAAAGGATCCTCCACTTGTGCTCTTCCTATCATCTACACTACTTACCCAATCTACATCAGTATATGCTTCTAATAAAAATTCTTTTGTTCTATCATGCCATAGCCAAGATCAATTGTTCCCTTTAGGTATCTAAATATCCTTTTGACTATAGCAAGATGTGTTTCCTTTGGATCAGCCTAAAATTTGGCAACAATTCCAACTGTACTTTCTATATCAAGTTTAGTATGTGTCAGATATTGAAGACCTCCTATCATATATTAGTATTCTATCTTAGGTACACCTTTTGTCTCATCTAAAGTAGACAACCTAGTCCCTGTTACCATGGGAGTTCCAATTGGTTTACTAGCATCCATCCCAAATTTCTTTAGTAGCTCCTTAAGATACTTGGTTTGAGATATGAAAATCTCATTCTTGTTGTAATTTATTTGCAATCCTAGGAATAATTTTATCTCTCCTATCATAGACATCTCAAATTCACTCTTCATCTCTTCTAAAAACTTCTTACTCATGGCATCATTACCTCTAAATATAATGTCATCAAAAAAACTTCTACTATCAAAATGTCTTCATCATTACATCTCAAGTATAAATTTATATCTGCATTACCTCTTTTGAAGCCAAGATGTAATAAATACCTATGCAATCCAGCATACCAAGCTCTAGGTTCTTATTTCAGACCATAAAATGTCTTCTTTAATCTATAAACCATGCCTTCATCACCTAATAGAGGAAAACCAAAAGGTTTCTCAATGTGAACCTCTTCTTCTAAGTTGCCATTAAGAAATTTTGACTTTACATCCATTTGATAGACCTTCAAATCCTTATATGCCGCATAAACTAGGAGTAACCTAACTTCTTCCAATCTTACAATTGGTGCAAAAGTTTCTTCAAAGTCCATTCCTTCCTTTTGTGAATATCCCTTGCATACCAATCTAAATTTATTTCTAGTCACAATACCATCTTCATTCATCTTATTCTGAATACCCATTTTGTGCTAATAACATTCTTGTCTTTAGGTCTAGGGACCAATTCCAAAGTGTTATTCATTTTTATTTGATCCAATTCTTCTTCCATTGCATTGATACATGATTCATCTTTTCATGCTTCATTAGTAGTCTTTGTTTCAACCTATGAAATCAATAAAATTGCATCCATGGTTTGTGACCTTGTTCTAGTGCCTTTACTATTGTCTCCAATGATCTGGTTCTGTGGATGATTCATCTGCACATATTTAGGTATTCTAGATAGCTCTATCTTCTCATCTAGATTCATAACCATCATCAAAATTCCTTGTGACTAATCCTAATTTCCTTCATGTACTTTATTTCATTATGTCCTTGATTTTGATTATGATTATTTTAATTTAGTCCTTCTTCCCATTCTAGACCATGAGAATTAACTTCGCGATCTCTTTCTTGTACCTGAAGCCTTTCATCAATCCTAACATTTGCACTTTCAATCTATTGTGGTTCCACAACCATACTCCCCTTTTAGGCCACTTGGCCAAGGGGCCCCCCTTATTTTTGGCTTATTTTTTAGTTTTTCCTTTAGTTAGTCTCTTGTCAAGGACTGTCTTTTAAGTTTTTATTCAAGTTTTGGCCTTTTGCACTTTTGGTGTCCCCTAGGTGCGAAAGGTCTGAAGGTCCAAAAATGTTCTTTGAGCTTGCCAAATTGAGAACTTTTCACATTTTCAAAGTTTTAGCCTTTCAGAGGTCTGAAACACCGAAAGTCTAAATTCCTTAACAGGGAATCGACCTTTCAGTATTTTGGTCTTTCAAAGGTCTAACACCTCCAAAAATTTGAAATGTTGATAGGTGAGGGTGGTTGACATCACCCCCACCAGAAGCCTATATAAGGCAAAGAGCATGCCCTTTTGGTCACTTGCATTTTTTCCTACTATTTGATTTTTGGAGCTTTTTTAGCATGTTTTGTGTCTATTTGTCTGCTTGTTTGTTCACTCAGCTTCTTCAAGTGCTTTTAGATCTCCAGTGCTCATTTAGGTAGGTTCCATTGTTCTCCTTTTCTTTCATGTTTTTCTTGTGGTTTTCTCTAGTTTTCTAGGTTTTTTAGACAGGGTTAGGGTTTCAGGTTATTTTTGCATCACTTCAGCATTGCAACATTGTTCCCTTGGACCCCTTAGCATTGAGTTCATGGTTGAACTTGTTTCAAGCTCATTTTTTGAGCTCACAACCTTGTTTTCCCTCTTTGAGTCGATCGACCCTAAATTTTTTGGACTTTTGAACTCTGAAAGTGCTAAAAAACCACATGCTCCTAAAATTATCACCAAGTCCTCTTTCGACATTTCGGGGTTTCATCCTTCAAAAAATTTTGCACTTTGAAGTGTTGAAAGCCGATGAACAACTAGAAACCAACTCTTGTGGACCTCACTTTTTTGGCATTTCAGACACTGAAAAGTCCATGATTCTTCACCCTTTGAAAGACCAAAGATTTAACTATATGATGTCCTTTTCATTGTTTCAGCATTTCAGAGGGACCATATCCTTTTGGAGTTTGAAGGTTTGAAATGCCAAAACTACCCTTTTGAAGCCTTCATGCTTTCTCTTTAGTACTTCTTCATAGTATCTTGTATTTTTTACTAATTCATGTCCTTTTATTTCTTGCACAATGTCAAAAAAGGTAAACTCCCCTATAATGAAGTATTGGTTCAAGGGTTGCCACACACCGTCCAAGGTGGGAAACTTGCATGAAGAAATCATAGATACTAACATTGGGAATGTCCATTGGAATTACTACTTGGTAAAATGTGCCCAACTAGTGGGAAGATCTGAGGACTGCACATCATTAGTTTACTGTTCACTAGTGAATGTAGCGGTACATGCTATGTCCATCCTCTCTTCAGACTTGATAGTCACACTAGTGAACCACTATGTACCAAATGAAAGGTTGGTAAAGAACAACATGGGAGAAGTGGTATTGGACCTCTAACTAGATAATATCGAAGACATCTTCCATTTACCAAAAGAGATAGATAAGTTCTATGGGTTCTCGATAGGTAAAGGGATGAACTTCTATAACAACCACATCTAGCTATCACACGAGATTGTAAATAATGACTACCTCATAAAACCTCTACCAAAGAATAGGCTTGATAAAATAGACATGAGGAGAGATTACATGAAGGAAGACATCCAAGAAGCCATCACTATGATGAGTTGAGTGTATGGACTACAAAAGTCAATTCAACTAGAGCTATGGATGATCCTTCTCATCAAAAGGATAAAGGGGAGATAGGATAGGTTTGATTGGGTATCAATCCTTAGTGACAACCTCGATTAGTAGTTGATCATAGTGAAGAATGATCTACACTTCTACATGACCTCTTACATTATGTATCTATTGGTTGCAAGGGCAGTGTATCTAGGATTGGTAAAGGTCGAAGCCATGGGTCAACCAAATGCTTGGCCATTCATCATATATCCTCAATTGGTTAGAAAAGAGTATCTCACAAAAGATAGCTTAGAGTACCACATAGTGAATGATGCCTTTTTGTTTGCCATCATCCTATCGATAGAGGGTGATTATGCTAAAAGAATATCAGAAGAGGCTACAACAAAGGTGAAGGCCTTAGGGGCATTTTATGTTCAATTTGAGACCTTTACATATATCAGGGTGTTAGGGAGAACTCTCACTCCCAAAAAAATACCAAGATATCCTTCAGATAGGATTGTTTTACTAGAAATGGCTAGGTAGCTATCAGATTCTCATGAGAATATCAAGCATAAGAAGAAGCATTGTTGGGAATTCCCTAGCTATATAGGCCCCCATTGTCTATAAGATATGAAGATTTTTAGGTCTTTGTCTTTCAAGTGGGATGATTTCCCACTACAAAAAATCAATCTGATTAGGACCAAGTTTGACCCCATTAGAAGGTATCATCATATAATGGGAAGGCACTATATGCATCAGCCTCACATTGAGGATCATTGGATGAACTGCACTAATGACAATGAAGTCAAAATCTATGACTATTGTTGAGTGAGCTTGGAACTAGCACAGAGTGCCCTAATGTTGTGTGTACCTCAAAAGGTTGAAGAGATTGATTCAGAAGATGTCTTGGATCCCATCTATAAACAAGACAAAATATACACCAAGTCTATCCTCAACGCTAAGGTTGACAGGGATGAGAATGATGATATTAACTTCAAGGCTTGAAATATCATCAAACTAACAAAGGCAAGGATCACCCTTCCATTTCAAATGGACCCTATGCCTATGAAGCAATAGTCATCTCAACCCTCAAAGGAGAAAAAGAAGAAAGGGGAGAAAGTGTTGATGCCACAGTTTAAAGAGGTTGTTCCGCTAAGGCCAAAGATGGTATATAGGCATGAATGCCTAACTACATATGGGTCAAATCCTTGGTAAAAATGTCCAAAGACTAGGATTAATAGGAGTATAGCACCATTGGATGTTCCATCTTCAAACAGTTTAGAATCACTGGGTGAACCCAAGAAGGTACCAAAGATGAAGGTTACAGGACCTAGGCCTGCTGGGGTGATTAAAGGAAATGTGAATAAGAGGAAAAGATCCTCAAAACCTTCTCATATGGAGACTACCCTAGAGGATGAGGAGGAAGGTGAGGAAGATGAGGAGGATGAAATACCTCTCAATAGAAGAACTTGATCCATGGGATTCTTAAAGAGAAGGAAGATTTAGGAAGAGAATGTATAGATAGATGTTGAAGAGGGAGTCCAAGGAGAGAAAGTAAACCCAATGGATGCTCTGGGTGATAATGAATTTGATATATCTGACTTTGAGGGTCTTTGTAGTTTCAAAGAGGTCAAACAACAAATCTTAGCAAAAGGACCTTCCACTAAGCAACCATTCTCATTCTCATTCACATCCCTCCTGATACAATTTATATCTACAAATCCTTTGGATAATGTGGGAGAAGAGATTAAACTAGAATCCAATTAATTAGTCAAGGAAGTGGTGAACAAAGATCAAGAAGGGAACACTGAATCTAAGAAGGACTCTTCTATGGGGGTTACTTTAGAGGAGGACATTGGAGTCCCAATCCCTCTAACCCAACAAGCTCTTTCTCTACCTCCATATCAAGCACCAGTCTTGCCACCATCTACCACTTCACTTCCAACATAGATCTCAACCAATCCACCTTCTACTACTCCACTTCCACCCCAAGATCAAATTGGTCAGCCCCCATCACAGTCCCCACCTACTCATATTCTCATGCCTATTCTACCTCCTGCACAAAGACCAATACCTTCACCTACTCCTCCTCATGCTCCCACACCCCCTACACAAAACCCTATTTCATCAGCCCCTAATCCTCCACCCTCTCATATCGATACTATTGTGCAAGGACCCCAAGGGCTAGAAAAGGAGACCAAAGTAGTAAAAGAGGTTTAGTTAGAAGAGAAGATGAGGTTGGAAGGAGAAACAGGAGTAGAAGAACATAAAAAAATAGGAGAAGAGAAAAATATGATGGAGGAACAAGTAGTGGTAGGAGAAGAAGAGGTAAGACAAGAGGAGATAGAGGTGGAACCTAAGCTAGAATGTAGAGTTGCTAGCTCAAGCTTAGTAGCACCATATGAGCCTATCAATGTCTTCTCTAAACCCACCTAGTTCACAAAAGAAATACAACCAAGGGTGAGCGTATACATAGATGAAGAAGACACAAACATGGTGGTGCTCAGATGAGTGTTCCATCAAGAAGAATCCAGTGCCTGGGCAAGGACCCTCTCATATGTAACACAAGATAAAGGGGACAGATGGAAGGCATAGGTAGTTGTAACTAAAATAAATATTAGTATTGCTGAAATCACTCCTGAAGACTATGTGCTTGAGGAGATAGACCTGGGAGATCCAACAAAAGAAGGAAGTAAAACAATGGCTACATTAGGATTGAAGCATGCCTTAGGCTTCATGGATAATGATGAAGAAAAGATAAAAGCCTTGATGGAGTAGAATGAGGCTATGAAGAAGTTCATTCTTAAAACAATGGGTCCCATTGACCCAAATAACCCTGAGGCCTCATTCCAGGCTATTTTGGAGAGAAGGGGTGCTACTAAGTTGCCGATGGATATTCTACATTCTTTTATTCATACTTGTTCAAACTAGAAAGATGATTTTGAGGAGTTTTCCAGAACTAGGACAATTTTGAGACCCTTTAGGGGGATTCTTAAGGGGATCACCAAATTGGTGGATCTTATGTGTGGAGAGGATGGTCTTGAGGAGAAAATTCTTAAATGGCAGAAGGCCTTGGATGATCTCATAATAATAAGGAATCAATGCTTCCAAGTTCTGGTTAAAATATATGAGGGGTCAGAGCCTGAAAACTTTGAAGAATGGATTAGAGATATCACTAAAGCTCTGAAAATTTATGAGAAATCCCTAAGTAAGGTTGATAAGAAAAGGGATGAAGTAATGCTTTCAGTCAAAGAGATGCACAAGTTTTTTGAAAGTTTGGACCTAGACCTCTACGATGAGGATGATGAGAAGACAATCTATCCCATTAAAGATATTGTAAATCAATACTTAGACATCTTTAATGGAGTTAGGAAAAAGGAGGACCTCCAACAAATAAGAGGATTCACCAATGAATTGGTTACCTTTCAAGAAAAGCAACAGGAACACCTCAAAGACATCAAAATGGCAGATTTTGAAGAGGTACAAAAGATCGTGGATAGGCTTTGTAAGGTGCATCCATAAATCCTCCCAAGTCACTAAGTGTCCAGTTGTGGACTTAGCTAATTTTTGAGGGAAAAAATTTTGTGGACTTAGCCAATTTTGAGTTCCAATATTTTTGGCCTTTCGGCCTTTCTAGATTTTTGGCCTCCGAAAGTCCGAAACTTGTAAAGTTTGTTCAAACACTTAGCCATTTTTTGTCAACTCTATTTTTTTGGAGGAAGGGTCGAGGTCTGAAATTTCTTGGTTGTCGATACCAATAACTTCTACTCTTCTTTAGTTGATTTTTAGTCAGATTGATCACTTCTATAGGGTCATTTATGCATGATTTGAGGATGTCTTCTAGTTGGATCTATGAAGAAGAGCTACAACAAGGAATAAAGGGTATAACTATAAGTTTTCAAAGAAGAATATGCATGGAAATAGAGAAATTTCCAAAAGTGATCTTGAGTTGTTTAATGCATATTTTTCTCCTAAACTATAATGCATGAGGTTTATTTTTGTACTAAATAGTTTAAACTTATTTTAGGGATAGTTTCTTTTCATGTAAACTCTAATTTATATTTATTTTCAAGTTTCATGGGTAGACAAAACCCTAGCTATGAAATTTATTTCCCTAAAGTGCACACCTCTATAAATTGTAAGAGAACAATGTAATTAAGGTCAATTACTTTGCAATACAATACTTATAATTGGTGCTTCAATCGTGGTGTGATATTTTCTGCTATCTTTGCAAAATTTATGAATGTGCAATTGCTCATTCTTTTATTTCAAAGAGCCAATTGATTGTATGGAGATTTTAATTTGTGATTACATTAGTCTGTTGTTTATCTTTTCTACATTGCTTTGTTGTGATGAATTATTGGGAAGATTGTTCTCTGGTGCTTCAAGATAAATTTGTCTCACATGTGCGCACATCCATAGTGGCTTCGTGATCTGATGAATTTTGACATACCTTACATCTATGTTTATTTCCTTGATGATTGCATCTACTAAGACCTGATTGTGACTCATTTTGATCTCTATTTTATGGGTTTTCTCCATCTTCTTAGTAATTTAATTCACAAAGCAATGTAGCATCGATTTATGTCCATTAGTTTACTTTCTACAATTTCATTTTGAATTATTGTCACCTTACTCTCATTACTTTGCTCCTTTATTTATAGAATTAGTCATAATAGATTAGATCAAATTTACATTGCTTTCATCTAAAGATCCAAAAAATACAAAAAAGAAAGAAATATTATTTGTGTTTTAAGATTTTTTTACAGTCCCTTGAAGATAGAACTAGCAATGGCCTCCTCATGAATAGATTCACATTTATCTTCAATTGAGCTATCTAAGAGGTTGAGACCCAACCCAGAAGGAACCTTGAGATTGATGTATATCATTCTTCCAAGAGGGGAATTTTCTCATACAAATTCCTAGTCATTGTCTCGTGTAAAAATGACACTCAACAGAAGTGGCCCTAGAAGGAAGGCCCTTGAGAGGGAAACCCCAGAATATTGGATCATTCTCTCCTGAAAGGTTTGAACAAGTCCTAAGATCATCACCAAAAAAGGGGAATTCCTAGAACTCAGAGAAGTTCACATACCTCATAGCAGTAAAGTGAAACAAAGGGAAGACATTTCTCATCCACCGAATCCACATAATCTTCCCCCATTTATGCATATTGCTTCCCCGCTTGTTGTTCCACAACCACCTCCAATGGATTTTTTTGCAAATACACAAATTTCCCCATTCGCTCTATAAGGATAGCTCCATGAGCTGCCCAAAAATCCCCAAAAAAATTATCCACACTTCATCTATGGTGAATCAAGGACAACAGAACAACGCATCCTTTCCTTTAAAGAATTATGCAATCACAAAGAGATTGCACATCATGATGTCATGTGTCATCTTTTCCCTTGCACATTGGGGGAATTTTCATACAATTGATACTTGAACTTTCCATGGGGATCCATCCTAGGATGGGGTTAATTTGAAACAAAATTTCTCAATCAGTTCAAGCTATACGTAGATCGTACCAATCTCCATCACCAATTCATCTTGGTGAGGAAAGACCATAATGAACCAATTGCAATGTTTAATCATCATTTCCATAAGATGTACCAAAGATTGGAGGCTCCTCACACCTTACTCATTGGGTCTGCTATACAAGTATCCTTGTGAGCCTTGGATCCTTTAACATCCATATTGCTAAAAATTTTACCCCCAGGTGACATAGCTACTTTGGAAAAGGTGTGCAATGAAGCTATCACTTTCACACATTAGATGGATCCACAAGTAGGTGGAAATTATGGTGTTTCACATACTTTAGGAAATGTTGTCATGATTGGTCCATTTGCAACACATAATCAGCCTCCAGTGCATCACAGTCCAAAGCTCAACCCAATACCAACTTCATACACTATTTCCCCACCACTCGCTATCACGTATTTGGGATATGATGTGCATAAGGAAGCTATCTATGAACAAAAGGTTATTGTTCCAAATGAACCCAACAATGCCTTGGTGAATGAGTTAGATGCCATGAAGAAAAAATTGTCTCATTTGACAAGTGAAATCACCAACCTAAAGTTGAATCCATCTCAAAACCAAGGGAATTACCAATGACTCACTGCTACTCACCTATTCCCAAAATAAGAATTGTAATTATGGTAATTACAAAAATAATAATGGGAATTATGGGAATACCATGCAAGATTAACAACTTGGGAAGAAGCGAACTACCAAGCCATGGAATACATGTCCTAACAATGGTAGTATACCTCCTGACAATGCTAATGCCTTTAGTTCATCTGAGGCCAACTTCACACAAGCTTCCAATACACATCAATTAGATAATGAATATAGGGGGAGTTTGATAATTAGAAAGATCAGAATTTTCACAACTACCAGACACATTTCAATACCATGGTCTTTGATTCCTATGAACCAATTACTGAGGGAGGTCCTACTAATAATAAAATTGCAGAAGAATTTATTTTTTCTATTTAATTGGTAGAGTCGAGCTGAATATTCTGAGGTCCATGCTTTTTAGAAAAACAACCAAAGAAATTATTATCTGAGGAGTAGGAGAGAGCCCTTGACTAGTGGTATTCCCCCTAGAATGCAACCCACTCCTCTAGACCCACTGGCTAAAAAAAACCCTTCACCTTCCAAAGGCCTGAGAACTACAGTTTCCTGAACTGCACATCCACCCACTCTAGTAAAGAATCCAATCTGGGCCATTGAAAGATATAGTACACTAGAGGAATTGAAATGATTCAAAGCTAATATGTCAATGTATAACATGCTAAAAAAATTTCCCTCATAGAGAGAAGTGCTCCTATAATCCTTGGACCATTCTAAATCATTTATGTCAAGCAGCGATGCTAGGAATTCGTCAAATGTCAATACCGTTGAGGCAATGCCAACCATGTTTAAAGATTGGGTTGAAGTTCCACCATCCACCATTTCTACTTAGTCTCAAGATCTTTGGAAATAATTTACACAACTGTCTAATTTATTCAGGGGCTTCGTGCAACATCATGCCCTTATCCATATGCCATAAATTAGGAATGAACCCCTAGCCAACTAATAGGGTGATGATTCAACTTGAAAAGATAGAATTCAAGGTCATTGGAGTCCTAAAAGACACTCGTATATAGTTGACCAAAAACCCTAGGATCCAATATTGCATAGACATAAACATAGTGGACATCCCAGAGACATATGTCATGCTACTTAGCAGGGAATGGACTAGATCTTTGAGAGGTTAGTTCTCCATGTATTTTACCTAAATTTGGTTTCCCTGGAAAGGATTGAATAACCAAATCAAAATTGATTTTGAATCAAAGCTCAAACAAATGATAACTGAATATAATGCCCCAAATGAAGTCTTGTTTCCACAAGCTGATCTGGGAGTATATCGGTTCAACAAAATCCTAAAATTCCATATCAAGGAAGAAGAAAACTCTAGTGATAGTCCCATATAGGGATTGATATATTCTCAAGTCCCTAATGAAATCCTCATAGAATTTATAAGTAATATGATGAAGAAAATGAAACATCTTGGGTAGGATGTTGATCTGAACATATTAATGTTTCCAAGGTATTATTGCCTACACCAAGTGAGTCATTCAGAGTTTGAATGTCATGATTGCCAAAATACCATAACTCAAGTGATGAACCAAATGTCTCAAGTACCTAAAATTACCAAAGGAGGGACTGCACAATGAGATGATGAAAGCCTTTCTCACCATGAACAACCTTTAGTCTTCTCAAAAGGAAAATCTCTACAAGAGGAGTGGAGTTCCTCAGAAAATGGTTACTCACCCCCATCTCATGAGGTGTGGCATGAGACAAAGGTGAAAAAAAAAATGAAATGGGTTCCTCTCTCTACAAGGGAGGATCTAGAAGAAGAAAGTGTGAAGATTCCAATCAATGAAGACTCATCACTACCAGAGAGCCCCATCAGACCATAGGTCAACTTGCACCCACCTAAGTTCATTCTAGAAATACAAACAAAACCTCATTCCCTCAAGATTAATCCAATATGGAAACTCATATTTGATGGCTCCAAATGCAAGCAAGAAGTAGGGATCAAAATCAAGTTAATCAACCCCAAGGTTGGTTCATACTATGTTTCTTATAGGCTATAGTTTTACTATACCAACAATGTCATTGAATATGAGGCATTAGTATGAGGTCTCCTCATGACATATGAAAAGAAGATAAAATTCTTGATCATAGAAGGAGACTCCTAGGTATTGGTCAAGAAAATTCGTAACCAATATTCATGTAGTGTTAAGCGACTAGCCTCATATTGGAACCACATATGGGATTTAATTGAATATTTTGAAGCATTCAACATAAGGAGCATCCCAAGAAGAAGAAACATTGTCTTTGACACCTTAGCAGTGTCAAAAAGTTCCCTACATCTATTGGAGAAATCAAAGATGAAAAAATTCTCTTTGGAACTCATGGAAATACTGGCTATTCCAAATAATGTCACGAACTTCCATTTATTCTATGATGACCAGCAGATACTTGAATTCATCATGAGTGTTGGGGTCTTTCAAAAACAAACCATAGATGAAGAGGCTGATGAGATCAAAGAGTCTGATGATTTTGGAATCCTAAACCTAAAGACCAACTCCATCCCAAAAGGAATGGTAGCTTTAGAAAGGATCTTCGATAAGGATGACTATGCCCGCAAAAAAAGGAAGAAACTAGTTGTGGGAGGTGATGATTGTGAAATCTAAAATCTGGGCACACAACTTGAACCCAGGGAGATTTGTATCAGTAAAATTGGTATAGATGAGGAAAAGAGGTGAATGGTGGAATTACTCACATAATACAAAGATTTTATAGCATGGAGCTACAAGGATCTAAAAATCTACAACCCTATCATTATTCTACACAACATATCCCTAAACCCGGATGCCAAACCTTTCCATCAAAGGTAGAGGCATGTCAACCCCATGATTGATCCAGTGATTCAGAAGGAAGTGTAGAAGTTTCTTGACACCAAGATCATCTTTCCTATTTGATATTCAACTTGGGTCGTGAATCACATTCTTGTGAGAAAGAAGAGTGGAGAAGTCTGACTCTATGTAGATTTTTGGAACCTTGATAGATCTTCTCACAAGGATAACTACCCATTTCCATCTGTTGATGAAGTATTGGAAATTTTAAATGGGTCTCAAATTTTGTCCTTTCTCGATGGTTATCCTAGGTACAATTAGGTGATGCTAAAAGAGGAGGACCGTTTGAAAATGGCATTCACTACTAAGTAGGGAACTTTCACCTACCACCATATACCTTTCAGTTTTATCAATGCCAAAGAGACTTTCCAGTGAGCCATGGATGAAGTGTTCAAGGGCCTCATCAAAAAGTGCATTTTCATATATATGGATGACCTTACAGTATTCTCTAGGAGTCGAGTAGATCACATTGAGGATTTGCGCAGAGTGTTGAAAAGGTGCAGGAGCTATAAAATTTTACTAAATCCCAAAAAGTATGTTTTTGGGGTAGCTGAGGGAAAGCTCTTGGGACATATCATCTCTAAGATGAGTATTTCAATAGATCTTGAAAGGTTTGATGCTATCATTAAATTGGTTCCCCCAAATAGTCGAAAAGAATTGAAATCTTTCTTTCGAAAGAACAACTTTGTTAGAAAGTTTATTAGTGGATTCGCTAAGATAGTGTGTCCCTTGAATGACATGTTGAAAAAGGATGCAAATATAGAATGGACTGCTCTTGCTAAAGAATCATTTGAAGAGATTAAGACATCCATTGCTATAGCTCTATTTTTGGTCATTCTGGATTACACTTTACCATTCAAGGTCTACTCTTTTGCATCAGAGAACTTGTGCATGGGAATTCTCACCCAAAAGAAAGAGGGAGAAGATAAAAGACCAATAGCCTTCATGAGCTTCCCTTTAAAATTTTTTAGCTCAAATACCCCAATCTTGATAAGCAGTCTTTCACACTGGTTAAATCCATCAAGAAGTTTAGACATTACATCCTTAAGAGCAAGGTTGTTGCCATTATTCTTGATCATGTTGTCAAGTCCTTGTTAATGAAAAATGTTTTGAGAGAATGAAGGGGAAAATGGGTGGCCATATTGCAAGAATTTGATATTGAGATCCAGCCAATGAATCTAGTAAGAGGCCAAGGCCTCACCAAAATAATAGTTGAAATGGAGTAGGGTTTAGTATGCCAAGTGTACACCAATGAAGGGATAGTGACTATTATATGGTACCAGGATAGAGTTTACTACTTACTCCAAAACCATTTCCTTGAAGGATTTAATGGCTCCCAAAGGAGAGCCCTAAAAAATAAGAGTGGTTCCTATATGCTAAAAAATGGAAAACTCCATAACCATAATTATGATGGTCTTTATTTATGGAGTTTGGATAGGACATAAGTTGAACAAGTTCTCATAGAGTTTCATGACAAGTATGGCACTGGCCATGGGTCAGCTAAGGCCACTACACATCATATATTGAGGTCTATTTATTATTGGCATACCTTGTTCAAATATACACATGAGAACATACGGTCATCCCATGTTTGCCAAACTAGTGTCATTCATAGGAGACATCCTACAATGCCCTTACAACTAGTCTATGAGGTACATCCATTCACCCAATGGGGGCTAGATTTTGTAGGGATGATCAATCCTCCTTCATTAGTGGGGCATAGGTACATCTTGACTACAACACATGGTTGGCAAAGGCACAAGTTCTAATAAATTTTACCACAAAAGTAGTAACCAAATTCTTGGAGGAGTTCATTATCACATGGTTTGGTATGCCTTTCTTTCTAGTATGTGACAATGCACCCTATTTCTCATTTGTGTCTCTTATCCAATGGGCCTTTGAAAATCAGGTAATCCTCAAGTTCTCTTCTAACTACTATCCACAAGCAAATGGGGTTGCTAAATCAACGAACAAAAACTTGACAACTATAATCAAATGCCTCTTGGATGACAATCCTCGAGATTAGCACACATATTTGAAGTACACCTTGTGGACTGACAGAGTGATAATTAAAAATGCTTTGGGGACTTCCCCTTATTAATTAATCTATAGTCTGCAACCTATTTTTCTTATGAACCTGAAAACACCAATCTTGAGATTCGTGGATCAATACATCAAAGGTGAGGATTGGGTGTAGGTTCATCTCATGAACCTTTTTCACCTAGAAGAAAAGATAACCATGGCCTTGGAACATGTGGCCAAACATAAAGCTATCATCAAGTGTTGGTTTGATAAAATAGCAACAATAAAGGCTTTTAGGATTTCTGATTTGGTCTTAATGTGGGATAAAACAGAAGAAAAACCAACCATCCACACTAAATTCTAATGTTTGTGGATAGGACCTTTCCAAATAGCAAAGATCTTAGAAGAGAACACTTTTAGAATTAGTTCTCTTGACGGGAAGCTGGTCCCATTTCCTATCAATGGCCGGTATCTCAAACATTACTTTGGGTCTTGGAGGACTCTGATCTTTTCTCGTACATTCTCCTAGTTTAGTGTCTTGTCTTGTGTTTCTTTTCTTTGGGTTAGTGAGTTTGTGTCTATCAGGGGGTAGCTCTCTTTTAACTCAGTGCTCTGTACTAGGTAGTCTAGGCAAAAGGATGAAGGTCTTTCTTTGTCAAACACTTTTGATTAGATTTTGTCTTGTTTGGAACTAGATACAATGTTGAAAGTGAGGTGTTTTCCTTTCAAAGTCATCAAGCATTTTTTTTGGAGCTAACCATCCTTAACACTAACACACATCTTAAAATATTTTGAATCAGAGGTTTCTTAGATAGGATTCTAGTCAAAACCAAGTCACCCCCATGGTCACAGAGGAAGTAAGAAGGCAAAACCCTTTTCCAACTGAAATACAGACAACCAAAAAAGAGAAAAAAGGAAAAAGGAGGAATGCATAAAGTCAAAGTCAACAAGAAAAGAGAATAGTTCAAATTCTTGGGTAGCACAGTCTAATCGTTACCCAAGTTTTTTTTTTAAATAATAAAAAATGCAAATGAAGAGGTCACATAGACTAAACACTGCCTTGGATCATTAAAAGCACTAAAGCCAAAGTAAAAGAAATAAAGGAATATCCATAAGATAGTAACTCAAGAAAATCTCTTTCTGTATGATAAGTGTTGAGTCTAAGATCCCTCCAAAGAAGTTTAAAACTTCAAAGAAGCTCATCTAGAGGAGGAGAAGGGTGACTTTAGCAACCTCTACCAAGGCTATAAATGCCTTACTGGCAGTAGAGAAATGTTAAAATGACTTTTGGCCGAATATAGGCCTATGGGCAGAGATTTGATTATGATTGGTTAAGAATCTGAAAAACCTTTGATGAAGAATTTGGAGAATATGAACACATAAATGCACACACTGGATGTGAATGCAAAAAATTTTTTGATCTTGATATGATGATGGGAGAATTACCATTGTTGAAGGTTTTTGTGTCCAACTCATCACAAGATAGGATATTTTGATAGTGGGATAAGTAGGGGATATCTGGGTTATTCCCTTTCTTTTTGTCAGGGCTATTTGTTGTGGTTCCACAACTACACTCCCCTTTTAGGCCACTTGGCCAAGGGGCCCCCCTTCTTTTTAGCTTGTTTTTTATTTTTGTCTATTAGTTAGTCTCTTGTCATGGACTATCTTTTAAGTTTTTATTCAAGTTTCATCCTTTCGCACTTTCAATGTCCCCTAGGTACAAAAGGTCTGAAGGTCTGAAAATGTGCTTTGAGCTTTCCAAATTGAGAACCTTTCGCATTTTTAGAGTTTCAGCCTTTCGGGGTCTGAAACACAGAAAGTCTAAATTCCTTAACTGGGAATCGATATTTCAGTCTTTCAGAGGTCTGAAACCTCTAAAAGTCTAAAAGGTCGATAGACAAGGGTGGCTAATGTCACCCCCACTGGAAGCTTATATAAGTCAAAGAGCATGCCCTTTTGGTCACTTAAATTTTTTCTTGCTATCTAATTTTCAAAGCTTTTTGAGCATGCTTTGTGTCCAGTCATCTGCTTGTTCATTTTCTTGGTTTCTTTAAGTTCTTTTGGATCTCCAGTGCTTGTTGAGGTAGGTTTCATTGTCCTCCTTTTCTTTCATGTTTTTCTTGCAGTTTTCTCTAGTTTTCTAGGTATTTTAGCTAGGGTTAGGATTTCAGGTTGTTTTTGCTTTGCTTCAGGGTCGCAGAGTTTCCCCCTTGGAGCCCTTAGCATTGAGTTCAAGGTTGAACTTGTTTCAAGCTCATTTTCAAGCTTGCAACCTTGTTTTCCCTCTTTGATTCAATTAACCCTAATTTTTTCATACTTTCACACTCTGAAAGTACCAAAAAACTAGACCCTCCTAAAATTTTCAACAGGTCCACTTTCAGCATTTCACGGTTTCAGTCTTCGAAACATTTCACACTTTGAAGTGTCAAAATTTGATGAACAACTAGAAACCAACTCTTTTGGACCTCACTTTTTCAGTATTTAGAACATCGAAAACTCCATGATTCTTTTCCCTTTGAAAGGTTGAAGCTTTAACTGTATAATATCCTTTTCGTTGTTTTGATGTTTCAAAAGAACCATATCCTTTTAGAGTTCAAAGGTTTGAAATGTCAAAACTACCCTTTTGAAGCCTTCAAGCTTGGGTTTTCTAGATTATTTTATTTTTTCTCATGCTTTCTCTTCATTACTTCTTCCTAGTATCATGTATTTATTACTAATTCATGTCCTTTTGTTTTTTGCAGAATGTCAAAAATGGTAAACTCCCTTACAATGAAGTATAAATTCAAGGGTTACCATGCACTATCCAAGGTGGGAAACTTGGATACAAAAATCATAGATACTGACATTGGGAATGTCAATTGGAATGACTACTTGGTAAAATGTTCCCAACTAGCGAGAAGATCTGAGGACTACACTTCATTAGTTTACTATTCACTAATGAATGTAGTGGTACACCTTGTGTCCATCCTCTCTTCATACTTGATAGTCACACTAGTGAACCACTATGTACCGAATGAAAGGATGGTAAAGAAAAAGATGGGAGAAGTGGTATTGGACCTTTGACCAAATAATATCGAAGATGTCTTCCATTTACCAAAAGAGATAGACAAGTTCTATTGGTTTTTGATAGGCAAAGGGATGAACTTCTATAACAATGAAATCCAGCTATCACATGAGATTGTAAATAATGACTACCTCATACAACCTCTACCAAATACTAGGCTTGATAAAATAGACATGAGGAGAGGTTACATGAAGAAAAACATCCAAGCAGCCATCACTATGATTAGTCGAGTGTATGGACTACAAAAGTCAATTCAACTAGAGCCATGGAAGATCCTTCTCATCAAAACAATAAAGTGGAGATAGGCTAGGTTTGACTGGGCATCAATCCTTAGTGACAACATCAATCAGTAGTTGATCATAGTGAAGAATGATCCACACTTCTACATGACCTCTTATATTATGTATCTATTGGCTGCAAGGGCAGTGTACCCAGGATTGGTAAAGGTTAGAGCCATGGGTCAACCAAATGCTTGGCTGCTAATGTTATATCCTCAATTGGTCAGAAAAGAGTATCTCACATAAGATAGCTCAGAGTACCACATAGTGAATGATGTCTTTGTGTTCACCATCATCTAATTCATAGAGGGTGATTATGCTAAAAGACTATCAAAAGAGGTTCTAGCAAAGGTGAAGGCCCTAGGGGCATTTTATATTCAATTTAAGACCTTTACATATATTAGGGGTGGCAGGGAGCACCCTCCCTCCCAAAAAACTACCAAGATATCCTTTAGATAGGATTTTTTTACTAGAAATGGCTAGGCATCTATCAGATGCTCATGAGCACATCAAGCATAAGAAGCATTATTGGGACTTCCCTATCTTGATACACCCCCATTATCTACAAGATATGAAGATTTGTAAGTCTTTTTCTTTCGAGTGGGATGAGTGCCCATTATAGAAATTTAATCTAATTACTAGGTTTGACCCCGTTAGCACTTATAGTCATATAATGGGAAGGCACTATATGCATGAGCCTCACATTGAGGATCATTGGATGAACTACACTAATGACTATGAAGTCAAAATCTATGACTACTGTTAGGTGAGCCTGGAACTAGCACAGAGTGCCCTAATACTATGTGTACCTCACAAGGTTAAAGAAGCTGATTCAGAAGATGTCTTGGATCCTATCTATAACCAAGACAAAATATACACAAGGGCTATCCTTAATGCTGAGGTTGACACGGATGAAAATGATGATATTAACTTCAAGGCCTGACATGTCATCAAAGTGACAAAGGCATGGATCTCCCATCCATTTCAAATGGACCTTGTACCTATGTAGCAACAGTCGACTCAACCCTCAAAAGAGAAAAAGAAGAAAGGGGAGAAAGTTTTGATGCCACAGTTTAAAGAGGTTGCACCACTAAGGCTAGAGATGGTATATCGACATGAACATCTGACTACATATGGGTCAAATCCTTAGTCAAAACATCCAAATACCAGGATGACTAGGAGTATAGAGCCACTGAATGTTCCCTCTTCAAGCAGTTTAGAACTAGTGGGTGCACCCAAGAAGGCACCAAGGATGAAGTTAACCATACCTAGGCCTATTGGGGTGATTAAAGGACATGTGTATAAGAGGAAAATATCCTCCACACCTTCTTAGATGGAGATTGTCTTGGAGGATGAGGAGGAAGATGAGGAAAATGAGGAGGATAAAATACCTCTCAATAGAAGAACTTGATCCGTGGGATTCTTAAAGAGAAGGAAGCTGCAGGAAGAGAATGTATAGATAGATGTTGAAGAGGGAGCCCAAGGAGAGCAAGTGAACCCAATGGATGCTTTGGGTGATGATGATTCAATATATCTAACTTTGAGGGTCTTCATGGTTTCAAAGAGGTCAAACAAAAAATCCTAAAAGAAGGACCTTCCATTGAGAAACCATTCTCATTTTCATTCACATCCCTCTCGATGCAATTCATAGCTATAAATTCTTTGGATAATGTGGGAGAAGACATTCAACTATAATCCCAAGAGTTAGCCAAGGAAGTGGTGAAAAAAGATCAAGAAGGGACCACTAAATCCGAGAAGGACTCTTCTATGGGGGTTACTTTAGAGGAGGATATTGGAGTCTCAATCCCTTTAGTCCAATAAGCTCCTGCTCTACCTCCATCTTAAGCACCAATCCTACCATCATCTACCACTTCACTTCCATCATAGATCCCAACCAATCCACCTTCTACTACTCCACTTCCACCGCAATTTCAAACTAGTTAACCCCCATCACTGCCCCCACCTACTCATATTTCCTTTCCCACTCCACCTCCTACACAAATATCTATGCCTTCACCTACTCCTCCTCATGCTCCCATGCCCCCTATATAGAATCATATTTCATCAGCCCCTACTCCTCCACCCTCTCATATTGAGACTGTTGTGCAAGGACCCCAAGGGCTGGAAAAGGAGATTGAAGTAGTAAAAGAAGTTTAGTCAAAAGAGAAGACTGGTTTGGAAGGAAAAATAGGAGGAATGAATAGAAAAAAATGGGTGAAGAGAAGAATATGATGGAGAAACAAGTAGTGGCAGGAGAAGAAGAGGTAAGATAGGAGGAGACAAAGGTGGAACTTGAGATAGAATGCAAAGCTACTACCACCATCTTAGTAGCACCGTATGAGCCTATCAATGCCTTCTCTAAACCCACTTGGTTCACAAAATAAATACAACCAAAGGTGATGATATACACAGATGAAGAAGACACAAACATGGTGGTGCATGGATGAGTGTTCCATCAAGTAGAATCTAGTGCCTAGGTAAGGAACTTATCTAACGTAACACAATATCAAGGGGTAAGATGGAAAGCATAGGTAGTTGAACCTACAATGAATATTAGTATGGCTGAAATCACTCCTAAAGACTATGTTCTTGAGGAGGTAGACTTAGGAGAGCTAAAAAGAGAAGGAAGTAATACACTGGCTACACTAGTTGAAGCATGCCTTAGGCATCATGGATAAACATAAAGAAAAGATAAAAGCCTTGATGGAGTAGGATGAGGCTATGAAGAAGTTCATTCTTAAAACAATGGGTCCCATTGACCCAAATAAACCTGAGGCCTCATTATAGGCTATTTTGGAGAGAAGGGGTGCTACTGAGTTACTAGTGGATATTCCACATTCTTTTATTCATGGTTGTTTAGACTAGAAAGATGATTTTGAGGAGTTTTCTAGAACTTCCCTTAGGATAATTTTGAGATCCTTTAGGGGGATTCTTAAGGGGATCACCAAATTGGTGGATCTTATGTGTTGAGAGGATGGTCTCAAGGAGAAAATTCTTAAATGGTAGAATGCCCTAGATGATCTCATAATAATAAGGAAGCAACGCTTCCAAATTCTTGTTAAAATATATGAGGGGTCAGAGCTCAAAAACTTTGAAGAATGGATCAGAGATATCACTAAAGCTCTGAGAATTTATGAGAAATCCCTAAGTAAGATTGATAAGAAAAGGGATGAAGGAATGCTTTGAGTTGAAGAGATGAACAAGTTTTTTCAAAGTCTAGACCTAGACCTCTGTGATGAGGATGATGAGAAAATAATGCATCCCATTAAAGATATTGTAAATCAATACTTAGACATCTTTAATGGAGTTAGGACAAAGGAGGACCTCCAACAAATGTTTTATCAGAGGGAGGAGATGCAAAAAATGATGGATCAAGAAGAGGAAATAAGAGGATTTGCCAATGAGTTGGTCACCTTCCAAGAAAAGCAATAGGAACACCTCAAAGACATCAAAATGGTAGATTTTGAATAGGTACAGGAGATTGTGGATAGGCTCCATAAGGCACATCCATAAATCCTCCTAAGTCGCTAAGTGTCCAATTGTGGACTGAGCCAATTTTTTAGGGAAAAAATTTTGTAGACTTAGCCAATTGTGGACTTAGAAAAACTTAGATTTTTGGCCTCCAAAAGTCTGAAACTTGTAAAGTTTGCTCAAACACTCAGCCATTTTTTGTCATCTCCATTTTTTTTGGAGGAAGGGTCAGGGTCTGAAATTTCTGGGTCATCACCGTGAATAACTTCTAGTCTTCTTCAATTGATTTTTAGTCAGATTGATCACTTCTATAGGATCATTTTTGCATGATTTGAGGACGTCTTCTAGTTGGATCTACAAAGAAGAGTTGTAACAAGGAATAAAGGGTAGAACTATAAGTTTTCAAAGAAAAACATGCATGGAAATTGAGAAAGTTCCAGAATTGATCTTGAGTTGTTTAATGCATATTTTTCTCCTAAATTGTAACGCATGAGGTTTAATTCCATGCTAAATAGTTTAAACTTGTTTTAGGGATAGTTTCTTTTCATGTAAACTCTAGTTTAGATTTATTTTCAAGTTTCATGGGCAATTGAAACCCTAGCTGTGAAATTACTTTCCCTAAAGAGCACAACTCTATAAATTGTAAGACAACAATGTAATTAAGGTCGATTACTTTGAAATACAATACTTACAATTGGTGCTTCAATCGTGGTGTGATATTTTCTTCTATCTTTGTGAAATTGATGAATGTGTGTTTTCTCATTATTTTATTTTAAAGATCCAATTGATTGTATGGTGATTTTAATCTGCGATTACATTAGTTTGGTTTTTATCTTTTTTGAATTGCTTTGTTGTGATAAATTATTGGGAAGATTGTTCTCCGGTGCTTCAAGATAAATTTTTGTCACATGTGCGCACATCTGCAGTGGCTTCGTGATCTAATGAATTTTGACATTCCTTACATCTATGTTTATTTCCTCAATGATTGTATCTGCTAAGTCATGATTGTGATTTGTTCAGATCTCTATTTTGTGGGTTTTCTCCATCTTCTTGGTACTTTAATTCACAAAGAAATGTAGCATCATTTTATGTCCATTAGTTTACTTTTGCAATTTGATTTTCAATTCATGTCACCTTATTCTCATTACTTTTCTCCTTTGTTTACATAATCAGTCATAATAGATTAGATCAAATTTACATTGCTTTCATCTAAAGATCCAAAAAATACAAAAAAGAAAGAAATATTTTTTGTGTTTTAAGATTTATTTTGCAATCCCTCGAAGATTGAACCAGCAAAGGCCTCCTCATGAATAGATTCAAATTTATCTTCAATTGAGCTATCTAAGTGATTTAGACCCAACCTAGAAGGAACCTTGAGATTGATTTATATCATTCTTCCAAGAGGGGAATTTTCTCACACAAATTCCCAGCCATTGTCTTGTGTAAAAAATGACACTCAACATAATCATCTTTCTAGTTCTCATATTATAGCATCTATAAGTTTTACTCTTTTTATAATACCCAAGGAATATGTCCTCATCACTCCTTTTATCAAATTTACCTATGCTATCACCCCTTCTAATATAGCACTTTCTACCAAAAATTATGAAATATTTAATAGTAGGGGTATGACCAAACCATATCTCATAAGGTGTCTTACCAATACCATCTCTAACCTGAACTTTGTTCATGGTATATAATATGGTGTTAACTAACTCTCGCTAATGCATGTGTGCAACTCTTCCCTCAATCAACATAGTCCTTATGGCATCAAGAACTGATCTATTTATTCTCCCAGCTACACCATTATGCTATGGTATTCCAGTTGCATATGTATGTCTTAATATTCCATGTTATTTGTAGAAGGTATTAAATTCACTTGATATGAATTCACCACCTCTATCTGATCTCAAACATTTAATCCTCAACCCTTTCTCTATCTCCACTTTTTCCTTAAAAAATTGGAATATTATAAAAGCTTCTGATTTATCTCTAAGAAATCCTACCCACATCATTTTAGAATAATCATCACTAAATAGAATAAAATATCTATCACCAAAGTATGACCTAGTTTGAGTAGGTTAACATAGATATGTATGAATCAGTTCTAACTTGTTTCTAGCTAAAAAAGCTTTTCTATGAAAGATACTTCTCTTGTTTCCCATTACACACTCTCTGCATGTTTTGTTAGCTAGCTTCACAATATTAGGTAGATCTCTAATAGCATTAGTGTTTCTTTCCTTTACAATATTATCAAATTTTATATGATAAAACATTCTATTTCATAACCAATAGTCATCAAATTTAGCAACAAAGCAACTCACTTCAGTAGAGTTCAACTAAAAGACATTACCTTTTGTCTTTGTACAAGATGCAATTAGATCTCCTCTAGCACTTTTGATTTTATAGTGTCCATTCTTGAATTATAGATGATAACCCTTGTCTACGAATTGACCAACACTCAATAGATTATGTCTCAATAAATCAACAAACAAAACATCATCAATGTTAGTTTTACCATCCAAAGTAATAGATCCTAAACAGCCCCATAATAAGTAATAATAATCATGCCAAAGCTTTCCCTAGGAATAGCATATTTAGACTATGTATTATTTCCTTATAACAGAGTGCATTTAAATTGTCAACCCAAGGACATATACTTGAAATTAGACAGCATAGTTTGTGCACTAAGCCTCTCATAAAGTCATCTTACTTAAGCTACAGGAAAGGAAAATGCATAGAAAGAACTAGGCTATTGCAATAAGAAAGTAAAATACACATCTAAATAAATAAAACTGATGTAAACAATCATAAATTTAACTCCAACCTATCCTATCATTCCGACACATGTACTATGGCTATTTTTGCATATGTTGCAGGAACAAACACAAATATAATGTTTAAAGAGTGAACAGTGAACACTACTTCAAATACTGAAAACAATTAAACTACTTCCTCTACTCTAATCTACTCCACCTCCCAAATGGGCCCCCTTGGTTGGTTGACATTAACTATGAACACATAAAATAATTCAAATTACTCCCTTATTTCATATATTCATAAAATGGATTACATCAAAATAGAACTCAAGATCAAAGACTAACTTTCTTCAATACAACAGTAATACAATTATTTGTCTAACTAGATTTCCATCAATCATATCCATATATATAGAGGATTGACATTTTAACATTCAGATAATTTTTTCCTGATTCATCCATGAAGGAAGGAGAACATGCCAATCAACAACAAAAGATCATAAAGACCAAACAACCATCTCAACAGAATATTGATTGTAGAGGAGATTTAGCATGGTCGTGCCCCTATATTCCCTAAGACATTTGTTCCTTCAATTATGCAGGCATGTCCCACAGTTGTCTTAATGATTCTTCTTATCATGGTTGAAACATCATCACTTCTTTGTCAATGCACCTAATTTTCTCTCCAGTTGTTCTTTCAATCCTGGTAGATTAATAGTGTATACATGCATATTCAAGTATTCAACTTAATCAATTTCATCCAAATATTAAGACATGCATTAAAATAGTTATATGAAATATTGTAGTATATATATGGTATTAGCAAGGTGTGTCTACTCTTTTCTACCCATAAGTTTGAGGATATGTCTATACTTATAGTATATATACAAACTCAATTGCTTAAAAAGTCACACAAATGTTTTGGGAATGTCTATGAATAGAGCATAAAATAACATAAAACAAAGAAAAACTTTAGTCTCATCATTTTCCCCCAACAAGTATAATGCTTGTCCTCAAGCATTACACTTCTTGGCAATTGTTCTGAATTCTTGAACCTCTTTTGTTCCTCTCCTATTAATCTTGAAAGTATAATAGAATCCTTTGGTTCTCTCCCAATAGTCCACTCGATAGTCTTCCTATAGCTAGTCCAACTTTGTAGTGTTGATGTCATACAATAGCCATAAGAGCATTGGTGGCTGAAAGGTTAGAGTACACCAAATCTCTCTCTTGATCTATCTCCCTAGTTTCATGTAGTTCATTTCTCTATTTACTACTGCCTCGAAATTAATTGGACTATGTGGTTAAAACTTCTTGAAAATCTCCTTACTCCAGTTAGGGCTCTTTGGAATGTGAAATAAGGCAATCCCTGATATTCCCTATTGACTTTATCTTTCATAGAAAAGATCTTGTCTCTGGTTTCAAGTTTTGTCTTTCCATAAGTAAGTGTGAACCAATCTCTTAAGATAATATCTAGCTTAGTGGACTCAGCTCTTAAAGGTAAATACTTTGATTTTTCTTGGTCTCTATAGTTGTCTATCATAGTTGGCTTCATTATGCATCCAAGACATTAATGATTTCAAATGTACATCCTCTATGTAAAGAAAGGGACTCCAATTAGTTTCATTTGGAATAATGAAATTATAAAGATACAACTCACAAAGTAAATTATGCTGCCAAATAGGAAGTGTCTAATATAAACCATAAAAATCTTCAATTGTTCTGAACTCAAAATCTTTATCCTAGATAGTCATCATTAACTAGAACAGAAGGAATTTCTCTTTTAGGAAAATAGCATAAACCCTTGGGGGAGGCCTACAAGCTATGATTCGATGAACCAATTTTAAGGCATGATCCATTTTCTATTTTTGTTTCTCTATTTGCTCCTTTAGGTCCTCAATTTCTTCTTTCTACTCATCAATTTCCTTTTCCATATTTTTTATTTCCTCTCCCCACATAGTGTTCTTGAAGACAAACTGGGTGTATAAACTAAAGAGAATAGATTGCAAGGTAGGTAGGCTAGGCTCCTCTGATTGAGTTCTCTATCTTCTCTCTACAATGCAAGCATGTTCTGGATAATCTATGTACTAAGTCCTCCTGAAAGGCACTATGGCATTCTGGGTATAGAAATAGACTGGTGACAGAGGAAACTAAAGCCCCTCATGATAGTCCTCTTGAGTGCTTTCCTCAGGTCTACTTTGTTGTAAGGGAGGCTCATTAGGAGATGGATCACTTAAATTCTATGGAGGATCTAGGCTAGTTGGTTGAATTGGAGAATCAACTGTAACATAATCAATATGAGAATTTGTAATAGGCATTTATGATGGAACATCTTGACTCACTGGGGAAACTTGAGGAACTTGTCCCCTCATCCTAGAACTTCTTCTCAAAGGGGTTTATTTTACTCCCACCATTTTCTTTTTGTCAACTTTCTTTAGTCTCTCTACTGTAGGAGTAGTTGTTGCAAGAGACGATTTCCTCTTTCTACTTTTTGAGACCGTAGGATTTTGGGGTTCTGCTTTAGGAACTGGAGTTCCTTCATCAACCTTTTGTTTCCCTTTTCTTTGAGATGAGGTAGGTACATTATAATTCAAGATAGGAGAAGGTTTATTTTCTTTAGGATTCTCATATTCTCTTTCTTGGGGTATTTTAACTAGTTCAGAGGGTATTTCACTCTCAGGAACTAGCCGCTCAATAGGTTCATTTTGAGGTTGTAAGGTTTTGACCCTAAAAAATTATTTCCATTCTAGAGGAGAGATGTCTCTAAGAGATCTTTCAACTAGAAGTTTGACTAGGGCATGATGTGAAATAGAATTTGTTTTACCCTAATGATTTTCCTTAGCACTTATACTTAGGATGTTATACTGAAAATTTGGAACATTCACTTGAAGATTATTTTCAATGCAGCTAAGTAGTTTGAAATGATGTGCATGTAAATGGGAAAATCTCCCTCCTAATGTGAAATACATTATAATGTGTGTAGTTAGCTCATTATATGGAGAAGGTAGTGACATTCTCTTACATCCTTGTTTGTTTACTTCTAGCAGAGGGTCGAAAGGATGGGTGAATTGAGCTCGCACCGACTTGGCATCATGCTCATTGGGGTAATGCTCCCCAATTGCTGGCAAGCCTATCACCTCTGTAATACATTCCTCCATTGATAAAATAGTCACTCCCCAAACATTTTTTTCCCCTTCTTCAAATGTGTTCATGAACTTTGTGGTCACATCCTCATCATACTCTGTTAATTTCAAGAAATAGCCAAGCCATCTGCAAGCATGAAATCTATGGACAACTTCTACATCAATTAATAAAATAGTATATGTATACACCTAAAAATGGTCACCTAGACTATTAGCCCCTTTTGTTAAATCATCAATTGCTTATTCTTGATCAAATCCTTGTGCTATCATTTATTCGATTATTTTCTATGGGCTAACCATCTTATCCTAAGTCTTTATTTATTTAAAACGAATATTTCCTCCCCTTTTAAATAAATAAAAAGCCCCCACCTTTTCTTCTTATCCTAAGTTGCACAAATAAAGCATTATTCTTATTTTATAAAAAGAGAAAAGCACTTTTGTCTCATATGGACACAAAAGTCAACTCTTATTTTCCTATTGGAGGATACTTGTGCACATGAATTGCTCCTCTTTTAAGCTCCACCGTTGATTAAATCTTTTGCCTCTTAATCTCCATGGTCCATTCCTTTTTCATTCCCTATAAAAGGAGAGCTCTCTTCCTCATTTGCACACACAATTTTTATGTTATTGTTATGCTACAGGTTTTCTAGGTCATCTTGGAGCTTTTGGAGATATTCTTGCATCTAGGGTTTGAAGATTTGGAGCATTGTTGGCATTCATCTTGGATCTTCATCAACACTCTATCTTCTTGTCTTCATTCTTGCATCATCATGGCTTTCTTGCTTCATAATTAGATTTCATTTCTTGCATATTAGCTTCATTTTCATGGCATTCTTAGCTTAGATTTCCTTTATGCTTTAGATTAATTCATCTAGTTTAACTAGGAGGCTTTGTAATACTTGCATCTTTCATTTCCATAGTTTAGCTTGCATTTCCATTCTTAATCTAGCTTGCATTGCATTTCATTCTTGATTCTTGAGGATATTGGCATTCTTGCCCTTGTCTTCATTGAATCTCCCATTGCATGGTTTACTAGCAAGGTTATTGGCTTAATAGCTCTAGCTGAGAGCATTCTTAAAACCCTTGCACTCCATGCCTAGGGAGCTATGGATCGATTTTTGAGGGCTCATTCTTGAGTTTCCTTGCATGTAATGATTCATAGAAGTGTGACACATTTATAGCACACATTTTTGGCGCCCACCGTGGGGCAGAGTAGGTAGACTTTGTCCTTTAAATTCTGCATTTTCATCAATTTTCGTCAATTTTTTCAGCAAGTTTTTAACGTAATTTTTGTTCTCTGGTTTTTTGTCTCAGAATATCGCGCGATACTTCTCAGGTATATCACATGATATACCTTACTATACGCATGCGATACTTCACACCCGAGAAGAATCGCATGGCAGTATTGAGGTATATCGCCTGGTCTCAGGCGAAGTATCACCTGGTGTTGGGTGAAATATCGCACGGACTGAAAAGTATCGCCTGGTGTCGGGTGAAGTATTGTGCGATACTGTGTCTGAACCTGGCAGTGAGCTATTTTTAGGCTATTTTATCTATCTTGCAAGTTTCAGGTTCTTAGCTATCTTTTTGGAATTTTTTTTAAATTTCTAGCATTTCCAAATCCGTGCCACTCTGGAAAATGGGTGCCCATTTTTTTTGAAATTTTGCAAATGGTATCAAAAGTTTAAGTGTGATATATCGTTGGAAAGGTCTTTCTGAGCCTAATCCAACCATGATGGTTTCATTTTCAGATTCTATTATTTGATCAGTTATTTTTGCACATTATCTGATTTTTTTTCATGTACTAATCATTGTTAGATTTTGGATTTTGATTCTCCTAACTCTTGTTGGTCTAACAAGTTGTGGTTGTAGGTGCTTCTTGCTTGAAATTTGCTTGTTTAATTTCTTTCTTTATTAAGTGCTGCATATACTAGTTGTTTCATTAGGCACTTAATACTTTGTGAAAGGAATCTTGGGGTGGTAGGAGAAGTATGCTCTTCACCTTTAGGTGAATCAGAAAATCTTGACCCATCTTGAGGTTTTGGAAGCAAAGGGATAATTGGATCTTGTTTGGTGTGTTTGGGAGAAGTTTTTGAGATAGGGGAGTATGCTCTTCACCCTTGTGGTGAATCAAAAACCTTGAACCTCAAGAATTAATCCACTCTTTGTTTAGCTTAGGATCCTTTAGTGGGCCTACTCTTGAGCAATCAAGAGGAACGACCCAAGTGGGGACAACTTTGTCATCATTTTCCTTGGTGGCGAGTGATTCCAACTCACTATAATCTCAAGGCTATCGAGGACACAAAACCTTGGTAGACATAGTACTTATCTTCGCTTGATGTGAGTAACTTGTGGGATTGTGACCATGAGGAAAGCATTAAGCAAGAATGCTTAAGGTACTCTTGAGGCCGCGAGGTCCTAGTCCTTTATGAGGAGCAAGAGGGGTGCTATGAACGGAAATCCTTACTATGAACCATTAGATAGAGGCCACCCTATCTTAGCCGCTTAGCTTCTTGGTGCAAGGATTGATCCAAGTGGACTTACCCGGATCACCCCAAGATACTCACCATATGTGCTCCTTTGGTTGTGTTTTTGACACCTCCATGACAATGCCAATATCTCTTGTGGGCAACCACTTGGTGTGAGGCAAGGGAGCATCAAGTTGTGGGCCACGTTGCTAAGTAATGAGCCTTGTCCTTCTAGGTAGTAATTGCTTGAATTGTCTTCGATTGTGCTATACCAGTGTAAATGTTCTCAACATTCAAACACATGGTAGCGTTCATAAGGTTTTCTATTTTGATATCACAAGTGCTTGTCTTGGCAAGGTTGCTTTTGCCCTTGTTTCAAGTGTTCTATGACATGTTTGATCCCATACTGTTTGCAAACCTGTCTTTTATCTGTTGCTACTGCTTGTCAAACTGAGACATTGCACTATCCAATCTTGGAAATCGATCAAAATGCTTCAAACCTGAGATTTTTATGTTCACTGGTCAAAGAATCACCCAATTCTGCAACAGTATCACACGCCTTACTATGAAATATCGCGTGATACTTCGCGCCCTGCTATTTTATCGCACTCTTTGCTGAGATATATCGCGCGATAGTTCGCTCCTGCTGGACTATCACCCCGCTAGCCTGGAGTCTATCACCCAACCATACTACAGTCTATCGCCTGGCTTAAGGTAAAGTATCGCTCAAACTGAGAAGTATCTCCCTGTCTGTCTAGAAAGTATCACCCAGAATCTTTTTGCTGTCCTGTCATTGCTGCAATTCGGAGTTGCTAAACTTGCACTTTAACCTAGCATAGAGTGTCTTTTTCTGTTCTTACCTGAAACTGGTCTGTTATCTACATGCTTAGATTTGTTCTAGACTGAAACAAATGAGCTAAAACTATTGGGTTTGAGTTTAACAAATGCTACTCTTGATCACTTGTCGCATCACGGTTACCTCTCTAGCTACTTGCTTATTGAGCTTCTTGCTCATTGCTCGGCTTTAGTCAATTGATTGCTGTAAGTGCTTGAGCACTTTTGACGAGCCATCTCTCTATTATTCTACTTTGACAAGTGATCTTTATTAGCTTTGCTTATCTCAAATCTGAGAAACTTTGCCTCATTCTATTAGTCAACCAACATCTCTTTTCATGCCGGTTACAACTCGGTCTCAATTTGAGCAGGAGAGTCATCCTCCGTTCAATTATACATAGTTACCTTCTCCAACTAGACGTTCAAAAGTACCCATTAGCAACAATAGTTCTAGTTCTGACCAATCTAAGAAATCTAAGGCTACACCATGGTATAAAGGAGGTTTCCTCTTTTCTGCATTCAAGACCCCCAAAAACACAGACAGTGTCTCACTCACTTTGACTGAACAAGAAAAGTTTCAACTCTTGCAAGAACACTTTGAGCGTAAGGATAATCAAGCGCGCTTAGACAAAGAACACAATCAACAAAGGATGGATGCTACTAGGCGCATGGCTTATAGAGGGACATTTCATGAGCAACCTGAGACTAGTAATCATGAGCATAGACCTCTTTTTAACAATGGCAAAAATGGCAACAACACGCCACCAAGATCTCCTCCAAGGCCAACTTTTGCTATGCCTTCTTCACCTCCTAGACCTCCTCCCTCTCAACATGAGGCAGAGGCTAATGATGAGATTTTTAGTGAGGATCTTATGAGATGTGAACAAGATGTGGATTTCCAACGAATGATGCATAAGCTTTTAGAGCGTGATGGTGATCAATATTTTCAATATATGACTTCCAGAGGATACAAGCTTCCTCCCAGCTATGATGTCAGACAAATTGTCCAACAAAGAGTACCAACTGAATTGGAAGTCCTTCAAGAAGAATTACGTCAGACAAATCAACACCTTACCCAAATGGCATTAGAAAGAGAGCCTCCAAAGGTCTCTTTTGTAGAATCAATTTGTGCTCTTCCTTTTGATAAAGATCTATACATGGTCCCGTTTCCTAAGGATATTGAGGTTCCTAAATATGACAAGTATGATGGAAATGGTGACCCCCATGACCATGTGCGTCACTTTTACACTCTTAGCATGGACTTTCTTCATGAAGACACATTTCTGCTACGATTATTCCCTCGAAGCTTAAGAGGACAAGCTTTGGAATGGTTTGCGAAATTGACACCACCACTTCAGACTTTTGATGAGTTAGCTCAGCAGTTTACCTAGCAGTACTCTTACAACATCCAACTACCTGTCACTGTGATAGATCTCGGTAATCTAAGACAACATCAAGGTGAGCCATTTGCAACTTACTTACAATGTTGGAGGTCATTGTATTCTCGATATCCTTGTCAGCTACCCGAAAGAGAAAAGATTGACATTTTCATCAACACACTTGTGCCTGAGCTATTTTATGATCTAAGGAAGCAACTATTCTCCTCCTTCCATGACATGGTTGAAAGTGCATATCGAATTGAGGATGTAGCTATAAGAAAAGGGGATATTGTTATTAATAAAGATGCTAAAGGCAATGGTAAAGACAAGAACAAACCTTGGAATAAGAACAAGTATGTTTTTAATGATGGGGTTGTTGATGCTCCTAAAGTTAAAGAGCCTGCTTTCAATCTTTCCAATGCTATCTATGCAGAAAAACAACAAGAAGCTGCCAACGCTCACAGTGCTCCTAAACCTCAATATGTAGATAAGCCTAAGAAGTTATTTCGAAAGCGAGTCTATACCAAGTTGGCAGAACCTTACGATGTGATCCTTAAGACTTTGGTTGACAATGGATATCTTACGCTTCCTGATAAACCTGGTAACTGGGATCCGATAAATAAGCCCGATTGGTGGAGAGAGGATCATTACTGCCATTATCACAGAAACAAGGGACATCCAACAGAAAATTGTTTTAGGCTTAAGGATGATATTCAGGATCTTATTGAGAATGGCACAATCTCCACTGATGGCTTAACTAAAAATTCTGATCACACAGCTTTCAAAGATCCTCTACCTAAGCATGATAAGGGGGAAACCTCTCAAACACATAAGAAGAATCATGATGCTAAGATCAATTACACGTATCCTTCTAATACACCTATGATCAACATGGTAGAGCCCGTTGAGAGCATTCTAATGATGAGGTCTCAAGATGATAATAACACCAATCATGGTAAGCCAAAGTTAGTCTTGCAAACACGTGGTAGTTCATCTTCCTGAAGTGAGACACTGAATGCTGTTACTAGGGGGCAAGCCAAGATTGTTCTTAAAACTGCGCAAGATCCCAAGCAAGCTTTGCCTTCCAAACAAGTGGCTCCTTCAGCCACCCCTAGCTATGATCTTGTCCAACATTTACAGAAGACACCAGCACAAATATCTATCCTTGAGTTGCTTCGGTTATCCCCTTTGCATAGAGAGATTCTTGATAAAGCTCTACGTACAACATGTGTTCCCAATGACATTGATCCAGATCAATTTCAGGCTATGGTCAACCACATTTCATCTCCGCTATCTCTCTCCTTTTCTGTAGAAGATGACATATCTATTGCTCACCCACATAATCTAGCTTTACACATTGAAGTTCTAGTCTACAATACCCGAGTCCGCCGAGTCCTGATAGACAATGGTGCAGGGTTAAATATTGTTTCTTTCAATGTCATACAACAATTGGGTTTGTCAGAATTGGCTGTGGATTCCAAGAAGAAGATTACTATAAAAGCTTATGATGAAGTGGAAAGATCTTCCAAAGGTCTTGTCACGCTGCCTGTCCGAGTGGGCCCTATCATGAAAGATATTAGCTTCCAAGTATTGGACATCCCACTCGCATATAACATTCTTTTGGGTCGACCTTGGATCCATGACATGCAGGCTATTCCTTCCACTTATCATCAGTGCATCAAATTTCCATACAATGGCACTGAGGTTGTGATTCCTGGAGACCATACTATTGCTATCAATGCTCTTGCTGCTACTGAAAAATTTGTTCCTCATAATGAACCTTTTGTTGATCCTAGTACATCTCTAGCTGTTGCTGAGAAATCACTTAAGATGATGAGCCTTGGTATGGGTGAATATAAACTGGGTTCTTTTGCTTCTATACCTGTTTCTCCTAGGTCACATGGGAGACCTTTTAATCAGATGCAGCCTTCCACTTCTGCTATGGTGATCTTTGATACTTTTTTTCCTTCATCCATTCCTTTAGAAGCAGAAAGAGAAGAACAAGCTATTCAAGAATGGATCTATAGAGAAGATTCCAGAAATACTCCCATGCTCAGTAATTCAGACACAGATACAGATGAGTCACCACTACACACTATGGCTCACATGGGAGATGATCTTCCTTCTACTTCACTTCTTTGGGGGGAAGCATGTATGCCTACTGATGATATTGCCGAGTCTTCTATGTCTAGAACCTATGTTCCTAAAGAATCATTGCACTATGATAGACAACGCCGCAACATTGCACGACTGCTACAAAGAGGTGATCTCTCACATACTGACATGAGTATCTCTACTTCTCAGCATCTTAAGCCTCTTCCAGAAGATCCTCCCATGACAGATATGGATGTTGATGTGGTTCATACCTCTCGTAACCCACCTGACGTGGTTGATGGGTCTTGTGTGGGGTCTGATGAGTTTGTTCCTCGTATTGCCTTAGTGGACCATGTTGGTTCTTCTATGATAGGTCTAGATCTAGCTACTTTTGGAGCCTACCCTATAGGCTCAACCTCTCTTGTTACCAGAGATGACATCCCTCGCATAAATGCTATTGAACCAGTCACTCCATTTCATCTTGCATCAACACCTGTTACTTCTTCCACCAGCGAACTAGCAACAAAAAAGATTGAATCAAAAATCAAGCATCACAGTCATCAAGTCAAAAGAAAAGAGCAATGGTCGGATGGCGAAAACCACATTGTGGTGGTATCCGAACCTAAGAAAAGTAAAGATAAAAATTCGCTCAAAAATAATGACTCCAAAATAAAAGATGAGAAGTTGATTCTCTACAAACAAATGGTGCATTACTTCAAGCATGATCTCATAACTGTTATACTTCAGCCCATTCCTAAAGCTGAGAAAAGAGTTGCTAATGCCTTGGTTACTTTGATATCCATCTTACAAATGAAAAAGCATAAATCTCACTTCAAGTTCCTGGTGGATGAATTACGCTATCCTGCTCACAAATCTTACAATTCTACCATCTTTTTATGTCTTCCACCTCATACTCCTCTACTCTGTTCTTTCCACGATCCCTTACACTTTGCCTTTGTCTCTGGTGGCTTGTATAGGAAGGGTCTAGATGGAACTCTCCTTAGGTGTCTAGAAATAGAGGAGTCAGAAAAAGTACTAGCTGAAATCCACGATGGCATATGTGGATCACATTCTAATGATCCTCCACTAACTCAGACATTGCTTAGGGCTGGTTATTATTGGTCGAACTGGTTGAGACCTCCTATCATCACAATTGCAGCATTTGGGCCTGGGGCCTATCAGTCGTCTACATCAAAGGAAGCAGATTCTTGATGCCCGTTTCTGTCTGGGGCATCCTTTGTACATATTTATTGATCCTGAAAAAACTCCAAAAAAATTCATATATGATGCTGAAAAAAAAAAACCTAAAAAGCATATAAAGTACTGAAAAAATGAGCATCCTAGTGAAAACCTAGCAATCGGCGCTTTGATGTCTCACCAAAAAAATCAAAAAATTTAAAAAATTCAAAAAAAAAATAGAAAAAGTGCCTTGGTGAAAACCTGGAAACAGGTGCCTTGGTAGCAAAAATACAAAAAATTATAAAAAGTTTTGAAAAAATTGCAAAAAAATCTATCAAGTGGTGAAAACCTGGAAACAGGCGCTACTTGAGACCCTCTACACCTATGTCTATCAGTCTTGCGTGGCACTCTTTCGCTCCACTTCTCGCTTTGCCTCTCCTAGCCTGGAATTGATTCTTGTCTTAGTCTAAGGGGCATATGTTGCTTTAAGCTTATCTTGGGTCTCTTTGTGCGTCTGGGTTTCTTGGGCAACTTGGTTCCAATGGTGTTTTTCAACACCACCCCAATGGTGTTTTTCAACACTACCCTTGCGTCGAGTGTTTCTCAACACTTATCAGATGTCCTACCTGCAGTCTAGTATGATGTGATATTTCTCATTTGCAGATGCAATACTCAAAGTTTGACTCTATGACCTACACACACGCACTTGACTTGCTGAGATTTGTTTGATTTTATTTCTTTGCGTGCTGTCTATGAGGATTTCTTTGCTGAGTGTTCTCCCCCTATGATTGTTTTCGATGATGCATAGCTAGAAGATTGAGGGTATGAGAACATGTTTTATTTCTTTTTCTGCTTGTGGGTATATTTTGTTGGTCCTAACTGTCATGAGCATTTATACTGCTCTTACTTGACACTTTGGACCTACAAGATATTATCCTTGACTGTTTCGCAAGTGCATGCTTCTAGTCATCTTGACTTTCTTGTGTCTCGATGCGAGCATAATCTTGCTATATCAAACTTAGGTGATCTCATTGCATTAGTCCTCTGGACCTACATGTCTTTGATGCCTAGGTGAGATTTCCACATTCCTATCTGATAAAGATCATATTCATATTCACATAGTTATGCTAGTGTGTATTGTATGATCTTGCGACGCTACCAATAATGCTCGATGATGATATTAGATGTCTATTGGCTTTGTAACCTTGCAAGTAAACCACTTTTCATGTAGCTTGCATTTCTTAGGTTCATGTTAGTTTAGTTTTGCATCTTGCATATGGAGAGAGCTCTCCTTTCATTTTTCATGGACTTGTTAATCAGCTGCGCTCACCTTTCGCTTCTTCCCGATCATGTCTTTCACTTTCTTATCTTTCATATCACATCATTTTCCTTTCATTTCGGGATCGAAACTGAAATCCGAGTTCACCTTGATCATCCAAATCACCTTTTCCCCCTCTTTCACGCAGTTGGCTGACCTTTTGAGGTCTGATCCTTCAATCTTCGCTGGGGCATTCCTCACCTCTTCATCTCCATCTCTTTCAAACTTCTAGTCTTTCATTCACTTTCAAATCCCAAGTTCAAATCCCCCTCCGTGGTGTTTCCGGGTTGAGGGACCGCTTGGTTCGTGCCCCGGGTCCCATGTGGGGGGCATATCTTCACTGCTTGATGGTTATTCTGTTCTCTTTCTTTGATTATGATTTCTAGTGATTTGATCATGTCTCTCTTGCTTCTGCATTCCCTCTACTTGATTTCACTTTCGATCCCGAGGGGGCAGACACATCATATCTTATTGGCTATCTCTTTCCTAAGTGTTCAGTACTGTCGCTACCAAGCTGACCATGCAGGATTTGCTATTTTTTTGCACTTCATTCTTTGGATTCAGATCGCTATTTGCTTGCCTTCTTGGCTATCTCTTGCTTTCTTGGCTGATCTAAGTTGCTTTGTGATCCCAAATCAATCTCACATTTCAACTTCATTCTTTGACTACATGTGTTCCCAGATCGATCACACATTAGTCAAAGAGGGGCAAAATGTATACACCTAAAAATGGTCACCTAGACTATTAGCCCCTTTTGTTAAATCATCAATTGCTTATTCTTGATCAAATCCTTGTGCTATCATTTATTCGATTATTTTCTATGGGCTAACCATCTTATCCTAAGTCTTTATTTATTTAAAAGGAATATTTCCTCCCCTTTTAAATAAATAAAAAGCCCCCACCTTTTCTTCTTATCCTAAGTTGCACAAATAAAGCATTATTCTTATTTTATAAAAAGAGAAAAGCACTTTTGTCTCATATGGACACAAAAGTCAACTCTTATTTTCCTATTGGAGGATACTTGTGCACATGAATTGCTCCTCTTTTAAGCTCCACCGTTGATTAAATCTTTTGCCTCTTAATCTCCATGGCCCATTCCTTTTTCATTCCCTATAAAAGGAGAGCTCTCTTCCTCATTTGCACACACAATTTTTATGTTATTGTTATGCTACAGGTTTTCTAGGTCATCTTGGAGCTTTTGGAGATATTCTTGCATCTAGGGTTTGAAGATTTGGAGCATTGTTGGCATTCATCTTGGATCTTCATCAACACTCTATCTTCTTGTCTTCATTCTTGCATCATCATGGCTTTCTTACTTCATAATTAGATTTCATTTCTTGCATATTAGCTTCATTTTCATGGCATTCTTAGCTTAGATTTCCTTTATGCTTTAGATTAATTCATCTAGTTTAACTAGGAGGCTTTGTAATACTTGCATCTTTCATTTCCATAGTTTAGCTTGCATTTCCTTTCTTAATCTAGCTTGCATTGCATTTCATTCTTGATTCTTGAGGATATTGGCATTCTTTCCCTTGTCTTCATTGAATCTCCCATTGCATGGTTTACTAGCAAGGTTATTGGCTTAATAGCTCTAGCTGAGAGCATTCTTAAAACCCTTGCACTCCATGCCTAGGGAGCTATGGATCGATTTGTGAGGGCTCATTCTTGAGTTTCCTTGCATGTAATGATTCATAGAAGTGTGACACATTTATAGCACACAGTATAAACCATAGGTTCATGCTGCATCAATTGGCCTCCCATTATTTAGAATTCTTTCTCCAAATTTCTTTCTTAGTCTACTAATTCACAACTTCCTATTGCTCTGAAACTCCAAATTTCCTAAATCCTAATGAAATTCCCTTCAATTAGGCTCTTAACTACACTTCAACTTCAACTCCCTTCAATCTCTATGTTGCACTATTTTTTTAAAATGGGCAATATGAATGATAATGCCACTTTATGGTAGGGAATTATTTTTTTAAGTGAAATTTACTCACACAAGTTGATTATGTCATATAGGCTTACGTCAATCAGGAATCAAGAATAATCTAGGAATTTAGGTACAATACTTTGTGCAAATATTGCAAGGACTTAATGGCATAGCTCTTAAGTATAGATTTAGTTGACATGCAATCTAATTTGAAATGATAGGTACAGAAAATATTGACTTAGAAACTAATACACTTTTCTCCCTCATACAAAAGAATGACAAGTGTCCACACTTGTCATCCTTCACAAGAGTTAGAAAACTGGTGTAATGCCATAATATATAAATATATGCAGCATTAAATATAATTGTCAAAATGTGTGTGGTAAAATTAGAAATAAATTAAAAATGTGTACCTCTCGTGTTATTTGTTGTATGTGTTGGATGGACGAGAATAGAATTTTCCTTGAAATGTACAGTTACTGAATGTATTTATGTGCTGATGTGGAATTTATTGAAAGTCTAGAAAATTGAAGAAAGTGGGTGATGTGGAGTTTGTGTGGGTGGAAGATAAAGAAATGAGGTGTGTTGGAAAGAGGAATTAAGAAAGTGAATGAGGAATGAGACTTCAATTGAAATGAAGTTTTTATTATGGGTGTATTTGAAAGTATCTCAGGGTGAAGCTGCAGGAAGAAGGTTGGCACCTTTTGCTACAAGATTTATTACCTTTGTTGATGTTAGATCGACTTCATGAAATTGTTGTAGGAAATCTTCTTGGTTTTTGGTTGATGGTATAGATAGAGTCTATGGCCATTGACCAGCAATTTGAACTATACTAGATAAATTGTTGGTAGTTGAACTGTGCCATTTTCAAAGACATGTCTTATCTCATATGGTCCTAGCCATCTTGTTTGTAAGTTTCCTTGTGTTTCTTGATATCTTGAATCAAATAATAGTACCCAGTCACCTACTTGGAACTATATGTTCTTGATGTGGGAGTCATGCTATTTCTTTCTTTATTTTTGGACTATCTCTATGCATTCCAATGCAAACTTCCTCATCACATCTAATGAGTTGAGATTCAGTAAGCATTTGCATTATGCTGCAGGAAGGTCTATGTTTAGCTTCAAAGAAGTCTACAATGTTTTTTGTTCAAATTCAATCGGAAGCAAGGCTTCTTTTCCATAGAGTAGTTCAAATGGATTCAGTCTAGTTTTTTCTTTCCATGTGATTTTGTATGCCCATACTGCTTCTAATAGATGGCTGCTCTAATCTCGGTGGTTGAGTTGAACTATTTTTTTAAGGATTGCTTCAATTTCTCTGTTGATGACTTTTGCCTGACCATTGGCTTGTAGGTGATATAAATTGGATTTTCTATGTCTAATGCTATATTCATTCATGAGGTATGTGATAAGATTTGATGTAAATTTTTCTCCCTGATCAATCACTAACTCTCTTGGTACACCATAGCGAATAAATATTTCTTCATATAGGAATGCTACTACTTTGTTGTCATAGGCATGCTTCATTGCCTTCACTTCTACCCATTTTTTTACATAATCTATGCATAACAAGATGTATGATCTTCCATTAGATGGAGGTTCTATAGGGCCAATAAAATCCATTCCCCATTTATCAAATGGTGTGACAACCACTTATGGGTGTAGAGGCATTTCATCTGATTTTGTAGGACGGCCCATCCTTTGGCATTTGTCACATTTTCTAGTATAATTGGCTACATCTTTGTGAAGTGTTGGGAAATAGTAGCCTGTTGTCAATACTTTCATTGATGTCCTCTTTGCTACAAAGTGTCCTCCACAAGGTTCATTATGGCATGCATGCAAGATGTCATAGGTTTCATCTTCTCATACACATCTTCTCATGACTTGGTCTGGACTAGTGTAAAATAATGTGTTATCAATCCATGAGTACTGAAAGTTCTTCTCAACTAGAAATTTTCTATCCTTTGGAGAAAAGTGTCCAGGCATCTTGTCAGCTATAAGGTAGTTTATTATATCAGCATACCATGGAGTCTTGATAGCAATGTGGAATAGATGTTCATTGAGAAATGTGTCATCTATCAATGAGGTATCTATATCATCATGTTGTAATCTAGAAAAATAGTCTACTACTACATTGGCTTTTCCTAGCTTGTCTACTATTGTGAGATCAAATTCCTATAACAAGAGAAGCCATCTTGTGAACCTTCCTGAAATGGAAGGTTTATTCATAAGATATTTTACTACAGCATGGTCAGTATGAACAAATATTGGATATCCTATTAGATAGTGGTAGAACTTATTTAGAGAATAGACTATTGCTAATATTTCTTTTTCTATGATTGTGTAGTTTAACTATGGACCATGTAGACTTTTACTAATGTAGTAAATCGCATTTTCAAGTTTTTCAGACTTCTAGCCTAGGACAGCTCCTATTGCATAGTCAGATGTGTTAGTATGTATATGGAATGGAAAATTCCAATTAGAGCCTTTTAGTACTAGTGCTCTTGTAAGAAGGCTCTTAAGCTATAGGAATGACTCTTCACAAGCTGGGGTCCATATGAATTCAGCCTTCTTTGTAATAAAAGTGTATAGTGGAGTAGATATTTGACTAAAGTTTTGAATAAAATGTCTATAATATCCAACATGTCCTAAGAAGGATCTAACATTTTTTTTCTTAGTAGGTGTAGGAAGTGTTAGAATTATCTCTATTTTTATAGGATCCACTTGTATTCCAACTTCTGAGATGAAGTGCCCCAATACAAATCCTTCTCACATCATCATGAAACATTTCTCATTCTTGAGAGACAAATTTTTTTCTTTGCATCTGATCAAAACTTTATCCAAATTCTCCAAGGCTTCTAGAAATGTGACTCCAAATGTAGTGAAGTCGTCCATATAAATCTCCATGCAGTCATGTGAGATGTTAGAAAAAATGTTGATCATAGCCCTTTGAAATGTTGCAGGTGCATTACATAACCCAAATGGTTAAACAGAGTAGGCATATGTTCCCCAAGGACATTTAAATGTTTTCTTTTCTAGGTCCTCAGGTGCAATGCTAATTTGATTGTATCCATTATAGCCATCAAGAAATGAGAAGTGCTTTTTGCCTACTTATGTATCTAGCACTTGATCAATAAATGGTAATGGAAAATGGTCTTTCTTTGTTTCATTGTTAAGCTCTCTATAATCTACACATATTCTCCATTTACCTCCTTTCTTAGGTACTATCACAAGAGGTGAAACCCATTTACTATCTGAGATCGGATATATGAAACTAGCATTTAGTAGTTTATGTAGTTCTATTTTATCCTTCTCTATGGCTGACATAGAGATAGACTACCTTCATTGATGTAAACCCTACGGGTACAAAGTTTTGGGCTTAATCCTTTCATATCCCCGTATTCCCAAGAAAAAGCCTTTTCATGTTTACATAGGAGTTGTGTTAATAATTTTAATTATTGTTGTGATAATTTATTGTTAACATGAAGGTTATGGATGGGTGAAATTTCTATATTATTTTTTAGCTCTAGCAGTGAGGCTTCTGATATGGGGCTGGTTGATATCTCACAAGGTAATAATTGTAGGATGATTTCAGGTTCTGTTGGTAGGAAATAGTTTTCATAGGTAGTCAATTACAGAATTGAGCTTTAAGAAATATCTCTTATTGTAACACAATCATTTGTAAGGATACTCTAAAGGACATCATCATCTTCTTGTAGTTTTAGAAAATATTTTCTATGTAGGATCATCAGTTGAGAAATAGAGTTTATTTATTCTTCCTCATCTTCCAAGTTTGGCCAAATAGGATTGTTCAAATCTTCTTGTGGTTGGGCTGGAGGATATGATGCTAACTTCTTGATGGTTTGGCCATCAAAGATGGTTATATTTCCTTATCTAAAAATAATATTAGAATCTATTGTTGCTAACCATGGTCTTCCAAGGATTACTAGATAACCAGAAAGGGTTACTTTGGGTGACAGTATCATAAAATCAGCAAGGTATTCCCAAGAATCCAATGTGACTACTATGTCTTCAATTATACCATCTGGAGTAATAGTAGAACTATCTTCAAGTTGTAAAATTGTTGGAGTTTTCCTTAATCCCTATATACTCAACCTATGCATAGTATCCTTGGTCATGACATTTATAGCAGCACCTAGGTCTATCAAAGCATTCTTCACTTACTAGCCATTAATTATTACATCAAAAATTGGGCTTCTTGGATCATAGTACTTAGGAATCACAATCTTTCCCAACATTATATCAGCCAATTGACCTATGACATGCATTGTTTAGGGATCCTTTTTCTTTCTTCCAGGTTTCTTAAGACATGTTTCTTTGATGGCTTTTCCATAGAGTGGAACATCTTTGATGGCCTGAAATAGTGGGATTTGGATATGCATATTCTTTAACTATTCAAGGATATCAAATGGTTCTTCTTCTTGGAGCATAGGTTTGTCCATCCTAAGCCTCTGAGGAAAAGGAGGATTATCTTGAATTTAAGCATCATTTTGGTGTGGTATCTTAGTTGGTAAGGCTGGATTTGGAAAATTAGCTTTTGGTTGTTGTGTTGATGTTGTAGGAGTACCTGATACTTCTGTTATAATAGGAGATTCTAGTATTGGAAGAGTAGTACCAGATCCCAAGTGGATGTCAGTTATGTCTAATGCATAAGTAGGGTACTATTGGGTTTTAGTATTGTAGACTAGTTGTTACTTATTATTAAGATTTTGTTATGGATGAGTAGGTAATTATGTTGGTCATGGAGGAGAACTTGTGGCTACAGGAGGTGGCATAAGTGCTGGTTGAGGAACTAGAGGTGGTAATTGTTGATAGTCAGGATTTTGATTAGGCCATTATTGAGGTCTCCTCCATTGATTATATGGTTGCCAATTTCCTTGTGGTAGTTGCCATTGATTTTGAGATTGTGGCTGTGGCCATTGGGTTTTTTGGGAATTATACCATTGTTTTGGCTGAGTATTTGGCCAGGCATTATTCCACATAGGTTGGAAGGATTGTGAAGGATATTGGAAATTTTGGTTTTTCCATTGGCTATTATAACTATTGAAAGATTGCAATGGGTCCTGAGGCATACCTTGTCTTGGAGCTCATGGGTGATGTTGACCAACAAAGAAGAATTTCTCATCCTCTCCTTCTATCTACCTGAACTCAGTTGGAATATGTTGTGTTTCCAAATTTTCTACCAACTTGCATCGACAATCCTTCTTTTTCTATCTACAATGGGGGAAGTACTCAGCTAGCTTTAACTCAACTTCTTCATGCTTCTTTTTAGCTTGTAGTGTATCCAAGTGAGTGGCAACATTATTGATAATGTCTTTCTTGAAATCTAACAACAAATTTGAGATTTCCATCTTTGATATACCAGAACTATTTCCTTTTTCAAGTGTTGGACGAAATCCTCTGCCCTTCTTTACTATTGATCTTGAATAGTTCAAGTAGATTTTCTTGAGATCATCCAAGAAGATTGAGATATATCTCCTCCATCCATAAGGTCTAGTACTTCGAGATAGTTGTCATTTACTCCTCTCAAAAATATGATTTTTTATGAATCCTCCTTCAATGCATGTTGAGGGTTCTTTTGCAGATTGTATAAGAAGCATGAAATGTAGTCTTCCAAAGTCTCATCTTCTTTTTGTGACATTTAAAAGATGTCATCCCCTCTCAAATCACCCCCCTTGCAATATTCTTTATATTTTTGCAGAAACAGGTTCTGCATCCCTTCTCAATTAGTTTTTGCATTAGCCCCTAGTCCCATAAACCATCTTAGGGTTGACTCCTTTAATGTGGCTGGAAACAATTTGAGTTTATGACTATCAATGTTATAGTCAAAACTTTGACAAAGAATGTTGAACTCAAATAAGAAGGTATTAGGGTCCTTAGTTATTAGGCCATAAAACTTTGCTAACATAGTGGTGGGTATGTTTTTAAGATGAGCATTACTGATAAGGCTAGGAAGTGGAAGTTGAAATGTAGGCTAGGCCATTACTACAGGTATTTGGAATTGAATTTTTTGTTGGGAAGTGTTTATACTCAGAGGTTTATTATTAGCAATGGTTGCACTGGAGGTGGAGTGTGAAAGAAAACTGGCCAAAATCTCAGTAAAAGGCCATAGGTTAGATGGATCAAATGGGTCCTCTACTGATGAAGTTGATGGAGGAAATTTTGGACTCACATCAACAAAAGGTAATTGAATTTTTGCAGACTCTTCATTTAGATTGAGTGATTCTCATGACAAAAATCTGCCATGGACATCTCTTCTTCTTCCCCTTCGATGCATGCAAGTGATTAAATGAACTTTTAAAGCAAGTCCAGATCTAAAAACTATTTCTAGAAAATAAGGAACTATCTAAAATGAATTAATAGGATTCTCATCTTGACACCATCCTCGACAATGGCACCAAAAATGAACAGCCCCATAATAGGTAATAATAATCATGTCAAATCTTTCCCTAGGAATAGTGTATTCTGACTAGGTATTATTTCCCTATCATAGAGTGCATTTAAATTGTCAACCCAGGGATGTATACTTGAAATGGGATAGCACATTTTGTGCACTAAGCCTCTCATAAAGTCATCTTACTTAAGCTATAGGAAAGGAAAATGCATAGAAATAACTAGGCTATTGTTGGAGGAAAGTAAAACACACAGCTAAATAAATAAAATTGATGTAAACAATCATAAATTTAACTCCAACATATCCTATCATTCCAATGCATGTACTATGGCTATTTCTACATATGCTGTAGGAAAAAACACAGATATAATGTTGCAGAAGTAAACAGTGAACACTACTTCAAATACTAAAAACAATTAAACTACTTCCTCTACTCTAATCTACTCCACCTCCCAAGTGGGCCCCCTTGGTTGGTTGATATTAACTATGAACACAGAAGATAATTCAAATTACTCCTTTATTTCATATATTCAAAAAATGGATTACATCAAAATGGAACAATAGATCAAAGAGTAATTTGTTTCTCAATACAACATTAATACAATTATTTGTCTAACTAGATTTCCATCAATCATATCCCTATATATAGACAATTGACATTTTAACATTCAGATAAATTTTTCCTAATTCATCCATGAAGGAAGGAGAACACATCAATCAACAATAGAAGATCATAAAGACCAAACAACCATCTCAACAAAATATTGATTGTAGAGGAGATTTAGCTTGGTCGTGCCCCTATATTCCCTGAGACATTTGTTCCTTCAATTTTGTAGGCATGTCATGTGGTTGTCTTAATGATTCTTCTTATCATGGTTGAAACATCATCACTTCTTCATCAATGCACCTAATTTTCTCTCCAGTCATTCCTTCAATCCTAGCATATTAGTAGTGTATACATGCATATTCAAGTATTCAACTTAATCAATTTCATCCAAGTATTAAGACACGCATTAAAAAATTTATATGAAATAATATAGTATATATATAGTATTAGCAAGGTGTGTCTACTATTTTCTACCCATAATTTTGAGGATCTGTCTATACTTATAGCATATATACAAACTCAAGCACTTAAAAATTCACACAAACATTTTGGGAATGTCTAGGAATAGAGCATAAAAGAACATAAAATAAAGACAAACTTTAGTCTCATTAGATCCCCTTCCAATGATTGTCCTATGAGTATTTTCACAAAGCCTAACAACACCACAATCATACTTTCTTAACTCAAAAAATTTGTCTTTATCACCAATCATGTGTTGTGAGCACCCATTGTCTATGATCCAGTCAACTTTCTTCTCAACATGAGATACCAATGTTTTTTCTTTATGGATAGGTTCTTCCTCTTTGATTGCCACAAAACTAAGTATATCATTTTTATCTCCATCATCATTAGATGCACCATCACTAACATAGTAGCATTCCTTATCTTTCATATATTTACCATACTTAAGTTTATGTTTAGGAACTCTAGTTGGACATCTAGAAGCAAAATGACCAACCTTATTGCAATTAAATAAATTTAAAGGAAATTTTCCTTGAAACTTACCTTGGCCTTTCTTTTCTCTTCTTATGATAATGGCTATGATATTTTCATCCACATTGTTTTCCAAATCTTCAATTTTCTCCCATTACTTAGCATATTCTCCCAACTCTTTGTTGTATTTACTTTCTCTGTTGAAACTTGCAAGACTTGTTCCTTCTTTTTTGTCTTTATGCACTGTTGCCTTGAATGTCATCTCAACTTTTGGTAAAGCCTCCTTAAGTTATGTGGTCTCAAATGTTGTTAGCTTGGACACTAAAATTTCTCTTGTGAAATTATTAGTTAATGTAATTATCTCTTCTATGACATGCACTTTAGTTTTGTATGTTGCTATCAAAGATCTCATAATATTTGAAATGAATCCATCCTCAATGTAAGTTCCTCCATTGTTCCTGATCATGGTCACACATTTTTTAACCCTTTGAACAAACATCCTTACTGTTTCATCTTCTTTCATCTAAAGTGTCTCCATCCTTACTCTACAATTCTAAAGTTTGGCTCCTTTAGTATATATATCTCCTTCATACAAAGCTATCAAACTTTTCCATATATCATGTGCTTTGTCTAGATCTCTAATCTCATAGAATTCACCTTCTCATAATGCATTCACTAGTGCTTCCCTAGCTACCATGTTGTACTGAAACATCTTCTTTTCATCATCAATTGTAGAAGGATATTTCAACTCATCTTTAGTCTTGAGTACTAAATATTTCTTAGTCACTAACTAGTAAGCCAAGCCTAAATAGAAAAAATGAGTCTTCATCTTATCTTTCCATGAATCAAAATTCTCTACATCAAACTTTTGATTTTCTTTCTTGAAGTAAGACATATTGGATCTTTTTCCTCAAGCAGTCAAGCTTTCTCTCTAAGGACCAATAGCTCTGGTACCAATTGTTAAAATAGAAATGTCCCAATCAACTAAGAGGGGGGTTGAATCAATTGATGAAAACTTATTAATCTTAATTTCAAATAGAAACCTTATGCACACTGAAAAACAACTCTAACACATGAGAACACAATAACACCAATATTTTTTTTCAAGGAAAACCCTGTTAAGGAAAAAAACCCAGTGGGGATGGTACCCACAAATTAGTACTATAAGTATAATAACCCAATAAAGAGTTATATCCCTGTTAGGAGTTGATTAAGTACAATAGTACAGTTCTTTTTTGAGAAAAAACCCTATTAGGAGTCACAGTCATGTTAAATATTTTACAAATGGCTCACATCCTAGTCACTTGACCAAAGGAAGGTTAAATCCACCTCTGGGACTCACTGTCAAAAGATCTAAAATATTTACAATAACATTATCTGAATTAACTTCTATAACTAACCTCTTCTAAGACATTCCTTCCCTTGTACCTCAATTCACAACCTCTACTCTACATCAGCAGTCCTTATAGCTTACAAGCTTGCATATCATTTTTCACTCTTGCAATCATAAGGAGGCACTTCCTTATATACAAGTTACATTCATAATTCCTAGGTCGGCCAATTATAGGACCTCTTCCATAAACATTACATAAACCCATGTGAAGATACACACGACATCCTTAACAATATTATAATAATTATAAATCATGAAATAGTCAGGTATAATACTAAGTCATGCATAATTATTTAGGAACATACTGCCACTCTTGGGTCGGCTTCCAAATAGATCTTTGCTAAGGTACATGCCACATATGACATCACTAATCACATTAGTAATTTTTGATCACATAGTAGACTCTCCCATGTGTCTTCTGACATTCCCAAGACTCTCAATATTCAATTCATTCCCATACTGAAGTTATACTACAACTACTGAGACCAACTCTGTGAGTTTCCTAGTCACTGGCCCTATGACCATTTTTTGCCAATTCATTCATATCTAGAATAGTTGTGCATATAAACATATGTGAACACAACCATGAGTAGTAAACATGTTATGCTACACATATCTTAGTTCGCAAGAGCTGATTCTATGTACATTGTTCGTACAATTCTCTGCAATCTATCTATCCAGTCTATCTGCAACTTTTGGATTCCCTTACTGAAACATATGTTGACATTAATGAAAAAATAATGAATACCAACAACATAGGTTGCATCAATTCCAACATATATATATATATATATATATATATATATATATATATATATATATATATATATATATATATATATATATATATATATATATATATGTATGTATGTATGTATGTATGTATGTATGTATGTATGTATGTATGTATGTATGTATGTATGTATGTATGTATGTATGTATGTATGTATGTATGTATGTATGTATGTATGTACACATATACATATACATATACATATATGTATATATATGTATATGTATATATGTATATGTATGTATGTATGTATGTATGTATACATATACATATATATACATATATGTATATGTATATGTATATGTGTACATACATACATACATACATACATATACATACATACATACATATATATATATATTCACACACATATATATATACATATATATACATATATATGTATATACATATATATATATATGTATATACATATATATATATATATATGTATATGTATATACATATATACATATATATATATATATGTATATGTATATACATATATACATATATATATATATATGTATATGTATATGTATATGTATATACATATATACATATACATATATATACATATATATGTATATACATGTATATACATATATATGCATGTATATACATATATATGCATGTATATACATATATGTATATACATATATATACATATATGTATATGTATATGTGTATGTGTATGTATATATGTGCATCTTTGTCTTTGTAATGGCAAGATCGCAGGTAGTGGGCATCATCTTCCCTAAATTGGCAGGAGTGAGTGTGCCCTATCGCATTATCTTAGTGGTAACAGAAAGGAAATCACAGACAGGTCCAAATCTCAAACTAAGCCAATCATTGTCTTTAAATAGTGGAAAAGTATCTAATTTACTATCTATCTGAATTTGTCAAGGTGATGTGAATTCGTGAGCCTTTCCTTTGAGCATGATTTTTTAGTTTGAGTTTAGTTGGTTTCCTTCATGTTGGAAAGAAGTGTGCTACTGGAAAATCCTAATAGTTTTCACCAATAAATTTTTATTTTTTTTTAAAATATATATTAAAAAATTTTAATTAAAAAAATATATATTTTAAGGGGGTGGGGAGGTATATTACCCCTACCCCTCTGGTCATAGCCATGACAAGACCACTAGTTGGCATAGGTCGTGACCTGCCATGACCTAGCCTAGTAGCTATGTCGTGTGGCCCCACTCTACCCTCCCCCCCCCCTTTGTGGGGTTATTTTATTTAAATATATATATATATATATATTAAATTTTTATTTAATTTAATTAATTTTAATTAATTTTTTAATATTTAATAAATATTAATTGTTATGTTAATATTTAGTAATATTTAATAATTATTTAATAATTAATAAAAATTAATGTAATTAATGTTTAGTAAGAGTTAAAAATTTATACGCAAGAGCCTAGAGTAGAATGGTAAGTTGTGAACCTCTCATCTAGGAGGTCTTTGGTTAGAGTCTATTCAAACTTAACACATAACAATAATTAATCTCAACAAATAATCATAATTAATATAGGCTTCGACCCATTACCTATAAAAAAAAAGAGTTAAAATTTTTATATTGAATATTAAATTATTTAATATTTATAAATATAAAAATGATATTTATATTTGAGAAATTTTAATATCATTGTTAAACTTATGGTGTTTTATATGTATAGGGATTTTTGGTTAAAAACTTATTTATTTAAATATGTATATATGGATGGATTTTTTTATTGAATGTATTTATGGTCTAACTAGACTTCAAATAATGAATTGAGTGTTTTATATAACTGAGACTTGTATTGTGGTTCAATTGTTTTGTGTAGTTAATTGCATTAATTGATGATTTTATTTGGGATGTAAGTTGACTTTATGATTGGGAGTACTAGAGGCTTGGGGGTTTTGTTGTCTTTGTGACATGTGTATTTTCAATGTATATGTGATGTTGACTTGGTCATGATTATTTTTACCCAACCTCATTTTTGTAAGCTCATGATTATGTAGTTTGAGAGTGTATTTCTGATGTTGTGGTTTGAGGACTAGAGTGTGTTCATGTTGTACTAAGGAACTAATTAGAGGATCATTATTATCATTTTGATGGTATTTTTTTGAGAGCTAGTTTTTGTTCCTTATGTTTTGTGGGAACCGGATTTGATTATCAGACTTTATGTGATTGTGAGACCTATTTGTGTTCTCTAAGCCTATGTAGGTTAAGTAAGTGTATAGAAGTGGAGTGGTTTGAAATGGAGGTTGGGCCCCTATGTTTTTGTTAGGGTAAATTATTGTAGGTCACATAATAAATTAATAACTTAAATACATTGAGAGTTTAAAATGAATTAATAAGATTCATGTATTCCTCACCCATGCCTTGAGCACTTGTAAATGTTAGGATGGGGGTGGGAGAAGATGCTTGATTGAGGTCTTGCATAGTTAGTGCCCTTATCTGTATGAGAGGTCATTGATGCCACATAGAGTCACTTATGGGTCAGGGTCTAGAGAGACTACTAGGGTAACTCAAGAGTTGGCCTATATGATGACACTTCTCCATATGTATATTAGGTTTCCTACATGTGTTAGTTGCCTCTAGATTAGTTATATCTTCTTTGCAGTTTGTGTTGTACCTCTTAAGATAGAGAGCTTTTAGGATCCCATGCTTGATTGTATTGTGATTGATTTTGTTGTTTGATATTTGAGTGGGGTCTGTTGTTATCTCTTCAACACTATGGGAGTGGACCTTTGGTTCTACATGGCTGGGTTGTAGTGATTATTTTACCATTTGAGATTATGATATCCTTGTACCAGTGTTGAATGATCCTTGTAGTAGTTGTATTCTCTTGTTCTTCTTTCAATACTTTCTCTTATCTTTCATTTATTGTATTGTACCTTGTACTTGGTTGTCATTACATGCCATGTGACTTGTGTAGTGGATGTTGGTTCATTATTTATACTTTGTGGTATCAATTGTATTTATGTTCACACTTATTTATATATGAGATGATGTACTTGTTATTCATTTGTATTATGTGAAGCTTTTATATTAGGGTATGTGCAAGATCATGGTATACCAAACTAGGCCCTTAAGTGGCAATGAAAATTTAGAAAATCAGGTATAGGCAAGTTGACATAAAAATTTGAACAAGTTATAAATTGTTAGGAATAGTCCCAAGAGATAACTGAGAGGGGGGGGGTGAATCATTTATCTACAAGTTTCAATTCTTTATCCAATTAAGTATACTTAAACATAAAGCATAAACACAATGAAAGAACACTTTAACACAACACCAATATTTTGGTTACAGGGAAACCTAAATAGGTAAAACCCCTAATGGGAATTGACACCCATTAATAATCTGCACTAGTATATTATGATCCTTGTTAGAAGATCCTTAACCCTGTTAGGAGTTGTCTTTACAATGCATTTAGTATAGTGACCTGTTCAAGGGTTGGACCCTATTAGGAGTCTTTTACAATTAACCCTATTAGGGGTGAGGATGCACTATCCAAGAGCACACTGCTCAAGGGGTGAAGGCTACAACCTTCTGAATAACAGATATACACTATATCTTGATCTTGGTGAACTACTCTTTGACCTACTATTAGGATCAGTTCCAATGTATAGCATAAACTCTTCACTTGATCACATAGACCTTCTGTTGATGGCTTAACACTTTGCACACTCTTCTCTGCTCTTCACAATCAACTCTGAACCATACCTTAGCAATCACAAATGACTGCCTATAAATATCTTTCCTCTAAATGATATAAACAATTTGACCTATTAGAACCACCTTGAAATCATATTAGAGAAATCATAACATACTCCAATTATAGTTATGTCGGCTCTACTAAGCACGCATCACAAACTAGGACCTGTCCAAATCAATAAGTGTAGATGCACACTACACACTGTCAGCTCTATCAAATTAATTGAAACTTTCTCCTCAAGATGAATTAAATCATGCACTCTTAACCAAACATTATTAACTCTTCTCCAATCACTAATCCAAGGGTGCATCCTATAATGATAGGTGCAAGTCATGTACCAACATAATCTCTGGCAGCTCTTCTAAATAAACACAAGAAACTGTAACTAGTGAATAGTTACTACATAACTTAACTTCTACTAATCATCAAACTCTACATCCATGAATGTAACATCACTAACATTTCTCCATCACATATCCAAACACACAAGGATCCATGATAACTATATGGACAATTATTCACATAACACTTCCTATAACTCTATCAGGAACACTGCTGACACAAGCTGCTATATAACTATCTATACTAACAGTTAACCTCTGCATTTATGATATTATGTTGATAACATGTCCATGCTACATATACTAAAAGCTTACTACATAAGTCTTTCATCCATGCTACTTACCATATGTTTTCATCAATGACAAACATATAGTCAACACTGGCTTGCTGGCAAATCTCCAACAATCTCCCCCTTTGGCATTGATGGCAACATATGGAATGAAAATCACCACCAACCCAAATGAACAATTCTTTTATAACATTCTCCATTTCCTCATCAAAACTTCCCCAAGGATGAATCCTCCATCAGCTACAATGCTCTTCAACATTCTCCATTTCTTCAACTAAATACTACCCCCCCTTAGTATATTACTCCTTCTTTACTTCTTTACTACTCCCCCTTTGACATCAATGGAAAAGGGCACCAATCAGTTTTAAGCATCAATACTACTCCTGAAGTAGATTAGTCAACCATCCATCAATCCTTGAGGACTAATGCTCATTCTTCTTTCTTATAAGAAGAATTAAGGAAGGGAATTACTCCCAGCTTCTCCCTGAGATACTCAAAAGTATCCTTTGGCAAGGGCTTTGTAAATATGTCTGCTAACTAATCTTTAGTACTCACATAGTCCAACTTGACTTCTTTCTCTACCACTTTCTCTCTTAGGAAGTGATACTTTATCTCAATGTGCTTTGTCTTTGCATGCATCACAAGGTTCTTTGACATGTTGATAGTGCTAGTGTTATCACAATGAATAACAATAGGATAATCAATCTGAATTCCAAATTCCTTTATCATTTTCTTAATACAAACAATTGTAGAACAATTCAGGGCTGCTGCAACATACTCTGCTTCTATTGTTGACTGAGAAATCCAAATAATTGTAGAACAATTCAGGGCTACTGCAACATACTCTGCTTCTGTTGTTGATTGAGAAATACAATTTTTTTTCTTGCTTGTCCAAGTGACAAGTTTGTCACCAAGAAACACTGCTCCACCTGATGTACTATTTCTATCATCAATGCATCCTTCCCAATCAGCACCAGTATACACATGAAGCTCAACATTTTCTAAATTATGATACCATAGACCATAATCTATAGTTCCCTACAAATATCTAAATATTCTCTTTACTACCATGAGGTGACTTTGTTTAGGCTTTGTTGCAAATCTTCCAACTATGCCAATTGCATTAGAAATATCAAGTCTAGTTTGAGTAAGATATATGAGTTTACCAATCATAGACTTGTACAATGTTGTATCTACTATTAGAGAATCATCTTCTTTTGTAAGCTTGCATCCTATTATCATAGGTGTGCCCACTGGTGTGCAATCATCCATCTCAAATTTCTTTAGTGTCTCTTTCACATACTTGGACTAATTAATGAAAATACCTTTCTCTGTCTGTTGTACATTTAATCCCAAAAAGTATTTGATAGGTCCAATCATGCTCATCTCAAACTCACTTTGCATCTCTTTAGCAAATTTTTCACTTAGTTTGTCATAACCCCCAAAGATAATGTCATCTACAAATATAGCTACAAGTAGTAGACCTTCAAATGTCTCTCTTATAAATAGGTTACAATCTATTGCTCCCTTTTTTAATCCAATTTTTGTTAGATATCCATCAAGTCTCTCATACCATGCTCTAGGGCCTTGCTTAAGTCCATAGAGGGCTTTCTTCAGCCTACATACCATATTAGATTTTTCTAATAGGGTGAATCCTTGTGGCTCCTCAATGTATACTTCTTCTTTTAGCTCTCCATTCAATAATTCTGACTTAACATCCATCTGATAAACTTTGAAGTTTTTGAATGTTGCAATAGCTAAGAACAACTTGATAGCTTCTAATCTGCTCACTGGTGCAAAAGTATCTAAATAATCAATACCTTCTCTTTGCACATATCCCTTACATACTAACCTTTCCTTGTTCCTTACTACTATACCATCTTCATTCATCTTGTTTCTAAATATCCACTTTGTTCCAATAATATTCTTATCACTAGGTCTTGGGACCTATTTCTAAGTATCATTCTTGATAATCTGATCTAGTTCTTCTTTCATAGCATCATGCCAATCTAAATCATTGCATGCATCTTCAACACTTAAAGGTTCAATCTGAGATAGTAAACATACCGCCTCATTTCTTGCAAAACTCTTTTCTTTTGATCTTGTTGTAACTTTGCTGCTCTGATCTCCAATGATGTCATCCTTAGAGTGATATCTAGATGTATACTTTGGAACTTTAGGTGATATTGGCTCATCTTCCTTCTGAGTTTCTTCTTCACTTGTTTCAGGGTCATTGAATAATACATCAATACTATCAAACATTTCTTCAACAATTGCCTCACTAGTGGAAGGTCTGGGTTCTTCTTCAATCAGAGGTGAGTAATCATGATATCTTTCTTGAACCATAAACTTTTCATCAATCTTAACATGAGAACTTTCAATGATCTTGTTTAATCTCAAGTTAAAACATCTATAAACTTTACTTTTAGTAGATTAACCAAGAAAAATACCTTCATCACTTCTTGCATCAAACTTGCCTATTGCTTCATCCCTCTTGATGGAGCACTTGCTTCCAAAGATTCTAAATTATTTTAATATGGGAACATTTCCAAACCATATCTCATAAGGTGTCTTGTCCATGCCAGGCCTCAATTGAATTCTATTGATTTTATAGATTGTTGTATTGACTGCATCTCTCCAATAGGTGTGTGCAACTTTTCCTTCAATCATGATGGTGCATGTTGTATCAAGGATGATCTTATTCCTTCTCTTTGCAATGCCATTTTGTTGAGGGGTTCTAGGTGCACTCAACTGTCTCTTTATGTCATATTCTTTGCAGTACTCATAGAATCTATCAGAGGTGAATTATCCTCCTCTATCCAACCTTAGACATTTTATCTTTAGTCCAGATTCATTCTCAACCTTAGCTTTGAATATTTTGAACTTCTCAAATGCCTCTTACTTATCTTTCAAGAATGTAACCCACATCATTCTAGAATACTCATCTATAGACAAAATGAAATACCTTTCACCATAGTATGATCTTGTTTGAGTTGGTCCACATAGGTCTGTATGAATTAGATCCAACTTGTTCTCTACTAAATTATGCTTTCTTCTAAATGAATTTCTTACATGCTTTCCCATCACACATTCCCTACAAATAGTATCAACTAGCTTTGCTCTTCTAGGTAGGTCTCTTACTACCTTAACATTATTGATCTTTACTATGTTATCAAAATTGATATGACATAGTCTTTTGTGCCATAACCAACTATCAACTACTTTAGCAACAAAACAACTTGCTTCTGGATTAAGTTGAAAAACATTACCTTTAGTCTTTGATCTTGATGGAATCATTTCTCCTTCTTTGTTGTTAATGATGCACTTGTTTCCATTGAATTCCAACCTGTAACCTTTGTCAAGTAACTACCCAACATTTAGTAGGTTATGTTTCAAACCATCAACATAAAGAACATCATCAGTGCTATTATTGCCATCCAAGGTGATGACTCCTCTACCAATTATGGGTTTAGGAGTGTTATCTCCAAATCTAACCATGTCTCCTTTGTATCTATCCAAATGAACAAATCTATCTTTGTCTCCTATCATGTGATGTGAGAAACCACTATCAATGATCCAATCTATCCCAATGTCAGCTTGTGAAATCAGTGCTAACTCTTGTGAATTCTTTTCATCTTCAAGAGCAATGAATCCAATTTCCACTTTTGTTGATTCTTCATCTAATACTCCATCTCCAGCATAGTAGCATTCCTTTGTATACTTAAGCTTGTAGTTATTTTTGTACTTTTTAACTCTTGTAGGACACTTAGATGCAAAGTGACCAATCTTATTAGATGAAAAGAATTTAAATGGCAATTGACCTTCATATTTCCCTTTTCCTTTCTTTTCTCTTTTAGCAATCATAGAAATGAAATCATCTAGTGTTTTCTCTTCATCATCATCATCATCAAAATTACCAGAAGTGTTTGTAGATTTCTTACCATGGACCAAGGCTTTGAAGGTTGTCTCACTTTTAGGTTCTATTTTTAAACTTGATATCTCAAAGGTAGCAATCTTGCTAATTAAAGTTTCTCTTTTGAAGTTTTCTGAAAATTGCATAGTCTCATCAAGGATGTTTATCTTGCTTTCATATCCTGGTGTCAATGTAGTCATTAGTTTATCCATGATGTCTTCTTCTGAGATTTCTCCACCATTATTTTTGATTCCAGAAACTACTTCATTAATCCTTTGATTGTAGGCTCTTATGTTTTCTTCAGGTAGCATCTCCAATCTATTATAATTTTTCTTCTATGTCTTTCTACGTGCATTCTTTGCTTGTTTATCTCCTTCAAACATGTCTTCTAGGTGCTTCCATATCTTGTAGGTTGTGTCTACTTTCTTTATCTCTAAAAACTCACTATCAGACAGGGTGCTAATAAGGGCTTCTTTTTCTATTGCATTCTGATGGAACAAATCCTTTTGCTTTCTAGTAGCATCATCCTTTGCAAGATCTTCTAGAGAGGGGATCTAAACTTCTTTCATAGCCACTTCAAAAAATTCAAAAGCAATGCAATATAAATATGTCATCATCTTGTTCTTCCAAACAAGATAATTCTCTCAATCAAATCTAGGACTATCTTTTCTAAAGATTGCCATCTGATCAACCTCAAGCTGTTAAAATTTCTCTTTGAGGCACTTGGCTCTGATACCAATTGTTAGGAATAGTCCCAAGAGATAACTGAGAGGGGAAGGGTGGATCAGTTATCTACAAGTTTCAATTATTTATCCAATTAAGTATACTTAAACATAAAGCATAAACACAATGAAAGAACACTTGAACACAACACCAATATTTTGGTTACGAGGAAACCCAAATAGGTAAAAACCTCGGTGGAAATTGACACCCACTAATAATCTGCACTGGTGTATTATGATGCTTGTTAGAAGATCCTTAACCCTGTTAGGAGTTGTCTTTACAATGCATTTAGTATAGTGACTTGGACAAGGGTTGGACCTTGTTAGGAGTCTTTTACAATTAACACTGTTAGGGGTGAGGAGGCGCTATCTGAGAGCACACTACTCAAAGGGGTGAAGGCTACAACCTTTTGAATAATAGATACACACTATATCTGGATCTTGGTGAACTATGCTTTGACTTGCTATCAGGATCAGTTCCAATGTATAGAATAAACTCTTCACTTGGTCACATAGGCCTTATGCTAATGGCTCAATACTTTGCATACTCTGCTCTGCTCTTCACAATCAACTCTGAACCATACCTTAGCAATCACAAATGACTTCCTATAAATATATTCCCTCTAAATGATATAATCAAGTCATCCTATTAGAACCACCTTGAAATCATATTAGAGAAACCATAACATGCTCCAATAATAATTTTGTCAACTCTACTAAGCACGCATCACAAACTAGGACCTGTCCAAATCAATAAGTGTAGATGCACGCTACACATTGTCAGCTCTATCAAATTAATTGAAACTTTCTCATCAAGATGAATTACATCATGCACTCTTAACCAAATATTATTAACTCTTCTCCAATCACTAATCTAAGGATGCATACCATAATGATAGGTGAAAGCCCTGTACCAACATAATCTATGTCGACTCTTCTAAATAAACACAGGAAACTGTAACTAGTGAATAGCGACTACATAACTTCACTTCTACTAATCATCAAACTCTACGTCCATGAATGTAACATCACTAACATGTCTTCATCACATATCCAAATGTGCAAGGCTCCATGATAATTGTACGGACAATCATTCATAGAACACTTCTTGTAACTCTATTAGGAACACTACTGACACAAGCTACTATATAAATATCTGTACTAATAGTTAACCTCTATGTCCATGATATCATGTTGATAATATGTCCATGCTGCATATACTAAAATCTTACTACATAAGTCTTCCACGCATGCTACTTACCATATGTTGTCATCAATGACAAATATATAGTCAGCCCTAGCTTGCTGGCAAATCTCAACAATAAATATTATATCAAAAATATGTAACAAGAGAATTTGTAGAAAATTGAATTTATTTTCTAAGATACTAGGCCTTTTTAAAAAAAATATTATTCTATATGTTAAAAAATTTTAATTCAAATGTAGTAGTACAAAAATTTTAGGAAAAAAATAAGTAGGTGTATGTTTGACCACCTTAAACACAATCAAATGATAATTTTTTCTTACATTATTCTATATATAAGTAGTAGACTCATGTTCGAATGTGACACATATTTTTTTATAATTTTTTTCTTAGTAAATAATTAATTATGATTTTTCTTCTACAACTTTTTTAGAATACAAAAACTCTCATGTCTGACCATGTTAACTTAGTCTAAAATTTATCAAATTGAAAACTTCTTTTATTTTTATTCTAGTAGGAAAATCATAGAATGTGACACATGTTTTGGATTTCGAAAATGTTATATAGTTTCAAAGTTATAGCTATTTTTCAATAAGTCTATTAATCAGGACTAGAGAGATAACAAGTAGGTGTATGTCTGACCACATTAAACAAAATCAAATGATAATATTTTTTTATAAGATTCTAGACAAAAGTAGTAGACTCATGTCCGGATGTGATGTATATTTTTTTGTATTTTTTATCCAAGTAAATAATTAATTATGCTTTTTCTACTATAAATTTTCTTGAATATAAAACCTCTCATGTCTGGCCACCTTAGCTTAGTCTAAACTTCATCAAATTGAATGAATTGTTTATTATTATTGTATTAGGTGAAGCATAAAATGTGATGTATATTTCAAATTTCAAAAATGTTATATTGTTTGAAAGTTATAGTTATTTTTCAAAGAGTCTATCAATCAAGGCTTCTTTTTCACATTGCCAATTTGTGGCATACCATGATCTTGCACATAGCCATTGGTTATTTTACTTAGTAGATTAATTAACTTATATGTAATTCTACAACATGAAACCCTTGAAATTTATAATCAGTGGATGAGTTACATTTATTAAGTATGTATTTTATCTTGAACATTATATTTCTTCCGCATTGTTATTTATTATTATTTTTAAACTCTCAAGGAAAAATTTATTTTGTAAACTTAGTAACATGTTTTAGGTTAATTTCTCCTGGGTTCCCTAGCAGGGCATTACACTTGGTATCAGAACCTGAGTTTCTACACTGGGAAATGTGGGATTTTGTAATCCCATTAGATGTCTTGTAGTTAAACTCGAAACAAAAACATAGTCACATAACTCTTGTATGTTTTAGAGCCATTTTATTTCAAATAAAATTCTATGTCCTTACTATCTCATAGCTTGTTTGAGATATGCTTATTCATTCAGTATTGTTTGCGTGAGTGTGAAGTTGTGAGTTAGTAATTAGTTTATGTATTGCTTCCCTTGTGTGATTTATGTGAGTGTTGTAACCAGATGTGGAAAAATATAAAGTAGGAAGTAATTAATAATATTTTCATTTACATTGAAATGCATTGTGCATTGATTTGAATTAATGTATCATTTACTATGTCAGTTATGCATTTGCAAGATTAGAGTATTTCTTTTATCATAGTAGGTCAATTAGGTCAAGGACCTAAGTCCCCAATTGAATTATGCAATATATTCATACAAGAATTGTTGTAATTTTATAACCTTCTTTGTTTTTAGGTTTCCAGGAGTAAGTCTAGTTCTAGGGGAGGTGGATGTATTACCCTTCCCATAGGCTATTTTTTAGGGCCACTTGTTATGTGTTCATTGGTTATTTTTATGTTAATTATCTGATTAATTATATGACAACTTTTGTAATTTTGTATCCTTATTTGTTTTTAGGTTTCTAGGAGTAAGTCTAGTTCTAGGGGAGGTGGATGTATTACCCCTCTTATAGGTTGTTTTTTAGGGCCACTTGTTATGTGTGTGTTGGTTATTTTTATGTTAATTATCTGATTATGATGATGTTATTTACATTTATGGTTTCTGACATACTAACCCTATATCTATATTCACTCAAATTATGTTAGATAACTAAGAGGGAGGTGAATCAATTAAGTCTAGCTATCCTACAGTCCCAAATACTCCCTAATGTATAAAACAAATCTTTCAAACAATTTAATCAACTTGGTAAAACATTAATTGTTCCTTTATGTTCAGTTATCGAATAGAAGTAAATTAACTAGTGTATATACCGATCAATCTAGTTATAGCAATGTGTAAAGTAAAATAAAAATTCACCACATCCATACACATAACACTTTGATCTTAATGTGGAAACTTTGTTAGGGGAAAAACCACCTGGGATTGGTAACCCAAAATAATTTCACTCTTCTTAAGTGAGCTCGGTTAAGAGTCAACCCTGTCAAAGGTTATAATAACACATTGTAAGGTGTGACCTGGGTAGAGGGTTTATCACTAACAATTCTCTGTGACCAAACATTCACTATGGGGTCAACAAGAAAACAATCAACATTCATTGAATGTCATATTGAAATATAAAGATTGTTAAGTCCCACTTGGTTAATACTGCATCATGGTAACTTCTTACTTGATTAACACTGTACTCGGTATACACTACACTTTCTTGGTGTACACTATTCCAACTTGATGTATACTAAGTTCTTCATTTACTGACCACATAAACTTGTTCATTCTTGATCTTCAATCCATAACAGAATTATGTAATACAATCAAATCACTAACATAATGTAATATAATCATCAATAAGTTACCCAATGAATATTGTATCCATATCTTTCTTATAAATCTCATCTTCATGTAGATATCTCATTCCTTCACCATTATTTCCTTCTTTAGATGTTTGTAACTATCATGATAAGTATAGTCAAAACTAGTTGACATCAATGAAAATACATTAACTGATCTAATATACCACATATACCTTAGTAGCTTGGTGATCATCAATCACTATCTTTTGAAGTCATCAATCTCTCCTTTAAGATATTCAATCAGTTGTAGTCTATTAATATCCCCCCTTGGCATTGATGGAAACACAATATGAAATATGCCATATAATACCAAACATCTATTCTAGAACTCTGTATGAAAATGTTGTAACTTGGTAAAATCTCCCTAGCTAATACATTTAATATTTTTAATCACTAAATAACATCAATACTATCCCTTTCGGTAATCTCTCTCCCTACGGATAGATATTTCATTAACCATCTCCCCCTTTAGATTTAACTTGAATATTTCATATATAACTCTCTCCCTTTGACAAAAAGGTCAAAAAGAAAATAATCATCTCTTTAATAGCCAAATAAATATCTTTGTTGTTTAGTTCAGACTCTAGTACCTTGCATGTACTGATATTTAGTTCCAACTTGTCTTCCATCTTTCACAACCTTAGGAAACCCAAAGTGTGAACATTATGCATCAACATCATTATATATTCTAATAAAGTATAGGTTGATGAAACCTCCTAATCACCTTAGTGACTATTAGACAGGGGATGGACCCCTAGTCTACTCCTCAAGTATTCAACTATGTCCTTCGGTAAGGGTTTAGTAAAAATATCAGCAAGTTTCTCTTATGATTTTACATACTCCAATCTGACTTTATTTTCTTGAACTTGTTCCCTCAAGTAGTGATACTTAGTAGAAATATGCTTTGTCTTTGCATGCATCATGGATTCTTAGAAATATTAATTGTACTTGTGTTATCACAATATATTATCATTGGATCAGTGATCTCCTCATTCATACCTTCCAATAGTTATTTTATCCATACAATATTTGAACAATTAGCAGTGGTAGCAACATATTTTGCTTCTACAGTGGACTAAAAAATGCATCTGTGTTTCTTACTTATCCAAGTAACCAATCTTTCTCCCAAAAAGAATGCTCCACCAGTAGTATTTTTTCTATCATCAATGTTTCCAACCCAATCCGCATCAATATAAACTTTTAGTTCAAAATTGTCTTCTTTCTTATACCATAAACCATAGTTTTCAGTGTTCTTAAAGTATCTCAAAATTCATTTCACAACAGTCATGTGTGATTCTTTAGGATTGGCAAAAAATCTTGCTACAATTCCAACCGCATGTGCAATATCTAGTCTACTATGCACAACATACATCAATTTGTAAATCATAGATCTATACAAGGTTTGTTTTACCTCAGTGGAATTGTCATCCTTTGTCAATTTTCATCTAGTGACCATAGGTGTACCAATTGGTTTTGAATCTTCCATACCGAATCTCTTCAATACTTCTTTGATGTACTTTGATTGTGTGATGTATACGCCTTCCTTCTATTGTAATATTTGCAAGCCAAGAAGAAATTTAATCTCTCTAAACATTGACATTTCAAATTCTTTCCTCATTTCATCAGTAAATGATTTTTATAAGTTATCATGTCCTCCAACTATAATATCATCAACAAAAATTTCAGCAATAAGAATCTTGTCATTAGTTTAACTTTTCAAATACAAATTGTTGTTGTCACTTGTTCTAACAAATCCAATACCTATTAGATAGGAATGTAGTCTTTTATACCATGCTCTTGGTGCTTATTTCAGTTCATATAATTCTTTGTGCAAATTACATATCATGTTCCTCTTATTAGGATCAACAAAACCTACAATTTGTTTAATGTATACCTCTTCCTCAAGTATCCCATTCAGAAATGTAGATCTAACATCCATCTGAAAAAATTTAAAACCTTTGTAAGAAACATATGCAAGCAATATTCTTGCTCCTTCAAGTCTAGCAATGGATGCAAAATTCTCTCTGTAGTCAATTCCTTCTTCTTGTGGATAACCTTTTCATACTAGTCTTGCTTTGTTCCTTGTGACATCTCCATTCTCATTAAATTTGTTTCTAAATATACATTTGGTTCCAATCACATTCTTGTCTTTCGATCTCGGTACCAATGTCCATGTTTGGTTTATCTATATTTTCTCAATCTCTTCATTCATTTCCTTAATCTATTCATCATTTTCCAAAGCATCTCTAATAGTTTTAGGCTCAAATTCACAAACTAAGCATGTGTTATTTCTTAACATACTTTGTGTCATCATTCCTACTCTTTTATCTCCAATGGTCCGATCTTGTGGATGATGTCTTCTTACATATCTAGCAAGTGCGGGCTCAGTTCTATGTTCTTCACTATGGTCTCCACTCGGTGCACGATCATGATCTTCGTTGGTAATAGTTTGTTGATTCTCGATTTGTAAACACTTTTTCTCGGTAGCATTACCCTGTTGCTTGGTAATGCCAGACTATTTCTTGGGTAAAGTGCCAAATTTCTCAATGTAAATAAATCTACCATAGCCTTTCAGTTCCTTTTTACTTTCTTCATGATTCATTTTTTCATACTCATCAACTCTCACATTTGCACTTTCAATCATCTTGTTAGTAGCCTTCTTCAAATATTTATAAGCTTTTCTTTTACTAGAATATCCTATAAATATTCCTTCAACACCTCTTGAATAAAATTTCTCATTTCTATCATCTTTTAGAATATAACTACTTCCAAATATTTTGAAATATCTCACATTAGGTGTGTAACCATACCATAATTCATAAGGTGTCTTTTTTTATTCTTTCTTCAGTTGAACTCAGTTCAGTGTGTAAATAGCAGTACTAACAACTTCTCTCCAATAAATTTGTGCAACATCTTTTTCAATCATTAGTCTTCTAGCACAACCCACAATTGATCTATTTCTCCTTTCAGCAATCTCATTCTTCTGGGGTGTTCTCAGTGCAGAAACCTATCTCTTAAGTCCATGCTCATTACAAAAATTAGTGAACTCATCATAAATAAATTCACCACCTCTATCTGATCTTAAGCATTTCAATTCTTGACCACTTTCTTTTTCCACTTTTCCTTTATACCACTTAAACATTTTGAAAGCTTCAAATTTTTCTTTCAAGAACGTGACAGTCATCATTTTAGAGAAGTCATCAATAAACAAGATAAAATATATGTCTACATAATAACTCTTATTTCTCATAGGACCACACAAGTTAGTATGAACCAACTCCAAAATAGCATTAGATGAAAAGTGTTTTCTCTTAAAACTAAATTTTGACATTTTTCACATTTGACATTGTTTGCACATTACATGGTCAGGTTTAGATATGCTTGGTAAACCTCTAACTTTTCTTTTCTTACTGATCTTAACCATGTTGTCAAAATTCACATGACATAACCTCTTGTGCCACAACCATACATCTTCATTTTTAGCCAATAAAAAAGAAGTTTCAGCATTGTCAAGGTAGAATAAATTACCTTTTGATTGTTCACCAGTACCGATCAACTTTCCAGTCTCATCATAGATTTTCACATTTCTATTCTCAAATGAAACTCAATGACCTTTATTGTTCAATTATGCTACACTAAAAAGCTTATAATTAAATCCTTTCACCCAATATGCATTCTCACATCTAATCTTATTGTTTAACAATATAGACCCTTTTCCTTTCACTAGACAAGGTGTATCATTTCCCATTTCATAGATCCACCATTATAGTATTCAAGGTATTCAAATTTCAATTCATCGCCAGTCATATGATGTGTACAACCACTATCAATAATCCAAGTATCATTCTTGATAACTTTAGAAATAAATTTTATTTCAACATACCTTTCTTCTTCTTCAGAATCTTATTTTAAATCCATAAATACCACTTCTATGTCTTCATCGGTGTTGGTGTCAATGTCATCATCTTCATCTTCAACTAGGTAACATGTCTTCTTGCCTTTATCTTTGTAATCTTAGTTATCTCTCTTTCCATACTGATGGTTGCATCTATGATCTCAGTTATCTCTCTTTACATACTGTTGGTTACCTCTATGATCTCAGTTTTCTCTTATGTCATACTTCCTCTCATTATATCTTTCATTTGTTTTCTCATCTTCTTTCTTGTTAGGACATCTAGCAGCAATATGACCAATCTCTTTACATTTAAAACATACCAAGGGTAGTTTACCTCTATATCTTCCTTGTTGTTTTATAATCTTCTAGTCATTAATGCTTCAAGTTCATCCTCATCAATTTCACTATCACTTTCATTTCTTATCTTATGTTTTCTTCTTGATTTACCAATTTTTAGAGATGACATAAATGTAGATTCGATAGTAGGTACAATACTATTTTCATAATTGTTCAACTCAAATGCAGTCAATCTATCGATTAGACTATCAAGTGAAATATTATTACTTGGAGCTGCTCTCATTTCATGAATTGTAGAAACTCTAATAGCATAGGTAGGTAACAAGGTTTTGAGGATTTTTCTTACCATAGTGTCTTCATCAATAATTCCACCCACTCCTTGAATAGCATTCACAACCTCCTTGACTCAGTTGTTGTATTGAGTGATGTTCTCACCTTCTTTCATTTTCATGTCATCAAACTTTCCTCTCAGATTCTCAACTTTAGCCCTTAGCACATTCACATCTCCTCCATGAACTAGTGAAAACTTTTCCCACATTTGTTTTCCAGTTGTGCATGTCTTAACATCTTCAAATTTGGCATCTGATAAAGAAGAAGAAATCTCAATCATCATAGCATTGTGTTCATGTCTTTCTCTCATTTGATCAACAGTCAAAGGTCCAATGGGTAAGATAAACTCATTTTGCAAGTAGTATGTTGCAGGCTCACCAATCCCTAATAGATACAATTTCATTCTATTTTTACATGTCCAAAAGTTGTCTTTGTTAAGATTTGGCACCTCTCTCTTATACATCTTGTGATATCTTTACTTTAAGTCCTTCAAATTTTTCCTTCAAGAACTCTATGCTCTAATACCAACTGTTAGATAACTGAGAGGGGGGGTGAATCAATTAAGTCTAGTTCTTCTATAGTCCCAAATACTCCTTAATGTATAAAAAAAAAATCTTTCAGACAATTTTATCAAATCGGTAAAACATTAATAGTGTTGGAAAAATGGTTAACACTCCCCTCGGGATTCATGACATAGCTTAACCACCTCATGTGTCTTCTATAATTCTAGTGGTTGTATCAAGCATTAACAGGTTGATCTTTTGGTGCAACACCAACCACTACTTGTAACAAGTGGTATCAGAGCTTGATCATAGGTTTGAATCCCCTTGAGTAACACTAAGGGGGGATTGTTAGAAAAATGGTCAGCACTCCCCTCGGGATTCATGACATGGCTTAACTACCTCCTATGTCTTCTATAAGTCTAGTGGTTGTATCGAGCATTAACAGGTCAGTCTTTCGGTGCAATGAAAACCACTACTTGTAACAAATAGTGCATTTTTGTTCACTTACTAAATAGCAATAAATTAACTAGTGTATATGTTGATCAATCCAGTTATAGCAATGTGTAAAGTAAAATAACAATTCATCACATCCATACACATATAACACTTTGATTTTAACATGGAAACCCTGTTAGGGGAAAAACCACCTAGGACCTATAACCCAAAATAATTTCACTCTTCTGAAGTGAGCTCAATTAAAAGCCAACCTTGTTAAAGGTTACAATAACACACTGTAATGTGTGACCTAGTTAGAGGGTTTATCACTAACAGTTCTATGTGACCAAACATTCACTATGGGGTCAACAAGAAAACAATCAACATTCATTGACTTTCATATTAAAATATAAAGATTGTTAAGTCCCACTTGGTTAATACCACATCATAGTAACTTCTTACTCAGTTAACACTATACTCAATATATACTACACTTGTTCAGTGTACACTATTCCAACTTGGTGTATACTAAGTTCTTCATTTACCAACCACATAAACTTGTTCATTCTTGATCTTCAATCCATAACAAAATTATGTAATACAATCAAATCACTAACATAAAGTCATAGACTCATCAATAAGTTACCCAATGAATACCATATCCATATCTTTCTCATACATCTCATCTTCATGTAGATATCTCATTCCTTCACCATTATTTCCTTCTTCAGATATTTGTAACTATCATGAAAGTATAGTCAAAACTAGTTGACATCAATGACAATACATTAATTAATTTCATATACCACATATACCTTAGTAGCTTGGTGATCATCAATCACTATCTTTTGAAGTCATCAATCTCTCCTTTAAGATATTCAATCATTTGTAGTCTATCAGATTATATGTATGTTTTACTTTTCTATTTGATGTGTTTGATATGGTATGGGATAGAGTCATAGTTACTTGCATGTGAGATTCACATGATGTACCATTTCCAACCATTATTTTTTATATATATGTAAGTACGTTCATCTTTGTGATGATGGGATTGCAAGTACCAGGCATCATCTTCCCTAAATTGGCAAGAGTGAGCTTCCCCTAGCGCATCATCTCAATGGTAAGAGAGAGGAGATAACAAAGAGGTCCAAATCCCAACCAAAGTCAATAATTGTCCTGAAATAGTGGACAAATATCTAATTTACTACCTATCCAAATTTGTCAAGGTGATGTGAATTTGTGAGCCTTTCCTTTGACCGTGATTTTTGGTAGTTTGAGTTTAGTTGGTTTGCTTCATGTTCGCATGTCATGTGGTTTGATGTGATTTTGTGTTAAAATGGTTAAGTGATTTATAAGATTAATATGTGATTAAATAATTAAATCTTATTAAATATAGAAATATTAATTATGAGGGTATTTAATTAATGACAATTAGTTAAATATATTTGTTAATTAAAAAGACTTAATTTAAAAAGTCTAATTATAAAAATAGAGGACTTAATTAATTATTAAATCCAGAATTGAAAGTAAAGGCATAATTAATTTAATTATCAATTGCATAATTATTAATATGCTAAAAATATTAATTGCTAATTAAATATTAATATACAATTAAATTTGCACATTCAGTTTAATAAAATTGAAATATAAATTTAAGTTAAAAGTTGAGTGATTTGTATGAATGAGAATTATTAATTAAAATAATTATTTTAATAAATAAAGATTTGATATAAACGAGGTTGGAGTTGAGTTCTGATTTCTGTGATTTTAAGTTATGTGCTTCATTGTTTTTAACAGTTGGGTTATGATTGTTGATTGGGAGTTGCATATTTCAGTTCTAATTGCTGGGTTTTTTTCTTTATTAGAGCCTTTTCTTGGTCATTTTTAGACACATGGATTTGGGAGAATTTATAGTTTTTGGCTCTGGGTTTGGAATTGAAAGATTTTGTGAAATCTTATAATTTTCAAAATTTTGGATTGTTCTTTGTGGTTTCTTATCAGATGGTGGATTAAGGTAAGGTTTTGAATACTCTTGCAAGTCTTGTTTTGAAAAGATTGTCTACTTTGTGATTGTTAGATTATGTTTGAGATTAAGTATTGAAATCATGGATTTATCTTGTTTGGGATTTATTGATTTGGTTTTTCCTTGATTGTGAGAATTTAGATTAGATTGGTTATTTGAATTCCTTGTGTGGAAAATTCTTGAAAAACTCAGATTTAGGAAATCTACGTATTCAAAATTGAAAAAATCATTATTTAAATTGAATCCGTTAAAACCTAGTTTTTCATTGAGAAAAATTACAATTAAATAATTAAGAAAACATAGTATTAAATATGTTAGGATTTTCAAAAGAAAATTCAAAAAAACTAGAACAAACTAGAACCACAAAATCTTTTGGACAATAATTTTACAATTGGAGTTGATTTTTCTCTTTTGCAAAAATCAATTTAATATATATGTATTAAGTTGTGAAATATATATATATATATATATATATATATATATATATATATATATATATATATATATTTGATTTTTCCAAAAGAGAAAAATCAACTCCAATTGTAAAATAAAAATCTTTTGGACAATTATTTTACAATTAGAATCCATTTTAGTCTTTTGGAAAAATTAATTTTATATATATATATATATATATATATATATATATATATATATATATATATATATATATTGGTTTTCAAAATCTATTGGAAAACTAAAAAATAAAATTGAAAGCATGGTGTTGAAAATCGAGTAGTTTTCACCATAAAAAAGTATTTTTCTTTAGAAAATATCTTAAAATTTTAAATTAAAAGAAAAATTGATTTAATTAATGTTTTAATATTTAATAAATATTAATTGTTATGTTGATATTCATTAATGTTTTAATATTTAATAAATATTATTTTTTATGTTAATGTTTATTAATTTTTAATAATTAATAAAAATTAATGTAATTAATGTTTAGTAAGAGTTAACATTTTTATATTGAATATTAAATTATTCAATAATTTATACATATAAAAATGATATTTATATTTGAGAAATTTAATATTATTGTTAAATTCATGGTGTTTTTATATGCATAGGGATTTTTAGTTAAATACTTATTTATTTAAATATGTATATATGCATGGATTTTTTTTATATGAATGTATTTATAGTCTAATTGGACTTCAGATAGCAAATTGAGTGTTTTATATAACTAAGAATTATATTGTGGTTTGATTTTTTTTGTGTACTTCATTGCATTAATTGATTATTTTATTTGGGAAGTAAGTTGACTTTACGATTGGGACTACTAGAGGCTTGGGGGTTTTGTTATCTTTGTGACATGTGTATTTTCAATGTATATGTGATATGGACTTGGTCACAATTATTTTTACCCAACCTTATTTTTGTAAGCTCATGATTATGTACTTTGAGAGTGTATTTGGGATGTTGTGGTTTGAGGATCAATGTGTGTTCCTGTTGTACTAAGGAACTGGTTAGAAGATCATCATTATCATTTTGATGGTATGGTTTTCAGAGCTAGTTGTTGTTCAGGTTATGTTTTGTGGGAACTGGATTTGATTATTAGGATTTATGTGATTTATGATATCTATTTATGATCTATGAGCCTAGGTAGGCTAACTAAGTGTATAGAAGGGAACTTAATTTTAATGGGGGTTAGGGCCCTAAGTGGCTGCCAGGATAACTCATTATAGGTTAATTAATAAAGTGATAACTTAAATACATTCAGAGTTTAAAATAAATTAATAAAAAATTTATGTTCCTCACCCATACCTTGAGTACTTGTATAGGATAGGATGGGAGTGGGAGAATATGCTTGATTGAGGTCTTGCATAGTTTAATCGCCTAAAATTGGACAAGATCAATCAAGTGAGAAATTAAGGAAAAAATCAATGCAATTAAATCAAATCAAGCTAAAATCAAAGCTAAATTACAATCAAGCCATAAATCAAATTTAATTAAAAATAAAAATCCATAAATCCAATTTAAATCAAATAAATCAATCAATTGTGTAATTAATCTAATTAATTACATAGTTATTTTAAATCAAGTCAACCCATTCAAGGGCACACATGGCTAAAGATAATAATTAAATTCAATTGATTAAATCTTATTTTCCCTCAACCACCAAATGGGAGGAAAAATCATCAACCAATAGGATTCAAGGATTGTTCTCACATGGATCAAGCCTAAATTAAATCTCAATCACTCACTTGGAGAATGCATCTTGTCTACCCATTTTGTCCTCTTGTCCCAAGCTTTGAGGACAAAATATTTAAATGGTCTCCAAAGGTGGAACCATGGACTTAACCCTCACCTAATCATGATCAAATCAACCACACCCCCTACCCTTGCTAAAATCTATAAAAGAAAGGAATAATTGAAGCAATATTCATCCACAAATTTTATGAAGCATCAAACCTCTTGCATTTGAGTTAGAAAGGCAAAATCTAGAGCTAATTAGTATTTCATTTGGAATTAACTTGTATTAGCTTGTTATCATTTGATTTCTCATATTAGAACCGTCACTAGTGAGAGCTTGTTGAGAGCTCATCATTAGCATCCCTAATTAGAGAGTCATAAAGTGCTCAATCTTATTTGAATTTACTTAGTTAAATTTCTTCTTGTGGTTATTTACTTGTTATTGTGATTTATTGAAGATACTAACCCTATGAAGGTGCTTTCCTTAGCACACAAAATGGCACCCACCGTGGGCACTTAGGCCTCATAAATTTCTAAATTAAGAAAAGTAATTTTTGTTTTGCAAATCCTTTTATTAATCTCTATTTTATAGGTATTTTAGCACATTTGATAGATTCTCCTACATGTACAAGGTCTAAAACAGGCCGTCTACAGCAAAGTATTGTGCATTTACACAGAGTTTCAGTGCATTTAATCCTTCTCTTTTCTTGTCTTCATTCTTTCAGCACGTATACTTGTTGGATATTGCTAATGCATGGGAGGTGATTAAGACATTTAATATGTTTAATCACTACATTACTAAAAGGGCACTCATATTGTTGTCATTTGTGTTTTGTCACTAATGTCAACATATGTTTCTATGAAGGAACCAAACTGGTAATCATAATGTACAGACACTGTACGAATGTTTTAGATACTGTGAAGTTAGATAAGAGTTCAAGTGGATGTTTTGATCTTATATCTAAGATCGCATCATTAGATGTTTCATATTGAGAGAGATACAAATGTTTTAATGAAGACTGGTCACTGGACTGTGACATTGAGAATTCACAAAGTTAGTCTCTAGGTTTTTGGTATATCTTTCAGAGGATTTGGATTCAAGGTATGTAAGCTTGAAGGATGATAGAAAGGGTACTAAAGGATGTTCATTGGTCAATGCAAGCTATGGAATGATTGGTGACATCATCTATAGCTTGTGTTTTGGCGATGGCTTATTGTGAAGCTGACTTAGGAAATGAAGCATGTGTTTTGTTTGGCAAACAAAAATTAAGGATGTTAGTCCTTAATTGTTGTAATATAATCATTGTAGACTTGTCCTAGATACCATGTGTATCTTGGCAAGGGTTTATGTAATTGTCTATAATTAGGAAAGCCTCATGGGCCAACCTGAGCATGGTAAATTGTAATAAGGTATATATGTAGAGTCTTTTCTTTGGAAAAGACATGGATGGAGTGTATGTAATATAAAGGGGTTGAAAAAGCTATGATATTGTGTCTATTGTATGTAGAGAAGAGGTTTATTGGTGGACTTCATTAGAACTGATCAAGAAAATACAGTTGCTGGAAAATAGTTCAAAAGATTGTGTATTTCTTTATATACACCTATTGCAAACTAGTGAGTTCTGAAGGTGGATTCAACCTTCTTTGGGTAGTGAGCCCTCCCTTTTGTTCTTGACTCCTAACAGGGTTTGTCCTCTAACAAGGACTATGTACTATAATGTTTTAATAAGCAACTAATAGGGATATATCTTCTAACAAGGATAACTATACTTTCAGTACATCATTTGTGGGTGCTAATTCCCACTAGGGTTTTTACCTTTAACAGGGTTTCCCCGAAACCAAAATATTGTGTTATTGTGTTGGCATTCGTTGTGATCTAATATTTTGGAGCTTAAAGTTTAAAGTTTAATATTATGTTATACAACTGATTCACCCCCCTCTCATTTGTATTATGGACTATTATTCCTAACAATTGGTATCAAAGCTTGTGGTCCTTAGAGAGAAAGCTTAACAGCTTGAGGTGATCTTGGAGATGGAACTCTATAGGAAGAATGGTCCTAAATTTGATCTTGAGAACTTTGATAGTTGGAAGAACAAGATGTGAACACACTTGTTGTGTTTAGGCATAGAATACTGAATGATTACAAAGAAGAAGGTAGCCCTAAAGACTGAGAATGATTTTCCATCTGCTACTGATGATGAGAAGAAGTTATTCTCATATAACATGGTCACAAGGGAAGCACTGATCAACACACTATCTAAAGGTGATTTCACTTAAGTTAAAGACTTAGATTCGACACATGAAATTTGGAATAGATTAGAAGCATTATATGAAGGGGATAAATATACCAAGTAGGCGAAGTTACAAAACTAGAAAACAAAGATGGAAAAGATGCAAATGAATGAGGATGAAAGCATTAGAGCCTATGTTCAAATGTTCATAGAAGTAGTAGTTGGAATCAAAAATTGTGGAGGTACTTATGATGTAGAAGAAGTTATTGCGAAGATCCTCAGATCATTGACTCATGTATACAAGTTCAAGGCAATGTCTATTCAAGAGACTATACCCCTGACTCTAAATTTTAGCAGAGAGATGTTGATTGCAAAGCTAACTACTTTTGAAGCTATGGAATTAGGAGAAGTTGTACCTAAAGTTGAAACTGCATTCAAGGCATCTGCACACAAGAAATTGTCTGCACTTCCGAGCATGAGCAAACAAGACCTAAAAGAAGAGCTTGGTGAGTATGCTAAGGAATGAGAATAAATAATGGCAGAAGAAAGAAAGATGGATGAACTTTTTGCACTAATTGCTAGAAGAGAAAAAAGGTAAGGGCAAATTTGAAGGAAAATTATCCTTGAAATGTTTTTCATGCAATAAGGTAGGTCATTTTGCATCTAGATGTCCTACAAGAAGATGTCCTACAAGAGTTTCTAAGTACAAACTTGATTATGCAAAGATTAAAAGAGATAGAGAATGTTATTATGCTAGTGAAGGAATCTCTGATGATGATGATTTAGATTGTGAAGAGATTGGATTTGTTGCTATTAAAGATGAACCAGTACATGAAGAAAAAGCCTTAGTATCTCATGTTGACAAGAAAATTGAATGGATAATTGACAATGGTTGTTCTCATCATATGACTAGTGATAAGAACAAGTTTGTTAAATTAGTAAATTATGATGGAGCTGTTGTGAGGTTTGGGGACAATCTCCCTAAATCTATCATAGGAGTAGGATCCATTACTCTGGATGGAAAGACTAATACAGACAATGTACTACTTGTTGAAGGACTGAAACATAATTTGTTGAGTGTCGGATAGTTAATGGATAAATATTTTTAGTTAAGTTTTTTTAATGGTAAATGTTTTATCAGAAGCAAGGAAGGAAAATTGATTGCTACTGGTTCAAAATATAGAGGTAATGTATTTGAAATAAACACATCTGGAGCCTCTTGTTTTGTTGTGAAGGTAGATGACAATTGGTTATGGAATAGGAGATTTTGTCATGTTAATTTTGATAACATTGTGAAGGCAAGTATGGCTAATGCAGTAAGAGATCTACCAAAGAGTGTGAAACCATCTAACACTGTATGCAGATAATGTATTATGGGAAAGTAGACTAGAAGCAGTCATAAAAGCAAAACATATACATCAAAAGGAAAGTTGGATCTGGTACATATAGATCTATGTGGACCTACAAGACAAAATTCATACTATGGTGAAAGGTATTTTATACTCTTTGTTGATGACTTTTCTAGAATGATGTGGGTTACTTATTTAAGAGAAAAATAAGAAGCATTTGATAAATTCAAGTTGTTCAAAGAAAAAGTAGAAAATGAATCAAGTTTAAAGATCAAGTGTTTAAGGTCACATAGAGGTGGAGAATTTACTTCAAACATATTCAATTTATATTGCGAAGAGCATGGGATAAAGAGACAAACATCTTCTCATAGGACTCCACAACAGAATGGGATAGCAGAGTGAAGAAACAAGACTATACTTGATGCTGCTAGGACAATTTTGATTGAAGGAAATGTATCTCATGTACATTAGAGAGAGGTTGTTGGAACAACAGTATACACATTAAAAAAATTCAAATTAGAGAAGGTACAAGTAAGACTCCCTATGAACTATGGTTTGATCATGCTCCTACTGTAAAATATTTTAGAATATTTGGTAGTAAATGTTATATCAAGAGGGATGATGAGATAGGGAAGTTTGATGCTAGAAGTGATGAAGGGATCTTCCTTGGCTACTTTATTAAAAGCAAGGCTTACAAATGTTTCAATCTGAGATTGAGGAAGATGATTGAAAGTAACAATGTAAGAATAGATGAGAAGTTTTAAATACAAGAAAGAATGTATGACAGTAATCAGATTTCAGAGATAAAAGAAACTACTACTATTGTAGAAGAAGAACTTGCTGAGGAAGATAGTGAAAAAGAGGCTTGTGATGCTAGTACAAGCAAGGCTACTGAGACTCCTAAAACACCAAGGTATGCAAAAAATAAGCATCCTAAAAATCAAATTGTTGGCAATACCATTCAGGGAGTGCTAACTAGATCAAAAGTTAGAGAAGAAATTTGTTTGATTTCTCAAGTTGAGCCAAAAACTACAGATGAAGCCTTTAAATATGAATCTTGGATAAATGCCATGAAAGAAGAATTGGATTAGATAAAGAAGAAGAATACTTGGGAACTAGTTCCTAGACCTAAAAATAAAAATATAATAGGAACAAAATGGGTTTTTAGAAACAAAATCGATGAAGAAGGAACTGTTGTAAGGAACAAAGCAAGACTAGTGTGTAAGGGATACTTAAAGCAAGAAGGCATAGACTTTGAAGAAACATTTTCTCATATTTTTAGAATAGAGGCAGTAAGATTGTTTCTATCTTATGCTGCACATAAAAACTTCAAAGTGTATCAGATGGATGTTAAATTTGCATTTCTGAATGGAGATCTTGAAGAAGAAGTCTATATAGAACAACCAGATGGATTTCCTCTATGTGAAGATAAAGACATGGTGTACAAATTGAAGAAAGCTCTATATGGGTTGAAGCAAGCTCCTAGGGCTTGGTATGCAAGGTTAGACAAGTATCTACTTGGTCTTGGATTCAAAAAAGGTAATGCAGACAGTAATTTGTATTTAAGAACTAGTGAAGATGGAATCCTAATAATAAAAGTATTTGTGGATGACATTATCTTTGGAGGTAATGATGATCTATGTAAGAAATTTGCTAAAGAAATGGAAAGTGAATTTGAGATGTCCATGATAGGTGAAATGGAATTCTTTCTTGGATTGAAAATAACTCAGAATGAGAATGGTATTTTCATTTCTCAAACCAAGTATCTCAAAGAATTTCTTAAGACATTTGGAATGGAAGATTGTAAACCAGTAGGAATACCTATGGTGACTAGAAACAAGCTAACAATTGATGATGAATCAAAGTGTGTTTTTCAGACTCTATAGATCAATGGTTGGAGGTCTACAATATCTTACTCACACCAAACCAGATATTACTAATGTTGTTGGAATTGTGGCAAGATATCAGGTAGAACCCAAAGAAAAACATCTAGCTGTAGTGAAAAGGATACTAAGGTATCTAAGAGGAACCATAGATTATGGCTTATGGTATGACAAAAATGATAGCTTTGAACTTCATGCTTATACTAATGCTAATTGGGCAGGAAATATTGATGACAAAAAAATTACTAGCAGTGGTGCATTTTTCCTTGGGAAAAATTTGGTGTCTTGGCTAAGTAAGAAACAAGATTGTATAGCACAATCTATTGCTGAATCAGAGTATGTTGTTGCTGCTATAAACTGCACTCAGATTGTTTGGATGAAACAAATGCTGACATACATTGGAATAAATTTTGATGAGCCTATGGTTATCCATTGTGATAACACCAATAAAGTAAATATGTCAAAGAATGTGGTGATGCACTCCAAAACTAAACACATTTCTATCAAGTATCACTTCTTGAGAGACAAAGTGGTTGAAAAGGAAATCAAACTATAATATATCAGTACAAAAGAGCAGATTGTAGACATCTTCACAAAGCCACTACTGAAAGATACCTTTGAATATCTCAGAGGTATGTTGGGGGTTCAGGCCCCTCCAAGTCAAAATTAAATGATGCAGAGATGCATCAGTCCAGAGGTATTCAAAGCCTTATCATTATCCAGACTAGATGTAGGGATCTACTCCTTAGGGGGAGTGATCACGGAAGAAATTTTATCTGTGAAGGTAGCCAATGCCTCATGGCACCCTTTGTCATTGTTTTCAAAGGGTAAATGTTGCTATGAGAAAATCCCTACTATATGGAGAGATTGTTTAGTTGCAAAACTTTGGATTGATATAAACTTTGGGATAAGATTTTTCCATATGTGGACATCAATGCCAAAGGGGGAGATTGTTGGATATTGCTAATTCATGGAATGTGATTGAGACATTTAATATTTTTATTCACTACATTATTGAATGGGCACTCATACTGTTTTCATTTGTGTTTTGTCACTAATGTCAACATATGTTTCTATGAAGGAACCAGACTGGTAATCATAGTGTACAGACACTATACAGAGGTTTCAGATGTTGCAAAGTTAGATAAGAGTTTAGGTGGATGTTTTGATCTTATATCTAAGATCACATCATTAGATGTTTCATATTGAGAGAGATACAATGTTTTAATGAAGACTGGTCACTGGACTGTGATGGTGAGAATTGACAGAGTTAGTCTCTAGGTTTTTGGTATATCTTTAAAGGATTTGGATTCAAGGTATGCGAGCCTGAAGGATGATAGATAGGGTACTTAAGGATGTTCATTGGTCAGCACAAAGTATGAAATGATTGGTGACATCATCTATGGCATGTGTTATGGTGATGGCTTATTGTGAAGCTGTCTCAAGAAATAAAGTTTGTGTTTTGTTTGGCAAACAAAAATTAAGGATGTCGGTCCTTAATTGTTGTAATGTAATCATTGTAGACTTGTCCTAGATATCATGTGTATCTTAGCAAGGGTTTATGTAATTGTTTGTAATTAGTAAAGCCTCATGGGCCGACCTGAGCATGGTAAATTATAATAAGGTATATATGTAGAGTCTTTTCTTTGGAAAAGACATGGATGGAGTGTATGTGATATAAAGAGGTTGAAAAAGATATGATCTTGTGTCTATTGTATGTAGAGAAGAGGTTTACTGGTGGACTTCATTGGAACTGATCAAGCAAATATAGTTGCTAGAAAATAGTTCAAAAGATTGTGTATTTCTTTATATACACCTATTGCAAACTAGTGAGTTCTGAAGGTGGATTTAACCATCTTTGGGCAGTGAGCCCTCCCTTTTGTTCTTGACTCCTAACAAGGTTTGTCCTCTAACAAGGACTATGTACTATAATGTTTTAATAAGCTGCTAATAGGGCTATATCTTCTAACAAGGATAACTATACTCTCAGTACATCATTTGTGGGTGCTAATTCCCACCGGGGTTTTTAACTTTAACAGGGTTTCCCCAAAACCAAAATATTATGTTATTGTGTTGGCATTCATTGTGATCTGATATTGTGGAACTTAAAGTTTAAAGTTTAATATTATGTTATACAACTGATTCACCCCCCTCTGATTTGTATTATGGACTATTATTCCTAACAATTGGTATCAAAGCTTGTGGTCCTTAGAGAGAAAGCTTAACAGCTTGAGGTGATCTTGGAGATGGCACTCTATAGGAAAGATGGTCCTAAATTTGATCCTGAGAACTTTGATAGTTGGAAGAACAAGATGTGAACATAGTTGTTGTGTTTAGGCATAGACTACTGGATGATTACAAAGAAGAAGGTAGCCCTAAAGACTGAGAATGATTTTCCATCTGCTACTAATGATGAGAAGAAGTTATTCTCATATAACATGGTCACAAGGGAAGCACTGATCAACACACTATCTGAAGGTGAGTTCACTGAAGTTAAAGACTTAGATTCGGCACATAAAATTTGGAATAGATTAGAAGCATTAGATGAAGGGGATAAATATACCAAGTAGGTGAAGTTACAAAACTGGAAAACAAAGATGGAAAATTTGCAAATGAATGAGGATGAAAGCATTAGAGCTTAATGTTTAAAGTTTAAAATTATGTTATACAATAGATTCACCCCCCCCACCCTCTCAGTTGTATTGTGGACTATTATTCCTACCAATACCCTAACTCTCTAACACATACAATTTATCCTCCAGCGCATTCAAGGCTTTCTTTTAACACATTTTCTCATTGTTTTAGCCCATTTAAATTTTTTTCCTAGGCATTCAATATTTTTGTGCAGCACATTTACTAGTTTTAACAGCACTTTCAATCTTTTTAATAGCGCATTCAATAGATTTTTCTGCACATTTAATTAAATTGAAAATTTACAGAATCTAACATATGGAAAATGATTTCTCTATGTCTACAGGATGACTGGTCATAGAAAAATTAAAAAAACTAGAGACCAGATTTAACAGTGAGGGAAAGGCTTTGGCGAAAAAGATTAATGAGGAGAACCTTGCACACATCAAGCTGATTTTGGAGGATTTGCAACAAGTAAATGAGGTATATGAATAGTACTTAAGAGTTGTAGAAGCTTATAAATCAAAGTTCATCTCATTAAATTGGATTTACTTTCCTTAATCAATTTTTGTCAAATTTGATAAATAAGGCTTAGATTCAAATTTATTCTTGTTTTTATTCACTTTTTTTAGTTGTGTTGACTAACTTGTTGGAGGACAAGTGAATGGGAAGGAATGGTCACCACTAGATGAGCATAAATAATGAAAGATTCATCAAAAATGCCCCTAGTCTTAGCTAGCTTTGAAACAAGGTAAGCATAAAACTTGGTCAATTTTTGCTTAAATTGTGGCCTTATCAATTTCAAAATCTAGTAATTAAAGCAGCCTATTATTGTTTAAGGGATTTGATACTAGGCCTATTCCCTTCACTTTCTAAGTGAATCAAAATGCCAAAAATATCAAATTCCTTGATTAAAAGAAAGGCTAAGTAAATCAAACACTAAATTTGAATAACCCCTTGTTTGTGGGAAAGAGTAGAAATACTTGATTCCCATTAGTTAGTGGGTTTGGAAATTGAACCTTATTAGAAGTGTTTGGGAATCAAAAAATATTTAGGGATATGCTCTTCACCTTTTGGTGAATCAAACTCCCAAAACCTATCTCTTCATTCCACTTTATTGCTTTCAATATGAACATGCTAGATCCATATTGGGCTCGCCTCCCGAGATTTTCCTTAAAAGATTCAGTGAGAGGGACAGCCCAAAGTGGGATACATTTTATTTTGCCACAAAAATCCAACCCACTCTAAAATAAAATACATGCATCCTTAATGGGGTGTGTGACAAAAGGATATTAAGCTTTCAAACTTCCTCAAGTAGTCATACAAGATTGCGCAAAACTTTGACATATCGGTGGTGGGAAGCCTCCTAATTTTTTAAGGATGAAAACTTGATATCCATTTTGAATAGAATATTGATTAAATACCTTGTTAAAATGGCCAAGCCTACCTTATAGAGCCATGTTTACGAACCAACTTGTGAACTAGGTAGATTTCTTGAAGTGTCTTTTTGTGCAAAAACCCATGATAACGTCCTTACAAATTCAAACACTTTTTGTGTAGAGGGTTAAAAAGAACAAGTGTATTTGTGATTGCTTTGTTTGAAAAATACATACAACAAGTAAGAGATATCCATTTGAAAAATCATCTTATATTTTAAATCTCTTCATAAAAGAAAACAATTACCAAGTTTGGGGGAAACAACTAGAAATCAAACCTCGTTGAATGTCAGTTTCTACATAATCACATAAACTAAAATTATCCTTACAAGAGGATGGCACTTGCATTGCAAAAGAGGTCCCCAAATTTGAATCACAAAATTCTTTTATAAATCACAACCAAGGGGATGTCTCCCAAATATTTTCAAAAAGAGAACTGATCCAATGGATAGAAATTCCATGTTTAATGACTACATCCATGGAGGTAACAATGATCATATTAATAATTTCCAATCAGGACCTAAGGAAATGCTTGAAGATAAAGCTAATAGGGTGGCTCAAGACATTGAATTTCTTGAAGTCATGGACAAACTAATAGAAAGAGATAGGGAAAGATATTTCCTAAATTTAGCCCAAGTAGGGGTAAAACTTCCACATGATTATGATGTCAATCAACTTAAGAAAGACAAGGAAGATGATAATCCGATGGGTGTGATGAGTAAATAATTGAAAATGTTCCAAGCCCAAATCGACCTAATGAAAAAGGTAGTTGAACCTAAGCCATTCTCCATCGAAGCCTTGTACCCATTTCCTTTTGACAAAAGCTTGGTTATGGCACCTCTCCGAATCAATGTGGTCTTTCCAAAATATGACAAATATATGGGTAAATCAAACCCACAAGATCACCTTGGAGATTTTTTCACTCTAAGTATCAAATTTATGCATGATACAAATTATCTCATGAGACTTTTGCCAAGAAGTTTGGGAGGCCAAGCCATGGAATGGTTCTCAAAACTTCCACAAGGGATAAAGACATTTGAGGAATTAGCCTCCAAATTCGTAACCCATTATTCAAGTATAACATCGAACATGAGATTACCATGCTCAACCTATGCAATACTAAACAACGCGATGGTGAATCTTTCTTAGGATTTCTTCAAAGGTGGAGAACAGTATTTGTGAGATATCCACGAAGCATCCCCAAAAAGGAGAAAATGGAGATATTTATGAATAACTTAAATGTGGAGATGAACTATAGGCTCCAACTTCAATGTCCCCCTACTTTTGAAAAACTTATTGAGAATGGGATTAAAATTGAAGATTTTTTGGTTAAAAGGGGAGAAATCAAGTTGTTCAAAGATAACAAACCCTATGCCAACACTAGTAAAAATCATAATGTATCTAATTATAATAATAATAAAGGAGCCAACAATCACAATGATAAACCTATATTATGGTTGAAAAACAATAATAAAAATCTTGTGAATGATGGAGTTGTGGAAGCATGCAACTTAAAGGCTACTCCCTTTAACTTATCAAATGGGGAAATTTTAACATATAATGTAAATCAAACAAACAAAGCCTCTTTCAATAATAATAATCCCAACAACAACAAGAATCCCTTCAACAATGCCAACATCAACAAACCAAAGCCATTCTTTTCCACATATCAAAAGAGAAAATTCACCTTTTTAGGTGAACCATTGGAAAATGTGTTAAGGACTTTGGTGGCTAAAATAATCATTACCTTACCCAAATTAAGGCCATATGAACCCCAAGTCAAACCTAATTATTGGAATGATTCTTATAATTGTGAATACCATCGCAATAAGGGCCATAAAATGAATGAATCCATGAAATTGAAACATCTTGTACAAGACCTAATTGATGATGGAACAATAAAGGTGGAAGGGTCTCAAAATAACGAAGACCATATAGCATTTAAAAACCCTTTCCTAAACCATCATAGAGGGGAATCATCAAATGTGAATCAAAACAATAAAAGAGGTAATGAAAAGGTTAATTGTTCTCATACCTATGATAACACCATTAATACTCTAAGTGGGGATGAAAACACCATAAATGTAATTATGGTGAAAGAGAAGCCAAAGGAAGCAACATCTAATGTTGTAACTAGGGGGAAAGCATAAAAAATTACTCTACCAGGAAATACCCCAAGGATTGTTCTACCAAATCAAACCTCATCTTCATCTTCAAAGCAATATAATCTAGTAGACCAATTGTAAAGAACCCCTACTTAGATCTCTATTCTAGAATTACTCAATCTTTCACCAACTCATAAGGAGATTCTAGAAAAAACCTTGGTAGAGACTAATGTGCCTCTAAATTTAGATGTGGATAAATTTCAAAACATGGTAGGACATCTTGTTGCACCCCATTGTCTATCCTTTTTAGAACAAGATGATATGTCTCTAAACCACCCACAAAATCTACCCTTGCATATAGAGGTCCTATCCATAAGCATGGAGTGAAAAGAATCCTCATTGATGGGGGAACTGGCTTGAATATTTGTACCCTAAACTTGGTAAAATCCTTAGGATGTTTTGAGGAGGCTATTGACTTAAAGAAAAAGATAACCATAAAAGCCTACAATGATGAAGAAAGACCAAAGGTGTCATAGTACTTCCTATCAGAGTTGGTCCAATGCAAAAAGAGACCATTTTCCAAGTACTTGACCTAAATTTTTATTATAATATCCTATTAGGGAGGCCATGGATCCATGAAATGTAGGTCGTACCCTCAACCTACCATCAATGTCTCAAATTTCCCTATTTAGGACAAGAATTCATGGTAAGCGGGGACTCAAACCCCTTTCAATATTGTAATAACATGAACTCTATTAATGACTCTTTAGTCCCACATAATGCAGAAGGGTCTATTTCCCAAAGAATAGAACAAGGAAAAAGTTAAAAAGATCTTCCATCATTGAAGGGAAAATAAAAACAAGAAAAAGAAATTTTTTTTGAGAATAATCAAAGTCCTACAAACCTAACTACATTGACAAAAGGAAAAGAGAAGGTTAGTGAGGAGAATGCTCCTAAGAAATAGAAAGAAGACCAAGCTAAATCCATTCAAATCTACACCAAATATGTTGATTATCAAAAAATGGATCATATGATGAAAAAATTGGAAAAACAATGTCAAATTAAACAAAAGGGGGTAGGTGAATACTCCTTATCCATGATGGATCTACCCTTATCTCCAAAATCATATGGAAGACCATCCAATCTACCTCATAAGTACAATGATAACTTTGTGAGGGCAAGTACATCTTCATCCATGGATGAAGAAGATAATGAAATCCTAAATTGGCTATATAAGGATGAAGAATCAAGTGCACATGAAAAGCTCATCCAAAATATAAGCATTCTCGCACATCAATATGGGAAAGGATATCAAACAATGCAGAAAATGGGATACAAAGGACAAAGACCTTTAGGAACAAGAAATCAATGACTTGCTGAACCCATTGAAATGACATGGAGAGATAGCAAAGAAAAGACTGGATTAGGATACCTAGAAGAAGGGTACACTCAAAAGAAGTATCCCTTGGTGTATGATCAAATTTTACAACTAGGTTCCCAAAGTGATAAGGATTCAAACAATTGGGATTGAGACTCATTTTCAAGTGAATCATGTCAAGATAAAGAGGTTGATGTCATCCATACTTATGCTCCTAGCAAAGGGAAAGAACAAATCTTAGAATCAAGCCTCAAGTTCTAGTCAAGGAGTCATAGATGATGTGCCAAGTCAATAAATTGAAAGGAATCGATGGGTAGGAGAACCTTACATACCATCATGGAGACCTACTATGGAGGAATCTAACCCTAGGTTTAATCCAAGAGATTTTTACCCAACTGAAACCTTAGAGGATTCTAGTGAGGAATATTTTGACCCTAGTTCTCTAGAACATCTTGAAGAAGCACATATCATAGATTTAAGTGATACAATGTTTGAACCTTCAAATGAGGTCATGTCCTTAAACCTTGTAGAACCAAACCAAAGCATTGATCCTTTGACCCTTATCTATCCTGATTTAATTGAATGGGTTCCATTGAACCTACCATCCTTCCCACATTCTTGAATGACAACCTTGTGTCCCAATATCTTAATGCAGTCGAACCTTCTTCTACCATGGAATATCAAGAAGAAGTGACAAGGGGAAGTATCCAAACTCTCAATTCAATTATAAATGAGAAAAACTAAAAAAATTCAAAATGGAAAGAATCTAATGTTGAAAACCACATTGTGGCAACATTAGATCAAAAAGAGAAATAAATAAAGGATGATTCCAAAGGTGAAAACCCAACAAAGGCACCTAAGGAAGGGACTTTGGATACTTTACCCAAGCACTATGAGGAAAGATCTCCTATCTTAATTGAACCAACAAAAAAGGTAAACATTGGGTCAGAATCAGAACAAAGAATCATTCATCTAGCATCATCCCTATCTAGTACAGAAAGAGAAGATTTCATCAAATTCTTCAAAGAAAAGAAAATCAATTTTGCACAGTCTTACAATGATATGCCAGGATTAGATCTTGATTTAATCATGCATCATTTGAATATCAAGGAAAGAGTAAGACTAGTGAAGAAAAAACTAAGAAAGATGCATCCACACATAGCATTGCTTGTAAAAGTGGAGTTAGAAAAATTGTTGAAAATCGGGTTTATAAGAGCCATTGATTATGCCCAATGAATTTCAAACATTGTGCCAATTTCAAAAGTGGACAAGTTAATCAGAATTTGCACAGAATTTAGGGATCTTAATCTTGCATGTCCTAAAGATGATTTTCCATTACGAAGCATAGACGCCATTGTGGATTTAACAGCAGGACATTCTATGTTCTCACTTATGGATGGGTTTAGTGGTTATAATCAAATAAAGATAGCACCAAAGGATCAAGATAAAATGGCATTTACATGCGCATGGGACATTTTTCTAGAATGTTATGCCATTTGGTCTCAAGAATGCAGGTGCAACCTATCAAAGGGCCATGACGACCATATTTCATGACATGATGCACAAATTCATAGAGGACTATGTAGATGATATACTAGATAAATCCCACTCAAGGGAGGAACATCTACCCATATTAGAAAAGATATTTGTAAGATTGGAACAATTCAAAGTGAGGCTAAACCCAAAGAAATGTGCATTTGGGGTATAATCAGGAAAACTATTGGGATACATAGTTTCCACCAAAGGGATAGAGGTAGACCCATACAAAGTAAAAGAAATCATAGAAATGGGGGCACCTCAAAATATTAGTCAAATGAGATCTCTTCAAGGCAAGATCCAATCCATCGGGAGGTTTATCTCTCAATTAGCAGAAAAATGCCACAATTTCACTCAACTCCTTCACAAGGACACAGTTTTCAAATGGGATGAGAAATGTGAAGAATCTTTCACCTTATTGAAAAATTATTTAATGAGTCCTCCAAAATTAATTCCACCAATCAGAGAGAAGCCCTTAATTTTGTACATCTTAGCAACAGAACATGCACTAGGGGCACTATTGGCTCAAGAGGATGAAGCTGGAAAGGAAAAGGTCATATACTACATAAGAAGAACATTGGTGAAGTATGAGTTGAATTACATATTCATTGAAAGAGAATGTTTGGCCATAGGTTTTTCTTCCCATAAATTATGCCACTATATGTTATCCCACAAGATCTGACTCATTGCAAAGATTGATCCCTTGAAATATCTCCTCGACAAAACAACATTGAATGGGAGACTAGCCAAATGGGTTATGGTTCTAAGTGAATTTCATATAGAATATGTGGACCAAAAGTCTATCAAAGGCCAAGTAATAGCAGATCAATTAGAAAAATCACCATTACAAGATGAACATCTAATTCAAGTGGAATTTCTATATTTTGAAATTGTTAATGTTGAAGCAAAAACATGGCAATTATATTTTGATGGCTCTTATACACAACATGGATCAGGGGTAGGTATACTTTTGATTACTCCTCAAGGGTCTACATTCCAAAATCATATAAATTACTATTCCCATGCATAAACAACATAGTTGAATATGAAGCATTGGTTATTGGCATAAAATTGGCATTAGAATGGAAAGTAATAGAGCTACAAATCTATGGAGATTCCCAACTAGTTATTAATCATATTAATGACCAGTATTAAACTATAGATGATAAATGGATACCATACAAGAATATGATTGAGAATCTTAAGAAATAATTCACTCTAATCACATTTGAGCAAGTACCAAGGGATAAGAATAAATTAGCAGATGCAATGGCTACTTTGGCATCACTTCTCCAAATACCAGATCAAAGTCCAAATATGAATTCCTGGTAGAAGAAGTTGAGAAACCTGCATTTGACCCTACCCATCCTCATACAATTTTTTTTCTAATGTGACATGAATCACCTTGGTATGGAACCATTTACACCTACGTGAAAGACCAAATCTTATCTTTAGACTAAACCAAAAATGAAAAGAAAAGTTTTATACGCCAAACTTCCCACTATATCTTGATATCTGAAACATTGTATCATAAAAGTTTAGATGGAATGCTTCTAAGATGTCTAAAGAAAGAGGAATCAACTATAGCCTTACAATAATTTCATGAGGGTATTTGTTGGTCACATTCAAATAGTTTAACCCTAGCTAAGAAACTTCTTAGGATAGGATATTTTTGGCCTACTATGGAAAAGGATGCTTGTAATTTTGCAAAAATCTATCGTAAATGCCAACATCATGGGAACTTGATTCACGAACCAGCACAAGAGTTTCACCCCATGACAAAACCTTGGCCCTTTTATCAATGGGGTTTAGATCTTATAAGGATGATTTATCCACCATCTTCATGTTGGAAAAATGGTCAGCACTCCCCTCAGGATTTGTGACATGGTTTAATCACCTCCTGTGTCTTCTATAGGTCTAATGGTTGTATTGAGCATTAACAAGTTGATCTTTTGGTGCAATGACAACCACTACTTGTAACAAGTGGTATCAAAGCTTGGTCACAGGTTCAAATCCCCTCGAGTAACGCTGAGGGGGAGATTGTTGGCAAAATAGTCAGCGCTCCCCTCGGGATTCATGACATGGTTTAATCACCTCCTGTGTCTTCTATAAGTCTAGTGGTTGTATCAGGCATTAACAAGTTGATCTTTTGGTGCAATGACAACCACTACTTTTAACACTTCAAATGGTCATAAATTCATCATTACTGCAATAGAATATTTTACCAAATGGGTGGAAGTTGTACCCTTATCCACAACCACAGGAAAGATGATATCCTTATTCATTTTAAATCACATAATCTGTAGATATGGTGTTCCTCATGCCATCATAATGGATAATGTAAAATATTTCAAAAATAAGGATCTAAAAGAATTATGTACAAACTTGCATATGGTAAATCACTCATCTCCAATATATTACCCACAAGGTAGTGGACAAGAAGAAGCTAAAAACAAGAACATTCTAAAAATATTGAAGAGAATAGTGGATAATTTAGGTAGAGACTGGCACGTTCAAATAAACCCTACTCTATGGGCTTATAGAACAAGCATTAGAACACAAATGGGAGCTACACCATTCTCCCTAGTCAATGGAACTGAAGCAGTTTTACCCTTGGAGATAGAAATTCCATCTTTAAGAATCTCTTTACATGGATTATTGAGTGAGGAAGACTATAGAGTTGCTAGGTTACATGAACTAGAACTACTGGATGAGAGACAACAACAAGCTTTTGATCAACTAAAAGTGTATTAGAATCGAATGACTAGAAACTATAAAAAACATATCAAACCAAGGGCATTCCAAATAAGTGACTTAGTGTTGTGAGAAAATCCCAAGAATCAAGAAGAAAGGGAGAAGCAAGTAAAATGGGAAGCAAACTGGTTAGGACCCTTTGTGATCACTTCATCTTTTGGCACTAGCACCTACAAACTAGCTAATTGTGAAGGAGAGGAGTTACAAGAGCTAATAAATAGTATACATTTGAAAAGGTTTTACACCTAAAGCAATTGAAGAGGGATAGAGAAAAAGAGTATCATAAATATTAGATGAGAAAGCATCCTATTTATTGTATATAGTCAAAATAGATCCTAAAAATATCAAAAACATTGAAAATAGAAAAGAGCAAACAAATCAAAAATGCAGAAAAGATAAAAACTAGTGGAAAATTGAGCATGAAGAAAGCCAAAAAAATTCAAAATTGATCCTCAAAATAATGTTATCTTGGTGACAACCTAGCAAATAGGCACCTTGATGATATGGAAAAAAAATGGAAAAAAGTGAAAAATAGAAAAAAAATAGAAAAAGAGAAAAAGTACCTTGGTGAAAACCTAGCAAATAGGTGCCTTGGTAGCAAAAAAGGAAAAAGCTTTGAAAATAGAAAAAGAAAGAAATTTCATTCAATCAGTGAAAACCTAGTAAACAGGCGCCATTGAAATTCCAAGTTAGTTGCATACCTAGTGTTCATCCTTGTAAGTATTGCATTCACTAGCATTTGTATATATTGAATAATAAAACCCCACAAATGCATTTGCGAGTACCTAAACATTTTGGTCACCTAATCTGCAAATTGTCCCAAGTCCCACAAACATAATCATATCAAACTGGGGGCAATTTACTCTAAAGGAGGAAGGATTCATCAAAAGAAAACTTCAATCAGACACCAAATCAATTCATCAAAGCACAAGTGAAATGCTCAATCAAATCCTAATCTTGATCTAATTTTCCATCAAACGCAAAACCTTGATCCAAAATCTCACAAAGACCTTATCTTTATCAGGATTAAAAATATAAAATGGATGGAACTATACTTGAAAGATGGATTTGAAAAATAGTGCAAAATTTTCTAAGTGTTGACTTGATTGATGAAATCATGTCTTTCTAGCAAATCGATGAAAGTTTCTAAACTAGACAAGCTATGATGAAAGCATGATATCTTATTGATTTTTGAATGACTATCTTAAGATCAAAGTTTTGAAGTATATATTATTTGTCTAAGGACATGATCATTAAAGAATCATCGAGGACATGTACATATGGAGAAACTAAGATCTTTGTTTGTTTACGCAAAAGGATACCTTGGATATTTTGATGTTAAATATCATAATACCAAAATCCACTTGCAACATAGAATCTGACAAAACCAATATTTGTACTCTCATGATTGACTTCAATCAGTGATAGTCATACCAAAGGATGGGAAAGTAATGTAAGAGGTGAAAAAGGTATTCAGATCATCATGGTTGAACTAGTGATGGTTGTACTAATTTTGGAATCCAGAATCCGCTTGATGATGAATATAAGCTCTTAATTTTTTAATGGTGATAGTTAGTTGCATTCATCCTAGATTAAATGAATTTAAAGTATTTTCCTTTCTTAGCTCCAAAAATGAATTTGCAAGAGAAAAATAGAAAGGGGGTGGAGTTAAATCAAAAATCAAATAAACATCAAAAATTATATATGATCGAAGTGTGTTGGAAATCAAAATCACAAACAAGGGTGCATTGCATTAGTTCACTTGCATTTGTTAATATCATCTTATCTTGCATTCATTTAGGACTTAATTCTAAGTTCATTTAGATTCATTACATTAGTTTGCATTCACTTTAATCTAAGTTCATCGCATTAGATCACATCATTTTAACTAAAGTTCATTTAAAAGTTACATTGCATTAGTTTGCATTCATTTTAAATTTGTCTCATTTAGATACATTCAGTTAAAATCATTCATAATCATTCCTATTAAACAATTAAGTTCATTTATGATTACATTCCATTAGGTGGCATTCATTGCATCCATCAAATCATCTTATCAAGATAGCTCTAAATTCATCATTAGGACATTTTAGTTAAATTCCATTAAGATCATTCAAAACATTGCATTTCATATCACATTGTATTATTGTAATCACCTAAAAATGGACAAAGATCAAATCAAAGCAAATCAAGTCAAATCAAAGAAATCAAGGACATAATTGAATCAATTGAATCACAATGCATAATTAGCAAATCAAAAAAAAAATCAAGTCTTAATTCAAGATCAATCAAAATTGAGAGCATTTTAATCAAGTGTAATCAAATCAAAATACAATTAAATCAATTAATTGTATAGTCTTGGATTAAATCAAATTCAACCCATTCAAGGGGTACATGGCTAAAATAAATCTATTAAATCAATTAATAAATCTTAATTACTCTCAACAACCACAAAGGGAGGAAAATCAATCAACCAATAGGAGTAAAGGAAAGGCATTCACATGGATCAAGCCAAATTGAATCTCAATCACTCAAAGTGAAAGAAATCTTGTCTATTGATCTTGTCTACTTGTCCCAAGCTTTGAGGACACAAACTTTGCATTGTCTTCAAAGGGTGGAACCAAGGACTCAACCAAGGCTTAATCATGATCAAATTCAACTACACCCCCTACCATTGGAAAATCTATAAAAGGAAGGCCTAATTCCTTCATAATTAATAACCACACATCTAAGAATTGCATTGAACCTCTTGCAATTTGAGCTTAGAAAGGCATTTGAGAGCATAATTAGCATTTACTTTGATAATTGTTAGCAATAGCTTGTTTATCTGTATCATTCTCATTCTAGGACTATCATTAATGGGAGCTTGTTGAGAGCTATTCATTAACATTCTTAGTTAGAGAGCCATAGGATGCTCAATTGATCATTATTTGCTAAATAGTTGCTCTATTGTGGTTTATTTAGTTACTATTTCATTTATTGTTCAACCTTAATTCTATGAAGATACTTTTCTTAGTATACAAAATGGCACCCACCGTGGGGCATAATGCTCTACTTTACTAAACGTATGGAAATTAATCATTATTATCAAATTTGCATGTTTTTAACTCTCAGATTTTTCAAGAAGTAGCACTTTTGACAGGTTAAGCATCGCTTTTGCCTGGTGAAACAGTGCTTTTGATCACTATTCCAGTGCTTCTACAACAAAGTTGTGCACCTTTGCATGGATCTATAGTGCTTTTGAACCTTCTATTCTTTGTGTTACATTATTACAACACTTCCATAGGATTAAAGTGCACATTGCTCCTGACTACTAGGTGCTTTCATTAGTTTCTTGAGCACTTTTGCCTTAATTCTACAGCCTTTAATCAATTTAGTAGCGCTTTTGAAAGTTATTTGTGTGCTTTTGCATTTCACTACTAGATTAAAGTAGCACTTTCAATTAGATTAGTTGTGCTTTCAAGCAATAAAATAGTGCTTTTAACTAGTTCAGGAGTGCTTTTGCATAAATCCATAATCTGATTAATCTGACTATGGCAAAATGACTTTTGGTACTTTGCAGGATGACAAGTCATAAAAAGGTGAGAAAACTAGAGAGAAAATTTAATCAAGAAGGTAAAGCTTTGGCCAAAAGGATCAAGAAACAGAATGTTGCTCATATCAAAGTGGTTCTTGAGGAATCACAAGAGGAAGAAAATCAGGTATACCAAAACTATCTTGCAATTATTGAAACTTATAAAATGAAATTTGTTTCTCTCAATTGGATTTTTACTCCTTAGTTCAAGTTTTTCCTTAAAAATTTGTAAATAAGGTGCTTAAGGTTCAATACATAATTCTTTGCTTCATCAATTTCAATTTAGTTTCACCTGATAGTGTTTGTTGGTGTTGACTAACTTGTTGGTGGACAAGCACACTTGGAAGGAGCTATTGCCAAGGTAAGATAAAAATAATGAAATCAATCAAAAATGCCCCTAACTTCTGTTAGCTACAAGAAAAAGGTAAACCTCTACTAGTCAATATTTTCCCTTAGCTTGTGGCATTGGTGTATCTCAAAAATCTAGTAATTAAGAAAGATTAAGGAATCAAACACTAAGAATCAAAGCCCCTTGTTTGTGGAAGATAGTAGAATTACTCGAATCCCTATGGTTAGTGGGTGAAATCAATTGGACATTGTTAATTGTGTTTGGGAACTAAAGGAAAAGTTAGGGATATGCTCTTCACCTTTTGGTGAACCAAATTCCCAAAAGCTTGACCTTAATTCAATTTTCCTTGCTTTAAAAATGAACATTCTAGAACATTAGTGGGCTTGCCTCCCAAGTTTGCCTTAACAAGGCCAGTGAGAGGGACAACCCAAAGTGGGATACACTTGCTTTTGCTGCGGGAAACCAACCCACTATAAAATGAAATGCATGCATCCTTAATGGGGTGTGTGACAAAAGGATTTTAAATTTTTTTAACTTCCTCTAGTAGTCCTCATGGATTACGCAAAATCATACTTCGGTGTGTGTGGGAAGCCCCTTAACATACTTAGGGGATGAAGGTTTAAAGTCCATTTTGAACGGAATCCATACTAAATCCTTGATAAAATAGCGAGACCACCTTTTAGAGCCATGTTTACGAACCAAATCTTGTGCTAGGTAGGTGCTTGAAGTGTCTTTTTGTGCAAAACCTGTGACAACATTCTTCAAATCAAACATTTTGTGTTTAAGTGGGTAAAAAGAGACAAGTGAATGCATGATTTTTGTGTTTGAAATACATAAACAAGTGAGAGATATCCATTGAAAATCATTGTATATTTTTACATCTCTTCAATATAAAATAAACAATTCTTGAATCAAGGATCATTCCAAAATGAACCCTTGTTGGATGTCGGTTTCCACGCGGTCCCAAACATATAGGGTATCATTACAAGGTGATAGCACTCTTGTTTCAAATGAAGGGCAAGAGGTTGAGAACCAAAGTGTGTTCCAAGGTCATAATCAAGAAGAACATTTTCCAAATTTATTCGAACAAAGACTTGGAGAGATGGATAGAAATTCAACATATCATAACTATCAACAAGGAAACAATCATAACATCAATAATGCCAATCAAAATGCTAAAGACACACTTGAAAAAAGAGTTGATAAGGCTACCCAAGACCTATATTTCCTAGAGGTTATGGAGAAATTAATAGATAGGGATAAGGAGAACTTTTTCCTAAATCTATCCCAAAAGGGAGTGAAGCTTCCTCATGATTTTGATATTGACCAACTTAAGAAAGACCAGCAACAAGATGATCCTATGAATGCTATGACTAGGTATATTAAGGCCTTCCAACAACAAATTGATACCATGAAGAAGGTAGCTGAACCTAAGGCCTTTTCCATTGAAGCTTTGTGTCTGTTCCCTTTCGGAAAAAGCCTAGTTATGGTATCCTTTCCTTTCAATACCATTTTTCCTAAATATGATAAGTATATGGGTAAAATAGACCCACAGGATCATCTAAGAGAGTTTTTCACCCTAAGCATAGAGTTCATGCACAATGATACATATCTAATGAGGCTCTTCCCTAGAAGCTTAGGAGAACCCACAATGGATTGTTTTCAAAACTACCCCAAGGAATAAAGACCTTTGAGGAGCTAGCCTCCAAGTTCATAACCCATTACTCTTATAACATTGAGCATGAAATTACTATGCTCAAGTTGTGTGATACCAAATAGAAAGATGGAGAGTCCTTCTTAGGATTCCTAAAAAGTTGGAGGACCATTTTCACAAGGTATCCATGAAGTATCCCTAAGAAAGAGAAGATGGAGATCTTCACCAACAATTTGACCTCAGAAATGAATTATAGATTACAACTTCAATGTCCTCAAACATTTGAGAAACTCATCGAAAATGGGATCAAGATTGAAGACATTTTGGTCAAGAGAGGTGAGATCAAATTATTTAAAGATAACAAATCCAACAACAACAATAACAATAATTATGTGCCTAAGTATTTCAATAATCATGGGTCCAACAATAACAATGATAAATCTAAATCTTGGACAAAGAATAACAATAAAAACCTTGTGAATGATGGAGTTGTGGAAGCACACAACTTGAAGTCTACCCCTTTTATCCTACCATAAGGATCTAATTCTTCAAATAATGTTAATCAATCAAATAAAGCTCCATTTAATTCCAATAATTCCAACAACAATTCCAACACTTCCAACAATAAGGCTTGGGATAAGCCAAAATCTTACTCCAATAATACTAAAAAGAGATTCACCAACTTAGGTGAACCTTTGGAGAATGTACTAAGGACCTTGGTTGCCAAAAATGTCATCACATTACCTGACATATCAGGTTATGAACCTCAAGTTAAGCCTCATTAGTGGAATGATGCCCATCAATGCGAATATCATCAAAATAGAGGTCATCCTACTAATAAATGCATGAGATTAAAGCACTTGGTGCAAGATCTAATTGACAATGGAACCGTTAAAATTGAAGGACCTCAAAACAATGAGGATCACACAACCTACAAGAATCCCTTTTTGAATCATGAAAAGGGTGAGTCATCTAATGCGAATCAAAATCAAAAAAAGGGTAATGAGAAAGTGAACTTTGCTCATACTTATGATAACATGATAAATGCTCTAAGAGAAGAGGATCAAACCATAAACATTATCATAGTGAAAGATAAATCAAGAGAAGCATCATCAAATGTTGTCACTAGGGGGCAAGCATCAAAAATTGTCCTACCTACCAATACTCCAAAGATTGTATTATCAAATCAAGCTTCCACATCATCATCAAAACAATACAACTTGGTTGATCAATTGCAAAGAACTCCCACTCAAATCTCTATTCTTGAGCTGCTCAAACTATCACCAATTCATAAGGATATCTTGGAGATAGCCTTATTGGAAACAAATGTGCCTCTAAATTTGGAGGTAGACAAGTTGCAAAATATGGTAGGGCACCTAATTTCACCTCATTGCCTATCATTTTCCGAACAAGATGACATTTCCCTTAATCATCCTCAAAATCTGCCCTTACACATAGAAGTGTTGATCCACAAGCATAGGGTGAAAAGAGTCCTTATAGATGGAGGTGCTGGCCTAAATATCTGTACCCTTAGCTTGGTAAAAGCCCTAGGATTTTATGAGGAGGCTATTGACCCAAAGAAGAAGATAACCATAAAATCCTGCAATGATGAAGAAAGAGCATCAAAAGGAGTCATATTCTTACCCATAAGAGTTGGTCCCATGCAAAAAGAGACCATATTCCAATTTTGGACCTAAAGTTGACTTACAATATTTTATTAGGAAGGCCATGGATCCATGAAATGCAAGTTGTTCCTTCAACTTATCACCAATGCCTAAAATTCCCATATCTAGGGCAAGAGATAATGGTAAGTGGAGATCTAAATCCATTCCAATATTGTAATAATGTCAAGCCTATCAATGACTCCTTGGTTCCACACAATGTTGAAGGGTCTATACCCAATCAAATGGAGAAAGGTCAAAGTTCTAAGGACATTGCTTTGTTGAAAGGAAAAGAAAAGATGGAAGAAGAGATTGTTGTTGAAGACACACCAAAACTCATTAACCTAACTACATCGACTAAAGGTAAAGAGAAGGTTAATGAGGATAACATTATTGAAGAACCAAAAGAATATCATGCCAAAGCTACCAAAGTGTACACTAAAGAATCCCATTATCAAAAGATGGACCAAATAATGAAAAATTTTTATAAGCAATGTAAAATCAAACAAAAGGGAGTAGGTGAATACTCCTTATCTATGATGGACCTACCTTTATCACCCAAGTCCTTTAGAAAACCTAAAAATCTACCTCATAGATATAATGATAAATTTTTGAGGGAAAGTACATCATCCACCATGGATGAAGATGATAATGAAATTATGAATTGGTTATACAAAGATGAAGAATCAAGTGCTCGCGTCAAACATATCCAAAATATAACCATTCCCACACATCAATATGGGAAAGGGTTTTCTATCATGAAAAAGATGGGTTACAAAGGTCAAGGACCTTTGGGCACAAAGAATGAAGGGCTAATTGAACCCCTAAAATCAACATGGTGAGATTCCAAGGAGAAAATAGGTTTAGGGTATCTTGAAGCAGTATACACCCAAAAACATTATCCCAAACTATATGATCAAATATTATAATTAGAATCTCATAGTGATGAGGATTCTAATGAATGGGAATGGGAGACTCTATCTGATGAGTCATGCCAAGATAAGGGTATTGATGTCATTCACACTTATGCCTCTACCAAAAATAAAGGGCCAATAACATAATCAATTATAAATCAAGCATCTAGTTCTAGTCAAGTGATCCTAAATGATGTGCTAAGCATAGAAATAGAGATAAATCAATGGGTAGGTGAACCATACATTCCTTCATGGAGACCTACTATGGAAGAATCAAATGTTAGGTTCAATCCACACAATTTTTATCCAACAGAAACTCGAGAGGAGTCTAGTGAGGGGGACTTTGATCCTTCTTCTTTAGAACATTTAGAGGAAGCCCATGTTTGAGATTTTCAAGATACAATGTATGAACCCTCCAATAATGAGATATACACCCTAAATCCAATCAAAACCAACCCAAGTGTTGACCCGTTAACTCTCATCCATCCGAACCTAATTGAATGGAATGCCATTGAACCAACTACCTTGCCAATTTTCTTAAATGACAACATGGTGTCCCAATACCTCAATGCAGTCGAACCTTCTTCTATTAGAGAATATCAAGAAGAAATGATCAGAGGGAGCATCCAAACTTCTAATCTGAGAAAAAATGAAAGGAAAAAAAAAGATCAACATTACCCAAAAATCAATCAACAGTCAAATCTATATGAATTTTATTTCATTTCTAAGGGGGCATACCTTCGAATAATCAGATCAACATCATCATTGAATCAAGAGACCAATCATCAAATCAAAGTGAAAGCTTTTATCAGCAAAATTTTTGTAATCAAATGAATGGGGCATCACATTGAAATCAACCATCAAATTAGGTATCATATCGGGAACCATCGTTAGAATGACCATTCTCAGAACCACATCAATTAAGAGTTTCATATCGATCATATTTGCATCAATCTCATATCAAAAATCAAGATCGACCATCGAAAGACATCAAACAGACATCAAGAGATCGACCATCATTGAATCAGGACCTATCATCAAGCAAAATCAAAGTATTCTTTGAATCGATATGCTTCGCACGTCAACTCAAAGAGGGGAATTTGTAATCACCTAAAAATGGACAAAGATCAAATCAAAGAAAATAGAGTCAAATCAAAGAAAATCAAGGACATAATTGAATCAATTGAATCATAATGCATAATTAGCCAATCAAAAAAAAAATCAAGTCTTAATTCAAGATCAATCAAAATTGAGAGCATTTTAATCAAGTGTAATCAAATCAAAATACAATTAAATCGATTAATTGTATAGTCTTGGATTAAATCAAATTCAACCCATTCAAGGGGTACATGGCTAAAATAAATCAATTAAATCAATTAATAAATCTTAATTACTCTCAACAACCACAAAGGGAGGAAAATCAATCAACCAATAGGAGTAAAGGAAAGGCATTCACATGGATCAAGCCAAATTGAATCTCAATCACTCAAAGTGAAAGGGAATCTTGTCCATTGATCTTGTCTACTTGTCCCAAGCTTTGAGGACACAAACTTTTCATTGTCTTCAAAGGGTGGAACCAAGGACTCAACCAAGGCTTAATCATGATCAAATACAACTACACCCCCTACCATTGGAAAATCTATAAAAGGAAGGCCTAATTCCTTCATAATTAATAACCACACATCTAAGAATTGCATTGAACCTCTTTCAATTTGAGCTTAGAAAGGCATTTGAGAGCATAATTAGTATTTACTTTGATAATTGTTAGCAATAGCTTGTTTATCTTTATCATTCTCATTCTAGGACTATCATTAATGGGAGCTTGCTGAGAGCTATTCATTAACATTCTTAGTTAGAGAGCCATAGGATGCTCAATTGATCATTAGTTGCTAAAAGTTTCTCCATTGTTGTTTATTTAGTTACTATTTCATTTATTGTTCAACCTTAATTCTATGAAGATACTTTTCTTAGTTTACAATTATCAATTTAGGTGCATTCATTAAAGATTCCTTGCATCTACACATTGAATTATATTCAAGTATAAGTGTATTAGGTCATTACATATGCATTTTCATCACATCCATACATTATATATCATTGCATTTGCATCATCGGCATCATTCATACATATAGTATTTATATATATCATTTATCATACATCATTAATCATTAAAACCATCACTATTCATTCATTACATCATATAGGTACATCACATTAATCATTAAATAATTACATCATCATACAAAACATGTATCATCTGCATCCATAAAGCATCATGTATCATAACATTAATCATTATACATAATGATTAAATCCATATCACATATGTTCATCTATTCTATGTCATACATAAGACAACCACTTAAGCATAAATGGAACATGTGCATTCATATCATAAACTACATCTGAAAAAGCATTAAAAAAAAGCATGTAGGAGATAGAATCATATAGATCTGCATATCATATCAAAACAGCTGAAAAATGAAGTCCAACACATGATGATGTCATATAAAGTAAATCTATCAACAAAGAATCAAAGTCCATGGTATCATCATCAAAGAAATAAACATCAGGAAATCAAAATCCATCAAAGTATCAACAAGTATCAAAGCATAAACAACATCAACTGATCAAACTACAAACTAAGTCCAATGTCTCAAGATAAAAAATGGATCATCATATACATCAATAAATGAAATAATATATCATCTCAGGGAAATTCAACTGGAAAAACCATCACCACCATCACCACCATCAACATAATCAAGACCATGATCAGTATCTGGACCTCGGCTAGAACTCACCTGTAGCTTGTGCTGACTCATGGTAGCCATAAATGTCTACATCATGCTACCTAGCTAACTAACCTACTACCTAATATTTGACACATCAGACTGTAGAGCCTGAACATTTGACACAAACATTGGAGCCTCTGTAGTAGGAGCCTATGAAAGAGGACCCTGTGGAGGAGCTTGTGAAGGAGGAACCTATGGTGGAGCCATGGAAGAAGATGGAATGGAAGACAATGGAATTGAAGAAGATGGAATGGAAGATGATGGAATGGAAGAAGGTGGAATGGACAAAGATGAAACAAAAGAAGAAGAAGATGGAAGAACTAAAGAAGATGGCATAGAAGAAAAAGCAAGAGCCTATGCTAGAGGAGCCTATGGAATGACTTGTGAAGGAACTCATGGAGGTGTTGGTATACCCTATGCCTGATCTAATAAAATCTAAGTAGCCCAAGCATCCACATTAGCCACTACCTGAGCATCCACCTGCCTATGATATCTGACCTTGTGTTGGCCCCATCTAGCCAATCTATCTACAACAAACTGATGCAAAGCGTTGTCCACACTAGCACCTTGAACTCTGGGATGACCACCCCTCATATGAACACCACCTAGGAGGAATTGATGTAGAAGAAATCACTAGGATCATAACTCTACCTCCTCTAATGGCTCATTGACCCTATTGTCCATGACGACCTCGTCTCTATCCCCCACCTCCATCCCCATCCCTGCCATCATCATCAAACTCCTCATCTATGTCGGGCACTAGCTCTGCAAGATTTGTAAATCTTGGAAACAGGGTCCAAGCAAACCAATCTATCATGCCAACACTAAAATAAGTTTTTACGCACTAGAGAAAGTCTTAAACGTGCTATTTTAAAAAGAAAATGAAAAAAATAAGGTTTTTGCCATAAAAATCTTTTTTTTTTCAATTAACATGCATTAAATTGACAAAGTGAGTTGTTGGGGTACATACCAGAGGTCTATAGCATGGTGGACACAAGTATCGGCACCCTCGCTCAAATCTGTGCTCTTAGATCGAGATAACCATTGTGAAATAGCTCTAAGGGATCAGAGAGGAAAAGTCAAAAGTGAAGGTGAAAATGAAAATGAATAGTAAAAATGACTTTTACCCCTATATATAGCCCATTTTGACCTAAAAAGGCATTTTTGACCAAAAAATGACCAGGAACCCAAATTAATCACCAATTCTGCCAAATCAAGGGCATTTTTCATCAAACGAATGTGCATACATTATCAAAAATAAAATCAAAATTCATTACTAATTGACCTCATTTATGCTATATGGACCTAAAACCTCATATCTTTTAATAACTATCAAATTTCATTTCATTTCCAAGGGGGCATACACTCGGATAATCAGGACTGGCATCTTGATCAATGAATTAGGGACACAACCATCAAATCAAAGCATAATCATTTATCAGGAAATTTTTCACTTATCAATCAAAAGGGGCATCAAACATTGAATCATATCAAATCAGGAACCATATCAGACCAACTATCATTAGATCGACCATCAAGGACCTTCAAATCAATCGAAATTGTATCAATTCCATCATCAGAATCTGCATCTTCTATCATATCAAATCAGACATCAGTTGAACAGGGCTTCGCATAAGAAATGATCAGGGCATTCTTTGAATTGATACACTTCGCATGTCAACTCAAAGAGGGGCATTTGTAATCACCTAAAATTGGACAAGATCAATCAAGTGAGAAATTAAGGCAAAAATCAATGCAATTAAATCAAATCAAGCTAAAATCAAAGCTAAATTGCAATCAAGCCATAAATCAAATTTAATTAAAAATCAAAAGCCATAAATCCTATTTAAATCAAATAAATAAAGATAAATCAATCAATTGTGTAATTAATCTAATTAATTACATAGTTCTTTTAAATCAAATCAACACATTCAAGGGGTACACATGGCTAAAGAAAATAATTAAATTCAATTGATTAAATCCTATTTTCCCTCAACCACCAAATGGGAGGAAAAATCATCAACCAATAGGATTTAAGGATTGAGCTCACATGGATCAAGCCTAAATTGAATCTCAATCACTCACTTGGAGAATACATCTTGTCCACCCATTTTGTGCTCTTGTCCCAAGCTTTGAGGAAAAAACATTTAAATGGTCTCCAAAGGTGGAACCATGGACTTAACCCTTACCTAATCATGATCAAATCAACCACACCCCCTACCCTTACCAAAATCTATAAAAGCAATGCATAATTGAAGCAATATTCATCCACAAATTTTATGAAGCATCAAACCTCTTAAAATTTTGAGTTAGAAAGGCAAAATCTAGAGCTAATTAGTATTTCATTTTGAATTAACTAGTATTAGCTTGTTATCATTTGATTTCTCATATTAGGACTGTCACTAGTGAGAGCTTGTTGAGAGCTCATCATTAGCATCCCTAATTATAGATTCATAGAGTGCTCAATCTTCTTTGAATTTACTTAGTTAAATTGCTTCTTATGGTTATTTACTTGTTATTGTGATTTATTGAAGATACTAACCCTATGAAGGTTCTTTCCTTAGCACACACATAGTAAGTACCCTTTTCTATATGATAGGTTATTGATGCCACATAAATTCACTTAGGGATGGGGTCCAAAGAGATTTCTAGGATAACTCAAGAGTTGGCTCATGTCATGACACTTCCCCATATGCATCTTATTTTTCTTATATGTCTTGGTTGCCTCTAGATTAGTTATATCTTCTTTGTAGTTTGTGTTGTACCTCTTGAGATAGAGAGCTTGTAGGATCCCTTGCTTAGTTGTATTCTGATTTGTTTTTGTTTTTGATAGCTGAGTGGGGTTTGTTCTTATCTCCTCAGCACGACAAGAGAGGACCTTTGGTTCCACATGGATGGGTGGCAGTGATTCTTTTACCATTTGAGATTCTGGCATCCTGGTACTAGTTTTGTATGATCCTTGAGAAGACCTACTATATGCCTAGGTAGATTAAAAAGGTTTGGAGGTATTTTCTTATGGTGGTTATTCTATACTTCACCCTTGATGGGAGGTTTACTAGGGTCTATGACTATCATTTTGTGCTTCTCAACCACTTCAAGTATGAGGTGAAATTTTCTTTCCCATTTTACTTTCTTTCATTGATGAATGATAGCATTCAGGATTATAGATTCAACCCTAGGGGTAACTCGGTCCTCTCAGTCCTCCATGAGGGCTTAATGTTTCTTATTTTTAGTATTTGAAGGCCTCCTCTATTGAACACCATACCCTTGTTTCTGATTCTGAAGCGGATGGGGTTGGAAGTGAGGAGTTGGGGGACAAAGGATGAGACACTAATATTATTGAGGATGTTAGGGAATCCCCTCTAAATAAACTAAAATTGAGGGGTAACTCTCATGTTTAGAGTGAAGGAAAAAATAAGGGTAAAGCCTCAACCCTTTATCTTCTTTGGCTAACAAAATAGTGGGTAAACCTAAATCTATTTGTGAAAAACGAAAAAAGGTTGAATTTGAGTCTTCCCATGTTTTTGACATTCAGGATGAACCTATTCCTCCCTCCATTAATGAGGGATCTACTATTAAGGAGGAGGAGATTGTACATCTTAATAAATTTGACTTCCGTCCTAACAAAGAAATGATTATTGGTGTCTTAGAGACTACTAGCAAAGGTGCTACATATTTTTATAGGGCTATAAGATGGGCTTACATGAAATAAAATACCTCAATATTAAGTAGTAGGCTTTCTCTAGAAAGTTGGATGTGTTTGAATCTTCTTGGGTTGTTAATAAAAGTGAGAAGGATTCTACAGTCAAAGAGCTTTGGATGGAAGGGGAGAAGAATTCCCTTTCTTAGAGCCTTTCTTAAATTGTTAAAGACATGGTGAATCTTAAGAAGGATTATGATGTGAAGGGTGAGGACATGGAGTCTAAAATGAAGAAAATGGAGTCCACTCTACAAAAAAAAAGGAGCAAAATTATTGTTGGAAATCTAATATGGGAAATGAGATACTGAGAGGGGGAGTGAATCAAATATCCACTACTAATTCCACTTTAACATAAATTCAACTTACATATCATAAAAATAAAATTTAATACTAAAATAGATCTAACAATCTAAATTCATCCATGAAATGAAACACATAACACAAATATTTTGGTTACCTAGAAACCCTTGAAAGGTAAAAATGGGGTGGGGATGACACCCACAAATCTTCACTACTATAGTATAAAAGTTTGTCTGTTAGGGCTACAAAGTTTGATCATTACTGATGATCTACCATGTGAGGGGTTTTCCATGTTAAGAGCTTATAGACTTACACAGTCTACCTTGATTAAAGGATTTAAAACTTACAACAAAGTAAGCACTCGGTTAAGAGATTTACATAGGCCTGTGAGGACCACTCTGTTAATATATTTACCCTAATTCACCTATTGAAATGTATTAGTACCTAATCCTTCAATTCGCAATATGAATGATGATAACAAATCTTCTCCTTCCAATACTTGTTTAATCTCCTCAATGAAATATAGTTATGTTCTACCCTTCACTACTTTGCTCAATCACTCTGATTGATCTCTACCTATATCAAAAATACTTCTTTGTTCTATGTACATGAGATCTTATTCATTACATCCATTCACATACATCATTTTAGGGTTAAGATCTTATCTTATATAGACATCAAATCAACCTCCTAGATCAAGATCAATGATCTATATTCTCTACTTATGTCACTTAAGCATTCCTATTTTCTTGATAGGTTACATGGCTTACATAGGGATTAATGATTAGGAATATAAGGCATAATCAACTCCTTGATTCTCTCAACAAACATTAAATATTGTATAGATATCGGCCAAAACATTTTACCTAAGTGTTTGTTCCATTACAAACACATATGTCAAAACTAGCTATCTCGGCATATGAAGTATTTGATTCTCGACATTTACTATTCTTCATATATTGGTGCTCAGCACTAACTCTTCTATACAACCTGGCATAAAATGCTCGGTGACCTCTAAATTCCTCACCAGTAACTACTGCTTGGTAAGTATACAAAATACAAGTCTAGACATAACTCAGCCTTTACAAGATGGCTCGGTCATAGTGATGACTGACCAACATTGCCTAGAAAATGACTAAGTGTAAGACACTAATAGACAACAAAACTTAGGGATCAACAATCTCCCCCTTTGAAATTAGTGGCAAAAATACTTTGTCATGACTTTTTGCATTACAAAATAGTACTTAATAGTTTGAGCACTCCCCCTAAGACTTTGACTCAGTCTTCAAAAGATTCTACATATATATACATAAGACTCTTTGACATACAATTGAATATATATAACATTACAAAATAGTGTGTGTTACAAGTAGTAGTTGTTTTTGCACCAAAAGATTGACATGTTAATTCCTGATACAACCACTAGACTTATAGAAGACATAGGAGGCTGTTAAACCATGTCACAAATCCTGAGGGGTGCACTGACCATTTGGCCAACAATCTCCCCCTTAGCATTATCTGAGGGGATTCAAACCTATGACCAAGCTTTGATACCACTTGTTACAAGAAGTAGTTGTTGTTGCACCAAAAGATCAACATGTTAATGCCTAGTACAACCACTAGACTTATAGAAGACATAGGAGGCTTTTAAACCATGTCACAAATCCTGAAGGGAGCATTGACCATTTTGCCAACAATTGTTGGTAGGTTGACTATACTGGTGTATATAACTAAGATTTAATGTTTTTATTATGGAAACAAAGCCATATGAAGTTTTGGAGTCAGTGCATAACTTAGAAGATCAGAAAAATGGCTAAGTATGGAAGATAGGACAGTCAGTGAAGCACCTAAGGAATAGAGCATTAGTGCATGTGCATATGACAAGGTTTTAGTATGTTCCCTTGAAGATAAGTTTTTGGATATGTTATTAATCTATGGTTAAGAATGCATGATCAGATGAGTTAGTATGATGAATTTACAACAAGTTGAAGTGACACAGACAGTAAGCGGCAGAATAGAACAGAGCATGGAGCCAACTGTTAGTATTTTGGTTAGCATGTATAATATTATTTTGTAAAGGTTGTGCACCTATTTTATTTATGTTATAGACATGTTAATATCAATGTATATAAACATGCTTGAGCCAATTCATTTGGAAGCATTGTATGTAATAGGTTATAGGCTAACTAGTGAATAGTTTTGTTTGTGCATATAAATAAGACATCTGCCTTTGTATTTAGATATGATATAATATATAGAGTTGATAGAAGAAGAGAAGAAGTATGCAAAGAGTAGTTAGAATGATATAGAGCTTTACAAGAGGTTAAAGCATCAGTGCACAAAAGGAACTGATTAGATAAGCAGTGTCATAACAATAGTTCACCATTGTAGATATAGTGTGTATCTGATATCCAGGAGGTTGTAGCCTTCTCTATTGAGCAGTGAGCTCTGGCAGTGAGCCAACCACCCCTAATAGGGTCTGACCCTTAACAAGGTCATTATACTTAAGTATTGTAATGATAGCTCCTAACAGGGCTAAGGAATATTAACATGTTCATAATACACAAGTACAATTATTAGTGGGTATTACTTCCCACTAGGTTTTTTCCTTTGGCCAAGGTTTCCCCTTAATCATATCTAGTGTTATGTGTCATAGTTGTTTACTTTACTTGCATTTTTATTCAATAAGCAATTGAGTTAAGTTTCAAGATATCAGAAATTAATATTGTAGAACACTGATTCACCCCCCCCCCCCTTCTCAGTGTTCCCATTCCTAACAATTGGTATCAAAGATTTGGTCCTTTGAAGATAAGTTTAACAACTTGACGAGATCATGGATATAGGAAAAGTGAAACATCTAAAGAAGAATCTTGAAGCAACTCTTGAAGACCTTGACAGATCTGAAAAAGAAATTGAAGAACTGAAATTAAAGGTTAGTGGTTCTCAAATATTTATCAAGAAATTGAGAAAAGATTTGAAAGATTGTTCTACAAGTAATTTAGGAAAAATGGTCAAAAAGATGAATGAGAAAAACACATCTCTAAAGGATCAGATTGAAGAGTTGGATGAAAAGCTATTTAAAAATCAGGAAGCCTATGAAGAACAAGTCAAAGAAAACAAGCAATTGGATGAAGAACTGAGGCAAGAAAACATGAAAATCTTGGAGTTAGAGAACATTAAGAAGTAGATGAAATTTGAATTGACTGAAGCAAAGAATCATATTGACAAGTTGCACACAAGCAAGGATCTAATAGAGTCACAGTTGTATGCTCGGAAGTTAAAAGGAGATACCATTAGTATTAGATACAATGAAGCTCAAGTTCAAATTGATGTTATGCAAGATAGAATGAAAGCTCCTAAAGAACCTATAGAAGCTAAGAAGACTAGAAATCAAACTGAAGCTAAAGTTGAACCATCCAAGGATGAGCGCAAGCTAGTAAACAAAACTTGTTATGCCTATAAGAAGCATGGACACATAGAAAGAGATTGTAAAGAGGTAAGACCTTTTAATGGTTATTGTTATTCCTACAATAAGTTTGGTCATAGAGCTATGAATTGTAGATCAAATCAAAGAAATCAGAATCAGAAAAATTAGAGAAATAATCCACAGTAGAATGTTAGAAGTCCTTAGAACATTACATGTCAGATATGCAACTATAATGGTCATACAACTAGACAGTGTAGTATGGTACTCACATCAATGCATCGAGGAATATAAGGCCTCCAGTTATTTCTCACTCTTGTAACAAGGCTAGACACATCTCAAAGTTTTGTAGATCACAAGTGCAAAGACAAGAAAGACATAATAAGTCTCAAGGATAAATTTTGGATAAATCTCAAGAAGTTGAGTTTGTGAAAGCTACAGAAGATGTGAGCATGATTTGGATAGAAGTAAAGAAAGACAATATTGATGACTATGTATTAGATGCATCCATAATGGACGCACCATCTACTTCTAGATGAATGACCCCCATGGTCATAGGGGGAGCTAGGTTAGCTCTAGACCCCTATGTGGTTGGTATACTAACCCTCAGAGTATGCACCTTTGGTTATAGTTGTTTGAAGACTAGTTGATGCAATATGCAAGAGTGCATAGCTTGATTGTTAGCATAAATGAAGATTGGAATTCTCTATTGCTATTTGTATTTATGCGACAAGAATTAATTATAGAAAGTTGTTTTTAAAATCACCAAAGATCTTTTATCTACACATTTGCATTTGAGATTGAGCCTTTGAGAGAACAGGAGATCAAAGTAGTTTGTGTTGGAAGATTGTAGTCGGTTTATCAGCAAAGAAGTGTAAAAGTTGGTTGCAAAACCCTTGTTTAGATGAGACAGTTTAGAAACCCTTGGAAACCTATTTAAGTGATTAAACAAGTAAGTAATGGCCACTCCAGTTGTGTTTGATGTTACTAAAAGGAAGAGATATATTTTCAAGAAGCATCCATTTAAGTCAGTCTTAGATGACCTAGGAGTGTTCTCTAGGACTCTAATGGGAGTAATGCATGCAAAAGACATATGTGCATATATTTATTGCAAGAAGGAACCTGTAGGATTGGATAGGATTAGGTCACACTTACATACAATGATGAAACCAGATAGTAAAATTAACGTATGAGTTCACACACCTAGAAAATAGCCCTATTATTGAGTATGTGACAGCATATGAGTTATATGAATCTGAATGGATTAAGATCCTATTGAGAAGAATTCATGATGACTTATTTTTGATAGGAGAAGTCCTTGTTCGCATTACTTTAGATCTCATTTATGAGATGACAGGACTTCCTAAGATAGGCACCATTCTTCCTACTAGTAAGGATGTCAGTAAATTAGTTGAGCAAGCTTGTAAGTCCTGTAGTGATAAATGTGGCATGATAATTGAGCCTATAGAAGAGAAAGATATAAAATTGATGTCTATGATACTTGGTTACAAGTTCCAACATGAAAATAGAGTGAATAGTGTGTTTGCAGCCACTATTTTAGCAACTATTAGGATTGTAAGGGGAAATGGAGAGTTCAACTTGTGTGAGATCTTGTGTGCACAATTGATGGATAACATAAGGGCTATCAAGCATGACAAGAGAAAGATATTCAGGTTTGGGTCTTTGATCATCTATATGTACCTTCACATTATTGGTAAAGTATCAGATCTTTATCTTGACAAGAGTTTACCTACAATGCCACAAATCTCATTCAAGGTGTCAGCTAAAAGCACCTTGAAATATTTCATAGACTTGGAAATAAAGACATTCAGAATTAAGATGGAAAGAAGGTATAGGATACCTAAGAGTATTGTGGAAAAGTATAAGGATAGTATATGTTTTATGGTGGAGACTAATATAACATGCATGGAAGCTGTAGAGCCTAGAAATAAGTGGATTCATCCACTTGGTTATGAAGTGGAGGAATGAAGCTTATGCACAAGTCCTCCTATCAGCGTTGAAGGATCCTAATGAACCAAGATGGGGTACTTATGAGGAGAAAACAAGACAAGTAGATTCAGTCCTAAACAGTGTAGCAACGAAAAGGAAAGCATCAAAGATAACATCAGACATACTGAAAATACATGGTGTCACACAATCAGATCTACATAAAGCTAGGGAAGACAAGATTACAATGCAACTTGAGAGTGCACCCTCTTCTGAAGTAAAGATAGAGAAGACTGATGATCCTAAGGAGAAGAAGGAAAAGATAGAAGAAAACACTCATGTGCCCATAGATACTATTGATTTGGAGTGTACTCAAGCACCTCCTAAGCCTAGTAGGATGCCTAAGAGAAAGAAGCAGTCTGGCACAAACCATCCATCAACAAGGTCGACTATAAGCCAAGGTAGAAATATTCAAGCACCTCCTGAGGTAGGATTCCTACCAAATCTAGAAGTGTTGAGAACAAGAGTAGTAGATGAAGGCAAAATTGATCAAATAGATAAGTTCTATGACAAGTATCATGAGATAGATAAATCTGAGATCCATGGTATGATTATAAAGCATATGATTAAGTTCAAGAAGATATTCTTGGAACTTAAGATAGTGATTCCTGATCAAGTATGGAATATACTTGATTCTTTGAAGAGATAGGCTATAGAAGAAGACTTCAGGATAAGGGAAAAGATATTAGATGAAATCCTCCTAGTATGTTCTATTGAAGAGAAAATATTGTTGTTAGACTTGGTGAAGCCTCACCTAAGAAGTGTACACACTAAAAAGGTGCACTTCTATGAACCATTACATGCAAGGTTACTCAAGAATGAGGTCTCACAAAGTGGCTCATAGCTCTCTATGCATGGAGTTGCAAGGGACTATGAGTTTTGCTCTCAGCTAGAGCTACAAGAAGGTGACCTTGCTAGTCAACCATACAATGAGAGATTTAAGTGAAAACAAGGGCAAGAGTGCCAATGTCTCGAAGAATCTAGATGGAAATGAAATGCAAATGCAACTAGTATGAATGTGCAAGACTAATCTATCAAATGAAGTGCAAACTAAACTATGAAAAGAAGTACAATAGATTCCAAGCCCCTAATTATTCCAAGCCCCTAATTAAGCTATGTGAGATCTATTCTATTGCATAAAAGAAAATCTAATCTATGATGCCATTATTATGCAACTATGAAAGAAAATATGCAACTAAATGATGAAAGCAACAAGTCTTCAATGTCTTCAAACTCTAAATGCACCTAAAATCTGCAGCATAACATTAGCATAAAACATGGATATGCAAATGAAGGAGAGAGCTCTCCTTTTATAAGAAATGAGGTGAAATGGACCATGGAGATTAAGAGGCAAAAAGACTTAATCAGCGGTGGAGCTTGAAAGAGGAGCAATCCATGTGCACAAGTATCCTCCAATGAGAGTGAAGTGTTGACTTTTGAGCCTCATGTGAGACAAAAAAGTGTTTTTTTCCTTTTTATAAAATATGAATAATACTTTATTTGTGCAACTTAGGATAAGAGGAAAGTGGGGGCTTTTTTATTTAATTAAAAGGGGAGGAAATATTCCTTTTAATGAAATAAAGACTTAGGATAAATGGTTAGCCCATAGGATAAAAATCTAATATATGATCGAAATTAGGATTTGATCAAGAAATTGATATTGTTGAAAATATTGATTATTGATCAAAATGATTCAGGATTGATAAATCGAATAAATGGGGCCCAAAGTCTAGGCAACCATTTTTGGGTGCATAAATTTGCCCCTCTTTGACTAATGTGTGATCGATTTGGGAACACATGTAGTCAAAGAATGAAGTTGAAATGTGAGATCGATCTGGGATCACAAAACAACTTAGATATGAGGTCGATTTGGGATCACATCTGGACAAACATAAACAAAAGCTTAGACCAACACCGTCGCTGCTAGGTGCAAATCAAGCTTTAGACAAAACTATCACCGTCGCTGCTAGGCAATAATCAATGTCTAAAAATGGGAGATAAGAATCTCAAATTTTGAGCAAAAGCTCACAAAAGATGTCTGAATCAGGAAAATCAAGGAAATCAGGGATGAGAATCCCATAGGTACTGCCCCCTCGGAATCGAAATTGAAATCAGGTAGAGAGGAGAATAGCGAATTGATAAGGATTTGATCAAATCAGAAGGAAATCACAATCGAAGGTAAGGATCAATGAGGTTAACCATTAGGCAATGAAACATGCCCCAGCCTGACTGAAAAGCTGTAGTCAAACGTGAGAAATGAGGGAATGGAATGAATATGAATGAAAGACTAGAAGTTTGGAAGACATGAAAAGGAAGAAATGTCGATGCCCCAGCAAAGATTAAAAGATTAGGCCGCAAAAGATCAGCCAACTGCGCAAAGGGGGGAAGATTTTGAAACGTGATTTTGACTATCAAGATGACCTCGAATTTCAATTTCAAGTTCGAAAATAGATCCAAGATGTCAAAATTAGCTAGGGGTGCAATTTTCATGCAATTCCGAGATGTTTTAAAAATGAGGTCAAAAAGTCAAAAGACTATAAAAGGGGTCAAAATGTCATTTTCAAAAATCATTTGTCTTTTAGCGATTTGAGAATTTTAGAGCTTTAGAGAGAGAAAATGGCCCAGCAAGAAGGAGTTCCCGTCCATAGGCATCGATTCGAGCGCGCCCGGTTGCACAATCGGCCACCACACTATCCTGCCCCGGTATGTTTTCGAAAAACTCAAGCTTTTTGGTCATTTTTAGCATTTAATAGCTTTTTTAGCACATTTTTTCAAATTTTAAATTTCAAAATTTTTTCCTAGGTGAAGTATCGCGCGATACTTTAGAAGTATCGCATGCTTTGGGGAGAAGTATCATGCGATACTTCGCGTGCCCCAAAAGTATCGCGCGACCTTAGACACCAGTATCGCACGATACTGGGCGAAGTATCGCATGATACTAGGCGAAGTATCGCGTGATATAAGGTTTATCGCCCCATTATAGGGAGAAGTATCGCGTGATACTTCTTCAGAAAAAGAATATCGCCCAGCATAAAATATTAATTTTTAATGCATTTTTGAGTAAAAATGACATGGGTTTAGACAATGTTACGTTTTTAAGATGTTTTATACTGATTTTTTGGACATCCATCATGATATGTGCTTACAACGGGCTTGGTTTTGGCTTGCAGGAGGTTTTTTCGGCGCTCATCATCAGAGCACCGAAGGTGACAAGATTACGGTGTGTCCGAGATCTGGATGATCCGGGCAATGCCGACCTCAAGGCGATGGGATTCCAGTATCTGTTGAGGTACCCATATATCCAAGCAGACCATGGGTTGTTGACTGCGCTGGCCGAGAGATGGCACAGCGAGCACAACACCTTCCACCTTCCTACAGGCGAGGCATCCATCACACTGGAGGATGTCTATAGGATCCTCTGAGTTCCATGCCACGGAGAGCCTGTAAGTATAATCATGTTTTTGAGATAGTCATGTAAAATGTGATGTTTTTAAAAGATGAAAACTAACATGATTTATGTGTTGTCACAGGTATACTATGATCAGGATGCCACTGAGGGGCGTCGGTTGATTTAGGAGATGTTTCAGGATGTGACTATCCTGGACAGGCATGTCAGCTGGGAGCGACTGCTTGATGATTTTGGTAGAGATTATCTGGTGCCATGCATTGTGGCATCTATCATTTCATAGATCCTGATGAGTGATCGCAGTCAGAAGGGATTCCCACTTGGATGGGGCAAGTTATTGGTAGACTTGGTAGGCAGGCCCCGACGGATGGCATGGGGGCCTGCGATCCTGGCAGAGATGTATCATGAGCTGCACGAGATCGTCTATAGGGACGGTCAGACATGGGCATGTGGTGCCATCCTGGCACAGGTATGGGCATGGGAGCACATTGCTGTGGTGCGCCCCAGGGTTCAGCCCAGGGAGAGGAGGTACCCCTACATTTATAGGTACATCGAGTTTATATCACATGCCCATTCTGGGGATGTGACCTATTACAGATGGATTCTGGATGAGATAGCCTCATTCACATGGAGGCCGTACAGGGAGGTTGAGGTTTGGGGGGATGCCGCAAATGAGTTGAGCTACATGCTGTGTAGTCGGCCACTGGTAGGTCGATATGCGGAGATCGTAGAGAGATTCTGCATCACTCGAGTGTGGCGGTAGTTTAGGAGGCAGCAGCGAGTCTCGATAGAGAATACTACATATGCCAGGGCTAGGGATGAGGAGGGGCATGGGTGGCTACCTATGCTAGATTATCAGTAGGCTGTCGCGGAGACAGTAGCTATCAGGAGCGAACCTTGGGATTATTTCCCAGATGTGGCAGATGTAGGGGCTGATGGAGCCTACAAAGCAGAGCGACGGAGGGTACCATTCCCTTGATTTACAGTACCGGATGTACAGATGCCAGTGCCGGGAGGAGACGGAGGAGAGGGAGGAGGGGAGGGAGGGGATGGAGGAGATGGCAGGAGGGGGAGAGGGAGGAGGATGGAGAGAGGAGAGGGGTCAAGATCAGGTGGCCAGAAATGGTCACGAAGATAGCGGTCAGCGACACCTGAGGAGGAGGTGAGACCAGCTCACCAGCAGGCAGAGGTACAGCAGGAGCAGCCTGCGGGGGGAGAGGACCTGAGAGCCCAGATATAGGCTCAGGAGACAGAGATATAGCAGCTGCAGACCACTATAGCCGTGAGAGATCAGTAGCTCTTGGATCTGAGGGCAGAGTGGGATCAGTAGATAGCTGATCTCAGAGCAGAGATAGCACGCCGTGAGGTGATGGCATAGGTCGAGGCACTGGAGCTCCGATGGGAGTCAGTGAGAGCTGCCTATTATCACGGGTTATATCTGCAGGCCATCCCAGAGGGTGAGAGAGCACCATCATACTCTCAGCGGGAAAGGGTATCAGACGTGGTACTCGATAGGAGTGCCATGCCTCCTCCACCACCACGAGCTCCTCACGAGGGTGGTAGCGAGTCTTAGGATTAGGTCTTAGATGTTTTAGACATATTTTGAGACTGTTGATCCAGATTTTGGGATCCCATATTGTATGACATTGTATATGAGATTACTGGATGTTCGATGTATCATGTGTATTTGTCTCACTTGTGATGGATGTATCAGTTTATGTATATTGCCTTGTCATTTTGCTCAAAATGCTTATGTATGTGCTTATGTATGTTCTCTCTCATAGATGTATGTTTAATTCTCATATGTATGATATAGACTTATGTTTCTTAAAAATGACATTTTTTGATATAGATATGATGATGTGATTAACCCCTTGTGATGAACAGGAACAGGTTCGAGATGAAAAAGACAAGGAGCGAAAGACATGATCAAGAAGGAGAGAAGGTGAGCGCAGTCGACTGACAGGTCCATGTAGGATGAAAAGGAGAGCTCCTTCCATACGCAAAATGCAAAACTAATCTAACATGAACCTAAAAATGCAAGCTACTATGAAAGTGGTTGACTTGCAAGGTCACAATGCTTATAGACATCTAATTATCATCATCGAGCATTATTGGTAGCGTCATAAGATCATACAATGCACACTAGCATAACTATGTGGATATGAATATGATCTTTATCAGATAGAAATGTGGGAATCTTACCTAGGCATCAAAGACATATAGGTCAAGATGACTAATGCAGTGAGATCACCTAAATTTGATATGGCGAGATTATGTTTGTATCAAGACACATGAAAGTTAGGATAACTAAAAGCATGCACTCGCAAAACAGTCAAGGATAATACCTTGTCAATCCATAGTGTCAAGTAGGACCAGCATAAATGCTCATGATAGTTAGGACCAACAAAATATACCCACAAGCAGATAAAGAAATAAAACATGTTCGCAGACCCTCAGTCTTCTAGCAATGCATCATCGAAGACTTCTCAGGGAGAAACCACTCATCAAAGAAATCCTCATAGACAGCACACAAAGAAAAATAAAGTCATCATATCGTCAGCGAGTTAATTGTTTAAGTGCGTGTGTGTTGGTCATAGAGTCAAATTCTGAGTATCATATCTGTAAATGAGAAATATCACGTCATACGAGACTGTTTGGGTAAGACATCTGATAAGTGTTAAGAAACACTCGACGCAAGGGTAGTGTTGAAAAACACTATTTGAAATTTTTTGGGACTTTTATAATTTTTAAGATTTTTGAATATATAATTTTTTTGGTGAAACATCAAAGCGTCTATTGCTAAGATTTCACTAGGATGCTCTTTTTTTTAGGACATTTTATGCTTTTTAGGATTTTTTCAGCATCATATATCAATTTTTTTGGTATTTTTTCAAGATCATAAAATATATACAAAGGATGCCCCCAGACAGAAATGGGCATCAAACTCTGAAGCAAGATCACATCATGTAGTCCGAATGTCTAGGAAGGTGAGGGACAAGAGGGATCACCAAGCTGGTGAAAGAGATGGAAGACATGAGAATGAAGGAGAGTGAAGGGAAGAAATCCTCAATGTCAAACTCCTCAAGAGTACCCAGGCTAGGGAAAAAATTGTTGTCATGTAAAGCACATTTGGACAAGCAATGAAAGGATAGCATAGGATAAGCCTCAAAAGTGTAATGAAAAAGAAGGAAGGAATGCAATCCAAAGGAGTAGACATGTCAAGAGGCTTCATAGCATCATGTTTTACTCTTTTTTATTTGATCAAGACCAAAGGGGAAAAAGATAGCGAAAGGCTAGAATGAATGAAGGAAAATATGAAGGCGAAACATGAAAGGAGTGAAAGCAAGATCATCGTAAGATAGCTCACAAAATAGCCAAATGTTCGTGTATAGATCAACATTGTCAAGATCAAAGAGAGAAGATGGAATGGATGAAAAATGTAGAAGAACTACGCATGATGCCTGATTGTCAGGTTTTCATCATGGTACTTATCCAAGGCACCACAAGGGAGTGGTTTTCACCATAGGATGAATTTATTTCTCTTTCCTTTTGCTACCAAGGTGCCTGTTTCCAGGTTTTCACCATGGCACATTTTCAATTTTTTCAATTTTTTCTCTTTCTTTTTTTCTTTTGGAATTTTTCTATTTTTTGAATATTTTTTCTATTATTTGAAGAAGGCAAGCTTTTTAGATAATGCTCCTTGAAAGGATAAACCATGATATGCCAAGGATTCAAAATGATATGCTCAAAGATGCTGAAGGGGAAAGGAAGACGCACGAGGAATAGGCAAATGAGGAAAAATGATAGAAGGTAGAAGGATAATGAATGGAAGGAATGTGAAAAGGTAGATGGAAAGAAAGGTAAGATCAACGTCAATACACACCTTGAAGGGTGACAGGAAAAATGGAGGAAACATAAACCATATTCTAGTCCAAGTGCGAACCATATTCTGGTTCATTATTGCTATCTGACTCTTCGAAAAGAGGATTGGTGTGCTTGTTATAATTCTCAAATGTAAATGGAGGAATACGAGAAGGATTATGGAAAATGGTTAGCAGAGGTTGCGGTTTAGGCGCATGGAATGGAAGAATGTTTTTGGAAAAAGATGAAGTGGAAGCCTTTGGAAGCATGAATGTCAACTTCACTTTTTGCTCAACATAAGACTCTTTCAAGAGAGACTTTGGAATCCATGTAGCTATAGGCTTTTCATTTCTTTTGGATGATTTAGAGAGAATATCTTCAATGATGGATTTTGGAACCCATACTTGTCTTGTAGTTTTCTTCTTAGATATCTCTTTTGACTTTATATATCCATGTCGATTAGAAGAGACATGGTGATCTTCTTTTTTTGATGGATTCTTGTATTGCTTCTTTTTCTTGTTTTGAACATTCAACTTACTTCCAAAAGACTTGGGACTTGTGGAAGAAGAAGGATGATACGACTAGTTTAGATGGGTGGGTGGATGAAAAGGATTCAAGGGTATGCATCTATGTTGATCTTGAGGAAAGATAGGAGATGGAGGGATGTAAGGACCCAAGATGGATGACAAATTAGGAGAATTAGGAGGGGAAAGTGAAGGGACATAAGGACCCAAGATGGAAGGAAGACATGAAGCCCTTAGTATTGGTGGAGGAGGTCCAAGGATGGACGTGGGAGATGCAAAAGGATAATCAATAAGTTCATCAGCATCTATATGATAACCAAGGATATCAGCATCTTTAGAGTGAGCATTAGGATTTTCAACAAGAACATGCACATCTTAAATAGGAGCAACTTCATTGATAGGATTGTTCAAAGCTTGCAAAGACTTAGGAAGAGCAGAAAGCGGAAGTGAACATGGAGTGGTAGAACAAGAAGATGGAAGACTTTGATCTTGACAAGTTGCTTTGGATAGCATAAGTGCATCATTTTTTTCTTGATTTTCAATAGGCTTAACATCAGAAGTAACAACACCATTTTTAATAACCTTAATGGAAACATCATCTTTGGAAAGCGCAAGTGTGGTAAGGTTATTTTGGTTATCAATAAGCTCAATAGTGTAAGTAGTAGCTTGATCTTGCTTAGGATATGGTGGAATGAATGGGGAAGGGTGTAAAGGATCAAAAGAACCATGAAACGGATAAGAGACATCATGAAAAGAATTGGATGACATGGAGGGTTCTTGATCTTGATCTTTCTTTATATTCTCTTCTTTATCATTTTTAGAGTCCTCTTGACATGGAGCCACTTCTAAGGACAAGGAAGTAGGTTGGGATTGTATAGAAGACTTTGGAAGAGATGGTGAAGGACTAGCTGAAATAGGCATTATAGCGGATGAAGGCTTAGGCTCTTTAGGTTCAACATTATTGAAAGTATTTGCAGCCAAGTGAAGGTTATCTTGAGTATCTTTAAAAGGTGGCCCTTGAGGATAACTATAGGGAACCGCATGGAAAGCATTAGAATCTTTGTTGGATGAAGGATTTGTGAAAGATTTGGATGACTCAGAAGCTTTAGGAAGGTGTGGGTATTGGAGGAAGTGGCAGATGGAAGGGGACCATCACAAGACAAAGGTTCAGCATTAACATGATCTTGCTGGAGAGTGTAATCTTTATTTTCAGCATGAGAGTTTTTAGACAAGACATGCTCATAGTATCTTCGTTTATAATCAGCACGGAAAGATTTCTCTTCCTCAATAGAAGTAGATGTATCATATTGTTCACAACAAATATCATAATTTCTCTCAAAATCAGAATCATATGGATCACCATCACAATCTATCCAATAGGATGACCCTTTAGTAAGCCTAAGCACACGATGAGGAGGACTCTTAGGAATAGAGTTGCCATAAGTATTGCTACATTGTCCATCATCATAGTCATCATAGTCATCAAAGGTAGGTGTGTCACTCTTTGTGGAAGAGACATCACAAAGACTATCACGTTGCTCTTTATGGTATGTCTTCTAAAGAGAAGTAAGACTCTTGGGAGAAGTAGAAGAGGAACGAGATCTTGAAGAAGAGGAAAATGAAGACCTAGTGGAAGAAGAAGACTTGGATAATGAGGAATTTGAATAATGTTTAGAAGAGTCATGATAAGATTTGGAAGATGAAGAATGTGAATAGTGTTTAGAAGAATCATGATAAGACTTAGAAGATGAAGAATGAGAATGATGTCTGGAAGAGTCATGATAAGACTTGGAAGGTGAAGAAGAATGAGAAGATTTAGATGATGAAGAATGTTTGGAAGAAGAAGATCGTGATATGATCATGTTTATGATTCTAGAAAAGGCATCTGATTTAATCATCTTTTCTTTTATTTTTGCTATAAATTCATCACTCATGAAAATTTTGGAGGAACAACACTTTTCGAATATGTCAATGAGCTCAAGATCATCTATTCTTAATAAAGGTTCCAAAACCAGATAGTCAAGATTCATGGTTATAGAAAAGGAGGAATCAAGCATGGAAGAAATGAATAGATGAATAGAAGAAGGTAGATTAGATAGTAAGAGGAAAAGAATCAAGAAGAAGAAGAAGAAGAAGAAGAAGAAGAAGAAGAAGAATTTCCCATGGGAATAGAAGACTTTAGAAGAACATGGGAAATGGAGAAGAAAGAAGAAGACTAAGAGCCATCTTGTGCAATTGATACCATAACGTTCATTGAGATGTTGACCAACATGACAACACCTAGGATCTAAGATCTGGACTGACCAAGGAAGACTGAAAATAGAAGACCCTTGGTAATAGGATGACCTCACAAAATGTCAACACCAAACTAGGATAATCAAAGTTCTCTATTGTCCAAAGAGAAATGAAAAGATAGAAGCAGGGGCTTTACCAACACTGTCAAAGAGGTGCTTCAAATCAAAGGGTGACTACCCTTGCACTTTTGAACTAGGAGGTTGGGCTAGGCCAAAATATAATTGAAATTGAGATTAAATGAAAATTATTTGGACAATAAGAGTACGAGAATTTCCCAAGAATGTAGCTCACAATTCTAGAGATAAAATTTCTCACCAAGAACAACCTTCTAATGCGATATTTCTCTTTGGATAATGTGATACTGATGTTGATCTTGACCAATTTGTGCAAAATTTTGAGTTTTTAAAGTCTAATTTCAAGTTTCCGAATGTGAGGGTGAAAATGTCTGATTTCAATTACAAATTCAACAGCATTTGGACAAGTTTGCAAACAGTAGAGGATCAAACATGTCTTCAAACACTTGAAACAAGGGCAAAAGCAACCTTGCCAAGACAAACACTTATGATATCAAAAATAAAATTGCACCCTATGAAAGCTACCGATTGTTTGTATGTTGAGAACGTTTACACTGGTATCACACAATCGAAGACACTTCAAGCAATATCTACCTACAAGACAAGGCTCAATACTTACCAACTTAGCCCACAACTTGATGCCCCCTTGCCTCACACCAAGTGGTTACCCACAAGAGATATTGGCTTTGTCGTGGAAGTGTCAAATGACACAACCAAAGGGACACATATGATGAGTATCTTAAGGTGATCCGGGTAAACCACTTGGATCAATCCTTGCACTAAGAAGATAAGCGGCTAAAAAAGGGTGGCTTCTATCTAATGGTTCTTAATAAGGATTTCCGTTCACAACACCCCTCTTGCTCCTCATAAAGGACTAGGACCTTGCGGCCTCAAGAGTACCTTAAGCATTCTTGTCCAATGTTTTCCTCATGGTCGCAATCCCATGAGCTACTCACATCAAACGAAGATAAGTGTTATGTCTATCAAGGTTTTTGGTGTCCTTGATAGCCTTGAGATTATAGTGAGTTGGAATCACTTGCCACCAAGGAGAATGATGACAAGGTTGTCCCCACTTGAGTCATTCCTCTTGATTGCTCAAGAGCAGGCCCGCTAAAGGATTCCTAAACTAAACAAAAATAGATCAAATCTTGAGGTTCAAGGTTTTTGATTCACCACAAGGGTGAAGAGCATACTCCCCTATCTCAAGAATCTCTCCCAAACATGCCAAGCAAAGAGATCAATTACCCCCTTGCTTCCAAAACTTTAAGATGGGTCAAGATTTTCTGATTCACCTAAGGGTGAAGAGCATACTTCTCCTACCACCTCAAGATCCCTTTCACAAGGTATTAAGATTCCTAATACAATTAGTAAATGCCACAAATGAAAGGAAAGTAAATAACAAGCAAGAAATGAAATTTTATTTTTATTTTTATGCTTGGGCAGCCCTGCAAAAACTGTTAGTAGCCCTCTTTGACATGTGTTTTTAGCAATTTTCAAGCAAAGGAGAGCACCTACAAACACAACTTGTTAGACCCACAATGTTAGCAAAGTCAAAATCCAAATGTAAATGTGCAATAATCTGATGGATTCAAGCTAAAGGATGCATGTTAGACCTATCTAAACAAAGCAAAACAAAATATCAAGCTAAAATAATCAAATTCGGACAAGAAAACTGAAAACGCAAGTCTCTGCCAGACCACCAAAAATGTACACACTAAAAAGGTGCACTTCTATGAACCATTACATGCAAGGTTACTCAAGAATGAGGCCTCACAAAGCGGCTCATAGCTCTCTATGCATGGAGTTGCAAGGGACTATGAGTTTTGCTCTCAGCTAGAGCTACAAGAAGGTGACCTTGCTAGTCAACCATACAATGAGAGATTCAAGTGAAGACAAGGGCAAGAGTGCCAATGTCTCGAAGAATCTAGATGGAAATGAAATGCAAATGCAACTAGTATGAATGTGCAAGACTAATCTATCAAATGAAGTGCAAACTAAACTATGAAAAGAAGTACAATAGATTCCAAGCCCCTAATTAAGCTATGTGAGATCTATTCTATTACATAAAAGGAAATCTAATCTATGATGCCATTATTATGCAACTATGAAAGAAAATATGCAACTAAATGATGAAAGCAACAAGTCTTCAATGTCTTCAAACTCCAAATGCACCTAAAACCTGCAGCATAACATTAGCATAAAACATGGATATGCAAATGAAGGAGAGAGCTCTCCTTTTATAAGAAATGAGGTGAAATGGACCATGGAGATTAAGAGGCAAAAAGACTTAATCAGCAGTGGAGCTTGAAAGAGGAGCAATCCATGTGCACAAGTATCCTCCAATGAGAGTGAAGTGTTGACTTTTGAGCCTCATGTGAGATAAAAAAGTGCTTTTTCCCTTTTTATAAAATATGAATAATACTTTATTTGTGCAACTTAGGATAAGAGGAAAGTGGGGGCTTTTTTATTTAATTAAAAGGGGAGGAAATATTCTTTTTAATGAAATAAAGACTTAGGATAAATGGTTAGCCCATAGGATAAAAATCCAATATATGATCGAAATTAGGATTTGATCAAGAAATTGATATTGTTGAAAATATTGATTATTGATCAAAATGATTCAGGATTGATAAATCGAATAAATGGGGCCCAAAGTTTAGGCGACCATTTTTGGGTGCATACAAGAAGCAAGTTGATAACTCTGCGGATTATGAATAAGGATATAGAAAAGGCATTTGAGAAGGTTTTTTTAGAAAGACGCATGTATCCATCTTCAGTGCATGCAACCCAAGTTCTCTCTAAGCAAGAAAAAGCATCTGAGATTCCTAATGCACCAATGATAGGCCCACAAGATTTTGTGCCTAGGCTTGAGACAAAAGATGACACTATCATAATTGATAATGTTGAAATATCAATGGTGGCCATAGATAAAGACCTAGATAAGTTTGAGGAAGCCTTTGTGAGCACAGAAGAGGCTGAGATACTATGTGGTGATGAAACACCTATGAAACAAGAAGAAGTTCAGATTGAAGACATAACTGGACAAGAAGAAGAGGAGAAAGAAGAAGAAGATAAGAAAGATGAACCTACAGATGAGCCCTCTGTTGAAATACCTATGAAGGTAAAAACTAAAGTAATAGACAACACACCTCTTACCCCTAATCCCTCAATGTCATTTTTGTCAAGTTTGACCCCTGACACAACAAGTCTAGATTCATGAGGAGAAGAAGACTTGATAAATATTAGTGTGTTAGCAATGGAAAAAGAAAAGGAGAAACAAGTAATGAGAAATCCATTATTTTTTGAATCAATAAGCATACTAAACAACCTACTACCTAAGGAAAAGAATGTAATAAAATTTCATTCAGTGGATGATGTAAGCAGCATCCTATCAAGTTTTAAAGAAAACGTCTCAAGCCTAAAAGAATTAGCATCCAAGGTTGCAGAAGAAAAATATCTTAAGAAGAGGATAAGTGAATTGATAATTAACTTCACACTTGACCTTAGCTCTTTAAAGTTTTTTCAAGCTTTGTTGAAAGACTTAGAAGCTAAAGGAAGGAAAATAATAGCTGATTGTATGAATAAAGATAAATTTAATTCAGACCTTTCCAAGAAGATTCAGGAAGTTGAATTTATGATAGAAGTAGTAAGGAAATTAGTAGAAGATCCCTCCACAGATATAAATATGTGTAATAATGTCTACCAAGGTCAATTGGATAAAATTGAGAAGCCTGAGCAAGAAATGGTTAAGATAAGGGCTAGGAAAGCACAGTTGAGGCATGCACTTGTGCCCTCTTTAGATGTGTTGAATTAGAATATCAAGGAGATAGATGCCACAATGGTGACATATGATCAATGTCTAAGTTTAGATTTGGAGAAGATGGAGAAGCTAACTTATGAACTATGTGCCCATCTCCAGATAGTAGATGCACTGAAGGCATTTTGGCAGTAAGAAATTGCAAACCTTCAGATTGCATACCCAGATGTACTCACTGTGTAAGTACTCGAAGTTTCATTTTTGAGCACTTTTGTCATTAATGTCAAAGGGGGAGTAGAGAAATATGGGAGAACATGGAATAGCGTATATGATGTAAAGGGGAGTAGAGTATATAGTAGAAGGGAGATATAAGATAGAGTATATGATAAGGATATATGTTAGAAAGTTGTTTGAAAGTTTTTATAAAGATGTAGTTTAGCAACTTCGCCATATTCCTTTATTTCCATTAAAGGGTGAGATTGTTGGAAAGTTGACTATATTGGTGTATATGACTAAGATCCAGTGTTGTCATTATGGAAAAAAAGCCATATGAAGTTTTGGAGTCAGTGCATAACTTAGAAGATTAGAAAAATGGCTAAGTATGGAAGACAAGACAGTCAATAAAGCACCTAAGGAACAAAGCATCAGCACACATGTGTATGATCAAATTTAGGTATGCATCCTTGAAGATAATCTTTTGGATATGTTATTAAGCTATGGTTAAGAATGCATGATCATATGAGTTAGTGTGATGAAGTTACAGCAAGTTGAAGTGACACAGACAGTAAGTGGTAGAGCATAACAGAGCATGGAGCTGACTATTAGTATTTTGGTTTGCCCGTATAATATTGTTTTGTAAAGGCTATGCACCTATTGTATTTATTTTATAGGCATGTTAATATCAATGTATGTAAACACGCTTGAGCCAATTCATTCGGAAGCATTGTATGTAATAGGTTATAGGTCGACTTAGTGAATAGTTTTATTTGCGCATATAAATAAGGCATGCGCCTTTGTATTTAGATATGATATAATATATAGAGTTGATAGAAGAAGAGAAGAAGTATGCAAAGAGTATTCAAAATGATATAGAGCTTTACAAGAGGTTAAAGCATCAGTGCACAAAAGGAACTGATCAAACAAGCAGTGTCATAACAATAGTTCACCATTGTAGATATAGTGTGTATCTGATATCCAGGAGGTTGTAGCCTTCTCTATTGAGCAGTGAGCTCTAGCAGTGATCCAACCACCCCTAAAAGGGTTTGTTACTAAAGAATCCTAACAAGGTCCGACCCTTGACAAGGTCATTATACTTAAGCATTGTAATGACAGCTCATGTATCATCTTAAAATGGAAGCACTTCCATGTTAAGAGTGTTTAGCCCTTTGAGTGAGTGGTCTGGGGTCATGTCAAGTTCCTTGATCAGGTCTTTGCATGAATTTGTCTTTCTCCCCCCGTTCTGCTTCTCTCTCCACCTATTTTCACTATCTTTTTGCATTTCCTAGCATTCTGGATTGAGGTCCTGAGGTTTTTGACCTCAAGGTCAAAGATGACCTTGAGGGTTAAAGATGACCTTGACCCTAACCTAGTTCAGGGACCTCGACCCTAACCTAAGGTGGGGTCTACCTTGTCCTTGACCTAGGGTTCAAATTTCAAGGTCCCGTGATTTGCAGATGTCGGGTTTTAGAAATATTTGTTTTTCTGCTTTCGGGTCAACTGTTTTGGTCTCCGAAATAGTAAATCCTTAAATTGCATTTAATTTGGGTCCATTTCTAGGGTTTAAGGTTAATTGGGATTTAATTCTCCAATATTAGCCTCTCTAGAAGTTTGTGCCCTAGATCACTATAAAAGGAAGCCTTCCTCTCTCATTTTCATCATCAAGTTTTGTGAGAACATCACTTTTTGCAATCAATTATTCATGAGCATCCACAATCTCTCAAGAAAGATCAAGCAAGCATTTCATCAAGCATTTTCAAGGAAGCATTCAAGCCCTCTTCTCCATTCAAGTTCTCCATTGAAGATCAAGGATTCAAGCATTCAAGCCTTTGAAGGGATTTGGTTCAAGCATACAAGATTCATCATTCAAACCCTAGATCTAGCCATCATGATGGTGTGATCTTCCTTCAAGATCCTTTTTTCATCTTCTAGCTCCATTCATTCTTCTATCAAGGTGGATTCCAAGCATAAAATCATTGAGTTTTTGGATTTACATTCATGGTTTTGATTTACATTTTCCATTGTTGTGTTCAAGCTTTCATATCAACATACTTGTTTACATTTGAAATACAATTGCATATCTATTGAATTGCATAGCTTCATTATTAGATCTACTTCTACTACTTGCTAGCATTCTCAATTTCAATTTCATTATTAAGGTTGATTCCAAACCGGGGTTTAACCAAGGCAAACCCCTCATCCAAACAACAAAAACACCCTTTTTCTTGTAGGTACAGGTGTAGGACTATGGAACAAAGCTTGGATCTAGATACCCTTTTTGATGAACTTTCAAGATCTGCAAACAAAGTTGAAGATGACCTTTAGAATTCTGAAGTAGCCTTTAACCTTTTATCAAGGTAAAAGACTATTTGCTTCCAGAAAGACAAAAATTTTCTAGGTTTTCTCCGTCTTGGCATTTCCAGTCTGGAACAGGTTGCAAAATTGCTCGAAACTGCACACAGACATCAGAACTTACCATTTTCCAGATCTACCCTATTTTGAGGTTAGTATTTGCATTTCTATTTTGCTTCCTTTGCATGTTCACAATATTTTCCATCACACATATCCCTCCACTACATTTTTAATCTATCCAATAAGGTGAACCCTAATATAACCTTATTCATTTTGGTGAACCCGACGAGCTTACTCTCTTTCTTTTTGGTGTTATATTTCCCTTTAAGATTAGATTTAGTTTATGCTCTTGCATTTTAAAATACAAAAATACAAAAAAAATCTATATATTCAATAAAATATACAAAAACATTTCTTGTATTTTCATTTACTATGAAGATTCTTAAGATGCTTTGGTGTGTGGTCATGTTCTTTATTACCCTTCTTTTAGCATCTCTTTACCATACCTATGATGTTTATGAGATTATCATTCACTTTATTATGTTGATGATCCTTCATTTTTCTCTTACCTATGCTTTTGTGAGATTGACCGATACTGGTTTTCCTACATTTAAAACTTTCATTAAAGATTCATGTGGTAGTCTTATTACTCTTTTGGATTATGTGAAGAATTTGGTAGATGATACACCATCTCCTCATCTTCCTAATCTTCCTAATCCTATCAATCCTAATCCGATTCCTAATCTTCCTATTCCTAATCTAATATCTAATTATTCATCTGCTATCCCTAGTTCTTCCTGTACTTATGATGGAATTCAAGCTATAGTTCAGGATGTAGATGTGCAAGACTTCTTTGATTTACCTTCTCCTCCCATTCATGATGATATTAAAGGAAAGGGTAAAGAAAATTCTTCAAAACCTATTATATTATCTTATACAACCTTTACTCATGAACATAATAAACAATCACCTCCTGTAGAAGCTTTACATAATATGTACACTACCAAATATAATATGGTGACTAAACAAGGTTATAAAGGTTTAGGTCTTGGAGTTAATGAGCATGGTATTAGGTTCCTAGTTCATATACCCCCTAAACTGGATATGTATGGTGTTGGTTGTTCAAAATCTCAAGTCAAGGTAGGTGATGTTAATCATCCTCTTCACATTCTTCTCCCCACACCTATCTTAGATAATCCTAATGTTCGTCAAGAAGTGGCTAAGGAGGTATACATTGAGTTAATGAATTCCAAGAAAGAAATCTTTAGACCTATGCGGATAGATGCTTTATACAAATATAAATGTCCTTTTCATTATAGTAATACACATTTACTTGATGATTGTAAACATTTCAAGTTATATGTTAGAGAAAGAGCTACTTTAGGAATTATATCTCACTCTCATGCAGTTTTACAATTCCTTCATAATTTTGATATAGGGGATTCCCCTCATTCTGATATAATGTAGATTTCTTTCCCTCTTGTCTCATGACTAGGGGGCAAGAGGTGTATTTTCATCCAGTCTCCTAGGATCCATTAGGCTTTCAACATATATTGTGCCTTGATCTTAATTGGTATTCTTTCTCTCCTATCTTTCTATGGTTTTGCATTATGCTTCTAATTATCCATAGATCCCATTCAAGATATCTTTTCTAAAACATTTTTTTTGCAAAGGTACCCCTTGTCTCTATCCTTGGGGGGCAAGGTTCTTTTTTTCTCTCTCTTTATCTAGGGAACTGCTTTCCTTAGCTTAATGGTCTTTGTTTATATTGCAATATTATTTCATCATATTGACAGATGTTTTGACTATGGATAACCTTATTATATGAGAAGTTGTTGTCCTAAGTCATCACTTCTTCTCTATGTTGAAAATTATGTTCTTTATAAACTCTCATCCTTGCTTTGGTGTTAGAGTCATTTCCCTCATTCCAAATATTCCTCTTCCTCTTTCTTGCAGGGGGCTTGATGATTGAATCTTTGTTCCCATTGCTCAAAGATGATATTTTATCTAAAGCACTCTTCTTTGGTGGGGGTCTTGTTGATAAGATCTCTTTCTTTGAGGATCCTTTTTCCATCAGTGACATATTCTTTTCACGATTATCTATGCTCTTGGATGTTGGGATCACTATCCCTTGCTAAGAATATGGTATATATTATTGTAAACAGGATATCTCCTTGCATTGTGAAATAGGTATCCTCTTCCTCTTTATTATCATGTCTAGTAGACTACCATGATAAGGAGGGGGGCATATATAGGGTCTCCCTTGTACTATAGTTTTTATTTTTACATGCTAAATCTTGGAAGGTAACGCACATAAGTTGCTAAATCCTGAAAAGACATGCATGTATATGCTAAATCTTCTGAAGGTAACGCACATAAGTTGCTAAATCCTGAGGAGACACACATTTTTCAATTTTCAATATGCTAAATCTTGGAAGGTAACGCACATAAGTTGCTAAATCCTAAAAAGACACGCGTTTATATGCTAAATATTCCAAAGGTAATGCACATAAGTTGCTAAATCTTGAGGAGACATGTATTTCATATTCATAGCGATACAAGAAGGTGGATCTATGGGTATTCCAAAAGTCATCATAAGACACATTACAATTGCAAGCATAGTTTATGAGTGAAATATCAGGTTTGGCCACCTGTTTGGCTCTCCCTCCCTTGGTGATTCATGATAAGGTGGGCATCTTATTGGGTGAGGTAATCACTCTTTTCCCTTTCTCTATTTTCACTTTCATGCTAGTAGGACTAGATCATGAAGCTATGTTATTTATAGTGTTTCTCTTGTCTTTCTTATGTAATCATTTATGCTTTTATGATAGCTTTCCAAATATGATATTAGTATGAGAAATATTTCTTATTAGGGTTTCTTATGCTAGTTGATTTGGGTTTGTTTAGTACTAACCCCTCTTTTGTGTTGTTTTGATTTTCTTTTTGCACCCTCGTTCATGTATGTTGAGTTATAATTCTTAGCTTGGGGGCTTGTGTCCTTAGCTAAGTGTCATCCTATCTCATTGTGAATCCACTTGGATCTCTTATTTCTTCTCCTTTACCAAGAGTTTGCATTGAATCCATACTCTTGCTAAAGTGGGGGCTTAATGTATCATCTTAAAATGGAAGCACTTCCATGTTAAGAGTGTTTAGCCCTCCGAGTGAGTGGTTTTTGGTCATGTCAAGTGCCTTGATCGGGTCTTTACATGAATCTGGCTTTCTCCCCCCATTTTGCTTCTCTATCCACCTGTTTTCACTATCTTTCTGCATTTCCTAGCATTCTGGATTGAGGTCCTAAGGTTTTTGACCTCAAGGTCAAAGATGACCTTGACCCTGACCTAGGGCAGGGCCTACCTCATCCTTGACCCAAGGTTCAAATTTCAAGGTCGCATGATTTTCAGATGTCAGGTTTTGGAAAGATATGTTTTCCCACTTTCGAGTCGGCTATTTTGGTCTCTGAAATGGTAAATCCTTAAATTGCATTTAATTTGGGTCCATTTCTAGGGGTTAAGGTTAATTGGGATTTAATTCTCCAATGTTAGCCTCTCTAGAAGTTTGTGCCCTAGATCACTCTAAAAGGAAGCCTTCCTCTCTCATTTTCATAATCAAGTTTTGTGAGAACATCACTTTTTGCAATCAATTATTCATGAGCATCCACAATCTCTCAAGAAAGATCAAGCAAGCATTTCATAAGGCATTTTCAAGGAAGCATTTAAGTCCTCTTCTCCATTGAAGATCAAGGATTCAAGCATTCAAGCCTTTGAAGGGATTTGGTTCAAGCATACAAGATTCATCTTTCAAACCCTAGATCTAGCCATCATGATGGTGTGATCTTCCTTCAAGATCCTTTTTTCATCTTCTAGCTCCATTCATTCTTCTATCAAGGTGGATTCCAAGCATACAATCATGGAAGTTTTGGATTTACATTCATGGTTTTGATTTACATTTGCCATTGTTGTGTTCAAGCTTTCATATCAACATACTTGTTTACATTTGAAATACAATTGCATATCTATTGAATTGCATAGCTTCATTGTTATATCTACTTCTACTACTTGCTAGCATTCTCAATTTCAATTTCAATATTAAGGCTAATTCCAAACTGGGGTTTGACCAAGGCAAACCCCTCATCCAAACAACAAAAAACCCTTTTTTCTTATAGGTACAGGTGTAAGACTGCGGATTGGAGCTTGGATCTAGATACCCTTTTCGGCGAACATTTGAGATCCGCGAACAAAGTTGAAGATGACCTTTAGAATTCTAAAGTAGCCTTTGACCTTTTATCAGGGTCAAAGACTACATGCTTCCAGAAAGACAAAAGTTTTTTGGGTTTTCTCCGTCTCAGCATTTCCAATCCGATATAGGTTGTAGAATTACCTGAAATTGTACACAGACATCAGAAATTAGTATTTTCCAGATCTGCCCTATTTTAAAGTTAGTATTTGCATTTCTATTTTTCTTCCTTTGCATGTTCACAATATTTTCCATCACACATATCTCTCCACTACATTTTCAATCTATCCAATAAGGTGAATCCTAATATAACCTTATTAAGCTCCTAACAAGGCTAAGGAACATTAACAGGTTCATAATACACAAGTACAATTATTAGTGGGTATTAATTCCCACTAAGGTTTTTCCTTTGGCCAAGGTTTCCCTATAATCATATCTGGTGTTATGTGTTATATTTGTTTACTTTACTTGCATTGTTATTCAATCATCAATTGAGTTAAGTTTCAAGATATCAAAAATTAATATTGTAGAACAATGATTCACCCGCCCCCCCCCCCTCCCTCTTAGTGTTCCCATTCCTAATAGTATGTCATACCTTTCTATACATTACTCACTATATTTTCTCCCTATGTTACTCATGTCATTCCCCTTTAAGTCATTTCATTTCCCCCTTTATGTTATTCTTGTCATGGCATGTCATTTCTCCCTTGTTTTTGTCACTTGAAGTTGCTGGGGTGTAGGGGTGAGAAAATACTTATACAAAATGGCTTATGGATCTACATTATCATACCTAAGGTATTGTCCCATCCTAACTTGACAGATTCCAAATCTTGTATCTTTATTTCTAGCTAGGAAGATAGATCAACTAAACTCTCAACAATAGAGAGATGAGGATCTCTCTGTACTAACTCCTTTGTCGTTGCTAATTCTTTCTACATAACCTCCAGATCAGGTGTTAACATTGTCTGTATATAAATTAGCTTGGCTCTTATCTACCCATCATTAGCCATCAACTCAGCTAATCTCCTGTGTGCATGAAGTAACCTTGTGAAATGAATGGAGTTGGAGTTTGCATCCATGTTTAGTGAATGACAAGTAGACTTCAAGTCTAGTTGCAGTTTATCAATCAATTCTTGATTATCCTTAGTGAAATTTTCTACATTACATAGCTTCTTATATAGAGAATGAACATTTTCACAACCTCTTCTAAATTAGTCACTAAGGCAAAAAGTTCTACCTATTTTACTGTTATCTCGGTTGAGACCTTTTCAAGTACCTTAGTCTCATACTTTCCTTCGAACCACTGCATAAGTTTCTCATTTGCTTCACTATATCACTATTCACCTTCTTAACAAATTGAACTATTTGTTCTAAACTAGGTGTAGTATCATTCACATCATCCATTTCAAAGGCTTCTATAAATATACCTTTGATTTCATGTAAAACTTGTTTTTGTTGATGCTCTCTTCTTAACTCTTCTTTCTTACTTCTCTTCATCAAAAGATCTTGCAAAATTTGCATCTGCTAAGTCAAGTTATCAGTGTCCCACTTTGGAATCACTATAAATTCATCAAGTGTAACTTGTGTCCTTAGAGTTTTCTCCTTTATATTCTGAGTTTTCTTCTTAGGTGTATTTCCACTTGACATCTGTATTAAAGCTTTAATAGCCTCATGTTCCTTAGGCTCTGTATTCTCCTCGGTTTCTTCCTTCTCAGTCTTCTTTTTTTCCTCCATATGAGGACCTTTCATTACTAATGTAGACTTATCTTCTTGATCTTTTAGGCTCTCCTCTCCTTGGTCTTTCTTATCCTCCTCGGCAAACGTATTCTCAATTTTTATTGTTGGCTTGCCCTATTTCTCAGCACTTGCACTATGTAACACTTTCTACTCAACTGTGACCATTGAAGGTGCATTTTCTATAGTTAAAGTACCTTCAATCCATGTATAATCATGCACCTTTATAAGAATGAGATTGGTACTTAGTAGAGGGTGACCAGAAGTTGCCTCGATAAGAAGTTGACTCTTTATCTCTTCCTCTGTCAATGCATTGGTTTTAACTGGTGTGTCCTCAAGAATATCCTCTATTATGACCATATCTTGTGATCCACTTACTTCTAACTTATGTCCTTCTTCTTCTAGATTATGAGGCCTAGCAATGTCTTCCTTATTATCCAGTTACACTTGGTTGGATGTACCTTCACCTGGTTATGGACTCTTCTCAATTAATTGTCAAAAAATAATATTCCACATTATTTTACTTTTCTCAACAACTACTTCAACCTTGTGTTTCAAAATGGAATAGGCCATTAGCTTGGGTAAAAACCTATTTTTCTACTACTCCATATATTTTTTTATTTGTTTTGGTGAGAGATCAGGCATGAACTTAGCTAGTGTACTTTCCCTTATCTATTTTTATGTCATGATGACATACTACCATTTCTGATCAATTATGTTATATAGTTCTTCAGGGATGAGATTCCCAATCTTTAGAGGTGTCATCTTAAAAGTGCATATCATTTCTAGCATAGCCTCCTCAAATTTTTCTTTTTCATCATTATTTAGTTTTTCAAAATTTATTTGTTTGAAACCTGCTAATCTAGCAGTGTAGGATTTGAGCAATACAAATCCACAAAACTCGAAGATCACTTGCATACAAAAACCTGTTACAAGGAAGTAGAGACAAGAAGAGGGCAAGGGATTGACTCAAAAATATGAAGAAGAAAATATCCTCAATTAATGAATGAATAATAGTGTACAATGGATCATCCATATAAAGGAGATCCAAGGCCTTGAAAAGGCAAACCTAAAAAGCAGAAGTGCATGTAATAATCAGTTAAACTATTACAAGACTAATGCATGCAAAAAACAACTGATGCATAACTAGTGCATGAGTCAACTAAAGAAAACTGATGCATAACTAGTGCATGATTTGACTAAAGCAAAGAGTTGATATCTTAAGAAGGGAGTAAAATATTAATAAAATTAATAATTTACTCTAACACCCCCCCTTAAGATGAGCAATGATGCAGCTACAAACAATGCAAGAAGAAAGCAAAGGAAACTAAAATGCTGAAAGTAGAAATGGGTCCTAGCAACATGGCCTAATGAGGTACCCAGTACAACCAAATCTCTATAAAATGGATAAATAGAGAAAACCCATTGGAAAAAACCCTACTCCAAAAAGAGATAGAAAAATGCAGAAGACATAGAAATGACTTCAAGAGACTCTCTCAAAGCCATATGTACAATGTGTGCTGCCAACCCCCCTGTGAGAGAGGATCGAGGCTCCAAAGCCCCCCCAAAATGAAAGAACCCCTGGATCAATGAACAAACCACTGTGACTCCAATGCAGAGGAGTGAAAGTTAGTGGAAATTGAAGATGAGGTGTCATTGGAAGGCCAAGCTGATGCTCAAAGGAGTAAACATGAGGATCCTGAAAGGGAATCCCCAATGTAGGTGGTGTGACACTATCATAAATGTCCTCTATAGAAACCTCAGAAAATGCACCTGGTGGCTCAATGAATGGAGCTGGAGGGTCTGGCACTGCTGATGAAGAATCCTGCTGAAGAGAAAAGACCTCAACAGGATGTGGTGTGACAGTCATAGTAGTAGTCTTAGAAACTATACAAAGGTTCAAGCGACCTGACTACACCACATGATGCTCTCTCAAAAGAGGAGAACTATTCTCTGACAATGGAGATGGGGGACCAAAATGTGAGAAAGTGTAGAGACGGGTGGAATGATCAACTATCCCTGTAGCAACAATGTCACCTGTTGCACTATCCCAAATGAAGACTGAATCTAGTGTGAACTCAATTGTCTTCCCTGACCCACTGTGTGTAATCTAATAAATCGAGAGAAGGTTTTTAGATAGAGATGGAACATACAAAACATCATGGAATGTTCCATCTTGAATGCCAATAGAACCTTTCCCGTAGACTGGCATAACAGTATTATTCCCCATAAGAATGTGAGGAATAGGAGAAGCCTCAATAGAAGAGAATATCTCTTGAGAAGATGCCATATGGTGAGAAGCACCTGAATCCAGTATCCAAGGGAACTGTGAAGGGAATGTAGCTAAAGCCTGCAATGCATGACCCTTTCCGTGATTTTTTCCAGCTGTAGGAGGTGTGGAAGAAGACTGAAAAGTAGACCCCTGTGAGGTGGAAGAGGATGGAGAGGAAATAGTGCTCTTCTGAAGAAGAGCTTGCAAATCTGCAATCTATTTCTCATAGCCATCAAATCTCTTCTGAAAATAATGTGACTCATCATGAGGTCCCTTCTGACAATAGGAACAGGTAGGTTTCTCCGTCTTCTATTTCTCCTTCTTAGAAGAAGATGGTGGGCCTGTAGTGTGCTGAGAAGAGGAATTTGATTTTTGCTTGGGCTTCGGCTTCTCCTTTTCTTTGGATGGTTGGGCAACCAATGCTTGGTTCTTTGATCCTGATAGAGAATCCAACTGATTAAGCTTGGCCTGCTCTCTAGTCAACTGATCATAGAACACCTCAAAAGTGGGCATAGTGAATGTAGGTCCCAAAGCATCCATGGTAGAATGAAAGGTAGAAGAGAAGATCTGAAAGTTCCCTCTTAGCTTTGACAGAATCAGATAAATACACTCTTTATCAGTCTTTTGCTTTCCACATCCTTGTAACAAAAATCTCTATTGTTTGAACTTCATCAAAAAGTCCTCAATGGAGGGAAAAGAATCAGGTACAATAGAGGTAAGCTCTACCTCAATCTAAAGTGCTTGAAACTCATTTACCATACCAAACAATGTGTTTATCTTGGTCCACATAGCTAGAGGGGTATTGCACCCATCAAGATGAAACTACAAGCTGTCTGATACCTATAAAGCAATCAACCCCATAGCCTCATCCATCTTGTTTCAATGTTGCATGATCTCAAAGGGCCTCTGTAATACTGGCTGCACTGCATCTAGACAAGACCAAAGCCCTTTTGAATGGAGAAGTCGTGTCATCAGGGTTTTCCATGTGTGCTAATTATGTGGGGTTTGAAGTTCTAGACAAGAAGAGGTCTCGGCCATATTTTTTAGAAGGGGTTTTGTTTTGACAAATATCTTGTTTAACTAAAAGAAATAAGAAAATAAGACCCCCCCCACAAGCCAAATATCAAACCCCCAAGCCTAAAATGATATGCTTTATCAAGAGAAGAGCAAAAAAACTTCAGATCTAAATCTTGTGAACCTTGAAAAAAATCTAATGAAAATAGGTAGAAATCTGGATAGTAATCGAGAAGATCTTTCCAACAGTTCTTCTAGATCGAAAAACGGAGCTAAAATGAGCAAATTAGCCCCCCTGGAATGGAAAAAGGATAATCTGGCTTTGACATCAAAAATAGTAAGCTAGATGGAAAAAAAATACCAGATTAAACTCCATGAGAGCGTCGGGCTCGAAACTAGCTTTCCAACGATATCTCGTTTGTCAAAAAATGATGCCTAGAGCTCCTGAAAAGCCAATTTCAGTGAAAAAGGCTCCAAATGGCAAAAAAAAGCCAAAAAAAAACATAATGTGTAGGGGTTAGCCCCTGGTCACATAGGTCTGGTGCTAAAGGGGCCAGCCACTGGCGGTCTGGGCTAGTCGCTAGTGGTCTAGCCTAGTCACTGGCGGTTAGGCTGGGCGGAGCGGCCAGAGGGCGGAGGGCGCGGTGGTGGGTGCTGTTACAGCGGAGGCGGCGGGCACTATTCTAGTGGCGGCGGTGACTGTTCCCAGCGGCAGCAGCTTTCTCTGCGGCTAGAGACTGGTGGCCGGTTGGTGGCCGCTAGGCGGCATGGGGTGGTCGCTAGGCGGCCCCTCGTAAAACCAAAAAAAAAATTTAATAATTTTTTTTGAAAAAAGATCACCGCCATACTGTACGGCTGCCTCGGGGTGCGTGCATAATTCTGGGGCAAAAAAATTTTTGCCTCCTTGCAACGTTGTCCAAATTGGGTGTGCTTTATATCAAAATAGGGGTTTATGGGCACTACAAGCTCAACAGTGAGGTCCATTTGAGCTCAAAGTGCACCAAATTTTAGGGACCCCCTAATTTCAATAAAAAAACACAAAAAAAAAAACCTTAATCTAAAACAGATGAATTTTTGATCTCTTAATTCTTCAAACAAGAACAAGCTATAGTAGATTAGGCTTTGATACCATGTAGGATTTGAGCAATACAAATCCACAAAACCCAAAGATCACCTGCATACAAAAACCTGTTACAAGGAAGTAGAGACAAGAAGAGGGCAAGGGATTGACTCAAAAATATGAAGAAGAAAATATCCTCAATTAATGAATGAATAATAGTGTACAATGGATCATCCATATAAAGGATATCAAAGGCCTTGAAAAGGCAAACCTAAAAAGTAGAAGTGCATGTAATAATCAGTTAAACTATTACAAGACTAATGCATGCAAAAAACAACTGATGCATAACTAGTGCATGAGTCAACTAAAGCAAATTGATGCATAACTAGTGCATGAGTTGACTAAAGCAAAGATTTGATATCTTAAGAAGGGATTAAAATATTAATAAAATTAATAATTTACTCTAACAAGCAGTGCTTTTGATATTGTGGCATATTTCATCCACAATCATTTGATGTCTATGAGATGCCATTTTCAACTTTTTATTTTCATATGTATATGTCTCTTCATCATCATCATCCTTATCCAAGACTAACTTCCTTCTTGGTTGCTTATGGGGGTGACTCAACACAAGTTTGTTTTGAACTAGTTTTTTTTTACTTGACCCTTCCCCTTATGTTTTCTTTGTTGGTGTATTTCTCTAGGGCTTGATGGTTGTAGTATTAGAAGCTACCCTAGTTCTCAGTCTAAATGTTGTAGGAGGAGTGGGATTTTTTTTTCAATTTTCTTTTGCTAGGCTCGGTAACTGATACTTCCTTGCCCTTATTTAGAATTCTAGTGTCCTCCTCACCACTTCCTTTAGACTCACTAGATTTATCTTCTCCTATCCCTTGTGTTAGTTCAAGAGGTGCATTTTCCTCTTCACCTTCTCCTAGCATCTTCTCTAGGTTCTTAACTATAGTCTTTCTCTTTCTCTTAAGGGTTGCAGACTTTAACCCCATAGTTATTTTTGACTTGGATTCTTCATAGTTTCCAAAAGGTTTCACTTTCCTATCTATCTCCTCTACTAGTAAAGAGGTTATTGTTGCTAATGTTTTATCTACATTAACCTCATAAGGTAATGTTCTTAGCCATGCTACTCTAGGCATAATAGCCTAAACATAGGTATGGTTGGTATACACTAGAAAGCACATGTCATTGTAGTGCTTATCTACTAGGGATACAGGGATTCTACTCCTCTTTCTCATTTTCTTCTTGAATTCCACAAAGTAGCTATCCATAACACTCAAAATTTTCTCCTAATTGATGAATGAATTCATTTATCTATTGGGATTTTGGTCAATCCTTACTCCATACAACATCTCTAGTTGTAGGAAAATTATTCTAAAGATAGAAGAATAAACAAATGATTAGAGAACCAAACTTACACATAGAGTTCTTGTCCTTCCTAATTGAAGTTAGGTTCTTAGCAAGCTAGGTCAACTTCATCTCGGCAAGATCATAAGTGTGATCTTTCTTTACCATCTTCCATGCTTGATCGACTGCAATGCAGGGAAGACTATCTAACCTGCTTGACTAATAGAATTTATGAGCAATAACTCTCACTGCAAAATCTATTTCCAGATCTATGATTGTGGATATTGTCATTCCTCTCTTAATCCACACTGCTTAAGTGTTTTCTTGAATTATTTCTTTACTCTGGCATCTCATTATTTTCTTCCCAGTAAGAAACGGATAATCGGTGACCCGGTGAATCATATCCTTGGTGATCTTGACCAGCCCATTTTCCAACCATATCTTCATGTCATAAACTCTACTTAATACAATCTTGATCCATTCAACATTAAAATTTCATGGGAAATCTTGGGCATGTACTAACCCATCCTTGGCAACATGTTGATGATCTGCCTTCAACAATCCATTGATACATAACTTGTTGCATGCTTTCCTCAGCTAATAGTCTCTAATTTCCCCAATTTTACACATATAGCATGAACGCACATAATGAATCATTAAGACCTTAGGTGTAATTGATGATAGGGCACCTATGAGATCTCCCTTCATCGCACTTTTCAAAACAGCTTGAAATTTAGGCAGCTTACATGCATCACTCCTCACAAGTTGAACATTCAACAATTCTTGTCCTTGCTTCTTAGCTGTTGCAGCTGAAGTAGATGCCATATATCTAAATTTAGGGTTCAAATTACAAGTTCAAGTTACTCGTTAATACCTTGATTCAACAGTCCTTCACAATGTTTGTCGATGACACACTGTAAAGATCTTCGCAAACTTAGCTTAGCACAAATAGCACTTGTTAATCACCTTAAAATCACTAAAAATTCTCAAATCACTAGATAAAAATAAAAAAATGGAAATAATTTTCTTTATAGACTCCAAACAGTTAGATTAGGGCTTCATTAAATGATCCATATATTTTGTAGGTGAGTATAGTTGTCGCATCCTTCTCATGTCGACTTAGCTACCATATACTCAGTTAATACTACCATTTAGTTTTGGCTCGATAGATATCACATCTCAGCTATCATAGGAGCTCGACACACACTGAGTGACTTGGTCAATATGGACTTAAATATTGATGTCTGGCATCAATCATGCAATTTTACTCTTTTCTCAAATTTGACCTAATGCATCTTAATTTATGTAGATATGGACTTTAATCATCTCAAATGTTAAGAACTAATGTAAAATATGACATTAGAAAGTTAAGTTCCTCACATACCTTATTTTCTTAGTTTGAAGTAGTGTGATCACCTGATCCATTAGATTGGGTGACCTTGGGTTCACTAGCTCCACTACTGTTTGCTTCCTCTTTCTTTTTCCATGTCTTATTCATCTAGTTCCTTATTTGTTCAACAATTTCTTCATTCCTGAATTGTTCATTTCTCTATGCATGTGCTCTGTAGTCTCTTTTTATGTGACCAATCTTGTGGCATTTGTAATAGACCAGACTTCCACTCATCCAATGTTTGGATTTACCTCCAAAATGTGTCTTCACATAGTTCTCTCCAATATGACCATATTCTCCATAATAATGATAACTATACTATGTATTGTAGTCCCAATTAAATGTGTTACCCTTCCTAGGTGCTTTAGTCTACTTATTGGATGTCCACTTAGCTTTGGATCCACATTCTTGTACTCTTTGACCATATTTCTGATAGTTAAAACAATGTCCTTTAAATCTAGGTGTAGTAGGTATATTACTGACCTTTTACCTACATTCATGTGCCTAATGTCCGTGTTTCTTACAATTAAAATAATTTCCATTGAAATTTGATTTAGGATTGGACTTACCACTCTTTCTTTTGTAGATTTTTGTTGTGTGTTCTAGCTTTCCACAATGATGGCATGTAGGTTTGTTCTTCTTTGACTTAGCATTCCTTTGTTCTCCATTCTTTGATGATTCTCCTTCTTCAATGGATGATAGGTGTTCATTGTGTCCAAGTCCATAAGTATCACTGGATCTTCTTGGTGACCACAATCATTCTTCAAAGTATTTCATAGCTTCATTTGGTTTGTTCATCCTTTCATTGAGTTCCTTTTCATATCTTAGTTCATTCTTCAGTTGACTATTCTCTAATCTCATATCTGTGACTTCCATATCTTTCCTGCTCAACTCTTGATTGGCAAGTAACATTTGATTTACCATGTCTAATTGATTGTTTGTCAGCATTTTCATATCACATGTCCTTTCTTCAAGTCTTATAGACATTTGTCTTTTGTCTTCTTTAGCCATTGTCTTGTCTTCTTCAACTTTCTTTTTCTATTCAATTACTTTACATAATCTTCTTAATTGAATTTCATATTCTCTCTTCAGATTTCTGATATCTTCATTCAGTATGTTATTTCTTTCTAACAAATTTGTTATAGCTCTATCACTTTCTGTAGAACTACCATTGTCAAATATACTTTTAGTATCCTTTTCTTGATATTGTGTGTCACTTAGTTGGATTTCCAACTCTTTCCTTCTGCTTAAGGATTTCTTCAATTCTCCTCTAGCTACTTCAAGCTAGTGTAGTGCAAGATGAATGTTAATCTTCTAATTCTCTATGATCTTTCCTAACTTATAAACCTCCATCTCCAATACCTTAACTCACAAGTGATTAGACTTTTTTAAGAGACTTAGCTCTGATACCAATTGTTGGAAATATAAAATGGGAAATGAGATACTGAGAGGGAGGTGAATCAGATATCCACTACTAATTCTACTTTGACATAAATTCAACTTACATATCATAAACATGAAATTCAATACTGAAATAGATCTAATAATCTAAATCCATCCATGCAATGAAACACATAACACAAATATTTTGGTTACCCAAAAACCCTTGAAAGGCAAAACTGGGGTGGGGATGACACCCACAAATCTTCACTACTACAGTATTAAAGTTTTCCTATTAGGGCTACAATGTTTGATCATTACTAATGATCTACCCTATGAAGGGTATGCCCTGTTAAGAGATTACAAACTTATATAATCTACCTTGATTAAAGGAGTTAAAACTTACAACAAAGTAAGCACTCAGTTAAGAGATTTACATAGACTTGTGAGGACCAATTTTTTAAGAGATTTACCCTAATTCACCTATTAAAATGTATCAGTACCTAATCCTTTGGTTTGCACCATGAATGTTGATAACATATCTTCTCCTTCCAATACTTGTTTGATCTCCTCAATCAAATATAGCTCTATTATGCCCTTCACTGCTTTGCTCGATCACTCTGACCGATCTTTGCCTATATCAAAAATACTTCTATGTTATGCATACATGAGATCTCCTTCATTACATCCATTCACATACATCATTTTAGGGTTAAGATCTCATCTTATATAGACATAGGGATTAATGATTATCAATACAAGGCGTAATCAACTCCTTGATTCCCTCAACAAATGTTAAATATTATATATATGTTGGCCAAAATGGTTTACCTAAGTGTTTGTACCATTATAAACACATATGTCAAAATTGGCTTGCTCGGCATATGAAGTCTCTGATGCTCAGCATTTACTATTTTTCATATACTGGTGCTCAACACTAACTCTTCTATACAACTCAGCATAAACTACTTGGAGACTACTGAAGTACTCTGTGACCTCTAACTTTCTCGACAGTAACTACTGCTCGGTACCTATATAAAATACAAGTCTAGACATAACTCAACCTTTACAAGATGGCTTGGTCATAGTGATGACCAACCAATATTGCCTAGAAAATGACTAATTGTAAGACACTAATAGACAACAAAACTTAGGGATCAACAAATTATAAGGTGCTCAAATCCTCTGTCGAGCATATGAGAATCTTGGTCACCAAACTTGAGTAGATGAGCCTAGAAAATTCATTGTTGAGGTTGATTCAAAAAAGGAAGATGGTCCTAAGGCATCAATTGTCCCTAGAAAATGTGCACATGCAAACACTAAGAAGATGCAGGGGAAACCAAACTAGGAAATTGAAGAGCTAAAGAAGGTTACTTCCAACATGAATCAGTTGGAGTTGGAAGTTGCGGAGATGCTAAAAAATCTTTCTTGATCCTACTCTATGTAGTTATTTTTTTGTGTCTTCTTGCTGGCCTTATGTTGGCTTTTTGTTTTGTGTTGGTCTCTATCTATTTCTTTTTTTTCACCACCTTAGTCTTTTTGTAGACTCTTTGTCTAAGTATGGTTTTTTGGTGCTTTAATGATTATCTTCAATGTAATCTTAGTGTAAAGGGTTTCAGGTCCCTTCAAAACCTATTTTTACCTTAATCAAAAATAATATTTTTCTCTATTTTATGTTTGTTAGAAACTTGGGAGTTATCTCCTTAATGCTAAAATCAATTTCATCATGAAATTTGACCCTTTAAAACATCTTTCAGGATGCTTGGCTAAATGGGTTATGATGTTAAGTGAAATTTACTTAAAGTTTGTTTCTCAAAAGGCAATAAAAGGATAATCTATGACCGACCATTTTGTCGAAGCTCCTTCGCCCACTATAAATTCTACGCCCACTATAAATTCTAATCCCATAACATTCCCTAATGATTTTTTCTTGACTATTGACACCAATAATACATGGAAGTTTTAGTTTGATGGATCTAGATGTAGAACCAGCTCTAGTGCTAGTATTTTTCTTGTATCCCCTTCAAAGAAACCTATTCCTTTATCATATCATCTAAACTTCTCTTGTACCAACAACATTGTGGAATATGAAACCCTTATTACTGGATTAAAAGAAACTTTATCCCTTATGGTGAAGAATATACATATCTATGGAGATTCACAATTGATAGTGAAACAAATCAAGATAAACATTCTAAGTTGACTCAATATCATGATCTTTCCTTAAGTTTACTTAGTAACTTCTCTTCTTATTATATTTCATATTTACCTTGTAACGATAATAGACATCTAGATGCTATGGAAAGTGCAACTTCTCAAGTATCTCTTTAGAATATAATATTGAAAGCTATCAGTTTACCATACATAATCTTGTTAGTCATTCTATCTCTGATAGTACTAGTAATGGCACTTGTTTCTTTAATTTCATTTGGATGAATGGTCTTCATACATTTTTCATTATTTGTAAGATGATACTTTTCCTAAATCAGGAACAAGAAGTATTAGAGCTTGAATTTGCAAACTTTCTACAGGATACATCATTCTTTCTAATATTCTTTATAGATGCTTGTATAATTGTCTTCTACTTTGATGTCATAATAAAATTGAGATTCTGATGGATTTACAAAAGGCTCATTCTAGATCTTGTGGTGGGCATTTTGGTTGAAAATCCTTACTGAACAAGCTTCTTCATATGGGATATTATTGGAAACCATGGAGCAAGGTTATTTCACTTTTGTCAAAAGATGTCCTCAATGTCAATATCACAACAATCACATCCATGTTCTTGCACATGAGCTCCACTCTCAGGTAGATTCATGGCCTTTTAATCTTTGGGGCCTAGAAATCATTGGAAAAATATCACCTCCTTCTCAAGGACATACATCATTACTGTCACATATTCCTTTACTAAATAGGTAGAGGTGGTTCCTCTTCGTTCTACTACAACTAATTTTATTTGTAACTTCCTCTTAGAAAATACATGTATTGGGGAAATGATATCATATCCTATTACACAAGAAGGGAGAATACCAAGTGCCTACCACCAAAGGAGGCTCAATTAACACAAAGGTGGAAGTTCTAATGCGTAACCTTCACAAAGGGGAGGCTTGCTTGGATTAACTTCTTCCTTTCCCTACAAGAGGGGATTGTAAGTAGAATGCAAAGGAAATCTATGAAAGGAAAGTGATGAAATTGAGAAATGAAGCCAATTCACCTTGAAAATACAAACCTAAAGATTTGTTGGAAGACTATGTCATAATCTAGAATAATTCAGGATCCTAGAGTAGAAAACTAAGATATGAAAAACATAGAAATTTGGAGACCTCGAGACTATGCCTACCTGGAGGGTGGATGGTGACTTGTGGAAAATCCACCCAGGACTAGGCTGAGGTTGGCATCCACCTGCTCTACAATTTTTTCCAAGATTTGGATCTTTAGTAGTAACATGTTTCCAAAAGCTCTGAATCCATAACTATAACTCTAAAAGCCTGGATCTACAAGAGGGAAAAGGGGGTTTTTTTGTTGGAGAGGGGCTTTCCTTAGTCAAGCCAATAGTTTAGGAATTAACCTTAACCTTAAAATTGAGACATTGAAAGAGAATGCTAGAAATTAGTAGAAGTAGATCTAACAATGAAGTATATTATATAAATGAATATGAAATTGTGTTTAACATGTAATAAATTATGATGGTGCAATATCCTTGAATCAACACCAAAAACTAAGAAAGAAAATCAATTCAAATCAAAACCTTATGTATGTATGTGTTTTTAATTCACCTTGAAGAAGGATGAAGAACTTGAAGGTACAAATATGGATCTTGAAGGTATGGAGGTAGATCTTGAATGTATGAATGTGGATCTTCCCTCCTTGATGGTAAACTCCACTATCTCCTTGAAGAAATAAGTTATATCTAGAGGAAAAAATGCATGAATGATATAGATCTTGAACTCCTTGAAAAATATCCTTAAGCTTCTTAAACACTTGAATGATTGATCTCCAATGGATGCCTAGAATGCTTGAAAGAATATCTTCAATGCTCAAATGATTGGTGGATTTTCTCATGAACATTCCAGATGGATAAAATTAAGTAATTAGGCCTCCTTTTATACCAATTTTGTGACTGAAATTGAAAAGGATCGACTGCACAAAGCGGGAAAAGAATTTTGAACCCTGAAATGGGCTTAGGATCACAAGGCATTCCACCTCAAGAGAGACCAACCTTGGACTCACCCTAGGGTCTAGGATGACCTCTTCTTATCCCCAAGGGGTTAGGCCAACCTTGACCTACCCACAGGTGGTTTTACCATGGGATTTTATGCCTGAGGTCTCGGGGAAAGAGAAAATAGAAGCAAGAATGGACATAAAATAGGGGTACAAGAAGCATAAGGGAAAATGGGACATCCAATAATTATAAAGGCATTCAAAAGGGTCTAGGACATCATACTAAGGAGGGCTAAAAGGTCTTATCATGGGTGCTTCCATTTTAAGATACAATATTATTACTCAATTTGGTATTTTGTCTATGATAATATCTAATAATGGTACTTCTTTCAAAAACAAGGAAGTAACAAATTTTTTTGGATGAATACTATACCAAATAGCACTTCTCTACTCCTTAATATCCTCAATATAATGTTCAAGATGAGGAATCTAATAAGATAATTGAGAAAATCCTTAGGAAGACTATCAAATAACATGTTAAGGATTGACACACTCAATTGACCTATACTTTATGGGCTTATAGGACAAGTGTTTGTAATACGACGGGAACAACCCACTATAATTTAGTTTATGATGTAGAAGCAATTATGCCTTTGGAATTGGAAATACCTTCATTAAGGGTTTATTTAAATGGAATATTGATAATGACACCTTGAGAGGACATTTTCTTTAACAACTTGAAATATTGGATGAACAATTTATTAATGCTCTAGAACTATTCAAGCATATCATAAATCCTTAAAATGGAAATAGCATAATAAGGTGATTGAAAAATATTTCTTGGTTGGATATTTGGTTCTTTATGAGAATCAAGATAGTGTCAATGCTCTACTTGAAGAAAGATGCAAATTTATTCCTAATTGGCTTGGACCTTACATAATAACAAAAATTTATGGTTATGGCATATATAGGATAGCTAATATGGATGGTATACCCCTTAAAGGCCCCATAAATGCTATGCATTTGTGTCGGTACTATGCTTAACTCTTGCTCTTATTTTCTCTTTTCTCTTCCTTTCTTCTTGATTTCATTCTTCTTAGCTTCATGTTTATTCATTTCTTGGCATTAGAGGATATGTGTTTATAGTTTAAGATCATCTTTTTTCTTTTCATATATTTCTTCATTCTTGACAAAAATGTATTTGTTTTGGTCTTGAATTTATTTGTATTATGTTAATCATTTTGGTTAGGATATTACTTACAAGATACTTTGCACACTCCTTTTTCATTTCCTATTTTATGTTTGAATAGATTAGTGTTTAGCTAATTTTGTTATCTAGACTACATGTTCATCTATTTACATAAGAATATTACATCGCCATAGTAGCATTTAATCAAAAGTTAGGTTTTGATTAAATCACATGTATATAATTTTTAATCTTTATAGTATTGATTTCAAAATTAATCATTAGGGAATTAAATGTAGAAATATTAATTAAAAATCATAAATCCACACATATATCAAAATGTCAATTACATAAGTGGCACTGGTCAAAATGTGCCATATGTCCCAAAACATACATAACACATATCCAATCATTTTTCATCCATGGGATGATGACTCCCTAAATCCTTAGGTCCAAGGTGAAAATATGATGGATGTGGTTAGGATGATTGTCTATGGGATGTCATAGACCATGAATGAATCCTTAAAGAGTGTTGCATCCCTTGTATCACTCCTTGTAGCTCCAATAGATAATTCTAGGTCTCTACAAACTCCTATTGGAGTTGATATCTCTCTTCCTTCACTAGCTACATCTCTACCTCACCTACCTCAAATAGATCTTTATGTCTCCTAGGGTCTCGCTATGATCCATATCCAACCTATGAATATGATGGTATCTATAATACCCCAAAAATGGGCTATAAGTTCATTAATCTTCTATATCTACAAATCGAATGAAATCAACATCAAAGTCCTAACCTAAGGCACATCTAAACATCATTGAATCTTAATTGATTATCTTAAATTCTGCATCAGGGAATATTCCTAGCAATATTCCTAATTATCTTAATTATCTTTAATTTTATAATTATTTAGCAATAAATCACATTTATCCTAAGTTTGATTAATTGAATATTTTCATATTTAATTAATTAGATTTAATATCTTGCCACTTAATTATGTAATTAAATTTAATTCTATCTATTATTAATTGTATTATTTAATTTTGACAATAAATCTAATATCATATGAATAATTGATTAAATTCTTATTTAATTAATTAAAGCAAATTGTCATTATTTAATAATATAGTTTTTAATAAAAGTTTGATTAAATAATTGATTAAACCATAAATCAATTGTTTTATTTTTAAAATCAGTTAATTTGGAAATAAATCACTTTATTATTAAATTAATTCATAAATAAAACATGCACAATCATAAAAGCAGACAACTATCAATTATCAATTAAAGCTAAACTCTATTTTGAGTTAAAACTTAGCTTTTGCATGTATTTGTGACTTAATTATCTTTTATTTAAAAATAACTCAAAAATCAACCTGAGTTATTTGAGTGAGTTATGGCTTTCTTTCACAACCTCCAAAGCCTTGGATTTCTATAAAAACAAGGCTCATCTCTTCATAACTCATCTCTCAATCATCTCTCAAATTTGCATCCAAGCATCTCATATTTTTGCACAATCACGCTGGAGAATTGGAATTGAAGAATCAAAGCTCTTGCGAATCAACATATTTGTGAGATCAATCTTATTTTTGCATTCATATTGCATATCATTGTTAGATTAGCATTGCATATCAATTTTCAATAGCATTCATAGCATATCAATTTCATCTAGCATAGATTTATATCAAGTTTTCATTATTATTGCATAGAAAATACCAAAAAAATAGAATAATTTCATTCAATCTCATATCTAGATCAATTGCATTCAAATCCTTCATTTAGGTGTCGTCTAGGTCACTGATCTCGATTACAATCTGAGAACATTAATCTCACACCTACTAGAAGGCAGTAAATCGCTTGGTTAGATTAGATTTCAATTTTGCATGATTTTGATTATAACTAACCTCTAATGTTTTACTGAGTATTGTGTCTATAGATCAGGTACAAAATTCACACACATTTTTGGCGCCCACCGTGGGGCAACCCACCTTTGCATGCTGGTTTTGATTTTTTTTGGGAGCTAAAACCCCAAAGTTTCAAAGATTTAATTTTATCTCCCAAAAGGCTTAGATTTTTGTTCTAAAAAAATTTTTACAAGTTGGTGACACATCAAGGAAGCTACAGTAAAAAATTTAGAATTTTCAGAGATGTTTTGAATTTTTAATAATTTTTTCTTTAAATTCTAGAAAAAATTAATATCTGACACAAATTAGCATATTTTTTAGAAATTTTTATATTTTCGGAAAGCTCTTTAAATTCTATAGGGGTTCTATTCTTTTTTTTAAAAATTTGGACATGATATAATAGCTCAAATAGTCAATTTACAAAAACTAGTCTATTTTGATAAAACGGGTCTCTAGGGCACAAATGAAGAGATTTTTTTAAAATTTTTGCATTTTTGGAAAGCTCTCTTTTTTTTAGCAGGGGTCTCTATTCTGAATTTTTATTTTTTTAGCCAAAATCATATCAAAAAATTTAGATCTTGTTGACTAGGTCAAATGCAGCAAAAAAAATAAAGTTTTGTGATGGGTATGCACTTTTTTTTTTTACATGGTTCAATGAATGATATGAGTTGTCATTTGGGTTAATTGCTAGTTATTATTACTGATAATAATTGATTTTTAGAGCTAACCCTATGGTTTTCATAAGTTGAATATATTTTGCATATCTTGTTTGCTTGTTTGCTTGTTGGAGAGTTCGTCACTTGCTTGCATGAAAAAGCTCAACAAGAATTGCTAAAAATAAAGTAAAATCTCCTAAGCACATTGCAAGGATCCCAAGTATTCACCTTCATCTAATAATATTTTGATTTGGGACTTAAAATAAATCTCTTATGTGTCAAGCTTGTGTGCATCTTTTCATGCTTTTGATCTATTTCTACACACTTGCATAATTGATACTAGGTTGTGATCCCTTAAGGATTCATTAAGTAGTCTTAGAATACTTGTGATTGATCTTGATTGCTATCTTGGGTTATTGGACTCGCTAATCCGCCGGCCCCTCATTTCCACTCCGTGGTTGCAATCTCAGCGCCATAAAAGGGAGGGGTCAACAAGACAGAAGCGTTAAGTGTTCCACTTGGCAACCCTTTTGTGCATTTAGGAACTCACTTATTTTCTAAGTTGTGGACTCATTTTTAGCTTGTGTGAAGTGTTAAGTGTTCCACCTTTTGGACTCATCTCATATTTGCTTTAAGCGTTAAGTGTTCCTCTTTCTACTTTTTGGATGCTTTTGGTAGATTTGATTCCGGGAATATATTTGTGCTCACATAGTAACTAGGCCCTATGAACACTATTTGTGATTCTTGAGAGATTGGATTCCTAGAGAAATCTTTCTTGATGACAGAATCCTTGTAAGTAGGGAGGATACTTAGTGCATTTCACATTTAGCTTGGTTAGTGTATCTTCTCTTATTGATCGATACATTCTCTCTCCAGAGAGGTTGATAGATCACATAGGGTTGATATCACGAGCTTTGGTGAATCAAAATTGGTTAGTACATCTTCTCTTATTGATTGGTACATTCTCTCCCCAGAGAGGTTGATAGATCACGTGGAGTTGATATCACAGACCTTGGTGAAACAAACTTTGTCTTAGCGTGTTGGATTCATCTGCTTGCTTTGTTTGGGTTAAAAGTGAAAAGGTGTCAAAAACCTTGGATCTGGAGCCAAGTCCCCTTGTGGTATAAATCTGTGAGTCACCTTTAGAGAGGGTTAACCATAGCGGACAATCCCTTCACAGGGCAAACTGCGTTGACGGAACCTCAAGCGATAATAGCCATTTTCGCCATGGTAGTGACAGCCGCTATATAAATGTCCTTGTGGAAGAAATCTCCACGGGTATGGTTCATTGTTGGGTTGTCAGATCTCCCTAACAGCTCTTGAAGATTAAGTTCTCGGACTATGTCAAAACCCTGGTGCGTCGGGATTGGAGTTCACCCCTTTGAGTCATAAAAGTTACAGAGTCAAACCATTACTAAAAACCCTAGAGAGGCCAATTTTTCATTTTCAGGTATATGTGTGTTATTGCAAAACTTTTCAAAACATACACAATTAGTACTCTCAGGGATTAGCACAATTTGGTCACTTGATTATTCATGCGCAAGGTTGCTTTTGCCCTTGTTCATTATTTTCAGACGTGCTTGGAATCACTTGCTTGCTATTCTGTGTGCTTGTTTATCTACTTGGCTATTAAAAATGATCAAATCTGGTATAACCTTCAAAATTTGGATAGTACAATTTGCAAACAATCCAAAACTGAAGACCTTAAATTTTTCAAAAATTGACGTAAAATTCTTTCTGGAGTCAAAAGTCATTTCAGGAAGTCAAAAGTCGTACGAGTTTTGTCAAGTGTCATTTCAGTATTGCCCATCTGTTGTATGATTGAGAACCCAGTGCCGTACAAGTTTTCAAACTAGCAAATTCAAGAAAGTCAAAACCCTATTAGCAACTATCGTGCGAGTTTTGTCAACTGTCGTTTCATTGCCTACCAACTGTCGTACGAGTCTGCAAAGTGTCATTTGGAAAAATTTAGAAAAAGTGTCAAAAAGTTGTCAGAATTGCTAGATACCCAGCTTTTTCAGCCTAGTTCCAGAATCTGTCATACAAATCACTGTGTCAAGAACAGAGCAATAGCTATTGAGAATCAGTACACATGTCTCAAAGAATCAGTACACAAGAGGAAGAAGCTCTAATCACCACTATGATGAAGCAGCTGCAAGCTATGCAAGTCCAGCTTGACAAACTTGAGAAAGAAAAGGAACCTAAAGAGTTCTCCATGGAAACTCTATGCCCTTTTCCATTTGATAAAGACTTGTACATGTCACCATGCCCCCGAAAAAAAATTGAGCAATATGATACCTCTTCCATGGAGAGTGACACATCTAGCTTTGGAGACTATGATGACTATGATGATAGACAATGTAATGATACCTATGACACCTCTGTTCCTAAGAATCCTCATCGTCATTCATTCCTGCTTACTACAAATGGGCCATCACATTGGATAGATCATGATGGTGATCCATATGATTCTAATTTTGAAAGAGATTTTGATGGCTTTTGTGGACAATACCTTGATGATGATCCATCTACTACTACTGAGGACTATAAAATACATCGTGCTAGCTTGAAACGTCAATACTATAGGGATCTCCCCTCTAAGAACTCTCAAGCTGAAAATAAAGATTACACTCTCAAGCAAGATCATGTTAATGTTGGACCTTTGTCTAGCGATGGTTCCCTTCCATCCCCTACTTCCTCCAATACCCATACATTTCCTAAAGCTTCTGAGTCTTTCAAATCTTTCACAGAACCTTCATCCGACACAAGTCCTAATACTTTTCATGCGGTTCCCTATAGTTATCCTCCAGGGCTACCTCTTAAAGAAACTCAAGCTAACCTTCACTTGGCTGCAAATACTTTCAATAATGATAAACCTAAAGAGCCTAAGCCTTCATATGCTATAATCCCTACTTCAGCTAGTCCTCCACCATCTATTCCCAAGTCATCCATACAATCCCAACATGCTTCCTTGTCCTTAGAAGTGGCTCCATGTCAAGAGGATTCCAGAAATGATAAAGAAAATAACATAAAAAAAGATCAAGATCAAGAACTCTCCATGTCATCCACTCCTTTTTCCGATGTCTCTTATTTGCCTCAGGGTTCTTTTGATCCTGCACACCCTTTTTCATGTATTCCACCATGTCTTAAGTCTTCTCCTAAGCAAGATCAAGCTACTACTTACACTGTTGAGCTTATTGAAAATCAAAATAACCTTGCCCCACTTCCAATTTCCAAAGATGATACTTCCATTAAGGTTGTTAAAAATGGTGTTGATACTTCCAATGTTAAGCCTATTGAAAATCAAAAGAAAAATTATGTGCTTGTGCTATCCAAAGATCCTTGTCAAGATCAAAGTCTTCCATCTTCTTGCTCTACCACTCCATGTTCGCTTCCACTTTCTACTCTTCCTAAGTCTTTGCAAGCTTTGAAGAATCCTATCAAAGAAGGTGCTCATATTCAAGATGTCCACAATTCTATTGAAAATTCTAATGCTCACTCTAAAGATGCTGATATCCTTGGTTGTCATATAGATGCTGATGAACTTATTGATTATCCTTTTGTGTCTTCCACTTCCATCCTTGGACCTCTTCCACCACTACAAAGGGCTTCACGTCTTCCTTCCATCTTGGGTCCTTATGTCGCTTCACTTTCCCCTCCTAACTTTCCTAATTCTCCATCCATCTTGGGTCCTTACATACCTTCATCTCCTATCTTTCCTCAAGATCAACATAGATGCATACCCTTGAATCCTTTTCATCCACCCACCCATCTAAACTAGTCATATCCTCCCTCTTCCACAAGTCCCAAGTCTTTTGGAACTAACTTGAATGTTCAATACAAGAAAAAGAAGCAATACAAGAATCCATCAAAAAAATAAAATCACCATGTCTCCTCTAAACGACATGGAAACAAGAAGTCAAAAGAGATATCTAAGAAAAAAACTACAAGACAAGTATGGGTTCCAAAATCTATCATTGAAGATATTCTCTCTAAATCATCAAAAGGAAATAAAAAGCCTACAACTATATGGATTCCAAAGTCTCTCTTGAAAGAGTCTGGTGTTGAGCAAAAAGTGAAATTAACATTCAAGTTTCCAAAGGCTTCCACTTCATCTCCCTCCAAAAATATTCTTCCATTCCATGCACCTAAATCACAACCTCTGCTATCCATTTGCCATATTCCTTCACGTATTCCTTCATTCACATTTCCTCCACTCTCTTGCCACCCTTCAAGGTGTGTGTTTACGTTGATCTTGCCTTCCTTTCCATCTACCCTTTCACAATCATTCCATTCATTATCCTTCTACCTTCTATCATTTTTCCTCATTTGCCTATTCCTCCTATCTTCCAACCTCACTCACTTTACATAAAACCCTATCCTCCATTTTCCTCCTCCATATTCCTTTCCCTATCAGCATCTTTGAGCATATCATTTTGAATCCTTGGCATATCATGGTTTATCCTTTCAAGGAGCACTATCTAAAAAGCTTGCCTTCTTCCAAAAATTCAAAAATAAAATAAAATTGAAAATGTGCCTTGGTGAAAACCTGGAAACAGGCACCTTGGTAGCAAAAGTAAAGAGAAATAAATTCATCCTATGGTGAAAACCACTCCCTTGTGGCACCTTGGATAAGTACCATGATGAAAACCTGGCAATCAGGCATCATGCGTAGTTCTTCTACATATTTCATCCATTCCATCTTCTCTCTTTGATCTTGACAATGTTGATCTATACACAAATATTTGGCTATTTTGTGAGCTATCTTATGATGACCTTGTTTTCATTGCTTCCATGTTTAGCCTTCATATCCATCTTCCTCCATTCATTTTCTCCTATGGCTATCCTTTTCCCCTTTGGTCTTGATCTAATAAAAAAAGAAAAAAGAGAGTAAAACACGATGCTATGAAGCCTCTTGACATGTCTACTCCTTTGGATTGCATCCTTTCCTGCTCTTGCATTATGATTTTGTGACTTATCCTATGCTGGCCTTTCATTGCTTGTCCAAATATTCATTACATGACAATTTTTCCTAGCTTAGGTATTCTTGAGGAGTTTTCCCTTGAGGATTTCTTCCTTTCATTCTCCTTCATTCTATTATCTTCCATCTCTTCCACCAACTTGCTAATCCCTCTTGTTCTCCACCTTGCTAGACATTGGGACTGCACAATATGATCTTACTTGGGAGTTTGCAATGGAAAAAGATGCTATCAAGTATACCAATTATCAAAATCAGTATCAGAATCAGTATCAAAACCAGTATCAGAATAATTATCAAAATCAGTATCAGAATTAGTATCAGAACCAGTATTAGAATAATTATCAGAATCAGTATCAGAATTAGTATCAGAACTAGTATCAGAACAATTATCAAAATCATTATCAGAATCAGTATCAGAATCTGTATCAGAACCAGTATCAGAACAATTATCAAAACTAGTATCAAAACAAGTATTAGAATGAGTATCAGAACAATTATCAGAATCAGTATCAGAACTAGTATCAGAACAAGTATTAGAATGAGTGTCAGAACAAGTATCAGAACACCCACTGGGGCTACACCTTTTTCTTTAGTTTATGGGTCTGAAGCGGTACTACCTATTGAGGTTGAAATCCCATCACTCAAAATCAGAATGCATGGTCTAGTAACTGATGATGATTACAGAGTGTCTAAGTTACAAGAACTGGAACTACTAGATGAGTGTAGACAAGAAGCATATGATCATCTCAGAGTATATCAAAAGAGAATGTCTAGAGGCTACAACAAGAAAGTCAGACATAGAGAATTTTAGGTTGGTGATCTAGTCTTGAGAGAAAATCCTAAAAATCAATCCCATCGAGAACACAAGGGGAAGTTTGAACCCAACTGGCTGGGTCCCTTTGTAATCACTGCTACTTTTAGCTCTGGTGCCTATCAACTCTCAACGACTGAAGGAGAACAGCTCTGAGAACCAATCAACGTTCTCCATCTGAAGAAATTCTACACCTAAGGCATTTAGTATATGGTAAAATATCCTGAAAAAATTTTAAAAATTTGAAAAAGTCCTAAAAAAATGAACATCTTGGTGAAAACCTAGCAATAAGCGCCTTGATGATTCACAAAAAAAATTGAAAAATTGAAAAAAATTGAAAAAAATTGAAAAATGAAAAATACAAAAAAAATGAAAAAAAAAGAAAAAGTGCCTTGGTGAAAACCTGGAAATAGGCGCCTTGGTAGCAAAAATAGAATCTCTGCCAAGATGGTGAAAACCCGGCAAATGGGTGCCACTTGTTCAAAATGCTCCATCTATCAACACAATCTTGGTCTTTCCCAGCTTTCAGTCTTGCTTTAGTTTGTACATATCTCCCAGTTTGTTTCTGCATTTTCAATTTTCAATAAGTCAGTCTGTACACCAATCAGCTTGTGTGTCTGTATCCTATCAATGTTCAAACTTGGGGGCAATCAATGTCATACCCTATGGCCTCCAATGTATCTTAGACGTATCCTATCTAGTCAGAGTCCTTTGAAGCTTCAAGTTGAGTCAGTCTATTTGTCTCGTCTCCATAAAGGATTTTGCATCTACAACAATGCAATCAAACACAAACTAAAAACAATTTGTGCTTTTCATGCTTTTATCTCCTTGTATGCTTACTGATTCGCATTGAGATTTTTGCATATTGTGTCCCTTTGAGCTCTTCGATGATGTCCTTTATAGGATTTAGAGGGTGATGACTGGGGGCATAACCTTTTCTTTATTTTCTGCTTGTATGTGAAAATCTAACAACTTTAGAAATTCTGGATTGAAATAGTGTTTGACTGTAAGAGCCTCTATCTCAAATTGGATGGCCATGCGTACCTCAACCATTGATACCTGGATGATTCAAAGAAGTATCGATCTAACTATTATCTTTTTGAGTGAGTTCTTTCTCCTACTGTGAAACACGATCTTACCTAAGGATGTGAACGATAAAGGGTCACTACGGGTAATTCACACTAGATTTGGAATGATCTCTTGACTGTTTGATGTGTTTGTCATGCAAGGCGTATTCAGGTCATCACGACGTTTATGTTTTGATGCTTATACAAATTGCTATATCAAAATGGACATGATATTCAGGTCATCCTGGCGTTTGTGCCTTGGTGCTTATATCTAATCCAACATTCCGAAAATAAAATCAATATTCATATATCCATGGTTGTTGACCAGTGGGTGTTGTATTGATTCTTGCGCATACAAATCGATATTCATATGTCTATGGTTTCATAGCTAGTGGGCATTGTATTGATTTATCCGGTTACCTAAAAGTTCAATGATGATAACAAATCGACACATGATCAGTGACTAGGTCCTAGGTCTTAGGTTGCATTTCATATTGCATGTTTCTTTGCATTTTTGCATGTTGCATGATCTCACAATGGCTAAACAAACTTCAAAGCTTAAACAATTCTTCCACTCGCATCTTCAAATCTAACAAGAGCTGAATCTCACACGAAGGTTCCTCCAATGAAGTAGCAAGTAGAATCCTTTTTTGGGATCAAAATTCAAATCTGAGATCATTCATATTATTAACTACTTGCATAATCGACCTTCAATCATCACAGAAATCTAGTATTCAACTTAACTAATTATCTAACATCAAACTATCAAAATTTCAATTTGGTCAACCATGGTCAACTCATGGTCAAACCTAGTCAAACTTGGTCTCCAGGACCTCCAAACGATGCAGAATGCATTCTCAGACGTATATAACTACTTCTCAAATCAATTAACATGCTTCTAAACTATAACGCTGACTTTTCTTGTCAGATTTCAATTTTAATCCCGAAGGGGGCATGGTATTGCACATCATTCAAAGTCTGTAAATCAAATTCTATCGATCAAATCTATCAATATCTTTCATCAGTGATCAAGACAACAATCACGTCTAGTCGCTGATTCATCAAAAGTCCTCATCGCTCGGGGAAAATCTATCATCACTTGGGGCATATCAGATTCATCAAGATCCATATCAATCTAGTATTCTCCTAATCTTGTAAACTGTATCAGTTTTTGCAACCATCAGATCATAGTGTTCTTTCCTTGGTTCTTCGACGACTGAAGGGTTTGCATGTGATACCTGCTAGTTCTGCTAAGACAATCGAGTCTAGAACGGGTCACTCACTTCTTTGCAATCCTAAGGTTTGGAATCAGGTGTTTTGACACTCTTTCACAATCATAGGGTCATTTGCTGCTATAGTGAACATTATCTTTGGTCATTCATGACCTACTATCTCCATATCAAATCAATATCAATCAGCTTCTGTCTCATATCAATTATCAATTTCGAATTAGTTTCATATCTCTATCAAACACAGACTGTCTTTGAACCACTGCGCTTCACACAATAATTCAAAGAGGGGCAAAATGTAATACCCTAAAAATAGGCTATAAGTTCATTAATCTTCTATATATACAAATCGAACGAAATCAACATCAAAGTCCTAACCTAAGGCACATCTAAACATCATTGAATCTTAATTGATTATCTTAAATTCTGCATCAGGGAATATTCCTAGCAATATTCCTAATTATCTTAATTATCTTTAATTTTATAATTATTTGGCAATAAATCACATTTATCCTAAGTTTGATTAATTGAATATTTTCATATTTAATTAATTAGATTTAATATCTTGCCACTTAATTATGTAATTAAATTTAATTCTATCTATTATTAATTGTATTATTTAATTTTGACAATAAATCTAATATCATATGAATAATTGATTAAATTCTTATTTAATTAATTAAAGCAAATTGTCATTATTTAATAATATAGTTTTTAATAAAAGTTTGATTAAATAATTGATTAACCCATAAATCAATTGTTTTATTTTTAAAATCAGTTAAGTTGGAAATAAATCACTTCATTATTAAATTAATTCATAAATAAAACATGCACAATCATAAAAGCAGACAACTATCAATTATCAATTAAAGCTAAACTCTATTTTGAGTTAAAACTTAGCTTTTGCATGTTTTTGTGACTTAATTATCCTTTATTTAAAAATAACTCAAAAATCAACCTGAGTTATTTGAGTGATTTATGGCTTTCTTTCACAACCTCCAAAGCCTTGGATTTCTATAAAAACAAGGCTCATCTCTTCATAACTCATCTCTCAATCATCTCTTAAATTTGCATCCAAGCATCTCATATTTTTGCACAATCATGCTGGAGAATTGGAATTGAAGAATCAAAGCTCTTGCGAATCAACATCTTTGTGAGATCAATCTTATTTTTGCATTCATATTGCATATCATTGTTAGATTAGCATTGCATATCAATTTTCAATAGCATTCATAGCATATCAATTTCATTTAGCATAGATTCATATCAAGTTTTCATTATTATTGCATAGAAAATACCAAAAAAATAGAATAATTTCATTCAATCTCATATCTAGATCAATTGCATTCAAATCCTTTATTTAGGTGTCGTCTAGGTCACTGATCTCGATTACAATCTGAGAACATTAATCTCGCACCTACTAGAAGGCAGTAAATCACTTGGTTAGATTAGATTTCAATTTTGCACGATTTTGATTATAGCTAACCTCTAATGTTTTACTGAGTGTTGTGTCTACAGATCAGGTACAAAATTCACACACATAGTATCTATGATTCTAGAGAAATATCTCTCACCACTTCACCCACAAAGCATCTCCATCCACTCATACCAACTGCATTACACTACAATAACATTAAACACACAGAAAATCATATATAAAAATTTCAAATTTAAGTTATTTTTATCTTTCATACCTAGATCTCCTTTTTTGTATTCAGGATCATCAATAGCTAGATTTTGTAGGGCTTTATCCCAGGATGATGCTAGAGGCATGGACTGACTACTCTCTCCCTAATCTTGATAGACAATCTCCCCTAGCTGTAGTAATCTCAACAACTAGGTAGTATCCATCTCTTATATTTCCTCCCCCTCAATTGCTTTGTGGTCCTCCTCTGACATGTATCTCAGTTGCTTGTTCTCTCTCAGATCATTATCCTCCTACTCATCCTCACCCTCACCCTCATCTTTGGCTATCGCATGCTCTATTCTATAGAATGGCCTTGAGTCTCTTGTTGGGTAGTCTCTTAGAAAGATGAGTCTCACTCGATGCACACTATTATACCAATGATACTCTCTCATCATGCTTGCATCAACCATGGTGTGTATAATATATCTATCATGTTCCTCTTCTACATCTAAAACTATCATCTCAATATCATAAGGTGTGGGTCTTTATGGATCTAGGCCTCCAAATAAATTGCTTCCCATGTGAATACATTGGCACTGGTTGAGGAACACCTTGTGGAAAATTGAACTATCTCCTCACCCTATCATAACAAAAAGTCATCACATTATAGCTATGCCTTCCCTCCAGCAATCTATCCCTCTGCATGCATCTCATCTTTTGGCCTATGTCTATCTAGGATGGAATGAGTCTGTATGGTATGCATGTGATTTCATTTTCTTGCAATCAATCAATGGTAACTCTCTAGTATATAATATGACCCCATGTTTAGTGTGCGCTCAATGGATATCCATATGCTTTTGGATCAGTATCATCAACATCAACTGGGAATTCTACTAGTTGAGTACATGCAATATGCTTGAACATCCATACATGTAACAATGTATAGATTACCAAGATTTGTCTCTGATAGCAAACATACTTACCAAAATCACAATATAAGTGGGCAAGCATACTCCTCCCCATGCATAAAAAATATGATGTCTCTCAATGTGCTAAACCACATGAGCTAAAGGTGCTAGAAAAGTTGTCCCTTTGCAATCAAGATCCACTACAATAGAAATAGTCCAAGTAGCAACACCTTTCAAACAAAGGGAACCTCCTTGGATGCATACTATATGATCAAAAGAGTGACACACTTCTATGAACCATTATACTTGAGAGAATCCATGGAAGAGGAAATATCAAGAAGCGTCCCATAGATTCCTATTTGAAGCGAGTTTAATCCTTCTTATGATGCTCGTCAAATTGCTATAGAAGATTAGTGACTTGACTACTCCAAAATTAAAGATTTAAATCTAAGAGTGAAGCTAAGATACAAGGATCCAAGCTAGAAATGAGAGATTAAGCTAAGCATGTATGCAAGCAATTATTAAGATAGAATAAGGATGCAAGAGCTAAATCTATGGAGTAATGCAAGAAAGAAACTAGATTAACAATGCAAGATTAAGCTAGAAAATGAAGCTAAGCTAAGAATTCAAATGACAAGATTACTCTAAGAATGCAAAAAAGCTAGAATGCAAGAGCTTAAGATAACAAGATGCAACTTAGAATGCAAAAGAGTGGACCCTTGAGCAAGCGAAGAGCTTCCTTTTAAAGGAATTGCCTCAAGAATGAAGGGTGGAGATTAAGAGGCAAAAGAATGGGTGGTTGAGATAAAGAGGCAAAAGGAGATGCAAGGTTAGGTAGAGATGAGTGGTTAGGATTAAAAGGCAAAAGGGAGATGTTAGGTAGAATAAGACAAAATATCATTTGAAAGCACAAATCCCTTTTAATTATTAATTAATCAAGATTAAGTAGGTGCACACATGTGAATGTGTTCTTTTAATAAAAGTGTAGGAACTTTATATTAAAAGAAAGGTTATAGCAATTAAATAAATATGGAAGCTCTAGAAATTAGACCATAGAATAGGCTTGATATAAGATTTTTTATTTAATTATGCAAAGGGTATTTTAAGGGTTACTTTGCACAATGATGCTTAGCAAAGAGATGATTTGATCAAAAGGGGGCTCAAGTTCTACTAGACCAATTTTAGGTGATTACATTTTTCCCTCTTTGACTAATGTGTGAGTGATCTAGGAACACATTGAGTCAAAGAATGATGATGACAAGGATAGCTGATAGAGATATAAATCTAAACCTGATTGAACAAAGACCAGTAAGAAAGACAAGAGTATCCAGATTGATATGAAGTGATGAGACTAAATATTTGTCCAAGGAGATTGAGATAGCTAATTATCTGAGAGATAATACCAGATTGATATGGGTCTTGATGAACCTGATATGCACCAAGAGATCAAAAAGATTCTTCATCGAGTGAACTAATATGAAGTGATGAGAACACTCTTTCAGAAAGGAGATGTGGAGAATCTCAACTTGATATGGAGCGATGAAGCTAAGATGCCTCGATCAATGATGTTTAGTCTTGATTGACTTGATTGATTTAAGATTAGGTTCAATCACTAGATTTTCATATTAGGAGATTTGATCAACGGAAAGTTTTTCTATATTGTCATGCCCCTTTAGGATCAAAATAGAAATGAGGTATAAGGGATGAGGATCAGCCTTAGAACTCCAAGAAAAGAAGGCAGAAGTGAGATAGAAGTGATAGCATCAGCAATCAACTGCGTTAGAATATTTGAAATTTTGATTTTGATCATAAAAAGAGGATCAAAGATTAAGTATTTGCAGTCAAATACCTTGATAGAGAGGAAAGAAAGAAAGCATAGCTCAAGAGAACCAGAAATGCAAAGCTAAAATGTATCCCTAGAATGAAATGCAGCCTAAGACTTTTGGAGTAGTCCATTCACCGATCCTTTAGACCTTTAGTTTTCATCATTTGAGCATTTGGGACATTGAGGGTCAGTACAACCGTCACTGGTGTGAGAGTGACCATGAAGATATGAATATGACTGTATTGGATGAGATATAGGAAACACATGTAATCATCGAGGCATAGGCATCAAGATGACCTGAACATGGTTTATGAGTTAATGTTGTAATATAGTACAAGCAATAGACAAGGAGATAATTCCAACCTCACCTAAGTGCCTAAATAAAGAGGGTCGAGGTATGTGTGGCGTTCCAATTGTGATGGAAGCTCTTATCATAGACACCCAGTTTATTAGACAGCTTAAGATCATTGAAATCAGACCATAAGAATAAATCAAAGAAAATATGTTATGCCCCCTGTCGTGAATCTCTAGTCCAGTAAACATCATTGAGTGACCTTAGAAGATATAGCAAGCAAAAATCAACGATAACAGACAACACACAAGAAAATAGCTCAACATATCTTAGTCATTTTTTAGTTTTCTAGGATGTAATGTGGTGTTGGGTGTTAATAAAACACCTTTGTGCTAGTGTTAAAGTGCAAGTGTGCAGTGAATAGTGCAAGATCTGATGTGTGTTAAGAATACAAAGATGCCCAAATAGGTAGTGCTAAGAAATAATGAAGGACTAGGGTGTTGCGAAACACTAGAGAAGTGTCAGTGATAAAGTGTCCAATGGGAAGGACTGATAAACTGGATCAAGTTAAGCTCAAGAGATTGACCAAGAGGTAAAGCACTGATAACTTAGATAGGAGTACGATTGCCCCTAGACAACAGACAAGGACCAAGGACAAGATGAAGACAAGTTTCATCCCAAGACGACACAAGGAAATAGAAAGAGAGATGGATGAAGGGAGACAAGAGCTCAGCCACATGTTGATAGATGGAGTGCTAATTACAAGTGACTTTTATTGCTAGGTTTTCACCAAGGGATGATTTTTCTCTTTTATGATTTTTTTGTATTTCAGGATATTTTACAATTTTTCAGGACTTCATATGCTTTTTAGAATTTTTTTAGGATCATAGATTTTTTTATAGGAGCAGAAATCTTAGCTCCAGAATTGCTATAAAGGAAGAGTGTTGATAGGCTCTTTGAGAACACTGTCATTTGTAGTAGTGACCAATTGAGGAGTTTCGAAATAGATGTTGTAGTAGTGATAGGAGAATCTGTTCAATAGTGTCGAACTCTCAAGAGTTTTTTAGTCAAGGAAAGATCATTCAAGTGAGACCCATAAATATCCTCATGGACTTCTCATAACCTTTTGTCAGATTTATCACATTCTAAACACCTAAGGATAGTATCATTGAGACATTTCCAAAGAAAGTCATTAACTATGAGTAGATACCAGTGTGCTCTTCTGGGAAGGCGATGATGGAGTAAAGAGAAACGAGAGATATGAGAGGTGTTGATGGTGGAGTGGAGTGAGGAGTGAAGTGAGTCAAAAGGATCTAGAAGCTTGAATGGAAACATTGATTTTTCTTTTATGTCCAAATCTTTTAACTTGGGAATCCACATAGCTTTTGATTTTTCTTTTCTTTGAGATACTTTTTATTTCAATTTGATGATGAAATTCAAGATCCATTTTTGCTTTGATTTTATTCTTTTATTTAAGGACCTTTGTGGTATTTTGAATATTGATTTTTTATTTGTAGTCTTGTGTCGGTTAGGTGGGACAAGGTGACCTTTAGATATAAGTGGATTCTTGTACTTTTGATTTTTGTGTTGCCTATCCAAGTTACTTCCAAAAAACTCAAGAATTATGGATGAATAAGGCTGATACAACTGGTCTAGATGGAGAGATGGATGACAAGTGGGTGAGCCACATAGCTTAGGAAGGATGAGGGGAAAGGGGTCAATAGGTTCAAGTGCAAAGATATCGGTATCATCCTAATCATTCATGAATGAGTCAGATAGGTCAAGAAAAGTATCCTCCATAGAACATTATCGATCATGAGTTGTCCTAGAAGAGTCCGATGAGTTTAGAGGACTATTATGTGAGTCTAACCAAGATGGTCTATTCCAAGAACTAGGTCCCTCTTTAGGTGGTAGGAGTGCATGAATAGGAACCATCTCAATTCTAGATCTACCTATATTCCATGAAGCTGTGACAAGATGGAGTCTTATGTACCCATGATTTTCTTAAGTATTTGAAGTGTTTCTTTGAGTAGATTTCCTAGGAGCCATAGGAATGATTGCCACTGAAGGGTGGAAAGGATCATCATCATCATCATCTTGATCTTGAGAATTAGAACTTTCTCCTCTTTCAAGGTTGGTAGGAGGAGCATATATATGTATGAAATCAACTGGTATTTCCATAGTAGCATATGATAAAGAGTCCCACTCATATTCATTTGAGTCTATTTCACTATTGCGGTACTTCTTGATGTAGTCAGTTATAGACATATTAAGGGGTAGATTTTATTCTTCATTTTCATCTATCACAGGAAGTGTACTTTCAGTAGTAGGAGTAGTAGTATAGTCTAAAATAGGCATACCCTGAGGCATATCCAAGATGTGGGAGATGTCAGATAGTTTCTCCCAATGAGGAGTCATGTGATTAGAGTCAACAGTATGTTCAACAATAGTAGTTGTAGTAGTGGTTTGTTCAATAGTTTGGATGAGAGCTTCCTAGTTAGGATCGAGGTCATGCTCTTGAGGAGTTTTAGAAGGTAGATAAGGCTCTCCCTAATAGTATAGATTAGAATTATGAATATGCAAGAGCCTTTCATATGTCATAGGCTGGGTTCTTGCTTCTTCTTCATCATTTGAGTCCTCATATGCATTAGTGTTCCTACTAGGTTTGTTAAACTTATGCCCATGATAGCCAACACCAGTTTTGTCCTTTGGATTTATGAATTCAGTATGTAAAGGTTCAAGAAGACATTTGTTCTTACCAAGAGGAATTTTTCCATCATGTCCCATTTTTTGCATAAGTCAATAGCCTATACCATACTTTTCAGGTGAGATTTCAGTATGTTTATCTTTCTATTCAAGTTCTTTGCTCTTATAGAGTGAGGTAGCACTTTCATCCCTTTCTAGCTCTAGGGGAATTGTAGCCTTAATCATTCCAGTACCTTCATGAATAATAGGTGTTGTAGATGATGGAGATGATTTTCCATGTGATTTTGAAGAGAGTGGGAAAGTGTCGACTTGATAGGTTCCCATACTAGTAGGTGTGACAACTATTATTTTTCCATGATCCAATAAAGGTGCTTTTCCTTTTGTTTCTATTTTGTTAGGAGGTGATCCTTCTTTATTGTGAAGAACCATTCAATTTGATTGTTTAGGATTATTATAGGCACATGTTGAATCTGTAGGAATGGTAATCTCAATTCTGTCATGAGGGAATTTTATGCAGTGATGATATGTTGAAGGAATTGCTCGCATTGCATGGATCCAAGGATGACCCAAGAGTATAATGTATGCCAAAGGAATGTCCATAACTTGACAGATGACATCCTGTTGGACAAGGCCTACTCAAATAGGCAAGACTACCAAGCCTTTAGAAGAGTGCTCCTCTTCATCATATGCTTTGATCATTATTTTGCGTTGGGGATCAACAACATGCTTGGAGAAATCGAGAGTTTTAACCAATTTAAAAGTATAGATGTTCAAACTCACACCTCCATCTATCAAAACTCACTTAAATCAAAACTAGTGGATGGAGACTTCAATGTGGAGAGGCTAATTATGAGGATGGCTAACATATGTGTCATCTTTTTTAGATAAAGTTAGATAAGGCGGTAAAGCGAGGTGACTGACCATGGACTGGAACTTGGCAACGTCTAGGTCCCTAGGTACATTAGCCACAAGGACTTGATCAAGAACCTCTCTATGAGTATGAGGGATTTGTAGTAGCTCAAGCATATAGATCATAGCTGAGGTGTGTTGAATTTGGTCAACCAAATTAAGATTAGAGGAGGAAGATGAACCTTCTCTTGATGGAGCTTGAGAGTTGGTTGCCACATCATTAGATTATTCAAATTTAGCTTTAGCTTTAGTATAATCAAAAGATTCAAGCATGTTGATCACATTATTTTTGTTAGAGTAAGTGTAGGTGACCTTTTTATCCTTTTCCTTGGAAGATCCCCCTTTTTAAAATTTAGGAAAAGGCTCCTTGAAAGCCTTATGATCATTGTTTACTTGTGGAGAATCAACCATAATAGTCTCATCATCGATTAGATCCTGAATGATATTTTTGAGCTTCATGCATTCATTAGTCTTATGGCCTTTGTTGTGATGATAATCACAATAGCGGTTGTCACTCCACCATTTAGGCTTGATTTTAGGATCGTAAGGTCTTGAGTTGTCAGGAAAAGTAATAATCTTGTTAGCTAGAAGAGTCTTCAAAGCATTTTCAAGTGATTCTCCAAGAGGAGTGAAGTTTCTGTTATGCTTTGAATCCTAAGGCTTATCAATTTTAGCCTTCACATCAGTTGACAAAATTGAAAGCTTTCTCTTTAATAGTGGTAGACTGTGAAGTTGTAGCCACAATTCCATCATTGACAATATCCTTAGTCTTGTTCCAAAATTTATTTTTATCTTTGTTATGCTGGTTGCTAGAAGAGGATTTGGATTTAAGAGTGATATTGCCCTTAAGAACAAGGATTTCCTTTATGTGAATAGATAGTTCAACCAATTTATTGAATGAAGTATGAGTTTGCATCTGTAATACATAATTCATTTCAAGAACTAGAGAGTTGATGAATATGTCGATCTCTTCAATCTTAGGAATCTATCACGAATAGCGTGAGTATAGCTTTCACCATCTTTGAAGGAAAGTCACAAAAGACTCACCTTGATGTTGTTTGATGTTAAAAATATCAAGCACAATGATAGCATGTTGAATGTTGTAGGAGTATTGCTAAATGAATCTTTGCACTAACTAGTCAAAAGATTTGAGAGGAGAAGATAGTTTAGTAAACCACTCCATATCTTGGCCACTAAGACTCCTAGGAAAGAGTCTCATGAGATAGGTAGGTTCATGCAATAACTCCATGCTAAGTGTGCAAAAATCTCTAATGTGATAGTGAGGGTCTCTGCTACCATCATACTTCTCATATTTAGGAAACTTGACCTTTCAAGGAAAAGGTGGCATGTGTAGATCCTTATTGAAAGAAAATAAGCAAATAGCCTCAAGAGAAAAGGATGTGCTTGGTTGTTATTTCTCTTTTTCTAAGAATTTCATATGTTTCATCATGTCTTCCATTTGTTTTCTCATAATTTCTAGTTCATATGGTTCTTCCTTTTTTATTAGATTGTCAACATCAAAGTTGTGTGGTAGCTTAAGTCCTTGTGAGGCTATATGCAAGAAGTATTGATCTTTGTTTTGACTTAGAGTCAACTTCATGAGACTTTGTAAGCATTCATCTTGTTAAAACTGTAAGATGTCTTCCTTAGTTATTTCATTTTCTGAATCGCCACCTTGTGAGCCATGCGATCCATGTCTAGTGTGTTGAGAGCCATGTTGTGAAGCATGTCTAGAGTTGTGAGGTTCTTGGTTTTCTTGTCCAAAGTATTTATCACCTAGTTGATTTAGGAATTCACCAATCCTCTTGCTTCATTCATCCATGATTGGCATGTAAAAAATACTATGTGCCAATCTAGGAGAGGATAGAGTAGATTCACTAGAGATGTTAGCAAAAGGTTTGAAACCCCAAGGTAGTGGACATTCTTTAGTTGAGTTGTCAAAGGTAGCTTCGGGTTGTTTTCCTTCATGGATTTGAGATCTAGTTGTGACTAGCATGAAAAAATATTGTCAAAAGCCAAATAAGATTACTTATGATGACTTGATGTTCAAGCTAGGTAAGTAAGGATGTTCACTTGTCCAAAGTGTGAGAGTGTGAGAGATATAGAAAATATAACTTGTCACAAAATATCCAAGTTGTAGGGAGATCCCTATGTATGACACTTGTGAATAAGAAAGAGATTTGATAGAGAATCCAAGAGATTGATCAAAGAGATGGTGGACACGTGAGCATTCTATTAGCCAAGTAAGTGGTCAAGAGACCAAAGTAAAATGTTATAGCTAGAGGCAATTCCTAACATGTTGGAATGTACCAAATAACAACATAAGTTAAGGATAGAAATGGATAAGCAATATTGACAATGTTTAAGCTTAGTCCAAGAGTTTAGTTCAAAGGGGTGCAAGTGTGATTGACAAGATTGGATCAATTCCTAGACAAGGTTTGTTTTGAAACCATGTACTAAAAAAGAAATAGTATTAAAAAAACCAAACAAGGGACAAAGCAACCTTGTGGATACAAACATATGTGAAGTCTTAATAAGGTGTAACAATGTTAAAGTAAAGCAAGTGTATGTTCAATAAATGTTTTCACAAGTTTTAGCACAAGAAGACACATCAAGCAACCTACCTAAGGTCAAGCGGGTAGTGTTCCAACCTTTTCCCACAACTTGGTACCCCTTCGCCTCACACAAAGTGATGTTGGCTTTGTCATGGATTTGCATCCAAGGGAGTACATATGGTGAGTGTCTTGGGGTGATCCGGGTTAAGTCCACTTGGATCAATCCTTGCACAAAGGAAAGAACACAACCAATAAGGATAGCTTCTAAGTCCTAAGGTTTTTAGTAAGGGCCTTCGTTCATGACCACCTCTTGTAGTTCCACAAGAGGAATTAAGACCTATAGACCTACAAGCACCCAAGATACATAGTTATTGAAAGCAAGATTTAGACCTCTCAGACCTACACAAAATGAATCTATTCCCCTTGTAACCTTGTAAACAAGATTACAAGTTCCCAATCAAGTATAGTCTTGCTTAGCAAGATTTAGGCAACTAGGCTCTACATGTCAAGAAGTATAAGAAATAGAAAGTAGCCAAGTCTTCTCTCTTCTTGGATTGAAATAAGCTTTTGATTATAGTGGGGTGGAGTAGCTAGATTTGCTTGTTCCCCACTTGAGTCATTCCCAAAAGATTGCTCTTTTGGTAGGCCCTCTAAAGGTAAATGGAAGAAAAGAAATGGATAGCTACTGGAGGTCTAGATTTCTGATTTTACCATGAGGAAAAGAGAATAGTCTCCTACTCCATAGTTTCTCCCAAAAACATCAAGAACATGTTCATTTACCCAAGACTAATTGCAAGTGATCAACCAAGTAGGTCTAGATTTTTGATTTTCCAAGAGGAAAAGTGCATACTCTCCTACTACTCAACCAATCACAAAACAATAAGCAATCTAGTTAAGCTAGGTGCCTCGAAATGAAATGTAAGCAAACACATAGTATATTTGTATCTCCAAGGAAACCTACAAGACAAAGAATTAGTAGTTTCAAGATGAATTCTTTGACAAGTGAATCCTACATCACAAAACATTAGTAGGCATGAAGATATTGAGCTCTTTTGGTAAGCAAGACCCTACAAAACCACAAGTTAGGGCATGAAAAGTATGCAAAATGAAGTAATAGCCCTACAAGATCACTGGTCAGTCACTGTTAAAAGACCAGGAAGTCAGAAAATGTGAGAAAAATCAAGTGATATTGGCCTAAACCAGACTATGACAGAGATAAAATTTGGGCGACAGTTAATTAGTCTGTCAAAAAATCATACGATGAACCTTATAGAAGAAAAACAACATTCCAAAGCTAGGTGATATACTTTATAAATACCATGCAATATTTCACAGTAAAGTCAAGTGATACTTCTCTATATAGAAGGGTGATACTTTAGGAAATGCAGAGTTTCTCCTAGCAGCATAATGAAATGTCACCTAGGTATAATAAGAAATGTCGTACGACTTTTGAGCCTGTAAAAATAAGATTGTCGAACCTACGATAGTAAACAATTGAAAGTAAAAGAAATGGAGCCAAAAATACATGTCATGCCCCACGGTGGGTGCCAAAGATGTGTGATCAAAAGTGTGACACACTTCTATGAACCATTACACTTAAGAGAATCTATGGAAGAGGAAATCTCAAGAAGCGGCTCATAGCTTCCTAGTTGAAGTGAGTTTAATCCTTCTTATGATGCTCATCAAATCAACATAGAGGATTAGTGACTTGACTACTCCAAAATGTAAGATTCAAAGCTAAGAGTGAAGCTAAGATGTAAGGATGCAAGCTAGAAATGAGAGATTAAGCTAAGAATGTATGAAAGCAATTAGTAATCTAGAATGAGGATGCAAGAGCTAAATCTATGAAGCAATGCAAGAAAGAAACTAGATTAACAATGCAAGATTAAGTTAGAAAATGAAGCTAAGCTAAGAATTAAAATGACAAGATTACTCTAAGAATGAAAAAAAAGCTTGAATTCAAGAGCTTAAGATAACAAGATGCAACTTAGAATGCAAAAGAGTGGACCCTTGAGCAAGGCAGACCTTCATTTTAAAGGAATTGCCTCAAGAATGAAGAGTGAAGATTAAGAGGCAAAAGAATGGGTGGTTGAGATGAATAGGCAAAAGGAGGTGCAAGGAGATGCAATGTTAGGTAGAGATGAGTGGTGAGGATTAAGAGGCAAAAGGGAGATGTTAGGTAGAATAAGACAAAATAGCATTTGAAAGCACAAATCCCTTTTCATTTCTAATTAATCAAGATTAAGTGGGTGCACACAAGTGAATGTTTTCTTTTAATAAAAGTGTAGGAACTTTATATTAAAAGAAAGGCTATAGCAATTAAATAAATATTAAAGATCTAGAAATTAGACCATATTATAGGCTTGATATAAGATTTTTTATTTAATTATGCAAAGGGGATTTAAAGGGTTAGTATGCATAAGGATGTTTAGCAAAGAGATGATTTGATCAAAAGGGGGCTCAAGTTCTACTAGACCAATTTTAGGTGATTACAAATACAAGAGTGCCCCTAGAGATATATGATCACTACGTATGTGAAGGTGAGATCAACCCAAATAGTATATCTATTCTCTCTCTATCTCTTCATCTATCCATGAATCTATGCATCTCACTATCCTCCCTTGGATAGGCAGTCGTAAGATGCACTATACATCCTCTAACGTGACTGTCATCTCACTTGTGGGTAAATGGAATGTCGATGTATCCTCATCCCATCTCTCCATGAGTTCCATCATCATGGAATGGTGATATATCATGTACGGAAGACAATATACCCAATACAGTCTGATATCTCTCAGCCCCTCTAGATCCTAGCTCGAGCCTCAGATTTTCATACTGAGCATGTAAATATGTCATAGTATTTTTTATGGAATTCTCTCATATGGTCAAGAGGTCATGTAGTCACTAGTCAATAGAATGGTATCAGAACATCAATCAACCTGAATTAGAAAACATAAACACTTGGACATTGGGAATAAGTCAACTTTCTAGGTATAAGTTGACTTCCTAGGAACATGTCAACTTTCTAGGAACAAGTTGACTTCTTGGGTACAAGTTAACTTTATGGGTTTTATGGCTCAAACAGACTCAGTTACCATCCACAACACATTTCTATATTTACTCCAAAAAGTCAAAATGCTGAAAGAAAAGTCAAAGATTGAGTTTCAAGGCATACATCCTCCAATGGTAACTCATCTCAATACCTCAATCCTCATCGGTTACAGTTCCTTCTTTCTCGGCGTCTTCTTCCTTCCTCAACAAAGAAAACAAAGGTAATAATGAAAATGAGCTTTCAAAAAGGTCATATTCTAACTTAAAGTTACTTTTAGGTTAATTTATTTTTGTCTTTCATATTAATCTTTAACTAATGATTTACTTAATACATGTCTTCACTTAATCAACCATAAATTGAGCTAGGAATCTCCAATTTTCATACTATTTCATGTGTTGGAATTGTGATCTAGTTTCTTATCTATCAAAGTGCCTTTTGAAATATTTTGAGCTCATCTTAAATGGTTTTGATAAGCATTTGTCAACAATTCACACTCACAATTTGTTGAGGTATACATGATTCTATATTTCACCTTCCTAATTAGCAAGCTGAAACAAGGGGAAATATAGCCACTCACAAATTTCATCATTTCCTTAGTAAGCCCTAGGTGATTTATACTTTTCACTAATACATGGTTTTGTAGGTTGTGGTTCCTAATAGTTTCTTTCAGGATTTGCATACCGGGGGCTTTGATATATCCTTTTCATTTATTGATTTTCTCAAAACTTTAGCTTCCATATGCACGTAGTGTCATATACTGCTAAAATGGAGGCTAAATGTATCATCCTAAATTGTGAGCACCCATGTGCTCTAAAATTTAATGATTATTTAGCACTTGCCTTATTATATTCATAGTATATCTATTACATTCTAGGACTTCATAATTGCATTTAAGTCATACGTTTAATTCAAATATGGGTCCTCTAATCTCTCCAAACTTGAGCAAAATCAAGGTAGGACCTTATTTCTAGGTTTATTTTCCTCCAATCACAAAATTCATTTCACCTCCTAGGCCCTATGTCACCTTTTTATGGCCTCAGAATTCAGTCCCAACATCAAAATCAAATGATTGTTTTGATCCAACACTTGTGAAATGGTTGTGACCCACCAATCAAATTTTAGAAAATTCCAGGTCCCTAGGAATTTGTGCCCAACTTTGAGGCCAAGGTTCATCTCAAAGCATGTGCGGGTTTTTCAGAACTATAGTTGACCTGCTTAATTATGTCTCCTAATTTCACTATAAAAGTAACCCTCATGCCTCATTTTGGCAACATGAAATCAATTGCAAGGTGAAAGCCCCAATTTGATGACAACAAGCAATTACAAGGTGAAAACCCCAATTCAGTGACATCCTTTGAAGCGAGGTTTTGCAGCATCAATCTACATCAAGAATCTACATTCTCTTTTAAGCATTCAAGACATCTCAAGACATCCAATACTTTATCTACATCATCATGAAGTTTCAAATGAATCATGATGATGGCTAGGAATTCTTTTTCCTTCTAGGGTTGGGTATGATTTCCTCATAATTTTCATATCTATGCATTGATTCTTCATATTTACATGTTTATTTATATGCACTCAATCATACATTGATTGTATTTACATGTTAGGTTTTCACTCTATCACACATAGGGTTAGACATAGACATTTTCTTATGCATTTCAGTTCATTAACAATTTAGACATACTCTAGATTCACAAGCACTATACATTTTATATATCATAACGACTATCCATGGAGGTGAGAATCACCAAAATGGGGGGTTGACCAAGGCAAACCCCTTATAGCCACACACACATACACATTTTCCCAAATATACAGGTTTAGACAGTTAAGATTTACCTATAAATTCAAGGACACCTCCCAGAAGAAGTGATAGAGAAACCCAACAATTTTGAGAAGAAAAGTGCAGGGAGAAGTCAACAACTTGTCCTTGCCAAATTTCAGTGAAATTTCTAGGATGGGGAGTTACAGGTCTCAAATTGCCAGATCTAAAGTTACATCAAATTCAGAGACTCCAATAGTCAGTAAATCTGGATTGAAAGTGCTATTTTCAACATCCTATTTCCATGTGCATTTGTTCTTGCTTCTTTCTCCTTGCACTTACTTTCCTATATCAGATCTATCATTTACATTATTGTCATTGTATTTTTTAGAATCCCATGAAACCAGAACCCTCCAAACCCTAGATCCCTATTTGATACCCTTACTCCTTTGGTTGTGTCAATTGGATTTATCTTGTGGGGTAGGTTTTGTATTACAAGGTAATCTAGACCTTGGTGAGTGATCTACATCCTAACATTTCTCACCATTTTCTATTATACAACTTATAACTACAACATCAATAGAAATTTGCTTTCTTGGTTGGGCCATTGCTTAAAGTCCAGATCCTTAAACTCGTCAATTTTTCAATGACACGACTTTGATGGATGTCACCGAGATTCAAGAAGCTTAAAATCTAAAGAAATATCTAGGTGTTTGTTTGGCTACTTTTAGTCAATACATTACAATTATATCTCCTTTGTCAATGTCCCTTTGGGCATCCAACAATGAATTACTCTTTTTCCCTTTGTTTTTGCTAATCTTAAGAGGGATTATTGGAAGATCAACGACATAAAAGTAAAATTTAAGATTGACCATTAAATCTTATAATATTTGTCCTTTGTTGGCTCACTAACTTTACTAATTTTTGTTCTACAAGCTTCACCCATCTATAAGTTTTGTATATTATATGCTCTAGAAAATGATCTTAGTGATTTTGATACTTCTCCTAGTTTGATATTTTTGGTAGAAAACTTTGATTCTATATAATATATTTTTATTAGTTGGGATCAAGTGTGTCAGACTAATTATAATAATGACTGGGGTCTTAGGAAAGTGTTCTCAATAGCCAACCTTTATAGCTAAAATTTATTGGAGATGGTGTAATTATCCAGATCATGTGGGTTCACTTGTTTTGACTCTCATAAATGAATTTACTAGAAGAGGCTCATTAATTTGTAGCAATCTTAAGATAGGGTCTCCCACAATTAAGGATGGTCTCTTTTGGATTGTGAAAATGGTTAGAGAGATCTCTTTTACAAATATGCCTAAGATCTTCATCCATTCACCTCACTTATTTTTATCATTTTTTAACCTTGGTCTAAAGTTGTAAAATTTAAGAGTTATTTTACTATGGTTAGTTCCTTGATTCACCATTTGAATGACCTAGTTTTCGCTTGAAGAAGGTTCTCCTAAAGCCCACACTACTCTATCCTTTATTCTTGCAAATAGACAATGCTTAACTCTTTATAGGACCTGTTAATGTTCTCATGTGAGACCATGTTACTAAAGTAACTTATACAATGTCTCTTGGGTACTCATCTGTTGATAATAAAAATGGCGGGAATTGAGATTTTTCTAAATGGAACAAAATATCTAACAAATTTGGCTAAGACAAATGCACTTTTTTACATGGAACTTCTTTGCCACAATAAAGATCTCACCTAGGAAGTGTAGATCTCAAGGACCTTTAAAATGTGCCCTATGTAGTATTAAGGAAGAATCAATTACTTACCCATTCAACAAGAACTCTTTTTCTCCAGGTGTTTAGGAATAATGGCAGGACATTTGGAACCAACCAATTATCCATGCTAGTTATTGTATAAGCTTTGGGCCCATTATTGATTGGCCACCCTCTTAAATTATCATTCTCAAGGTTACTTGGAAGCTTGGTCATATCTTCATCCCTTATTAAATTTAGATTAAGCAGAATTCTCAAAATTTTCAAGATCATCAAAGTTTTATCTCATAAATTTTGCTAAAGGCTATGGATTATTTTAAGGAGATTGTTGGTGCTAAGTGTTCTTTGGATGACCATATAACTCCCCTTGACCTTTTTATTTCAAAAAGCCTTGAGTTTTACTCTAGCGGTGTATCCTCTCATTGATCCTAATTTTCCCCAAGAGATTCTAAAAAGGTGAGTAGGTCTAGTAGATGATTCCCCTTTAGGTTTTCCCAAAATAAATAGTGGTGTTGAACTTCTTATGACTTGATCTAGGTGGTGCTAGGCTTGGAGAGGTTAACCATGCTAAAGATGGGTTTATTTGATGTTTTTCGTTGTTGCTACGACAATTAAATTGAAGATCATGCTACTCTTTTGTCTCTTGAAAAACTTGTGAATTAGGATTGAAACATGTTATTTGTGAAATAAGCTACTTAATTATGGTTTCTCTTCTAAATGGAGAGATGATTCACGAGTCCTCACGACAACAAACAATCTTAGCTAAACAGATTTTTCATCTTACTCCTCAAGTTGAATTTATTTCCTTTGTTCATATCCCTCGAGAATCGAACTCAACTATGAATTGTTTTGCTTGTGGGCAAAAACAAAAATAGAAATTGGAAATGTTTAATGGGGATCTTTATCTCATGAAAAAGCCTCACAATTTCTCCATCTTATTTAAAATGATTAAAACTAAAATTCCTCTTCCTTCTCTAATGTAGAGCAATCTTCATGACTTCCAATCTAGCTTTCGGATTTTTCACTAAGTCTTATATGAGTATTATAAACTTTTATGACTTCTTTGGCATGCTTGATAGGCACTCTAGATTTTTCCTAAAAATGAGATTTTAGAAGATTCATATGAATTTTCTCTGTTCTTGATACATCTATGACTTTGACCATATAAAAATTATTACCTTATAATATGGTTTGAAATTTTTTAATATTTTATTAAATACAAATAAAAATATTAAAAAATAAACAAAATAAATAACCCCAAAAATCTAAATGTTGAAAAGTTCACAATCATTATTAATATGAATCCAAATATTAAGATCATAAAACATTCAAGCACCCCATTGATCATTTGAAACATTAAATGAGAAAAGGTTTTCAAAATCCACGAGGGGAAAGGGTCTTTATGATTGTACTTGTACCAATAGTTAGGGTTAGGGTTTTTGGTCTCATATTTGCTCGGCTTTTGCCACATTTATTGTCGACTCACAACGAGGGTAATCTGTTCTGTTCTCTCTCTGTACATTTTTGGTGTCCAGGGGCTTTGCATTATATCTGTTTTTGTTGGTTAATGTAAAATTTCTGTTTTAGTGAGAATACTGGCATGGAGGACTCAAAAGATACCATCAAAGTCTGAACCGCTGTAATTGTGGGTTGACGATAGTGTTTCTTCTGAGCCAAAATCTCCATAATTTATGTTGTATTCACTCTTTTATTTTTAATCTTTTGGAGGTTTCGCTGAAACGCATTTTGATGGTTTGGTCTGAGAGCTCAGATGATGATAAACAAGATGAATAATGAATTTCTATGATTTAGAAAACTTGTTGCACTCTAATTTTTTGCTGATGAGCTATCGAGGCCACCGAGTTTTATTTGTCTTTGTCAATCTGGCTTCTCTAAATATTTGGGTTGTTAGATAAAATGGTGATGGGTATTGGGTTTCATTGATTTTGGTATTAAGTTGTATTTTATCTTGGTTTTTGTATTTATTGCACACGGCGTTTTCTCAATCTTTGTTAGTCTTTGCTGGTTTCTGGAGAAGTTAGTGGTGGGTATTGGGATTGATTGATTCAGGTTTTAAGCTTGGTCTAATCCTTTCAGGGCGGGGCAAAATTTTTTTTTGATAATTTTTTGTATTTTTCTGTCTTTTCTTTAAAAATTCCCAACTTTTATGTTAGATAATGTTCACAAAATCATGGATCTGTCATCTCGGTTGGATTTTATTAATCTGTATTCTTTTTCAGATGTTTGATTTTTTATCTAAACGCTTATTAGAATATGATGAGCCAGCTTACAAATGCCCATTAGCTGTTTGCAACAGGGGTTTGAACTGCTTCCCCTGTCTTTTAAGAGGGATCAAAGACTCATCAAAGGTGATTGCAAATCGAAAAGATTTGCAGATCCAGTCATCAGACAGGCTGAACACCAGACAAAATATTAGGGAGTCCCATACAACATTAACAAACCAGAAATGACACAGTTGTAAAAAAAAGATTTTGACCTGGGGGAGAGCTGAATTTATTCCTGTGTAAGGCTTGACACAGTTTACTCTCAACCAAAGCACTTCTCACCACATTCATCATGGAAGTTCAATTTTCATCCTCAAATGCCTGTGTGAGACTTACTTTGCTATGAGCCTTATATTTCTGTATGCCCTACATTTAATTAGGGCATGCCAGTTTAAACATTTGGCATGTTATTTCTCCTTTCAGTGTTGATAGGAGAGAGACATTGCAGGCCTTGCATTTCGCCATTGTCTATGCAGCGCCCAAAATAGTAATTTTTAATTAATTAATAATTGCATTTCTCTCAGTTGTACCTATTTGCTAGAACAGTGATGAGCTGGTTTAGCCAGGTTAGCTTGAGTTTATTAAATGATTAGTTAGAGAAATGTGGTGGGAAAATTAAGATGGCAGGTTGAAGAAGTTATGAGAGGGGTTGAAGGAAGATTTTGGTTTTATTTTGATTTATTTCTGTCAATTTTCTGAAGGATGGTAATATTCATTGAGCTGTAGATAAATTGAAAGTGGCACTGCATATATTTGCAACCCTACAATCCTCTCTGTCAAACTAAATGAGGAATGATGTTACAAGTCTCTAAAATTGATGAAAGACTCTTGAAAAGTCGAATGTTCACTAAATAATGTCCAATAGACTACCTACACTAGAACAATTTTCTTGTACTGCATGAAATACAAATGGGTTATCTACACACTAAAAACTATCTTCTTGCAGTACAGGAAATAAAAGAAAACAGTAATTCTGTGAGAGTATTACAGGAAATACAAGAAAACAGTAATTCTATTCTCAGTGTCAAGCTCATTTGTTAGTTGGAAATTAGTTTAATAATATTTTGTCCCATGTTTTTATGAATTTATAATTATTTGCTGAATTTCATGTATCAAAATTGTGAGACACTACATGAAAATAATAGCAGTTATGAAACATCAACAGCTTTTAAGAAATCGATTATATTTTTTCAGATCAACACTTTTAAGTCAATTTTTTTTTCCAAATTTAGCTTAAACTTAATGTAATACAAACCTCACCCTGAAGTAGCGAGGAGTTGATGCCAAAGATAAACAGACAATATGAAAAACTAAGGCTCTCAGACAGTGAAGAAAAGGGGAAAAATCCTGCACCTTCCAATAATCATAACTGACCTGGAACTTCTAATAATCAAATAAAGTGGCTTTGCTAGGTACAACAATATGCTAAAAGAATGAGAAATTCCTCTCTTAAAAGATGAGACAAATCCATCATACTAAAAAATTAAAGAATGGAAAAAGTTGAAAGGAAAATATTTTTGTTCAGAATTGCAATCACGAAGATAATAAGAAAACAGGTGAAAAAATAATGAATATAAGAAATATTTTACTTTTTCTCAATGTCTAAATCTGTGATTTTCATTATTTACATTTTTAGTACATGTCTTAAATTTTTAACTTCAAATCTGGGTAAAATAGAAAAAGGAATAAAAACTAGTAATTAAATTTTTTCAACTAAACCAGAAATATTGTTATCTATTGATAAATTAGTAAAACCAATGAAAACTGTCTAAAAAGTAAAACATATATTTTAACATGATTAAAAAAACTCTCTTCAAATGACATAAGTTTGTGATGGTATGATTTTCAACAAATGTAAAATACAATTTTAGCAATCATATGAAACACTTTCAAAACTTCTTAAATTGACACTATAAATATCCCAATTTGAAAGATACTCCAATCATAAACTTGATATTCTTCTATATAAGAGAAAAAATTTCACCAAATGTGATTTTAGTTATTATAATCATATGAAACACATTCAAAAGCCTCCTAAAATCTGGGTTAGACAACTAAAGTTGTATGCTAAATGACTACAAGAAACATATTCATGCTTACAAAGCAGACATTATTTATGTACAATTTTTTTTTTCTTGGTTTGTCAATCCATCTTACACTAATGTAATTATCATAGATGTATTTCATAAGTCTTCAATCTTTCCCCAGAATTTACAATATGAATGTAGGTTGTAATTAATTTTTTTAGGGTAGATTGTACTACCTTATGTGAATTCAAACAAATGTGAGAGTTAAAAAATGCATAATGTTACTATGACTTCAAACATTTCTTATCAAGAAATACTAGTATTTTCTAAATTTCATAAATAATACTTATGTAAACCACAATAAAGGATAGCATGTAATGCCAACAAATAAAGCTTGAGATTAAAACAAGAACTTTAGCATTAAGTTGATTATGCTTATTGTAGATATTCACATGTAAAAATCTTTGTTAGGTTACTCGTTATCTTTCAAAATGGAAGACCTCAACAATTACACAGCAAAATAAACAAGAATTAGTTTGCACTAGTTTGCACTGTATTTGTTAAGAGATGGTACTCTATATAGTCATTCTCTTAACCAACTTGCTTACACTAGGACTTTAACATGCTATCCACCAAACCCAGACCCCAAAAAACAAAGCAACCCTTAAGATGAATAACTAAACTAAAAGTTAATTACAATTTTCCATTTTTAAATGTGAGTAGTTCATTGAGCTATTTTATCATAATCTTGTTTGTTTATTAGAATTATGTTTATGATATAATCTGCTTACACTTGTTATCTTGGATGCAACTTTCATGACTAATGGACATAGTAGCATCTACTGAACATCGTTGATCTATTGAAAAGTTGTAGCAACCAAATATTCTTCTTCTTTAAGTACAATGGAACTTCTAATGGGACTTATCAGACAAATCTGCCAATTTAAAGCATATTGTTTCTATATTAGCATATTCATGATTGTCTAGTTGGTTCTCACAAAGACTTTATTGTTAGCAAGTTGCAGATTCATTCCCTCAATTTAGATATTTAGAGTTTTAGGATTGTTCATCGAGAAAGTTAAAAGGATAATGCATAGCTTAGATATAATGAAGTCGAGTGTAAATTAAATTAGCCTATGAGATATCTAAAAAATATAAGCGATGGAGTGGGAGCAAAGAGTGGCAGGAGCATGAGCTACGACTGGTGTAGGTAGCATATTGGGTAGTAAAAGGTGAACCAAGCGACAAGAACTGGTGACATGAACAAAGAAGGGACTAGAGGAAGAATTTTGATGCTAGAGAATGACTAGTAGAGGTTGAGAGAAAAGTCTCATTGGCTGATTTGAGGGCAAGGTTTGAACAATACAAAAAACCTCGAAAGAACACTATGCACCCCCTTGAATATAGGTCTGTATCAGACTAAGAAAAGATTCCAGTATGCTTTAGGCATAAATGACCAAATTTCTTTAGAGGAAGAAGATCTCAATAGGAAAAGAGAAACAGAGTCACAAGCCTTTTGATTCTTTGAACAAGGACAAATTGCATCCCTTCAGGGGATCAAGTTTGGTAAAGAAGATATGATCCTTAGTTTTGAGGGAAACTATTGGAAGTGAAAACATTCTGAGAGGGGGAAGTGGGGTGAATCAGAGTGTAGAAATTGTTTTTGTCTATATTAAAATTAAATGGTTTGATTGCGGAAACAATTTATTTATTGCAAATTATTCAACTTATAAAAATATTAATCAGACTGAACATGAACGATGATCAACTTAAAAATACCATAGCAATATAAAATTTCAACTTGAAAAGAAAAGTATCAGAACATCTAAATGAGGCTCACATAGAATACCATAATAATATGATTTGTGTCGAGTGAGAAACCCTCAAAACCAACTGACTTTGTCATAGGAAGAAAAACCACTCCAATCCTGTAACTTTTATTGATTCATTATGAGCACCAACTCTTACATCATTCTACAGCTTCAATTGCAAGCAGCACCAATCCCTTCTCCTTTTTACAACTAATAATCCAGATTACATGTAGTTACATAAATACATATGCAGATTTATGCAGATTTTGCATTCATGCAATTACACAATCATATAATTTTTCAATGAATCAATACAAGATACAACCCGCATACATGAAAGAATGAACACACTCAATTTCTCTTTTGCATGTCCATCCTCCCTTATATAGGGAAAAATTGTTGGCAAGTTAGACTTTACTAAAAATATATCTATTGTCGACTCACAACAAGGGTAATCCGTTCTGTTCTCTCTCTGTACATTTTTGGTGTCCAGGGGGCTTTGCATTATATCTGTTTTTGATGGTTAATGGAAAATTTTTGTTTTAGTGAGAATACTGGCAAGGAGGACTCAATAGATACCATCAAAGTCTGAACCGCTATAATTGTGGGTTGACGATAGTGTTTCTTTCTGAGCCAAAATGTCCGTAATTTATGTTGTGTTCACCCTTTTATTTGTTATCTTTTGGGGGTTTTGTTGAAACACATTTTGATGGTTTGGTCTGAGAGCTCAGATGATGTTAAACAAGATAAAGAATGAATTTTTTGATTTAAAAAACTTGTTGCACTCTAATTTTTTGTTGATGAGATATCGAGGCCACCGAATTTTCTCTGTCTTTGTCCAGCTGGCTTCTCTGAATATTTGGGCTGTGAGAGAAATTGGTGATGGGTTTTGGGTTTCATTGATTTTGGGATCAAGTTATATTTTATCTTGGTTTTTTATTCATTGGCCACAGTTTTTTCAATCTTTGTTAGTCTTTGCTGGCTTGTAGAGAAGTTGTTGGTGGCCATTGGGATTGATTGGTTCAGGCTTTAAAGCTCGATTTATTCATGGTTTTATATGCAATCCTTTCAGAGCAGGGCAAAAATTATTTTTAATAATTGATGTATAATGTTCACAAAATTGTGGATCTGTCATTGCGGTTGGATGTTATTAATCTGTATTCTTTATCAGATGTTTGGTTTTTTATCTAAATGCTTACCAGAATTTGATGAGCCAGCATATAAATAGCTGCTAGCTATTTGCAATAGGGTTTTAAACTGCTTCCCCCGTCTTTTAAGAGGGATCAAAGAATCTCATCAAAGGTACAGGTTGAACACCAAGCAAAATATTAGGGAGTCCAATGCAACATTACAAACCAAAAATGACACGACTGTAAAAGAAGAGATTTTACCCTGGGGGAGAGGTGGTTTTATTCATGTGTAAGCGTTGTCGCAGTTTTCTCTTAACCAAGCACCTCTCACCACATTTCCATCATGGAAGTGCAATAAAAATCCTCAAAAATCCTCAAATGCCTATCAGACTTCCTTTGCTATGAGCCTTATATTTGTATATGCTCTACATTTAAATAGGGCATGCCAGTTTAGACATTTTGCATGTGTAGGTTTAGGTGGCTGCTAAATTAAATTTAAGGGTCATTTTTGCATGGAAACTGGGATATCTCAAATGGGTCTTGCCCAGATTTGGCATGCACAACCCCTATAATGCCAAGTTGACAGTCGTTTTTGTAATTTTTTGGCAATCGGTTGACTGAGCAAGTTAGTGATGACCTAGCAAGTTAGTGGTGACCGAGCAAGTTAGTTAGTGTTGATAGAAGAGAGGCATTGTAGGCCTTGCATTTCACCATTGTCTATGCAGCACCAAAAATGGTAATTATTAATAAATAAAAAATTAAAATGTACATTGTAATCTTAATTTTATTTAATTAATAATTGCATTTCTCTCAGTTGCTTCTATTTGCTAGAATAGTGATGATTTGGTTGGCTTGAGTTTGTAAAAGGATTAGTTAGAGAAATGTGGAGGGGAAATTAAGATGGTAGGTTGAAGAAATTATGAGAGGGTCAGTGATTTAATTTTGTCAAATGTTGAAGGATGGTTATATTAATTGAGCTGAACTAATTTGTTCAAATTTCAATATTTAACAATTTTGTTTGGTTGAAGTGGAATTCACTTGAATTCATAATAAGAAGATGGAAAATGATGTTTACATATGGATTTCAAAATATTATAAGCTTTGCTTTACTCCCAATTTCCATTTAAGTAGAATTATAATTGATTTTCCAATTCCACCTATTTAGATGAAAAATACAAATGCTGGTTTTGGGGGTAAATGAGAATTAACAAATTCCTATTTCAATTTCATGTTTTGAACACAAACATAAAAAATGTCAATTCCAAGATTTGACAATACCAATACCAGTCTAATTCCAACAAACAATTTGACTTTAAATAAGAAATGATGCTATTAGTCTCTAAAATCAATAGAAGTCTGTTGAAAAGTGGAATGTTTACCAATTAATGTCCACTAGACTACCTACACAAGAACAATCTTCTTGTACTACATGGAATACAAATAGGCTACCTACACTAAATATAAAAAACAATCTTCTAGTATTACAATAAATACAAGAAAGTAGTAAAAGTCTATTATGACACTGTCAAGTTTATTTGTTAATTGAAAATTAGTTTAATAATATTTCATCCTAAGTTTTTTATATGAATATATAATTATTTGATAAATTTTATATACCAAAATTGTTAGACACTATGAAAATAATATGAATCAACTATTCAACAACACCTTTTAAAAAAATTGAATATATTTTCTTCAGTCAACACTCTTAAAGACAATTTTTTTTTCCAAACTTAGCTTAAACCTACTGAACACAAACCTCACCCTAAAGTAGTTAGTAAGGAGTTTGTGGTGCGGAAGATAAATAGAAAATTCCCGCACCTTCCAATAACCATGACTGACCCGGAACTTCTATTAACCAAATAAAGTGGCTTTGCTAGCTACAACAATATGTTAAAAGAATGAACAATTTCTCTCTCCTAAAAATAAGACAATCTATCATACTTCACAATTAAAGAATGGAAAGAGTTAAAAGGAAAATGCCTTTGTTCAGAATTGCAATGGCAAAGATAAACAAACATGTTAAAAAATATTGAACATAAGAAATATTTTACTTTTTCTCAATGTCTAAATCTGCGATGTTTATTATTTGCATTTTTGTACATTTATTAAATTTTTAATTTCAAATCTAGTAAAATAGAAAAGGAATAAAAATTAGACAAAAACTAAAATACAAAAAATATATTTCAATGTGATTAAAAAAGTTCTTTGCAATTGACAAATGTTCTTGATGGTATGATTCTCAACAAATGTAAATACAATTTTAGCAATCATATGTAACACTTTCAAAGATTACTATCAATTTTTGACACTACAAGTATTCCAACTTAAAAGATACTTCAATCATAAACTTGATATGTTTCTGTATAAGAGAAAAAATTTCACCAAATGTGAATATAGTTATTATAATTATATGTGCAAAATAAATATTTTTTTCTTACACTAATGGAATTATCATAGATGTATTTCATAAGTCTTTTCACAAGATTTACAATATGAATGTAATTAGTTTTTTTAAGGTAGATTGCACCACCTTATGTGACATTCATGTCCATGGAGTGAATTAAAAAATGCATAATGTTCTGATTAGAAGGAAAACATGATTTGAAAGGTCTTGAACCTTTTACAAGAAAATCGAAAGAATAAACATTGAGCACCAAAACCAGCAACCAGCTGGAACATGAAAAGGACAGCCAGAGGACTAACAACAGAGAGGGTCAACAAAGGGACCACTGAAAAGGGACAAAGGCTTGAAACAAAACCAAAACCCCAAGAGAAGCGCAAAGATCACTACCTTATAATGAACATTGGAGAGCAATAATCCAGAAAAAACCAAACATGATTATCCCTTGATCCCTTTCTTATGGGACCGAAGAGTCATATCAAAGGAAGGTGAGGATCTTTTGAAAGATTTACCTTTAACCGTAATCCAACCTTCCTCCACTTTAGAAGCCTTATCCTGCTAGCAAAAGGAATCCAACACCGAATTCCCAACACCCATTAAGCGACCAACACACTACCCAAGCACAACCAAACCAGCAGCCATAACATTCCCAGAGCCAGCACCCACCAAAGAGGGGGACACAATAGGACCATGAGGAACAACAACATTAGACAAATGGAAAGGAAGACAAGATTCCTCCAAAAAAGAGCTTTCAAAGACAGACACACCAAAACTAGCAGAAGTTGGAGCCAGCACAACATGGCCAGTAGCCCCCTTATCTGATAAGATAGTCACAACCACCGGAGGTTCAACAATCGAAGAGACAGGAGCGACAGGAGTAGGGGAAGCCACAACATGGGGAAAACTCCGCAGAGAAGAACTCTCGACAATCGTGTAGTGTTGGGAAGAAGCTCCTTTCCACCAAGACACAGAACGTTTGGTCTTACCCAGAGCACATTTAGCCGCAACATGACCAATATTAAAATACCTTCTGCACCTGAAAGGAATACCTTCATAGTCAAGAGGCTAAATCTAGCTACCCTTAGGAGAAACCAAGTTGATCTATGTAGGTAAGCCTTTAGAGGCATCTATATCCACCAAAATGCGGGCATAGGTGGAATGGAGAATATCAGAAGATTCAACATCCACCATCAAAAAATCCCCCAAGGCCTCGCCAACTTCCTCAAGAAGATAATCCACCCAAAGATGAAGGGGAAGGTTAGGGAGCCTAACCCAGAGAGGCATCTTGTGAAAAGAATCAGAAGAGGGATTCAAGTCCTCATGCCAAGGCTTAACCATCAGCACAAAGTGACCATCCCAGCTAAAGAAATGATCACAAAGAATACGATTTCTATCTTCAGCAATATCAAATTTAGCTATGAAATAACCTTTCACCAAAGGGAAGATGTGGACCGAATCATAAATGATGGGTTCCAAGAATTTGGAAATCCAGACATGAAGCTCAAGGAGGCTAGGCCAAAAGACCCTAAATCTGCAGATAAGTGCCCTGTTTAACAATTATGAAGATGTGTTCTCAATCTCCACAACCGTGTCAACATCCAAAGAGAGAGATAAAGAAACAACCATGGAGAAAGGAACAAGCTCCAGGGAAGGAACCTTCATAGCCCTAGACACAACCATCCGAGGGGCCTCGGATGGTAAAGGCCTAGTAGAGGGCAGGGAGGTAGGAGTAGTAGAGACAGGATCATGGATACCCGCTTCAAAGGCAACCATATCTGCAAAGGAGATCGCAGATCTGGAAACCTGAGATCTAAGCAGAAAACTAGCTGTCTGAGAGGGCCTAGGCAAAGACCCCTTCAGAACACCCATAAACAACCCAGAAACAGGGGCAAAAAGCGCTAAAGAACTAACACCACCAGATGTAGGAGACACAAGACCAGGGATGGGGGTGCCACCAGATCGAGCAACAACATCATTACGGCCAGGGGTAGTCCCAAGCATGTGAGCTTGGGCGGGAGCGAGAAGTTTTTGAACGGGAGCGGCCATAGTTTTTGCCATGTTGATACACCAATACTAGCATCACATTGCATAATGTTATTATGACTTCAAACATTTCTTATCAAGAAATACTAGCATTTTCTAAATTTCATAAATAATACTTCTATAAACCAATATGAAGGATCGCATATAACCCCAACAAAAATGACAAAGCACTAATCCTAAGGAGGAAGTCGAAAACCCCTCATTTACTAATTAAAACTAGAAATAAAAGTATGAGATTAAAAGAGGACTAAAATTTTGTAAAGACTAATTTTTCCACAATATGCCATATAAGAAAAATAACAAAAATACTGGATATGTCGAAAAACATAGTCATAGTCGATCAATAACTAAGACTAGTCAACATAAAATCTTCCATTTCATTAATAAGATACTTACAAATAAATTGAGTCAAATTGTCAAATACCATCAAGAATCAAGCAAAGGTACAATACAAGTAAGTCGACCATACTGTCAATCTTAAAAGTTTTATCATTTCAATACAAGTAAAATAATAACATCAAAGATGCCAACCAATTCACTGTGCATCATACATCATGGAGATACATAATACATCAAATGCATGATCAAAAGGTTGTAATAAAATAAGATATCAATATGCCATCAGTCTATCTATCGTCCATTTGCATGCTCCAGTCTCCTAAGCCACCGAACTATTGTCCATCCATAAATCTTGAGACAGAAATGTGGTGCAAGCGCTTTTTCCACCCAACCACAGAGTGATTAGCTCCTCCAGGGCTCATCTTGAAAAGAGAGCGCACAAACTCTACATGAGGAGCCTAGCAACTTGGCAATGATAGATTGAAAGAAATCTGGTTTTAACCTGAGAACTATCTACTTTCCTCATAAATCTAAGTATAACTAACACAAATATAACATAGAGAAAGAAAAAAATAACCAACACATTTAAGAAAACATGTGTTTCCAAAGCTTAGGCCTAAGCATTTAATTACCAGACTTCTACTGACAGGTACATGAAAAAAATGTCTACCCTTATCTGTATACCCAAATTCACCCCCCTTTTCCAAGATATCTTTCACAAAATGAAGAGATAAGGAAGACAAACATGTATTTATATTTCCAAAAAGAATCTAATTCACAAAGTTAACTCTTTCAATGGTAATTCACATAATAATTCTTTTATTCTTAAAAAAAATCATAATTTCGCTATTATTTAATAACAAATTCTTTGTCTTCCAAAATGACCTTTATCAAATTTTGAAAAAATAGTGATAGGATAAAAGTCTAACAATAGCATATTTATATTTCCTCTCCACTAATAGAACATTATAAGAATATATAAATAATTATTTTGAAAGTTACTATGAGGAGGTTGAACACATGACCTCCCATTTTCTATTTCCTTTTCCTACCATTGGACCATGTAGTTTCCTTTAAACTATTTGTAGACAGTCCTAAAATAGATATGTCCAATTATGTATATATATCAATACCACAACTCCTCATAAGTGATATTGCCTTTGTAATGGAAATCTACATATTTTTAGATTTATGGAATCATTAAATCTTATTATCTAGAAAAGAAATCTGTGGATTAAATAATACATTCACAGTTAACACACACATGCATTCAACCAATTCATTACAGGTACGATTGACAACTTCTACAGGGAGAGGAGAAGAGATATTTCCAATCAGTTCTATCAAAGATTGACAAGTTAACATATATAAATAAATAAATAAATAACATTAGGTACATATGATACATTTACCAACGTTCTATAATGGTGCTAAGTTCCTAAGAAAAGAAAGAGAATGCGAGAAAATGTATGGCATAAGAACATTTAACAAATAAAAACACCAACAATTTTATTGAACAAACGATTAAACTGGGCGCCCATGACCCCAATGCTTCATTTCATTTCCTAATAACTTAGTGATCATTTCATGCTACCGGCAAGTTCAGTCTCTCAAAATTTGTGACAAATGGAAAATAAATTTCCTTCCATCAAGCCTGCTGTGAAATCATGGTTCAATAGCGACCCAGCGGCTATGCAAGAAAAAAAGCACATACATGAAATTATAATTATTGTGGTGAAAGAGGAGATTGTAGACTATTTAATAACAACCGATCCATTCAAGGCAGATTTCTTTTTAACACTTTAACGCATAATTAAAAATGAGGGGGATAAATGAAATAAGAAAATAAGATGTTGCAGATTTGTGAAGATCTAAAAGAAATTAAATAGAGGCTCAAAATTTGTTCCGGTGCTATTATGAGTATTGTCTTGCGTTCAACCAAGAAATTTCACAATATGCAAGAAAAATAATTTAGAAACTAATTTCATCTACAGTCCAGAAATTTGTATGGTAGTTCCTTGTGTTACTCATTAAAGAATTGAAATCTAAATTTATGAACTTTAACCCATATTCATATATGCAGTAAGATCAAATTATGCCAGAAGAACCTGTGATTTGTAAGATCAAATAAATGTCCACTCACTCTATACCGTTAACGTGGAGTTGAAAATATCTTCTTAGCTTAATACTATTGGTCCAAGTGAAAAAGTGTATTCGTTTAAAGATTAAATCTAAAAATTCATCTTTAAAACTTACAAATTTACTATTTTCAATTTAACAACATACACCTATTCTAATCATGCATTTGATATCTCTGAGATAGGTTTAGACATTATATATATATATATAGAAAAAGAATAACTATGTGGTGTGTGCTTGCAACCAGATTTTTTTGATTAATGCTTACAGAGGAGCTATCATCTTCTACCTTGACCACATTCTCGCCTTCATTCGTGCCAAAACATCTCAATCCACTGTAATTAGTAGGTTAGTCTACAAACCAATAACCAAAATAAAATTGCATCCATTCCATTACAATATCCAACATTTCATCATTTGCATTTAACACATTTGAAGTAAATCATGACCATAAACTCATAATAACATCATGAAATAAGATGAATCATCATCACAAAATCATAATAACATCACGATATAAGATCAAAGTAAAGTTGAAATAAATCAAACACATCAACTAGCATGTCTAAATCAAACATAATGACTTGAGTTGAAAATGTTAGAGTAATAGGTTATTTTTACCTTTTATTCCTCTCTAAAGATTCTCTTAGGGTTACTCATTCTCTTTTTATAAGGATGAATCTTGTATTTTTGCTTTTTAATTCTCTCTAATGCAATTTTACTTTTGGGAGCTATTGCAGTTTGTCTCCATTCTTCTCTTGTAATAGATTATTCCAGTTTGCAAATATTCATGGGTTGTGAAGATTTGTATTCTCAAATCTTTCATGGTATCAAAGCTCAAATATGTTGCTGCTTGTTCTTGATTTATTGAAGTTTTATGGAGCTTTGAGGTTTTCAGTTAATTTTAATTTTTTTGATTAGATCCAGGGTCACTCTTCATTTCTGAATATTTTTTTCTCAAAAGGGCCTCATAGTTGCGCTAAAAATGCCCCAAACCCCCCATTTCCATATAAAGCATGTCAATTTTCGCCAACATTGACCTCTGAGGCAAAAATTTTTTGTCCCTAGGTCGTACGACCTAGCACGCATTTAAAAAGAAGGCATTGGGGAGCGCACCACCTAGCAATCATCGCTGAGGGTGGCCCCACCAACCACAATGGCCTGCACAGTGGCTCCACCATGCTATCACCCAATGGTGTCAACCCCGGTATAACCGTTGGTGTCACCACATGGTTAACTGCTGGTGTCACTGACGGTTAACACATGGTCACCGCGGCGTCCACCGGACAGTACCATGAACACTGATGTCAACACCGTACGGTGATGACATCATCACCTTTGAAGGCTTTGATCACTCTTTCTTCAAGCTATTTCTGACAATCATTTGGTTTTTGGCCTTTATCTCGGGCATCTAGTATTGAAATTGGGCTACAATATACCGATGGAAATCTCTTTATGAGCCTAATCCAAATTTACTGGTATGGTTTCGTGATTTCACCATTTTTCTACATTTTTTTTCCATCAAAGACAAAGGTTTCTCTATTCTCTTGGGTTTCACACCTCCTGCACTCTAAGATTGATAACTCTTGCATTCGAGATCCATTTTCGACAAACAAGATATTGATGAAAATCTCTTTTTGAGCTTGATCCATATTTGGAGGTTTGCAATTGTACTTTCATCATTTTTTTACTTATTTTTCTTGTCAAAGCCCAAGGTACCTCTTCGCACTCCAGGAGCCATAACTTTTGCATCTGGGCTCCATGGTGGTGATTCAAGTGAAATGTGCCAAGTGTGATTCAAGTCTCATGTACAAACATTATAATGCAAAGACCATAAAAGAAAACATAGCAGATATGAATAGAAAACTAAATTATTATATTCTCTGCCAAGCTACAAAGACAAGAAAAAATAGCAAGCATAAATCTAACCATGAACAACTTCTTCTAAGCAAGGTATGACACAACAAAGCACGTCCAGGATCAATGATAAGGGCTAATAACCTGTCACCCTGCAGGGTCCAAAATGACAAACATTTGTTATCAGATTATGATTACATGGATTTTGTTCCTGAGGTCGACCCCCACCTAGCATATTCCATAAAGGGATAATACTAAAACATAAGTGTGTGGTCAAGGAGGCTTTCAAATTTAAAGCGATTGCAAGAGGCAGGTAAAAGGTTCTATTCAACAACCTTTTCCAGCATCCATGTTGTTGTGATAACATGGGAGCTTTGGAATAGGGAAGGGACATCCATCAAAGTATAATGAAGGTACATTTTTGTCAAATAAATTTCTTGAGAGTACGATGGTGGACATGCATGCAAATATGAAGCACCTATGAGGCATGTGAATTGTTTGACATAACCCTTGAAAGTGATGTAGGGGCATTCTAGGGTACTCGGTGAATCTGCATGGAGGTGTTTTGTTTTGGTTCTATGGTACTCGATTGCATCTTTAACTAACGGTCTCGGTTATTGAAGGAAGCTTGGTCATTGAAGGAACTCGGTGAAGCTTCTAGTGCTCGGTGGAACTAGTGCTCAGTAATACCTATGTTGCTCAGTGTTGCTTGGCCTGGTGCTTGGTTATTTCACTAGTGCTCAGTAGTTGTGTCTTACCGACTGGAGTTCTTGAGATTTAGTTGGCCGACTTGGTACGTTTAATGTTGGTATCTTTTGTTGTATTCTCTTATGTAGATCTTGAGGCCGACATGGAGAATTAAATAATTGTAAGGCTATTTGAGAGCCGACTATTGTTGCATTTAATATTGGTTTGTAGGAGTTAATTATTTCATCTAGCTGACTTGTGGCTAAAGATTAGTATTTAAGGAGTGTTTGGGTAGTTGTTTAGGGAGACAACAAGTTGAGCAGATGGGGAAGATAGAAGATTAGATCTAGATCCTATGAGATCTTGAAGATCAGATTGATTTTTGATAGTTTTTAATATTAGAGCTAGTGGTTTGCATGCTTGGAGAAAAGGAGATTGCTTGGAGGCTTGCGAGCTCAAGTTTAGATCTCTTAGGGTTTCCATCAATTGTTGATTATTTTCAAAATTGGACTAGCTAGAGTTGGACTTGGATCTTGTTGATCTTGCAGAACTATTTCTAGTTGTAATTGACCCTAACCCGGAAGGCCTTATAGCTAGGCATGTTGAATGAAAATCTGATTTGGGCATATCTTGTTGTGTTATTCCATTGTGTTGGTAATTGGTTGCAAGGTTGGACTATCATTGATTGGATCCACCATCCTTGACTGCGTCAGGTGGTATCAAAGCGAAGGGTGTTCTTGAGCGAAGGTTGTTCTTGAGTGAAGGTTTATCTTGCGAATTGACCTTGTTGGCAAAGAGATCATATGATTTGAGTTACAGATTCGTGGCACTGAACTTGTGGAATCTTGCCCTGGTTGTTCATGCAAGGTGATAGACTGATATGACTTGCATACAACTTGGAGGTTGTCACAAGGTGGTTGGTGTAGGGTTTTGTTGCTTTGGGTTTTCTTATCTTTAAGGATGCCTCTGAGAAGATTAGACCCTAGAGTAATTACAGATCTCTGTGATGCTATGGAATAGAAGATTACAGAGAAGGTGAAATCAAATTTCAGATCTAAGATGGAGTTAATGAAGAATGACATGATCGCTGAGATCATGAGAGCTATTACTGGTGTACCTCAGAATGTTGGTACTGAAGATGGTTATGAGGAAGTTGTTGAAGACTTTGAAGCTGCTACATCTAGTGGTGATGACCAGAGAGACAGATCTAGTGAAGACAAAATTGGTTAGTTACATAGGTCTGGAGCTCGGTTAAGTACTAGTTACTGAATGGAATTTTCTACCTTCTCTGGTACTTTGAGACCCAAGGACTTGATTGATTGGATTAGTGAACTAGAAGATTTCTTTAAGCTTGAAGAAATTGAAGATCCTCTTAGAGTGAGGCTAGCTCAGACTAAGTTGAAAGGACATGCTACTCTTTGGTGGAAATAATTACAAAGAGATAGAGAAGATGAAGGTGAAATGAAGATCAATTGGTGGAGGTTGATGGTGACTAAATTGAAAGATAAGTTCATACCTGCTGACTATGAGCTTGACTTGTTTAAGAAGTTGTAGAATTTGAAGCAGAAAGATTTGACTGTAGAAGATTATACCGAGGAGTTCTACAAACTTACTATTCGGTCTGGACACAGAGAACTTGGTAAGGAAAAGGTAGCTCGATATGTGAATGGTTTGAGATTCAATATTCAGGATGAGCTTGGTATCCTGAAGATTGATTCTATTGAAGATGCTTATCAGTATGCTCTGAAGGAAGAAGATAAGTTGAAGAGAAGACAACATAGTAATCCTCGAGGGAAGGAAAAGATTGATCACTCGATGAAAGATAAACCGACTGCAGAAGATGAACAAAAACCTGTGGAACTAAAGAAGAAGACATGTAGAGTTATCTTTAAGGGTACTTGTTATAATTGTGGAGAAGAAGAACACTGTACTTTTGAGTGTACATAGAAGAAGCTTGGTGACCGACAGACTACTGTGGTAAATGAAAACATTCAGAATGAACCTGAATTTGAGAACTTGCTGCTTCGGCAAACATTGCTCGGTACAAAGGATGAACCTTGTCAGAGGAGTAACTTGTTCAGGACTTGGTGCAAATCTAGAGGTAAACTTCATGATGTAATTGTTGATAGTGGTAGTGTAGACTAAGATTTGAGTGTGCACCTAAACCTGTTTTGAAGGCCAAAGACAAACAAACGTCATAGCATATAATCAAATCAAATTTAATGGTAAACAAACTAAAATCAAAGCCACCTCAGTTTAAGCCTAAAACGGATGTGCCCATGCACCGTTTGATATGCTTGGATATAGATGGATGTGGGTGTGCAAACTCAAGCACTTGGAGCATGCAAATTATGATGATTTGAGGTTAATGAAGACCCAAAATGACACAAAATAGGTATGAGGAACCTATTTTGCCTCAAAGGCCTCAAGAACACACAAATATGCAAAGCTAAAAGATGAACTAAGACTGATTAAACAAGAAATGAATCTATGTTAATCCAATTAAGCTAATTTAGATGTGATTTAAGCTTGGAAATGATCTAAAATGATGAGTTTATGCTTATGCTAGAATGAAAATGGCATTATAACTTTGCTATTGAGTTTGAGAGTTGAAAGATGATTTGCCTTAGGAAGTGAGGGTATTTATAGGAAAAGGGAAGGGCTTGGTTTAAAAGGATGAGTCAGAGTTAGGGCTAAGGTTAGGGTTGAGTCAAGGACAAGTGTCAAGGGAGGATTGAGTTGAAAGTTTGAGGGCATGTGCACAATTTGGTAAATGTGCCCAAGGCCAAGAGGTGGCAAGGAAGGGATAAGAAGGTCTTAAATGCATAATGAATGCATGTAAGAAAGATAAGGAAGGCTTAAATGCATCCTTAAATGCATTTGCAAGAGGTGGCCAAGAGGTGTCAATCCTTGTTGACTAAGGAGGATGACTAAGAGGAGGTTAGCATAAGTTTTGGTAAACCTTTTGCTAATGGAATGTGACAAGATTAGAAAGGGGATCAGGATTAGGATTAGGAGAAAGGGATGGGCAAGTGGCTTTTGGTGAGATTTAGATATTTATTAAAGGTAAATTTAATAAATATTAAATATCTAGGCTTAGGGTTTGAAGGGACTAGATTAGGGATTTGACCCATTTAGAGGAAGGTTTAGGACTTTCTAGAAGAGTTTAGTGCTCTTTAGAATTTTGGCCAACTTTGGGATAAAAAATAAATTAAAAATAAATTAATTTATTTTTAAAGTTTTTTGGTCAATTTATTAATTAAATAATTAATAAATTAGGGATAATGTCCAAATGACATTTTTAGGCTAGATTCCTTAATTAAAGATTTTTAATTAAGAGAGAGGGATTTAATGCCATAAAAATAAATAAATTAATTAAATAAATAATTAATTAATAAATGATGATGTCATCAAGGATTTTCAGAAAACAAAAATAATTTATTTTCTGAAGGATTTTTCGGTGTCTACAGGTAGTACTGATAACCTTGTTGCTGAGGACATGGTTCAAAAACTTGGTTTGAAGAGAATGAAGCATCCTTATCCTTATAGGATTAGCTGGTTACAAGATGACCATGCTCTGGAAGTAAGAGAACATTATTTTGTTGATGTTCAAATTGGCCAATATAAGGATCTTGTGTTATGTGATATTGTGGAGATGAATAGTTGTGATGTATTGCTCGGTAGACCTTGGCAATATGATTGCAGAGCTATGTATGATTGTGTCAGGAATGTTTTTACTATTGAGAAGGATGACAGGAAGTTTTCCCTGATGCCTTTGCTGGATACAACACTCGGTAGGAGGAGTCCGAGTATTGGTAGCCGAGTTGAGTTGGCGGATCTTGAAGGTATGGATGATCAGTGTGGAGAACAAACCTGTGTGTTATCAAGGAAGGAATTGAAAAGATAGAGGAAAATAAAGTGGAAGAGTATGCAAGCTGAAAAGTTGGAGGACTTGTATGTGAAGAACCAATTCGGGGTTTATGTGTTGAATCTCAGAAGATGGACTCTTAAAACATATGAGAACATCTTTTCAAACTTGGGGTGTTTGATGCAGGGGCATTCTAGGGTACTTTGTGAATCTGCATGGAGGTGTGTTTTTTTGGTTTTGTGGTACTCAGTTACAGCTTTAACCGACGGTCTAGGTTATTGAAGGAAGCTCGGTTGCTGAAGGAACTCGGTGAAGCTTCTGGTGATTGGTAATACCTGTGTTGCTCGGTGTTGCTCAGCTTGGTGCTCGGTTGTTTCACTGGTGCTCGGTAGTTGCAACTTACTGACTGGATTTCTTGGAGATTTGGTTGGCCGACTTGGTACATTTAATTTTGGTATCTTTTGTTGTATTCTCCTATGTAGATCTTGAGGCCGACATAGAGAATTAAATAATTGTAAGGCTATTTGAGAGCTGATTGTTATTGCATTTAATATTTGTTTGTAAGAGTTAATTGTTTCATCCAGCTGACTTGTGGTTGATGATTAGTATTTAAGGAGTGTTTGGGTAGTTTTTTAGGGAGACATCAGGTTGATCAGATGGGAAAGATAGAAGATTAGATTCGGATCCTGCAAGATCTTGAAGATTAGATTGATTTCTGATAGTTTGTAATAGAAGAGCTAGTGGTTTGCATGCTTGGAGACAAGGAGATTGCTTGGAGGCTTGCGAGCTCAAGTTCAAATTTTCCATAGGGTTTCCATCAGTTGTTGATTATTTTCAGAGCTAGAATAGCTAGAGTTGGACTTGGATCTTGTTGATCTTGCAGAACTATTTCTGATTGTAATTGGCCCTAACCCGGAAGGCCTTACAACTGGGCATGTTGAATGAAAATCTAATTTGGGCATATCTTGTTGTGTTATTCTACTGTGTTGGTAATTGGCTACAAGGTTGGACTGTCCTTCATTGGATCCACCATCCTTGACTATGTCAAAAAGAGATGCAAAGAAATGAAAGAAAAAAAAGTCATCTTTGACACAAAGATAATATTAAAGACAATGGGCCATGAGAGGTAAGTATAAGAGGTTTTTGCACATGGGAAAGATTCCCTCTCTAGTCGACTATTCGACTATGTTGGGTAGAAACTTTGACCAATAGTGCATCAAAAAATGGTGCAAAATGTACTAGTGTGTTGCAATAAACATGCAATGCATTGAATTGATAGATGTGATTTTCAAGTGCTACGTGAGTTAGAAATGGTCTGAGGAGGAGATATCAATTTTGACAAATGGTATGAAGCCCTATGGGCTGCATAGATCGCTGGAGACATAACTATTTTTTGTTAATCAAAATTTGCAAAAAATGAAGGTTTGATATGTATAACTTTATAACGTGAAAATATAATTCAGGATTGAAAAGATTGGACAAATAAGAAGATAAATAAAATATCATGAAGTCAAGGATAATATAGAATTCCAAACTTTAATGTAGATATTAAAAAAAGACTTATATGAAATGTTAGATATGGATAACATAATATATAATGATAATGGGTAGACATTAGAATAAATTTTTTATTAGTTTGAAATCAATTAGCCAAAGCATTTACTGTCGATAACATTAAAAATAAAAGTGGATTTAACTACATTAGGTTTTAGATGTTAAAAAATGTATTGATTCAACCCCGCAATAAAATGATATGAACAGAAATGATAGAATGATAGAAGATTAAAAAAAAAATTAAAGTTTGAATACAACCTGCAGGACGTTAGTGCAAAATATGCACGAATGAAATAGAAAACCCTTGCGATTTCCCAATAAAGGGTGAAGTTAGAGCTTGCAAAAAAAATATGAAATGAAGATTAATAGACTTAGATCTGGTAATAAACCATCCAAGACTAATTAAAAAATAAGATCTAAAATAAAAAAGCATATAGAAAGAGTTGCAAAAAATGTTAGATATATAAACAATGAAAACACGTTTGGCACAACAAAAAGGTTAATCTCAATAACAACAAAAAATTCTTATTCTCAAATGAGATATCTTTCGAATGACACCTTCATGCAACACTCAAAATAAGGATTTGCAAGCTCTGATACCATGTTAGAAATATTCAAACAATGAAAAGAACTTTAAAGGAAACAATCCAAGTGAGTGAAGCAAATGAAATTTATTTTACCATCAACACAATGAAAGAGAGATGGCTTCAAGATCTATCAAAACCATCAAGATGCTCTAAGATCAACATAATGAGACAAGAATTTTGAAAGGAGAAAACAAAGAAAATCCCTTGTGACATTATGAATGAGGCCATAGTCTAAAATGTGTGTGTGTGTGTGTGTGTGTGTGTGTGTGTGTGTGTGTGTGTGAGAGAGAGAGAGAGAGAGATGTTCACTTATGTAAAGACCAAATTTTCCATAAAAAGTAAACACATATCTTGGAATAAATAAGTTCAAGCCGACTAAATAAAATTGATAGATTTCCATTACTTTTCCATTTTTGACCTTAAGGGTCGTTTACACAATATTTATCAATGGTTTACATCTAAATACATTCGACTATTCGGTCGTCAAATACAACTTAAAACTAAAATAATACTTCTTTATTACAAAGTTTTGACCTTCTGTCGAAACTCATACATATACAATAAATCAAAATAATATTCTTTTTCTCAAACCATCATAGAATGGTAACTAGGCACCACACTGTAACAATCCAGGCACTTTTTCCACCCAACCATGGAGTGGTTAGCTTCCCTGGAGCTTACCCTAATATGGAAGTGCACCGACCCTACTCGAGAAGACTAGCAACTCGACACTGAAGAGCCGGAAGAATATGAAGCAACTGTGATTCTATCTATTACAACAATCTATAGTCTGAAATAGAAATCCTAATCACAGAATGGCAGAGAGAACATACAACACTAACCAAGCATATTCATGAAACATATGCAAAAATAATCTTTGGCCAAAGAATCTTTTCAAAAATCAGTGAAAAATGACAGGTAAACATCCTATTTACCCTTCTCTATCTTATTCCAAATTATGCTTCTATTCAATTCAAAATATTAAAATCTTTAACAAACCTTCAGATTTATAGATCTACTTAACATATTTCTTAAGAGAGAAGAACAGTAGTAAAATGAAATACTATCCAGCGGAAAATATTAACCATACAAACTATTTGATAAATTCAGAGAATTACACATGGTTAACCTAGTTCTACAGATAGCCACATGTAAATATCCTACCCAAAATTTAGAATAATTTCGTGTCTCTACACTTTAATGTGCTGTTAAATTTTCATGTCACTGCAAATTAAAAATCTGTGTAATTTTCAAAGAAACCACTTGTTTTTAAAACATCATGATGCACATTCTCTAAAGTTATTCAACAAAACTGTTACCACATAACATTTACTAGTGGTTTATTTAATAATTTAGTCTTCTACATCATATATAGATACTTCAGATTTGATTCATGGTCACATAGTAACTCTTTTCTCTCTCTCTCTCTCTCTCTCAATGTTATACGACTGAAAATTAATTAAACCACATAACTACCACTCACACAATGGTGCTAAAAATAGAGGTTTATTACTAATCCATATCAAGAAACATTCTTCACTAACCAGGCCTCACGCTAGCCAAAAAGCCAAAAGGTTGAAACTGAAGAATACTTCAGATTGCACTAAGCGAAAAAAAAATACACAGCAACATAGAAATTTTTGAATTCCTAATTCCAAAAAAATTTATACAATGCTACTATTTCTTCTTGAACGTCGTACAAGACTGAGCAATATAGGGAGTTGATTTCAAATTGAATCTTATGCAAATTTCTTATTTATTACCGTGAATTCTCAGTTCAAGGTTGTGAGTTTGGTTTTTAGGCGTGCTTAATGGTCACCCAAAAACACCAAATGCATTTTCCCCAAATCGGTTTGAGAGTAAACATTTTAGGCAAGGGTGCTATAAGCTAAAAGGAATTAATGCCTATGCATGGATATGCATTGATGTTGATTTGAAAATCCAAAAACTGCGATAATGAAAGGATTTCGTTTGCAGCTGGGAGTCTAAAGTTTCTACCAATCAATGAATTAGCTTCCAAGAATTGGAACTTGAATGGAAACTTAGGCATAAGAGAAAAATAAATAAAACCAGCCTTACGCATCTCTATCAAGTAGCCTATATAGTCTCTAGGAAGGATAACATAATCACCTCCATACGACGGTTGTCCAGACTCAATTTCATCAAGAGTGTTGCATGTGCTATCAATGAACAAAGGCACTAAGCTAAGCGGTGAAGGTAATATGAGGATTCACAGAAACAATAGATAGGAGTAAAATAAAAATTAAATGAAGTTACAGACTTATAAAGGCTGTGAACAATGAGGAGGTTGTTACGCATAATAACCAGAACAAGCAGATACAAAAAGACAATTTAATCCTACAGAGCTCTCACGCAATACAATATAAACTAATAACCAGGACTCTAAAGTTTTTAAAAGGAAAATTATGTTGCCATCATTATTTTAATTATTCAAATAAAAACATAGGAAGGAACCTGTATTTGTTGCGAAAGATGTAACACAGTGTCCTTTCCTTTCTTTTTACTGCGCTTTCCCTTGCTTCCTCTGCTTTTTCACTATCCTCCAATTGAGTTTTTTTACTCAATTCTCCTTTTCTACCCCCTTCTTGGTCTCTTGCATATATCTTTAATAGCTCCCATCCCCCCCTTTAATGCTGCGCAACTTCCTTAATCAATTACTGTTCATCATGCCCAAAAAAATGGGCTCAAACTCCCAATCAACCTCCAATTTAACGAGATTATCAGCTCAAAAAGCCTAAATCCAAGCCAGGAAGATTTCGATGAGTCACAAAACTAGACCTTTATTCAAATTTATCTCCTAACTTCCCCTCCACTAATTATTGAGTCACACATGCTACGCACAAACTAAAGATTGGTAAAAGGAAATAGAATACTTGAAACTCAATTACACAAAGTCTTTCAAAATAAAAAAATTAATAGTAAATTTCATTTTAAATAGACAAGTATTCAAATTGAATAAATTAACAATTATTAGTTCTTTCTATCAAATTTTAAATTAGGTTAAGAGTATTAATATTCTTAAGAAATAAATGTAGATTCATCTTTCCAAAACTTCCAAATAGCAAAACATTTACTACGAATTATCCAAATAAGAGAGAAATCCAAGTAAAATAGCTAAGTGGTGTGTGATTTTATTAAAAAACTTTGGACTCATCCAAACCGAGGAGCTAGGATCCCCTACCTCGACCACACCCCCGTCCTCAAATCCTGTCAACAAACCAACACTCAAATTTTGATCAATAGGTTAGTTCCCACAAATCTATAACCAAATCAACTTGAAAAATCTTCCATAATGAGCATGCATAATCATATCAACATATAAAACACATTTAATCATTTTCATTTTCCAAAATTAATCATTCTTAACAAGTTAACTAATTTACCTCTAATAAACTTAGTAAAGCATCTAACATATAATTTATTGCTCTAAGGTCGCCAAAAATTGACCAAGTCAAAAAGTCCACACTACTTGCAAAACAACTTAAAAGTCATAGTTCTACAAAATTGGTTATGACATCCTTCCCCTGTAAGAGAAGACGTCATCCAGATGTCTTATGAAAATACAACAAAAGTTCTCAAATCATAAACTAACTGATAAACATAATCAAAATTGCATAAATAAATCTAAGGAAGTAAATGCGGAAAATATCTAATCATGTCATCTACATCCTCCCATGTAGCACTGTCAATAGAGAATTGGTCCCATTGAACCTTATACTGCAAGATCTCTCTGTCGCGCACCCTGATGGTACACTGGTCAATGATATTGGATGGCTCCACTAGCACCACTCCCAGATCTTGTACCTGTAAAGCACGTCAATCAAGGATATGAGAAGCATATGAATGGTAAGGTTTCAGTAAAGATACATGGAACACATTATGAATACGGGCAAGGACAGGTGGCAAGGCCAACCTATATGCAACAGGATTGATAATCTCCAAAATATCAAAAGGCTCGACATATCTAGGTGTGAGCTTAGAAGCTCTGCCAGATATGGAACTCTTATGTGGCCTCACACGAAGAAAAATTGTCCCCCACTATGAACTACCTGAAGGTACGGTTCTTGTCTGCATAACTCTTCTACCTATTTGCAGCTTCCTTTAACCATTCTCTAATAAGAGACATCTGCTCTTCCATTTCCCTTAATAGTTTAGGACCCACAATGATCCAGTCCTCTACCCTGTCCCAACTGACGGGTGTCTGACACTTTCTCCCATATAGAGCTTCAAAAGGAGCCATACCTAATGATGAATGATAAGAATTATTATAAGAAAATTCAACCAAAGGAAGATACTCTTCCCATTTGTACTGTTGAGCCATGCAATACATTCTTAGTAAATCCTCAAGAACCTGGTTAACCTTCTCTGTTTGACCATCCATCTGAGGATGATATGCTATACTAAAATTCAACCTTGTTCCCAAAGAAGCATTTAAGGTTGTCCAAAACCTTGATGTCATTCTCATGTCCCTATCAGATATTATGGTCTCTAGTACTCCATGAAGTCTAAAAATCTCTTGGCCAAAACCAAAGATTCATCCCTCAGACTGCCTGGCATGAAATGTGCAACCTTGGTCAGTTTATCAACCACAACCAATATTACATCATGTTTGCGCTTAGTCATAGGCAAACCTTGTACAAAGTCCACAGTAATAACCTGCCACTTGTACTCTGGTTTCTCATGAGGATACAAAAGTCCAACTGGATGGACATGGTCAGCTTTAACTCACTGGCATTCTAGACACTGAGCTATAGATGCTACAACATCTCTTTTGATTCTGGGCCAAAAATATAATGGCCGCATATCAACAAGCATTTTATTAACTCCTGGATGTCTGAAATATGGAGTGCAATGCATCTCCTCAAAAATAAATTTCCTTAATCCATCCTGGTTGGGAATATACATCCTCCCTTGGTATCTCAAAATACCATCATCATCAAAAGAGTAACCATCAAAATGATGGTCTGTCGGATCATTCTGCAATGCTGATTTGACCATCTCATAATGATCATCACCTTGGAGATTCTGCAACACCTATTCCTTTAGGCATGTTTTGGTAGTAGAAATGGCTGCAATGTGTCTCCTTCTACTTAAGGCATCAACTACTCTGTTTTCCTTCCCTTTGATATATTCTATACCAAAGTCATACTCACTCAAGAATTCTATCCATCGCCTTTGCCTAGCATTAAGATTGGGTTGAGTGAAGATGTACCTCAAACCCATGTGGTCAGTTTTCAACTCGAAGGGCTTACCTAAAAGGTAATGTCTCCACATCACAAGAGCATGAACTATGGCAACAAGTTCTAAATCATGAGGCGCATAATTAACCTCATACTGCTTCAGCTTCTGTGACTCATAAGCCACTACTTTATCATTCTGCATAAGTACCCCTCCTAAACCTTCACCTGAAGCATCAGTGATTATGGTAAAATGGCCATTAGGATCTGATATAACTAGGATAGGTGCATATGTGAGTTTTTGTTTCAATAACTGGAATGGCTTCTCACAAACCTCTATCCACTCATACCTATTTCCTTTCCTCTGTAAGGTTGTAATAGGTGCTGCTATTTTGGAGAATCCTTCCACAAATTTTTGATAATATCCTGCAAGTCCCATGAAGCTTCTAACTTCACTTACATTCTGTGGAGTTGGCCATCCAAGTATAGCTTGGATCTTTGTCAGATCCACTGCAATGCCCTTAGCAAAAGTAATGTGCCCCAAGTAGTGAATCTCTTCCTGATAGAATGCACACTTAGAGAGTTTGCCATACAATTTCCTATCTCTAAGGCACTGCAAAACTATATGCAAGTGTTCTTCATGTTCCTCGAGATTCTTAGAATAAATCAAAATATCATCTATAAAAATCTCAACAAATTTATCCAAACAATCTCGGAACACACTATTCATCAAGTTCATGAATGTTGCGGGAGCATTAGTAAGACCAAAAGGTAATACTACAAATTCATAATGTCCATACCTTGTTTTGAAGGCTGTCTTTGCTATATCTTCCTCCTTGATCTAGAGCTGATGATACCCAGACCTTAAGTCAATCTTTGAGAACACTGTTGCTCCTTTCATTTGATCAAAAAGTTCATCAATTCTAGGAAGCAGATATCTATTCTTAATAGTCACCTTGTTAAGCATTTGGTAATCTATACAAAGCCTCAAAGTGCCATCTTTCTTCTTTACGAAGATCACAGGTGCTCCCCATGGCGACACACTGGGGCGTATGAACCCTTTGTCTAAAAGTTCCTGCAACTGAGTTTTCAATTCATACATTTTTGTTGTTGTCATTTTGTATGAAGCCTTAGATTGAGGTTCAGTTCCTAGCAACACATCTATAGAGAAGTCAAATTCTCTCTTAGGAGGCAATTCAGGTAGTTCCTCCAGAAACACATCCTGGAACACTTACAAGATAGGATAGTAGGATAGTCATTTAGACTAGAAGGAGTGTCTAAGTCTTTTTCATAAGCTACATAGATCGTACACCCCTTCTTCTGGGCTTTCTTCATTTGCATAGCGGATATAAGCCTTAGTTCCAAAGGTTTCTAAATACCCCTAACAACTGTAGGCATACCTGAATCATCCAAGCATTGAATTGACTTGTCCTTACAATTCACAATGTCCCTATGCTCAGTTAGCCAATTTATGCCAAGAATAACATCATAGGATCCTAAAGGAGTGACATAAAGGTTAACTTGAGTTTGAAAATTTAGAAAATCCAAATTGCCGCATACTAGACACTGCTCAACCCTACGCTCTGTCCTATTGCTGTATTCAACCATCCATGGTTCAAATAAATAACTAGCTCTAACAGATAACTTTGAAACAAACTTAGGATCTATAAAACATTCAGTAGCTCTAGTATCAATTAAAATAGAAACATCATGTCCATAGAGCTTACCAGCTATCTGAATAGGAGTTGCCTGAAAATCCGCTTGGCGATGCTCAACTGCTGCATGGATCTAGTGCTGTACCTGAGGATCTTTACCCTCTCTTTGAGTCATATTCTAAAGATAATATGCAGCATAATGATTACCCCCATAATTAAAACACCCATTTCTCGGTCCTTGCCTATTTTTAGCTCTGTTCCTCCAGTTGTTTCCATTCCTGTTATTTCCATTCCTGTTATTGTTTCTATTATGATTCTAATTTTGAGGATTGTTATTGTTTCTGCTTCCATTTCATCTGCCTTTACCTCTCAGGTTCCGCACTTGTTGACATCGATTGTTCCTTGATTTATCATTGTCATATTTCCTCTTGAATCCTTGTGAACCATTGTTTTGTTGAGAGACTCAAATTGCTGGCACCCTTTTGAGTTTCTCTTCCTGTAGCAGTGCCTTTGCATAAGAGAACTCCATAGTTTCAGGTTCATGCATCTCTACCTCAGATCCAATTTCTGGACGTAATCCCAAAATGAACTTATGTGTCCGAAAATGTTCATCGTGCAAATATTGAGGAACATATTTCACCAAATGGCTGAACTTCTCATGGTAATCAGTTACTGATAAAAACCCCTGAATCAGATTTTGAAACTCAGACACTTTCCTGTCATAATACAGTTGTGGCAACTATCATTTCCTAAAGCGGAAAAGGAAATCATCCCAAGATATATGTCCTGGTCATAACTTCTGTTTGGCCATTTCATTATTCCACCAAGTAGCTGCTTCTCCAATCAGTTGGAAAGCTCCCCATAAAGCCCTTGACTGTCTGAAAAGATTTCGAACATGGAAGTACTTTTCCATGGATATAATCCATGCCTCAACATCATCCCCTATAGTCTTTCCATCAAAGGTAGGTGGTCTAACCTTTTTAAGGTCCTTGCTCAATTCCTTAGCAATCTGGTCATTGTTTAGATTTCCATCATTTGCCCCTATATCGACATCTCTCTTACGACGTTCCTCATTCATCCTATCCTCTTCTTCTTTCCGAAGAGCCTCCAACCTCTGATCTTCTACCTGTTTCCTTCAAGCTTCATCACCCTGATTACCTTCATTCTGTCTGCCCCTTAAGTCATTTTCAATGTCATTCATTTGATCATTTTTCTATTGCAAAATGTTCCCCTGTTTAGTTAGGAGGGCTACAATTTCATCAAGCCTTTGATACAGAATACCATTTTGTTCATTACTGTTTCCAGCTTGACCACTATTTCGGGTCTGCATGATGATAGTCTATTCTTGTACCATGCACAAACACAACTTCAGCATAGAAGACCTTGATGGAATATGGATGAAGTGACTGAGAGGGGGGGGGGGGGGGGGGTGAATCAGTCAACCATAAAACACTTCGCAATTATTTCTTTCCAGATCCCTTAGGATATCTTAATGAATATTATCTGTTTAACACTCGGTAAATAGATTGCAGTAACTTTGTAGATGCAGAAAGTATTAGCAAAATTATCTTTAGATATTCATCAGAACTTGTATATGATTAAGATAACCATTAAGAACACAAGAGACACAAGATTTAACGTGGAAACCCAATATGGGAATAACCACCAATGTATCTAGATACAGATTTTCACTTTTCTGAAGTGATGCCCGGTTAGAAGCCAACCCGGTAAAAGGTTACAAAACACACTGTTAGGTGTGACCTTGTTAGAGGATTTAATCACCCTGCTAGGAGTGGCCTAGTAAGAGGTCTTGAGAACAATTCAATGGAATTGTCACCTTGTTAGAGGATTTACAATATGGTTGTTAAACCAACTCGGTTAAGAGATTTAGAATTCACTGTTACAATGATAAAAAGGTAACAATGAAAATGACCTGTATAATAATGCAACTACCTTGCTGATTACAGATCTCTATTTTGCATAAGTGTGATCCTTCCTAATCGAATATATCTCTGCTGCTCCTCAAGGATATCTGATCATCCTTCACAAATTCACACACACCTTTCCTGTCTCTCTTCTATATATCTTCTACTGTATTTCTTGTTTATTTTTCACATTTGACCTTTTATTTATATGATTTTAGATTTGTCAAATCGACATTACTTAGTATAACAGTCGGCTGAATTAAACAAACTTTATTTGCAAAAATCCTTCAAGGGCCGACAGTGCTCGGTGACCATAAATTTTTACAATCTTTCGGAGACCGAGGGAACTCGGTAAACACTGACAATCCTTTTTCTTCGATAACCGACTGAACTCGATAGATGCTAACTTTTCTTTGACAACCGACTGAACTCGGTAAACACTGAATTTTCTTTGACGATCGACTGAACTCGGTAAATGCTGATTTTTCTTTGATAACCGAGTGAACTCGGTAAGCACTAATTTTATTGCCTGGCAGACCGACTGAGCTCGGTAGGTACTGAATGTTGTAGATTATGACATTGTGTGACATCAAAGACAATACATAATTTGAGTAGCAATTTTCTTTAGACAATTGTTTCCAACAATCTCCCTCTTTGGCATTGATGGCAACACAATATGTCATAGCATAAGAAATTTGAAAGAATTAGCTCGGTTCAGATTCAAATCTCCCTCTGTCAGCAAACTTCCTTTTTCTTAAAAACTCTTCCTCTGACTATTGAAAATTTCTTGAAGTAATAGCGAAGACATAGCAAACACTCCCTCTTTGACAACACATGCCAAAGACAATTCACATATTACCGGTGTAAACTAGTGTACCTCAAGTACTGATTCATATGCAATGATTCCTTGAATATGCTGCATCAACTGGTTGATTTTCAATCATGTTCTAGTTGATGCATCACTAAAACTGTATTTAGTGAGCCTCAGATAGGGGAATGACCCCTAACTTACCTCTTAGATACACAAATGCATCCTTAGGTAATGGTTTGGTGAAAATATCTGCAATCTACTCTTTTGTATGAATATATTCTAATCTGATTTCCTTGTCCTGCACCAATTCTCTGACAAAGTGATATTTAATAGCAATGTGCTTGGTTTTGGAATGCATTATTGGATTCTTCGAAATATTTATTGCACTAGTATTGTCACAAAATATAACAACTGGTTCTTTGATTTCAACCTTCATACCTTGTAATAACTGTTTAAACCAAACAATATTTGAACAATTTACTACAGCGGCAACATATTCTGCTTCAGCTGTGGATTGAGATGTGCAATTTTTCTTTTTACTGGTCCAGGATACCAGTCTTTTTCCAAGAAAAAATGCTCCACCACTTGTACTTTTTTTGTCATCAATGTTCCCTGCTCAATCAGCATCAGTAAACACTTTTAAGTCTAGATTGCCTCCAAATTTATACCACAAACCATATTCTTCAGTTCCTCTTAAGTATCTTAAGATTCTTTTGATTGCCATCATATGATTTTCCTTAGGTTTTGCTGAGAATCTTGCTACTATGCCGATTGCTAAGGCAATATCAGGTCTTGTATGTACTACATACTACAATTTTCCAATCATAGATCGGTATAAGGTCTAATCTACTTCTTTTGAATCATCATTTTTGGTAAGTTTCAGTCCAGTACACATGGGTGTACCAACTGGTTTTGAATCTTCCATACCAAACTTCTTAAGTATTTCCTTAATGTATTTAGATTGAGTAATGTATATACCATTCTTGCTTTGCTGAATTTGAAGACCAACAAAGAATTTTATTAAACCAAACATAGACATTTCAAATTCTTTGTTCATCTGCTCTGAAAATTCTTTGCACTGATCATCATTCCCTGTAAATATAGTATCATCTACAAATATTTCTGCCAATACAATTTTGTCATCCAGTCCTTTTTTAATATACAGATTGCTGTTATCATTGGCTCTTTTGAAATTAATCTGAATCATATAGTTATGGAGTCTTTCATACCATGCTCTAGGAGCTTGTTTCAAATCATACAATGCTTTGTGTAACTTGTAGACCATGTCCTTTTTATCTGGATCAACAAAACCTTCAGGTTGTTCAATGTAGACTTCTTCATCAAGAATTCCATTGAGAAATGCAAATTTTATATCCATCTGATATACCTTAAATCCTTTATGTGCTGCATAGGCAAGTAGAGTTCTTACACCTTCTAATCTTGCAACAGGAGCAAAAGTTTCACCATAATCTATACCTTCTTCTTGAGAATAACCTTTACATACCAATCTAGCTTTGTTTCTAGATACTTGACCATCTTCATTCAGCTTATTCCTGAATACCCATTTTGTTCCAATTACATTCTTATCTTTAGGTCTAGGTACAAGAGTCCATGTTTTGTTCTTTTGTATTTGTTCTAATTCTTCATTCATTGCTTCAATCCAACTTTCATTATTCAATGCATCTTTGATATTTCTAGGTTCAAAATCAGTAAGCAGACATGTACCTTTTAGCTTGCTTCTTGTCATAGTACCATCTGATTTGTTTCCAATAATTTGATCTGGTGTATGATGTCTTCTGACATATTTGGCTAGTATAGGTTCCTTGCCTTTTGAATGATTCATGTTGTTGTCTTCTAGGATCTCTTCTTCAGGTTGCTCTGGCTCGGTAGATATTTGCTCGGTAGCTTCAGGCTGAGACTCGGTTTGAATTTCTTCCTGTGACTCAGTTTGAACTTCTTCCTGTGACTCGGTTTGAACTTCTTCTTGTGACTCGGTTTGAACTTCTTCCTGTGACTCGGTTACTGTGCTAGGCTCGGTAGATATAGTTTCCTCATTGATAGTTGTGTCTGCCAATGTTTCAGGTTCAATGTAAACGAATCTCTTGTAGTTTTTAGGTTCCCTTTTGCTTTCTTCTTCAGTCTTTTCTGCAAAATCATCAAATTTTACATGTATACTTTCTATGACTTTGTGAGTAGACAAGTTCAGACATTTGTATGCCTTGCTTTTGCTAGAATATCCTAGGAATATTCCTTCATCACTTTTCACATCAAATTTATTTCTTCTGGATTCTTTTAAGATATAACACTTGCTACCAAATACTTTCATGTAACTTACATTGGGTTTATAGCCATACCATAATTCATAAGGAGTTTTGAATGTGTCTTTCTTCAATTGTACTCAGTTCAAGGTATGAACTGCAGTGCTGATAGCTTCCTTCCAGTACTTTATAGCGATGTTCTTTTCTATCATTAGAGTCCTTGCACAATCCATAATAGATCTGTTTCTTCTTTCTGCTATTCCATTCTGCTCAGGAGTTCTAGGAGCTGATACCTGCCTTTTGATTCCTCTTTCAATGCAAAAGTTGTTAAAATCATGGGAGATGAATTCACCACCTATGTCTGATCTTAAGCATTTCAATCTTTTCCCTGTTTCCTTTTCCACTCTTGCCAAGTACCATTTGAACTTTTCAAATGCTTCTGACTTTTCTCTTAAATACATAACAGTCATCATTCTAGAATAATCATAAACGAAAAGAATAAAGAATTTATCTCCAGTATAGCTTTGTATTCCAATAGGTCCACATAAATCAGTATGCACAATTTCCAAAATCTCTTTAGACTGATAGTTCTTACTCTTAAAACTAGTCTTACTCATTTTGCCAATCTGACAATTCTTACATAGACCAATATCAGGTTTCTTCAAAGTAGGAATGCCTCTTACCTTCTTGAATTTTCTTATTTTCATCATGTTATCAAAATTCACATGACATAACCTTTTGTGCCATAGACAACTTTCTTCAATTTGAGCAATAAAACATGAATATTCACTGAGATCAAGATAAAATAAGTTACCTTTTGTTTGTTTGCCTGATCCAATGAGTTTTCCTTTTTCATCCAGCAGTCTTGCTTGACCATTCATGAATTCAACCTTGAAACCAGTGTTGATTAGCTGTGCTACACTTAGAAGATTATGTTTTAGTCTTTCAACCCAATAAGCATTATCACATATGAGTTCTTTGGTTAATGAGATTCTTCCTTTTCCTTTTATACAACAAGGTTCATTGTTTCCGAATCTTACATTGCCACTATCACAGTCTTCTAGGTATTCAAATTTTGTCTTGTCACCAGTCATGTGGTGTGAACATCCACTGTCTATTATCCATATATCATCTTTGCTTATATGAGAAATAAGTGCCATCTTATCTTCATCATCATCAGATTCATCTTTTATAGCAATAAAGATAATTTCTTCTTCACTATCATTAGAATCTTTAGCCATAAAACATGTTTTCTTACCTTTATCCTTGAATGATTTGAAATTCTTTTTGCCATAGTACTTGTGACTTCTCTTCTCTTCCTTGGCCTGCTTGTTTGGGCACCTAGCTGCAATATGTCCAATTTCTTCACATGAAAAATAGATTAAAGAAGTTTTACCTTTATATTTACCTTTCCCTTTAGAGTACTTCTTTGCAAGTAATGCTTCTACAATTTCAAGATCACTATCAGAACTTTCTTCTGATACTTCTTCACTTTCTGACTGAACTTCTTTTATTTTCTTGTTCTTCTTTAGTGAAACCTTGGCCTCAAATTCTGACTCAATATTTTTGGAATTAGGAACATAGTTGTCATAGTTGTCGAATTCAAAGGCTGTCAATCTTCCAACTAAAGCATCCAAAGTTATATTGTGGTTTGTTTCACATCTTCTTTCTTGAATAGCTGATACTCTTATTGCATAGATAGGGAGTAATGTTCTGAGTACCTTGCTTATAACAGTTTCATCAGAGATTGTTCCTCTAGAAGCTCTAATTGCACTTACACTTGCTTTGATTCTTTCAACATATTTTGCAATGTTTTCATCTTCCTTCATATTCATCTTGTCAAACTGTCCTCTTAGGCTTTCTGCTTTGGCTCTTTTTACATTTGCATCACCACCATATATTTTCTTCAGTGTGATCCACATTTCATATGCAGTAGTGCATTCTTTAATATCATCAAATTCTTCATAGCTAAGAGCAGATGCAATGTCTATCATCATGGTGTTATGAGTCTTTTTCTCTGCAATGTCTTCAACAATTAATGTGCCGGTAGGAACTGTGTATTCTTCATCAATGTATTTGCATCCTGAATCACCAATGGAAGCCAGATGAAGTTGCATGAGACCTTGCCATGCTGAAAAGTTATCTCTGTTGAGCTTTGGAATTTCCCTCTTGTAAGACATCCTGATCTTTAGCTTAGGTCCTTGAAACCCTTCCTGCAAGCACCAAAAGCTCTGATACCAATTGATGGAATATGGATGAAGTGACTGAGAGGGGGGGGTGAATCAGTCAACCATAAAACACTTCGCAATTATTTCTTTCCAGATCCCTTAGGATATCTTAATGAATATTATCTATTTAACACTCGATAAATAGATTGCAGTAACTTTGTAGATGCAGAAAGTATTAGCAAAATTATCTTTAGATATTCATCAGAACTTGTATATGATTAAGATAACCATTAAAAACACAAGAGACACAAGATTTAACATGGAAAATCAATATGGGAAAAACCACAAATTTATCTAGATACAGATTTTCACTTTTCTGAAGTGATGCCCGGTTAGAAGCCAACCTGGTAAAAGGTTACAAAACACACTGTTATGTGTGACCTTGTTAGAGGATTTAATCACCCTGCTAGGAGTGGCCTGGTAAGAGGTCTTGAGAACAATTCAATGGAATTGTCACCTTGTTAGAGGATTTACAGTATGGTTGTTAAACCAACTCGGTTAAGAGATTTAGAATTCACTGTTACAATGATAAAAAGGTAACAATGAAAATGACCTGTATAATAATGCAACTGCCTTGCTGATTACAGATCTTTGTTCTGCATAAGTGTGATCCTTCTTGATCGAATATATCTCTGCTGCTCCTCAAGGATATCTGATCATCCTTCACAAATTTGCACACACCTTTCCTATCTCTCTTCTATATATCTTCTACTGTATTTCTTGTTTATTTTTCACATTTGACCTTTTATTTATATGATTTTAGATTTGTCAAATCGACATTACTTAGTATAATAGTCGGCTGAATTAAGCAAACTTTATTTGCAAAAATCCTTCAAGGGCCGACAGTGCTCGGTGACCATAACTTTTTACAATCTTTCGGAGACCAAGGGAACTCGGTAAACACTGACAATCCTTTTTCTTCGATAACCGACTAAACTCGGTAGATGCTAACTTTTCTTCGACAACCGACTGAACTCGGTAAACACTGAATTTTCTTTGACGACAGACTGAACTCGGTAAATGCTGATTTTTCTTTGATAACCAAGTGAACTCGGTAAGCACTAATTTTACTGCTTGGCAGACCGACTGAGCTCGGTAGGTACTGAATGTTGCGGATTATGACATTGTGTGACATCATAGATAATACATAATTTGAGTAGCAATTTTCTTCAGACAATTGTTTCCAATAGACCCAGGCCCTAGGGTTTAAACATAGCTCTGATACCACATGTAAAGACCAAATTTTCCATAAAAAGTAAACACATATCTTGGAATAAATAAGTTCAAGCCGACTAAATAAAACTGATAGATTTCTATAACATTTCCATTTTCAACCTTAAGGGTCATTTACACAATATTTATCAATGGTTTACATCTAAATACATTTGACCATTCGGTCGTTAAATACAACTTAAAACTGAAATAATACATCCTTATTACAGAGTTTCGACCTTCTATCAAAACTCATACATATACAATAAATCAAAATAATATTCTTTCTCTCAAACCATCATAGAATGGTAACTAGGCACCACACTGTAATAGTCCTTGTCTCCTAAGCCTCCAGACCATGCATCCACTTGCAAATCCTGAGACGAGAGTGTGGGCCCAAGCACTTTTTCTGCCCAACCATGGAGTGGTTAGCTCCTTCGGGGTTTACCCTGATATGGAAGCACACCGACCTTGCTCGAGAAGACTAGCAACTCGGCACTGAAAAGCTGAAAGAATATGAAGCAACTGTGATTCTATCTATTACAACTATCTATAGTTTGAAATAGAAATCCTAATCACAGAATGGCAGAGAGAACATACAACACTAACCAAGCATATTCATGAAACATATGTGAAAATAATCTTTGGCCAAAGAATCTTTTCAAAAATCAGTGAAAACTGACAGGTAAACATCCTATTTACCCTTCTCTATCTTATTCCAAATTACGCTTCTATTCAATTCAAAACATTAAAATCTTTAACACACCTTCAGATTTACATATCTACTTAACAAATTTCTTAAGAGAGAAGAACAATAGTAAAATGAAATACTATCCAGCGGAAAATATTAACCATACAAACTATTTGATAAATTCAGAGAATTACACATGGTTAACCCATTTCTACAGATAGCCACATGTAAATCTCCTACCCAAAATTCACAATAATTTCAAGTCTCTACACTTTAATGTGCTGTTAAATTTTCATGTCACTGCAAATTAAAAATCTGTGTAATTTTCAAAGAAACCACTGGTTTTTAAAACATCATGATGCATACTCTCTAAAGTTATTCAACAAAACTGTTACCACATAACATTTATTAGTGGTTTATTTAATAATTTTAGTCTTCTACATCATATATAGATACTCAACATATAAAACACATTTAATCATTTTCATTTTCCAAAATTAATCATTCTTAACAAGTTAACTAATTTCCCTCTAATAAACTTAGTAAAACATCTAACATATAAGTTATTGCTCTAAGGTCACCAAAACTCGACCAAGTCAAAAAGTCCACACTAGTCGTAAAACAACTTAAAAGTCATAGGTCTACAAAATCGGTTATAATGACTTACAATAATTTCATCTTCTAGAAATGAGAGAGGAGCATCTCTTAAATAGAGATGAGGAGAGAAATTACTAAGTAACTCACCAATCTATGAATGCCATCATCTATAATAGGTGTGTGCAAAGTGTCAAGGTCCTCTTAAGGAGAAATAAGCTAATTTCCTTATAAAGGAATTACAAAATATGAGTTGTCCTCCCACTTGGACTAGAGGATAAAATACAATTAGGATACCTTGGTTTATCCAAATTTAAATAATACACCAATGAAAGATTATTAATTCTAGCATTATTGTCCCATTTTAAACATCTAATGATGTTATTAGAATCCCTTTCAAACCACACCTTTCTGCAATTGACTTGTCTAGCTAAGATTAAGGCTTGATTAGCCCATATGGCCTCTAGCAAATGGTTTGTTTGGTTACTCATCTCTAATCACTTCCCAACATATTATTTTACTCTATTAAAATATCTAAAAGTTAAGTTTAAAAAGATGAAAATATATTAAATAAAAAAATAAATGCATTCAAATAGAAATATGTTTTTCAAATGAATGAAAAGAATTGAAAGGGAATTATTTGTTGAGCATTGTGAAATCTGCTCAAATCTACCCATACCGTTGAATATTTTAGTCAATGAGAATGACAAAAATAAAATAAAAAATTGAATATCTTGCTTGTTTACTTTATAAAATATCACAATAGAATATTATTAAAAAAATATTGTATTTTGATTGATAAAAAATGAAAATTTTAATCATTTTAAATCCTACTATTAACTATAGTTATATTGCCTTGGGAACAACTAAAAATTAATAAAAGAAAATTAGATTACAAAACTGAAATTAGATTAAAAAACTATTGATAAAAGGTAAAATATAAGAAAGCAAAAAATAATATCAATTAAATTTAATATTATTCAATTAATAAATAATTTTATATTGAACTGCAGTTCACAAAGAAAAGGGGGAAATCTATGGTAATTAAAAAATTAGTACAATATTAAAGTAAAATATTAGAAAAATATCTAAATATTTTATTTGCCATCATATTATTTTTAAAATTCCAACAAAAATATAATCAGCCAATTAAAAAAGTTAAAAATCTCAAAAAATTACTTTTAAAAAATAATAAAGTTACAAACTAGAGTAAATTAATTTTATTTTGTTGCTAGCACAATTTTCAAAAACCAAACTTATTGTAAAGAGCTCACTGAAAACATTAGTTTCTAATTATATTTAAGCAGGGACCAACAACAGAAAATTTATTTTATTTTATTATATACTAAAAAAATCTCAATTACAATAACATAATATTAAGGAATAAAAAATTAAAAAATTAAATAACTGTAAATTAGCTTTTGTTTCATAACATTATTAAAAACATTACGAGAAAATCGGCAATAAGCTGCGAAGTGCCTCCATTATTGTTTGCTCAGCCCCCCTCACAACCAAACATTTCTCCACTTCTCCTTTTCCTTCGCCTTCTCCTTCTATTCCGAACGCCACTCCACTTTCTCCGTCATTCATTGCGAACTCCACTTTCCTGGAATGTCGTGTGACGACACGTACCAATGCCCATCTACCCTTTACTAAAGCTATTACGTATCGACCAAGTTGAAGCCACAGTTTCATTTGTGAAGAAACGCAATTTACGACAAAACAGAACATAATGGCATCACCATCCGAGATACCAGCCTTCAACACCGATTCTAGCCCAGACTTAATATTCTGGTTGGAGATGGACTCAACGATCACCAGGTTCGGAGAGAGTAAGGAGTCTTCTACAAGTGAGGCCGCATCAGGGACTGCCCCTGCACATATCCTTATTTCATCTGGCCATTTCTGCAAATTGTTTTCACAACATTCAGTAAATGCGCAATCACATAAAAATAACTATAAATTCTTACTGCTACAAACTATTATTACCTGTATCCTTTGAATACAATGTTCAATAACTGCTCCCTTGTTTGCTTTGAGTACTAGCTCCTTCAAATTCTGCATGTGTTCCAAGCTTTCTATTCCCGGCACCTCCCAGCAGGTCTGAGCGAACAAATTTTCCAATCTTGTGCAATTTTCCAACCCTTCGATTTGCTCAATTCCGTAGCAACCTTCAAGATGAAATTCTCTGAGAGAAATTAATCCTGCAAAACTCGGAATGCTGTTCAGCATTTCACAGTCTGTCAAACTTATTGACTGGAGGGTCCTTGGGAGTGCTTCGATCTCCTTTAAATGACGATTCTCCACAACACGGAGACTCTCCAGGTGGGGACAACAGGCTTCTGAAAATGAAATTCTGCACACTTCTGTCTCCCTTAAAGATGTCTCCTTCAGGTTGTTCAATCCCCTAAAATCTAATTCATTGATTGGAATATGCTCTATCCTCAGCCGTTGAAGATGATTCAGTTGCCTAATTGATTTTGGTAGAGATTTCACTCCTTCACGTTCCAGCTTAGTACAATCAGTAATTTCAAGACTTGTCAAGGAAGACAAATCTCCAAGAGAGTCAGGTAGACATTTCAGCTTAGTACAATCAGTAATTTCAAGACTTGTCAAGGAAGACAAATCTCCAAGAGAGTCAGGTAGACATTTCAGCTTATGACAATAAGTAATTTCAAGACTTGTCAAGGAAGACAAATCTCCAAGAGAGTCAGGTAGACATTTCAGCTTAGGACACCTGCTAATTGAAAGACTTATTAAGGAAGACAAATCTCCAAGAGAGTCAGGCAGACGTTCCAGCTTATCAAGCCCATTTATTGAAAGCGCCGTCAAGGAAGACAAATCACCAAAAGAGGACGGCAAGTTTGTCAATGGCACACTCTCTACCGTCAACGTTCTCAGCCTCCTGAGTTGCCCTATGTTATCTGGTAGCTCCCTTAAACTGGTGAAGCTGAAATCGAGCACTCTCAAGGATGCCTGATTAGTGATGTGACGAGGCAACTCTTCCAATTGCCTGCACCAGCTAAGTTCCAAAGACTCAAGCTTTGTTATGTTTTCCAGAAAGTTTAAGTCCTCTGATCTGAAAGTGAGTTCAGTACACCACTCTAAATTGAGATATTCCAGGAGCCTCAGATTTCTAAAAGAAACCGGCAACCTCTTCAACTTGTACCAACGGGACAAACGTAGATGCCGCAGATTCCTCAAATTGCCGAAATTGCTCGGCAGTGATGATATCATTTTACACCCATCTAAAACCAGGTATTCCAGCGATTGAAGAAGACAAAATTCATCTTGCAGCTTTCTAACGTTGAGGCCTCTAATGATTACAATCTTTTTCAAATATTTGAGATGTCCTATCGAATTTGGAAAACCTTGAAAGTTGTAGCAATGAGAAATAAGCAACTGTCTTAACTGCACAGGTGCCTGCTGCAAATTTCCAAGTAAAGCATACATCAATTATAAAAGGATTGAAATATATATTTAAAACAGGTAGCTATATTTACATATTTTCTAGTCTAGTTGCATGTGAAATTATAACATTATCTTCTCTCGTTAACATGCAACTTGCATCTGAATATCATAAACTTTTGTGGGAGACTGAAATGTTATTTGTTTGCTAGACCTATAGGTGTATGTTTTGGAAAATATTTAAATCTTCGATTCTTTATTGTAAAAATGACACATTTTTTATTTTTTATTAAATAGGAAAAATGCATGTTTATCATCTTAATCTTTGTTCAAGGGTTGGGGGCAACACAATATCTAATTTTAAGGATTGTGTCATTTATTAAAATAAATTAATTCAAGTTAGGAAGGGGTGGGTTTTTCTTGTATTTCACAATCCTAACATATAATTGGTAACTTTTATTACCAATTTTTTTTAGGACAGCTTATTTCACAAGTCCCTTGTCTAAAACTAAAGTTTCAAGTGACATCGATTAATATGATGCCGTATCAGCATGCTTCTTGTCAAGGTGCTTAAAACAACTCCAAAAATGATTAAACTAATACTTGTGCACTAAGTCATATTTTATTAGTGTGCTGATGTGTCATCACATGATTCAATGTTTTTTAGAATTAAGAAATGTTTCATTCAATTATGGATAGCCATCACTAATATAAACAACTTTAAAGTGACAACTATTAGTACAATATTTTCAAAAGTATAAGACATTAAATGAACAAGTACTATCACAACTATTTGAACACCCTCAACTACTAGATCTTTTTAAAAAAATTATTTTTATATGTAAGAAACTCTATCCTACATGCATTTAAAAAGTAAATATATTTACATTTATAAATAAATAAATATTTTTCCACATATATTTACTTACCTTGCCATCAGTCCACAGCTCTTCCAAGTGATGTTCCCCTTCAATACTTTCGAAAATTTCTAAAATCCTCAACTTTTTTAATGAAAGCCCTGAGGGAACATTTGGCAAGCCAATTTGGAACCAACGTAGCCAAACCACCTCTCTTGATATATCACTCATTACTTGATTAAAATAATCTCCACTAATCACTAAATATTTTAGTCCAATTAGAAAGGGTTTCAGCGACCAAATTCCTCCATTAGTTTTAGCCATGAATTTTCCTTGCGAGCACCAAATGCAAAACTCATCAACCTCATCAATTTTTTTGATCATGTATTTGAATTCCTGAAACAAAATAAATTGAAATATTAAGAATAACAATAAGAATATATATATATATATATATATATATATATATATATATATATATATATATATATATATATATATATATATTAAAATTATTATAAGGAAGTAGAGAAAAAATGTGGGCAAACAAACTTTATCATAATCATCCAGTTCAATTTGATTTGAAGTTATGATTATTCCTTGAAAGCCAATTATTTTCTATAGAAGGAAAAAAATATAATATAGTGAATTTATGGTTGCTCAAACACATACTTGTTCAGCCAGAGAAGTTTTTAGATAACAAACTTACATTTCTAATAAAAATGTTTGTTTTACATTGAATAAAGATAAAATAAAAGAAAAAATTATTTCTTTTGTTCTGCGAGGTAATTAAAAAAAAATTGATTTTACCTGAACTTGTTTTTGAATATCAATAATTTGTTGAGGAAACCAAAGTCGGTAAGGAGATTGTTTATTTGCTATGTCTCTTCCCAAATCCCTTAAATGATCATGCATTATTATGAAATTATCATTGTCAAGTTCAACCAAACACCTATTCAAGAGCCTTTCCCAATTTTGTAGAGCACTCCATCCCATTCCTTTCCATACCTCAATTGCCAAGCCACACTCTTGTCTAATGAAGAAACATGCGGTGTCAAGGAACATCTCTTTTTCTTCATAGTCAAGGGAGTCATAACTTATTTTGAGTATTTGTTTGATATCTTTGGACAATATTCTTGAGATCTTATCCAATTGGGACTCCCAATGCTCTTTGCGGAACTCACCATGTAGCTGTCCTCCAAATACCTTCAGCGACAAAGGTAATCCATTGCATACTTCTAAGAACTTTTCAACAAGTTCCTTAAATTCATCAGATGGATAGGGTTTTAAGAAAGCATGCCAGCAAAAAAGCTGCTTTGCATAGGATGGATCCAACTGTCTCATTTTATATATGAAATAGATCCCCCACGATCTAAGAACGTCATATGCCCTTGTGGTAACAATTATGAGACTACCTCTTTCAAGACTGTCTTTTATGGGCAACAGAATATTCAATTGTTCAACATTATCCACATCATCAAGAACAATTAATACTCTATTAGATCTCAAACCTCTTGAAAGATTTCTCATACCTTCCTCAATATTGTCAAATTCTAAATTTTGGACGCCAAGATCTTTAAGGAGCTTTTTCTGTTTCTCATGCAACAGACCTTTGGTTGCAGCATCTCGAACATCAAACACAAAACTGGACCTGTCCATTGAAAAAGATAATTGATTATATAACTCTTTTGCAAGGGTGGTTTTCCCAGAACCACCCATGCCCCAAATTCCTACAATTTGTACATTCTGATCATCATGGCCAGATTGCAGTGTATTTGCCTTAAAAGATTGCAGTGTATTTGCCTTAAAATCTTGCACTATTTCTTCCAGACCAACTGGATGTTTTGCAACCATTAACGGCACCTTATCATTTATTTCTTTCAAAACACATCTCACGATATTCTTCAGCAGCCTCATCTCATCCCTGAACAGGTAAAAACGTTGAAAACTTTAATACTATGAAGTGGTGATGCCAAAATAAAAAACATAGATGAGAGAAAAGTAAAAAAAAATTAAAGATGGAGAAGTCAAACGTATGGTACTTACTCATTAGTTTTAATGATTTGGCCAGTATAAAATGAGACCTCATAGAGTGCGCTCATCCACTCCTGAAGTTGTTGTGGGTTGTATCTACCCTTCCGCTGATGCTCCTTAAAAGCTTGGACATACATCCCTTTTCCTTGATCTACCCATCTGAGATCAATAGGGTCTACATGGTAGAAAATAGGAATAATTTTGGCCCCAGATTTAAGCATGAATGCCAGCTCTGCCAAACACCAGGGTGATTCTGCATACCCCTTTGAAAAAATAGCAATATGAAGCAAAGCGCCGGCCATTGCTGCTTGTATAGTTCCAGGCAAGAAATCACCATATTCCAACTCCTCTGAATCCAAAAAAACAGAGAGAGACATACCAGTAAGGATGCCATAAAGAACGCTAGCGAAGGTGTGCTTCACGTCTGGTCCACGATGGTTGATGAATACATCGTGGCGCGGTTTTTGGATGCGTTTTGAGCCAGAAGTTGATGCAGATGGTGCGATTCCATCAAAAGCAGCCTTACTTCCGCTGGTAGAAGTAGTTGCCTTGTTATCCGGTATGAGAGCCACAGTAGAAACAGATGCCCTAGAAGTAGATTCCCTCCCTAATCGATCAGTAGATTCCATCTCTGATTGTCCAACAGGTTCATTACCTGATACAAGACCCCCAGTAGAAGTAGATGCTTCATTATCTGGTAGGAGAGCCGCTGCAGAAATAGATATCCTTGAAGTAGATTCCCTCTCTGGTCGACCAGTAGAGATAGAAGCAGTTACCTTATTATCGGGTACAAGATCCGCGTTAGAAGTAGACGGCCTTAAATTGGAATGAACAGAACAACATGGAATAAAGGAGGATACCCAGCCAAAGCAGGATGAACACCTTGGAGCAGTTCCTTCAGATTCCGAATCTGACTGACAAGCGGAGGTAGAAGAAGATGATGCCATGAAAGCAGACTGAACTGAAAATGAGAAACGATGAAAGGAAATCAATCAAAGCAAGATGAGAGGAGGTAGGCTTGGTGTGGTGGGGCGTTAAACACTTCGCATTTGTAAGAGAAGAAAGGATTTGTCTTGGTAAGAGGAGGGCGTCGAGGATGGAGACAAAAAGATAGACCAAAAGCGTAAAGTTACAGTGATTTGCAGAAGAAAGGCAGAAAAATAAAGCGTAGAATGAGGGACTGCTGGACTAAACCGCGTGTAAAATGTTCTGGAATTAGACTGGATTTAATTTCAGCATAATTTCAGCATAATGTAAATTTCATGTTTGTGTCCATGTAAAATATTGGAATTGGAATTTTGAAATTTCAATTTTGCTTAAAATGGACATTTCATCTTCCACTTAAATAGGTAAAATTGGAATTTTGAATTCCTATTCCAATTTTTATAAAATCAAATTTAATATTTCATGAGAGATCCGTGACTATAAAGATGTATATTATATTGCTATAAGGATGTATATATACACATATGTATCTGTTTATATACACATATGTGCATATGTGTATATATATAGACATATACACACCATATTTAAAAAAATTAAAATAAAGAATTATAATTCCTTATGAGTCTTCTTAATCATCTTCCAGATGAACCAAACAGATCAGCCATATTCCACAAATCATTTTGTGGAGATTTATGAATTTATATCTTCTACAATTGCAGCATCTTCCAATGTCAATTCCAGCACCCAATGGGCAGAAATAATTTTGGAGTGGCTGCCATGATAGATGTTTTCATCATAGAATATAATTTATTTTCCTTTAATTTGTCGGTGATGGAGACAAGACACGAATAAAGCGTCGGTGTTGGGAAGAAGAAATGAGCCACCTAATTTGCGTGGAAGACACGCTAGGAAAAGCATGTGGATGATTTTCAGGATGGAGACAAATAATAGCAGAAGAAAGGCAGAAAATTATGAAAGGTGGAGCCCGCCTTATGCCAAAAGACAAGAAAAATGAGTGCCTGCTATTTGCGTACAAAACCGCCTTGGAAAAAAGGCAGAAAAAAGTTCGAAAACGCTGCAAAAAAAATCGAACATTTTTAGAGTATTTTCTCATCAATTGGCTTAAAGAATCTCCGAGTGTCTGCCATGATAAATTAGTGTACGGTGGAATATAATTTGTTTTCTTTTTCTGTTTCTCCATAAGATAAGATAAGATAGGATAGGATAAGAAAAAATATTAATGTCCAATAAGAGACTAACAAGAAAGCATGGGAGATTATTTTTTATTTTTTTATAAAGATTTATCAAATTATATTAATATAAAAATATTAGTCAAATAATAAAAAATAATAACTTGGGGGAAAACAAATTCACTCCTGTTTTGAACTGGTCTACAAGGGGAAACCATAGGGGAACCAATTTAGAGGAAGTGGGTCAACTAGATTTCCACTTAATTATGGAAAGGGTAAAAAAATTGTTCACTTTCTTTTACAATTTAATTTTGTTGATTATTAATTAGATATTTATAATTTAATTTCGTTTATTATTATTATTGTGACTATTATATTTAATAAAATATTATATTATTATAATTTTAGATATTATAGCATAATATTATTTATCTTTAATGAAATATATAAATTATTCTTGTATAAAAGTTAATGCAAATAATGAATATTAATTAACACTAGAATTATATTAAAAAAGTTGGTTGTGTATATTAATAATGTTATATTAAATTTTATTATGTAGTAAAATTATTATGAGCATGTATGTGTTTAATAATAATGAAGAAAATACTTTATTTATATTTAAAAATGTATTGTGTTGAATTAGTGATCTCGGTGTATTGTGATAGGAAACTTGCATACAACAATATGACATTTCCACATAACCTATTATAGATCTAAAGCAAAATAAACATTTAAAATTCACATGCAAAAGAATAGACAACATACCACAAAAAATGTGACACAATATATATCCAGGGAAACCCTCATGAGGGAAAAACCCAGCCTCCAAAAGCATCCATCACCATGTATTATTCAACAAAACACCATTGCAATATAACCATGGAAGCCTTCAAAGCCCTAGCCACAACCAAGCAAGCCATGTGAACAAGCATGAATACATACATCCCATCATGCCATGCTTCCAACCTTCACAAATGCTACCTTTGGCTAGCCTATTTCCACCTGTCTTACCTCGACAATTACCCTTGTGATTGTTTTTATAGAAATAAGCTCCCACGCACTAGTAAATTTTACCCTATTTTTCGACGAGAATTGGTCGAATTTTCTACACCAATTGGTCGAACAAACAACTAAAATTGTGGTTGATATTTTTGCGTCAAATGTTCTACAGGGAAAATAATAGTCAAAATTTTGACCTTACAAGTGGTCGAATTATCGACTGAATCAATCCCTTGGAACTGGAAGAATAAAACGTCGAATGCATAGCATTCTCGTCGATTCTACTGGTGTAAAGGTCAAAATTGAGACCATAGGTTAGTCGAAATATCTACCAAATGTTCATCGAAGTGTCGTCAAACGCATAGCATTCTCGTCAAACATAGTGATGTGTAAAGGTCGAAAAAGCGAACAATACTAACTTTTGTTTTAAAAAAAATGTGACTAGAAATGTAACATTTAGAAGATGGCATTGCTAATGATTTGAATTGGCAGGTTTGGGAGAAAGGCCTTGAAGACTAGGAATCCTGGGCACATGTTGGGGAAGGATATGATGGGGAAGACTAGGACCTGCCATTAAAGGCACCTCTTATTGTGAACTCATCTAAGGTGTCAAACATTGAAGTGTCAGACATTTCTCTAAAGAAATTTAGCATTATCAAAGGAAAATCCTAAAGGAAATTATAGCAGAGAAAACTTATCAGAATGGAGAACATGGTATTAGAAGAAAAATGAATTTCCATCACACCTGGAGATACAGTCAGCGGACAAAGGAAAAACATGGAGAGATGGAGACATATAAGTTATACACAGGCAAGGATGGAAATATAATAAGAACCCAATCCTTCATGGGCTTATTTCCTAAGCTTGGCGTGAGCAAAATATATAATATCATTACAGTGAAAAGATATTAATATTCAAATGAAAATATCTTATCTTTCATTGGCGGAAGGATATATTAATTTTTATTAGAGACGGGGACCTGGGGAAAGCAAAATATATTGGCTAAAACTTAGATTCCATGCATGATTGAGGTTGTTTATTGCAAAGCACCAAAATGATGGCAATTCCATATATCTTCCAGCTTGCAAAAAGGGAAGAATAAAAAATGAATGGAAAGAATACGCAAGAACAACAACAATACAGATCAATGAAATTCTGAATTAACACCGGCGGTTATGAATAAGAGGGAGTTGAACAAACTATTGCTAAACACATGATTCATGATAAATTGTTGGAAATGGTAAAGGGCTTGAAGTCATGGCATAAGCTGCACATTTAAAGAAATCTGGAACCGCATATAGTTAAAATGGATATAAGATATTATATCAAAGAATAACATATAACTCAAACCTTCTATCAGCGACAATGACATACTTGTGGAACAATATTATACAGATTCCATCATTGTGTCATACTGACCAATATTGAGATGAAGTTAGTCTTCATACATATGTCAGTATTATATAAGATATCTTTACATAGTTAGCACAGTATAAAACATTCTATTTCATTCATATTCAGATAGATCTTATCGTCTAAGGAAATGAGATAAAGGTTAAACCACATCTTCTATTATTCCATTAATAACAAGTTAGGAACAATTGCAATAAATAAGATTGCTACTCCACAAGCTCCTTGTGGCAATCTAAGGGATAGAATATGAGTTTTAAATAAAATATAGCGCCTTGCAATTGAAATTTGAGAACATTGTCCCATTATTTCAACCTATTTCCATCAATATTCATTGCAATAGCAGGCATATCTTTTATACCCGATTTGCTAAACCATGGAGAGGCCCCGCTAAGCCATTCATACCAGCCACAAATGCAAGATATGGATCTGCCAGTGGACTCCCAACCTAGAAACCAATTCATCAAGAAGAATGTCAATAATAAATAGATACAAATAAGACATAAACATTAATCAGTAATGCACAAATAATGTTTGAAGGAATATCACTTCACTATCACCAACACACTACATATGAAATGATATCCCCTTATTTTTGCAAGGAACCTGCTTTCACAAATTGTACCTTCTTATCTTGGTGTGTTGTTCTTACTATAAAATAAGTTGCCAAAACAATTGTTACATACCTACAAGTTATGACCTTGATCCTTGAAACTTACCCATTAGTCAACATTCTAGCTTGAGTGCTAGGAGATCACATTAGACTCAATTATTCTTATAATTGTTTTGAAATTTTATTTGGCTTACCTATTAGTCAATATCCAAGTGTAATGAGCTCTAATTCTTGGGGAAAGCCTCACCTTGATCATTAGACTTACCTCTATGTTACAAAACTACCCTCAATTGCAATATTGCAGGCCATTTCCAAATCACTCTTGTAGTTGAAGTTGTTGAAAGTATGTGAATTGGAGACTATTGACCACATTTTCAGTCTTAGTGCTATCATCAAAAGGGCTAATTATTGGTCTTCTAAAGTCTTTTGTTATCATTGGCCCCATCCTGCAACAGCTATTGCTCCATGAATATGGAGCATTGGTATTTCTAACACTTTGATTATGGCCATTATTAGACTCCATGAGACAGTTGTTGGAAAATTCAGGAGTCCTAATGGCCTCTCAGACATTTCCCAAAGAACTATTGAACTTAAGCAAGACTGATTACATGCAAAATGAAAAAGACTAAGATCACAAAGTTCAAGTAAGGGCTAAAAGAGGTGAAAATACACAATGTAAACATGACAAATCCTACTCACTAAATATTCCTATAGAGGACAGAAAAAGGAGAAATGAAGAATTAAGGCTTCACAAGACTATAAGCATAATAAGAGCTACAAAAGAGTGAAACCATGTCAAGTGCAAAGGTACCTCATAAGAGACATTTCTCTAAAGAAATTTAGCATTATCAAAGGAAAATCCTAAAGGAAATTATAGTAGAGAAAACTTATCAATATAACATTTTTTTTTATAATAACAATAAATAAAACACAAATATACTATTGAATAAACTTCATGTAATGTAAAAAAATCATCATATACAAATAATTCATAATAGAATTGAAAAACTAGATCCACTAACCTATGAATCTTCATGAAAATCTCATGAATGCTTACTATTAGTAAACAGATTTGTCCCTTTTGAAAATGATTACAAAATGACTCAAAGATGCCCAACTAACAAGACACAATCCGTGACTAATAGTTGAGTCACTTGCAATAGCTATGTGCAAGTGCTCTCTGAGTTTTGATGCAAAGGCTTAGCTCCCTTCTTTAGATTTTCAATGAATGAAAGAACTTGATATGTCTTTAACCCGAAGAAACAAAGGCCTATAAGCATCCATCCATAAACATGGCGTGAATACAATTTGGTGTATGAACTAAGAAAGAAATAAATAAGTGACGAAAACATCACTCATCTAACCTTCCCAACATAGCAAAGTGAAGGAGAATTCAATATCATATTTTGCATATATATGGAAACCTAAGGTCAAGAGGCCTATGTTACACATAATCTGGAAAAAGCATAGAAAAATAGCATTTAAGGATGACTAAAATAACCTACTGATTTATTTCAATCAAGAAATTATACATCAGAACCAACTGATTAAACACACAAAATCTAGTTTATCCTTATATGCTTAATACAATGACCAACTGGTCATCCTATCTTTGCACAACAAAAACCAGCTCTGCAAAATAAAAATATAAACTCTCCAACTCCCCACTGCAATTACAGAACTCAGAAAAATATCCCCTTCCCCTATAGCCAACTGACTCCCCCAGAAAAGAAGAACCCCTTTTCTCTCGAAATCTCCTCTTTTTATAGACCTCTTGGAAATTATTCTCCTCTAGCTTTTAGTTCGGAAGAATAACCAATTCTTGAAATTCTTTTTATTCTTATATTTCCACTATTTCGTGGCCTCAACACTTCCATGTATCCTTTATTTAATTTGAAGATCAACTCACCGTATAACCATTCTATATTATAATTTTAATGTTGCTTTGCATGCTTGACACATTTCACTTACAGATTGAACATGCTATGAATTTTGATTCTGTAAATATCTGTTATCCTTTTTACCACTGTTCACATCTTTTTGTAAAGCTTTACTTCATTAGTTTTATTGCCTTGAATCCACACCATTTTTGAACTGCGGCTACTGTATGAGCACTCTCATGACATTTGTCAAGCAGTTAACACATGCTTCCTGTACCTCCATATTCGGCTGGGATGTAGAAATCAACCTTGGTGAATAAAGATCTCAAACCCCTCATATTCGGGTCTTTATACTGCAGAGATGCACATATATTTTATGTTATCAATTGGCGAGAGAGAAAGATGCATATTTTGCATCTTCAAATTGGGGTCATGACAGATATAAGCCATTATTTCCACACAAATGACTTTCATGTCTTCTTATACATTCAACCTCTTTCCATGCTCTGTTGCGAGTTTGATCAATGCCTTTGTGAAAAGTTGTATGAGCTTTGAAGTGTAACTCCCTTTGAATCTTTAAATCATATTTGTTTAAAACTAAACCCCAAATTGGTTCTTTTACAGCCTTTAACTGAATCTTTGTTTTGGTTTTGATTATTTCCATCATAACATGTTGAATCTTTGATGACAATCAATTCAGCCTCTTACTCTAGCTATCTTTCTCTATGTTGTTGCACCCTTTAGAATTCCACCTGATATGATGTTTTGGCTTACCACTACAATCAAGAAACACTATTTTTAGCTGTTCACTCCTTCAAAACCCGTTGATCACAGACTATAAAGCATTGAAGTTGTATTGACATTTTATTGAATACTTTGAACATATACATTGGATGTATTTCATGGGCCATTTGATGCTTCGAATGATTTCAATCCTGGTCCAGGTTGGGGATATCGTGCTAAGAGACATATGGTAGATGTGTTATCACTGGGAGTTCTTCATTGGTTGACTGTGCAGGCAGGAAAGACACATGGCACTATCGAGTTTCTTCTTTTGCATTGATTCAAAGATGTCGCTTCTTCTCTTGGTGCATTGATCAGATCAACTCGGGAAACTATCTTGTCTTGTCATTCTATTTTTAATTATCTTCGATCTGTGCATTAGTCTTGCAAGGACATAGCAAACCTAAGTGCCAAGCTTCTTTCCTCTTTGTTAGAAATCTTTGAATCTTACCAGCAACCATCTGGAATGTAATGAAATGAGTCTCCTATCACTTGCGATATGCTCTGTTTTCAATAGTGGGAATTCTTGGATCGAGTTTGAGAATTTTAAAGGCTTGATGTTTCATTTTATGGAGGAATTCAAGTCTTTATGATGATCTCAATGAGTAATTGGGCATGTTAGGATACGCCATTAAGATCTTGAATAGAGAATAAACTCTTGCAAACTTGTCCCTAAGAAGCATCACCACTTTGGTTCCACCAGATGCCTCATTTTTTTTCTTTTCTAATGTGTATTTACTGTCTGCATAGCTCTTTTGCATCGTTGGCTCGAGAATCACATTAGAGAATCTTATCAATTTTGTGGGAAATCAAAATCTTACATCAGACTCGATATCACATGCATGGATTTTGTGAGTCCCAAACTATTTCTTCGAATAACCTGTAACTTCTTCCTGAGAGTGACACATTGCATTTGAGAGGACCAAGGTAATTTCACCGAGCACCCATCTCATTCACGCATCGAGCCATCAATGTTGGACATCGATTTTAGCTTTGAGCATATCCTGTCTATCACTAAAGGGGAATGATGAGGTATTCCGTCAAACAGTTTGTGGTATATCTCTATATTGATGTCTTTGCCCTGAATATGAAGATTCCACCACTTTCATTGGTGCATTGACAGGATCAATTTGGTTGCCACCATGTTTTTTTTCCTTTCAGGGGATTGAGGGGAAATCTGCATTATTGAACCACTAGAATTGACCTTGAAACTCTGTCTTTCGAACATGCAACTTGAACTCTTTGAATCTACAAATTGCATTTTGAACATTGAACTTTGAACCACAGTTCAATATTCAAGTTCAATATCTCATTTTCTCTTGATACATCTCCTTCACAAAACATGACTTCCATAAAACATGGTCAGCAAAACTAATATAATATATATTAGGATGACTTAGGAAACATCACTATGAGACCTGATCTCATATTTTAAAATTGATGGGGTACTTGAAATCATGCCAACAACTGGCTCTGACTGGGGAGCATGAGCTGTAAAGTGCATGAAGAATCCATCATCTTTGGTAAGAACAGTGTCTAGCCATTGGGGCAATGGAGTCAAAACTGATAAAAGGGAGCTGCACGTAGAGGATGGAGGGAGAAAAACATAACAAAACTACTAGCACCACAAAAACTAGCCAAGCCAAACTTATTTACAAGTATGCACACAGGCAAGAAAATCCCACCACGAGAACTAGGGAAAAGATTACTTACACAAAACCGTTCACGGGCTGTGAAAAGAATGAACCTTTCCAGAATAATGGGATGCATCCATGTGAAGCAACACATACCAACTACCATATGATGATCTCTCCAATATTGAAAAACAAATCAATAGTGTGTAAGAATTTTGCAAGTAAAAACTCACTCCCAAAGAGCCATGTTTCATGATAGATTTATGGTTGCAATGTGCTAACACCATATTGAATGAGCTGATTTGTACCAAGAAAACCAGTGCCTCCCATATGAATGTTAGAAAAACAAGTTAGGCATTTGATTGGACAACATTCTTCAAGAGTGAAATGATGATCTACAATAATGCTCCTTTTAAAATTTGAATTTGAATTTGTTTGATACTTGTTTTTCAATGATGCATTATCAAGAATATCATCAAAACAAAATGATTCTAGCATGGGATTACTATCAAGCAACTCATCTTCATAATCAAACTTGAATATCTCTAATTCAAACTGTGTATATGGTGTCAAACCGGAAGGAAAAAAAAATTCATCTTTCTCTTCATAAGATCTCTCGTGATTCTTCAATGCCTTGGAATGTAAAAACTCTTTACCATCTTGCATGCAATCAAACTGAAAAGACTCAAAATCTGTTTGTAAATCAATATGCAAGATATCTTCTATCTTATCATCACTATAGATTTCTTGTTCTTCCTGCTCCATCATACTAGCATGCTTAAAATTACTTGTTGGAAATACATTAGAAAATGTAAAGGCTTCAAAATCTGAAAAATAATTACTTTCCAGCAAACTTTCATTTAAATTTTCATTTCCAACTACTTGCTTTTGCTGCTTTGTTATATCAATCTGATCATCATTACTTGCTGGAAAATTATTAATGACATTAAATGTAGAAGGCTCAAACTCTAAACAAGAAATGCTCTCAGGAAAGCTTGGATATATTATTCCATCATTGGATCTTTTCTCAATGGACGGTGCATGTGGGCATGTTAATGAGTTTTCTAATAGTGTAGTATGGTCATACACATTTTTTAATGCATCCTCATGCTCAACATGTAAATAATGTATTCTAGCAACACTAGAAGGATCATTTTCAACCATGGGAGCTGATTGGAAGTCTTGATCATTAAAAATAGTCAAGTTTTGCAAACAAGAAATGTGTTGGCTGCACTGCTTTGATGACAGGCTCCCTTTGTAAAAGGCTTTTCTTTGGATACAAATTTTGATCACAAAGATAAATTTCAGATTGAGATATATTTGCAGCATATGTATCCAAACACTTTATTCCACTCAAAGTCATACAATCATCTATTTCCACAGCTTCCCTTTGAGCATCTTTTAAATTTTGTAATTTCTTTTGCCTCAACAAAAATTTGATTTCAGTTTGCAATGCAGCAATAAAATAGATAATTGATTATTTTCAGTTGGTTGACTTGCTTGAGGCATTTTACTAACACATCTATTAAATCTGTCAATAAAACTTCTCATAGATTCATTTTCCTCCATCTTGATTTGAACAAAATTTACTAGTAATTCACCTATATCAACTGTATATCCAAAAATATCAAGAAATTTTACCTCCAGGTCATTCCAACAGGTAATGCATCCACTTTTTAAATTCTAGAACCAATCAGCAGCTTTACCAATTAGGCTTCCAACAAATAATCTCACATAGACATTTTCTTCTTGTACACCAAGAATACTGCAGGCAACACTGAATGCTTTAATGTGAATTTCTGGGCATTCATTTTTATCTCCAGCAAATGTAGGAACATACTCTTTTGGCCTTTTAGGCAGGGCTGAAAGTAATGACAGAGAAAGAGGCCCAAACTGGGGTCTCCATGGCTGGGCTGCAACCAAAGCCATAATAAACTGGACTCTTTTTAACCAAAAGATTCTGAAAATTATAAAACGGAGTCGCCAATCTCTTTTACACTGAGATGAAAATAGAAGTTTTTACTGAGAAAAGAAAATACTAATCTTTCATTTCCATTTCCAATTTTCCCCAGCAGAGTCGCCAAAAATCTGTTAGTAAACAGATTTGTCCCTTTTGAAAATGATTACAAAATGACTCAAAGATGCCCAAATAACAAGACACAATCCGTGACTAATAGTTGAGTCACTTGCAATAGCTATGTGCAAGTGCTCTTCGAGTTTTGATGCGAAGGCTCAGCTCCCTTCTTTAGATTTTCAATGAATGAAAGAACTTGATATGTCTTTAACCCGAAGACACAAAGGCCTATAAGCATCCATCCATAAACATGGCGTGAATACAATTTGGTGTATGAACTAAGAAAGAAATAAATAAGTGACGAAAACATCACTCATCTAACCTTCCCAACACAGCAAAGTGAAGGAGAATTCAATATCATATTTTGCATATATATGGAAACCTAAGGTCAACAGGCCTATGTTACACATAATCTGGAAAAAAGCATAGAAAAATAGCATTTAAGGATGACTAAAATAACCTACTGATTTATTTCAATCAAGAAATTATACATCAGAACCAACTGATTAGACACACAAAATCTAGTTTATCCTTATATGCTTAATACAATGACCAACTGGTCATCCTATCTTTGCACAACAAAAACCAGCTCTGCAAAATAAAAAATATAAACTCTCCAACTCCCCACTGCAATTACAGAACTCAGAAAAATATCCCCTTCCCCTGTAGCCAACTGACTCCCCCAGAAAAGAAGAACCCCTTTTCTCTCGAAATCTCCTCTATAGACCTCTTGGAAATTCTTCTCCTATAGCTTTTAGTTCGAAAGAACAACCGATTCTTGAAATTCTTTTTATTCTTATATTTCCACTATTTTGTGGCCTCAAAACTTCCATGTATCCTTTATTTAATTTGAAGATCAACTCACCGTATAACCATTCTATATTATAATTTTAATGTTTCTTTGCATGCTTGACACGTTTCACTTACAGATTGAACATGCTATGAATTTTGATTCTGTAAATATTTGTTATCCTTTTTACCACCGTTCACATCTTTCTGTAAAGCTTCACTTCATCAGTTTTGTTGCCTTGAATCCACACCATTTTTGAACTGTGGCTGTTGTATGAGCACTCTCATGACATTTGTCAAGCAGTTAACACGTGCTTCCTGTACCTCCATATTCGGCTGGGATGTAGAAATCAACCTTGGTGAATAAAGATCTCAAACCCCTCATATTCGGGTCTTTATACTGCAGAGATGCACATATATTTTATGTTATCAATTGGCGAGAGAGAAAGATGCATATTTTGCATCTTCAAATTGGGGTCATGACAGATATAAGCCATTATTTCCACACAAACGGCTTTCATGTCTTCTTATACATTCAACCTCTTTCCATGCTCTGTTGCGAGTTTGATCAATGCCTTTGTGAAAAGTTGTATGAGCTTTGAAGTGTAACTCCCTTTGAATCTTTAAATCATAATGTTTAAAACTGAACCCCAAATTGGTTCTTTTACAACCTTTAACTGAATCTTTGTTTTGGTTTTGATTATTTCCATCATAACATGTTGAATCTTTGATGACAATCAATTCAGCCTCTTACTCTAGCTATCTTTCTCTATGCTGTTGCACCCTTTAGAATTCCACCTGATATGATGTTTTGGCTTACCACTGCAATCAAGAAACACTATTTTTAGCTGTTCACTCCTTCAAAACCCATTGATCACAGACTATAAAGCATTGAAGTTGTATTGACATTTTATTGAATACTTTGAACATATACATTGGATGTATTTCATGGGCCATTTGATGCTTCGAATGATTTCAATCCTGGTCCAGGTTGGGGATATCGTGCTAAGAGACATATGGCAGATGTGTTATCACTAGGAGTTCTTCATTGGTTGACTGCGTAGGCAAGAAAGACACATGACACTATCGAGTTTCTTCTTTTGCATTGATTCGAAGATGCCGCTACTTCTCTTGGTGCATTGATCAGATCAACTCAGGAAACTATCTTGTCTTGTCATTCTATTTTTAATTATCTTCGATCTGTGCATCAGTCTTGCAAGGACATATCAAACCTAAGTGCCAAGCCTCTTTCCTCTTTGTTAGCAATCTTTGAATCTTACCAGCGACCATCTGGAATGTAATGAAATGAGTCTCCTATCACTTGTGATATGCTCTGTTTTCAATAGTGGGAATTCTTGGATCAAGTTTGAGAATTTTAAAGGCTTGATGTTTCATTTTATGGAGGAATTCAAGTCTTTACGATGATCTCAATGAGTAATTAGGCATGTTAGGATACACCATTAAGATCCCGAATAGAGAATAAACTCTTGCAAACTTGTCCCTAAGAAGCATCACCACTTTGGTTCCACCAGACGCCTCATTTTTTTTCTTTTCTAATGCGTATTTACTGTCTCTGTAGCTCTTTTGCATGGTTGGCTCGAGAATCACATTAGAGAATCTTATCAGTTTTGTGGGAAATCAAAATCTTACATCGGACTCGATATCACATGCATGGATTTTGTGAGTCCCAAACTATTTCTTCGAATAACCTACAACTTCTTGAGCGTGACACATTGCATTTGAGAGGAGCAAGGTAATTTCACTGAGCACCCATCTCATTCACACATAGAGCCATCAATGTTGGACATCCATTTGAGCTTCGAGCATATCCTGTCTATCACTAAAGGGGAATGATGAGGCATTCCGTCAAACAGTTTGTGGTATATCTCTATATTGATGTCTTTGCCCTGAATATGAAGATGCCACCGCTTTCATTAGTGCATTGATAGGATCAATTTGGTTGCTACCATGTTTTTTTTCCTTTCACGGGACTAAGGGGAAATCTGCATTATTGAACCACTAGAATTGACCTTGAAACTCTATCTTTTGAACATGCAACTTGAACTCTCTGAATCTACAAATTGCATTTTGAACATTGAAATTTGAACCAGAGTTCAATATTCAAGTTCAATATCTCATTTTCTCTTGATACATCTCCTTCAAAAAACATGACTTCCATAAAACATGGTCAGCAAAACTAATACAATATATATTAGGACGACTTAGGAAATAACACTATGAGACCTGATATCAAATTTTAAAATTGATGGGGTACTTGAAAGCATGCCAACACTTACAAAAATAGATCCTCCTTTGCCCTCATATGAGTAGCTACAGAAACAATTGAAATGAATCTACTTGTTCTCCAAACGGAACTGCAAACCTTCCTAAAACTATGTTTGAATCTACAACATTAATAGAATTAAAACCTAAGAAAAAGCAAGAGCCTCCACATGAATACACTTCAGATAAAGCACATCAATTCATGTGTTGTTTGTACATCATTGGAACATGATGATGCATCTGTTACCTTAGTATTAGGACAAATCCTCTGGAGACCATTTACTAAGTCTCTCTTTGGCTTGAGCAACTTGCAATTAGTACAGAACAACAATAAATTATAAATGTATTTAACACTTCAAAAACATTCACTGCCACTTAGACAATTATATGTTTTATAGACAAAGAAGTGCTAATGAAATTTAGTACTTACTACTCAGTCCCAGTCACATCGATACACAATAATAGCTAGAACAATTATCTAGACTTCTATCCCACATATCATTCCAATCCATATCCCCTGTCATACAAAATATGGGATATCATGCTTTTAAATTTGAGAAAGCAAGGTTGAGAAACACAATCAAGCACAAGGAGATGATCAATTATTAAAATCTTTGTTTCTAGTTCTTATTCCCAGCTCTAAACAACCTTCCATTCTTTTGTTGAGTTTGTTCACAGGGTCTACTTGGAAGCAGAGTTATTCAGGGATGCGTAGTCAAGATTTAGGTCCATTTGACCCATCTTCGAAATGGGGATTTTCTAGGGATGCAATCACATTTTTCTGATTATTTCATAGTATTAATGTTTCAGGTTTGATAATTTATTTGACTTAAATTCTCATTTGAACTTCAAGATTCTATAATGTATATATACATGCTTTACTTATATTTTCATATGAATATTCCCTATATACATTAATCCCTTTCATGCTAGCCAATTCTGATAGAACTCAAACTCACCGAAACACCCTGTTTAAACACCCGACCAAGCATCATTCCAAAGGGTACACCAATGACATAGTAACACCCAATATTGATGTAAGCAACATAATATTGCCACCCTGATCCCACCGCTACCCCTGAAATACAGTAAGGAAGAAGAATGCCCAGTCAATATCATAAATGATCAAAAATTAAATGTGTTTTGTTCAGTGCTAATAACTCTTATTATAATTGCAATTTTTTTATTCCTTTTGAAATACCTTGTTTCCAGCATTGTTAGAAACACGTTTGATTCAAATAAGTTGGAGGAGCAAATATAGGGGTGCTTTACCTGAAAGTATTGGCTGAACACTATTGAGGAGCACAGAAAAGCCTAGCAAAATTGACAGTTTAGAAAACACTTCTATAACTATGGTACTAATTGTGAAGACCAAAGCAAATTCTCGGTGAAGCAGAATAATGAGCAAACAAAAAACAAGGCCGGTCATGGATGAAGTAATTGCAGAAACAATAACTGCAAATTTTACTCCTTTGCCATTTCCTGCACCCAGCTCATTGGCCACCCTCACACTGCATTCACAAGCAAACATATTAATTAACAATAAATACAAGGTATATTTGAAGACATACAAGTTATTTGACAGCATGATCTTATCTCAATCGAAGCATAATTTGATATTACTCAACATCAAAATTTTATCGTACATAAGGCAAACCTAATGGTTACATTCTGATTCAATGGGTCAATGAAATGGAAAGGTTCTATTTTGAACTCCATTGTAGTTATGACTAGAAGTCACCCATTGAAAAGTGGGTTATGCTAGAATTTAGGTATAGAAAGAAAAGATAAAGTTTATTTATAAGTTAAAAGCTTGAGATGTAGCTATCTAGATCATTGGTTCAATTAGTCATTGTATTTAGTTGCCCTTTATGGAACAAGGCCTTACAAAGAAAAACCCTAAACTACTTGAAATTGTACACGAATTTATTATAAAAATTGGACGTAAAAGATAAACATTGCCACAAGAAAGATGAAAATAAGTAGACTAAGATAAGCATTTCATGGTTGGAACTTCTGCAAAAGAGTGACACAAACAGAGGCTGCAGTAGATTTAAAAAAAAAGTATTTGAGTTTGATTTGTAAATTACATATGAAAAATGAATCAATGAGTTTGAATCATAAATTATATAGTTGAATCATAATAGAAATATTAAAAATTGAATTTTTATGAAAATTATTTCTTACATGTCAATTAATAAGCTAAAGGTGCTCTATAATAAATCGTTCATAAGACACAACACTAACTGAAAGTTTTGCAAATGGGATAGCAAGTTAAGTAGGCTTAATCTTAGGGAAACTCCATGGTTAAGCACACTTGTTTTGGAGTAGTAGTAGGATGGGTAACCTCCTGGGAAAGCCCAATGTTTCACCTCTAAGAGTATCACCTAGATGCAATGAGTGTTAAGTGTACCAATCATTCCCATGAAAAATATAGGTTCTTGTGAACTACGACTCATGAAATATGAGTGAATGAATTTAATTCAAAAATTACATAATTGATTTCTAATAGTATATCATAAATAACTATGTTCAAACATTAAGAATATAAATTAATGATATGAAAAAACTAGTGGGATAAAGTTAGTTCACTTATGATGTTCCACCTTGTACGTATGGTGGGCCCGAATATATGCAATGCGAGGTCATAAAGCGTCTTATAAAATGAATCGTTTCCTGCAAAAAATGTCATGGGATAATCAATCCAAAACTTGTTATGAATAGGTAAATGCATATTACAATATAAAAAATAATTATTTAAAGTACCTGGAAGCTTAGGACATTTTAAAAGTATCGATTCATTATCATCAATCAACAATGATGTCTGCATAACTCCCGTGCTAGAAACATGGGTAGATCTAGAAAATGATGGTGAATTATCACTAATACATGTACTATGATATGTATCTGGCATACCAGATGGTGCCACCGGTGTATCTCCTACTCCAAAAAAATAATCCACTATGTGATACACCCAAGATTAAAGTAAAAATTATCAAATCATAATTAACACAAAATCAAATATAGAAAAACAAGGATTTACCAGCTAGCATAGACCATGAAGGCGTCAATGTTTGCATGCCCCTTGTTGTCGACATTGCACTCGACAATCTCAGATGGACATTTGTCAACCTCCTAGGAGGAGTCTCTTGCACTTGATGACCTAAACAATACATTGTTAGCAAAGACATTCTGAAATAATAAAAGTAAGAGTTAACTTAAGAAGTTTTTGAATGTTCCAAAGAAAAAATTCCTTGTAACTTGTCAACTAAAGGATTATTTTACCTGAGGCGGCCGGACCTCTGCTAGTACCGGCCTCACCACGTTGTCCTTGACCAGGTTCTAGATCAGTTGCCAAAAATTCCTGTAACAAGAACACATATTACATATTTTACTTTACAATGTAAAAGAGTATACAATATAAACCTTTATTGAACTTTTATTATAACTAAAGATTCATTACTGCTTACTTCATAATGACATGCTTGCACTTTCAATTTAGATAGCCTCTTCAGCATCTCCTTGGTTGGAATATTTGCTTCATCCAAAATTTTCATTATTTTTAAATTGATTTTTTTAAAAAATTTCCTCAACATAATCGTTACATTAGGCATTTCTACAATATCATCATCAGAAGGGGTAGCTATTGCCTCTATACTTACTGCAGGTTCTTTTCCCCTATCCTGAACATCAAATTATGATAGGAATATCAATAAAACTATCATAAAAACTCCAAAACCATAAATAAAATAACATAATAATATAACTTTTTTCAACTATCTAATTTGTACAATTTCAATAAGGTTTACCCTTGCTGAAAAATGGGTGGGAGGAGAATCCTTGTGGCTTCTATCATGTGTGGGATCCATATCGTCATGTGATAAAGATTAAATATAAAAACTTCAGCGAATTGAAAGCAATAGACTTAGCAAAAAAAAAATATTAATAAAATGGTATATAGTACTTACCACCCTCATGATAATAACTTTGTTTGTATCTATGCGATTTAAATGGTAATCTATTAGCAGTTCTTCCCCTGCACTTATTGATTTGATCGCACATACAAAAACTTGATTCCCCTCACACACCTCAAATATGTAATTGTGTTGCTTATTAGTTGAGGAAGGTTGTGTACTATTTATAAAACCTGCAATATTACCTCTTGCTTTTGGTCTTCCATCAATGTACATTGCAAATCTTTTACTTTGATCATTTTCTTTTCATTGTATATAATTAGCTAATAGTGCATACCTACGCATACTTTTTTTATATTGAACAATCCGCATCCAATCATTGTAATTGTAACATGGACCGACATACTTGAACAATTCAACAACTTTGTTGTAACATACTTTTATCTCATCCATGGAAAATAGGCCCAAACCATGTAATGAGGATAGAGCAATGCGATATATCCTCTCATTAACACAAAAATCAGTGTTAATTGGAGGTAGCTCATTGGGTACCCATTCTTTCTCAATGTGTGTGTACTAAAAGGGCACCTTGATGTCACCTTTGGTCTCATCATCATAAGAACATGACCCCCCATTAGCAAGGAAAAATTGCATGTGTTTATTGAATTTTTTTTTAATCTTTTGACCTCTAGTTGATCTCCTTATTTTAGCCGTACTACATGTAGAACTTTCATCTAGCATTCCCTCATTTCCCTCATTCGATGTAGATAGATCTAATAAGTACCTATTTGGTGGGTCCTGCAATCCATCAAATGAGATATTGTTACGTCCCCGTTTCAAATAGAATTTTGATAATATTTAAATAATATATATAGAATAATCAAGTCATGACCCATACGTATGGTTCTTCTTTGTCTATACGTGGGAGATATAAAATGTACTAAGTTAAAATTGATTATATAATTATATTTCTATATGGTTCTTCTTTGTCTATATATACATTATATGATTATATAATATGTCTATTTATAACATACGTGCTCAGTGATAAACAAGAAGAATATAAAAAAATTATGTCTATTTATTGACTTATACCTACTGATCCATGTCACTGTGCACGATCCATACCAAAGGGGTTAAATTTCCCACATATGTTAATCATTTATCTTAAGTTAGCTAAAAATTACATGATACGTATGTTACAAATAACTTATAAGACAACATGAACAATATGCAACATCGTAAACATGAACAAATTTACCTTATATATGGAATGCAAGATCGTCAACAGAAGGGGTGACGATGTCTGTAGTCAATTACCTATTTGCAAAAAGGGTGATAATCAAACACAATATATATATGTATCAGCAACAATTAATTGAGCATCGTAAGCAAAACATTGGTAATTATAAATCACATATGTTGTACTAATCATTAGAATTGAACACAATAAATATGTAATCATTACAATTGAAATCAATAAATCATGTCAATCATTTCATTGATCATTTCAAGCATGTCATTGATCATCTTCTTCTTCTTCATCATCATCATCATCATCATCACCACTATCATCATCGCCATCACCATCATCATCATCATCATCATCATCATCATCATCATCATCATCATCACCATCATCATTATCACCATCATCTTGATCTTCATCATCTGCTTCTTCATCTTCTTCAATATCTTCTTCTTCCATAACATTATACTTTATCGGCCTTCCTCTTGGATCATGTCTAACAACAAATGACCAACCCTGTTTATGTGGAACCTCTGAGTAAAACACTTGCTCAAATTGGTTTGGAAGAGCATAGGGCTCATCTCTAACTGGCTCAAATGACTTTTTATTAATCATTGCAAATCCATTATCATGTTGAATAACAGTTCTATTTGGATCATTTTGATTCAGTTGTAGCCTGTACCATTTGATGACAAATAGAACTACTTTGAAGGAGTTAAAGTCGCACTCAATTATATCATCCAGGATGCCATAGTATCAATTTTGAGATTGTTGAGGATGTATGTCATTTGTAGATGATATATTGGTGACCTCGAAAACTGCAGTTATCCCAGAATCACAAGTTTTCTTTGTGTCATCCAAATTTTTTATGCAAAATTTGTGGCCATAAAAGTAGTGCTTGACCTGCAATTTTTCAAGCGTGTGTAAATTATTTGCATCATGAGTTGATACGAAACATACAAGTCATGATCATTAATAAATTTGTACGTACCTCTCTACCTCTTAAACCATATGCTAGATCAATTACCATTGGCATAACATTGGAATCTCCATTACCATGAGCTTCTCTAACCAATGAAGCAACACCTTCCCATGTTAATGAGAAACCATTTTGTTGACATCGTTTAATCTATACCATCATCTGTAGACATGGAAAATTGGCAAAGGCTTAAATCAATCAAAAGGTGCATCAAATCATCAAAATAGCATGAAAAATCAATAAATGGAACAAAGGCAATTCAAATCAAAGGAAAATTCAATTAAATGATTAAATGATTAAATAAAGCTTGAAAAGGGGAAAAACACTACAAAATTGATTAAATTCAATTAATGACATAGTTGTTGAAATGAAAAATCAAAATGAACCTCTTACCCTTCATGGCTAAATTTAATTACTTTAATTAATTAATAAATCATAATTTCCCTCAACAAAGCAAAAAAGGAGACAAAATGGACACAAATCACTCACTTTTGTTGAAATGGTCCAGCTTTTTGAAACCATTTAAATGTTTGTCCCCCCAATTTATGGACAAAGCAAAGCCAATTGACCTTACCCAAGCATAACCATGGTTATCTCACTCTACCCCCTACCCTTGGGAAAATCTTATATATTGAAGGCATTTAGAAGCATAATTCATCCACTCCATATCTTTGAATTGCAGCAAAGCTCTATCAATTTACATCCATATCACTCACTTATCATTCTCATTGCTAATTAGCTTAAATTGCTTTGATCATAGTAGATTGTTCATCAAATAGAGCTAGAATTTGATAGAATAGATCTAAATTTGCATATCATATAGCTTAATTCTCATCTTTAGAGTGTCACTAGTGAGGATCATAGCTGAGAGCCTCATTTACCACTTTATTTTAGAGATCCATGAGATATTTAGATTAATTGTGCATTATTTAGATTAGTTTGCTTTGAATAGTGTAATTATCTTTTAAATATTGTTATTTCATGAAGGTGTAAATCACTCACACACATCATCCAATCAAGATTGTTTGCAATATACAAATGTATTGCATCCCATTCTCGACCAACTGTATAAAAAAAATACACCAATTATAAATAACTTATATTGAAGATTTATAAGAATTAATTAACTACAATAGCATCTTAGATTTACCTCTCATTTTCCTCAATCTACCTTTTCCCATCAAGTACTCCCTTTCAAATTTGTTAATGGAGTTGGGATCCCAAATATGATCTACATGGATATTTGCTGCAAACTTAGGAAGATATTCACTAATGTACACCATGGTTTGGTATACCATATATCCCTCCACCACAGAACCTTCAAGATGTGCTCTCTGTCGAACCAAGCCTTTCAAAAATTTTAAGTGTCTCTCAACCATCCACATTGACCTAGTTGGTACAGGTCCACACAATTCAATCTCCTCAACTTGATGTATGAGGTAGCGTTTTTGTGCATTGAAAAAAGTTGAAAGTAGACACTTTTGCATTTCACACATAAGAAGAGAAATTTTTCTCTTCCAATATTTTATATCTTCTTTATTGATTTCTTTAGATGACAACCACTTCATGTATTTTCCAAAATCATATATAACTTGTTTGACACTGTTGGCGAAGTGGTGTGGGAGAGATAGAGGTAGAACATACTGCAATATTTGTAAAATGATCTTGTCAATATTATATAAAAGAATGCAATGAAAACTACATGCAGTATACAAATATATAGTGAATACAAAATAACATGAATTACCTTAATAAATGTATGTTAATCGTGTGTTTTCATCCCTGGCCCAAATTCACCTTTCTTTGATATGAGATCATTTTTGTTCGTAGCAAAAACTATGGGAAATTATATTTTTTTTATGACTTCTTTTATAGCATTGCTCTGCTACTCCAACAATAACCAACTAAGGGCACTTGTATCAATTTGGTCTCCATTTTTATTTGATCGAATGACATTTTTCATTGAATGGTTGGATTCTTCAATGTCACTACAAATTTTGACAATTTGGTCTTTGTCACACCTTCCATTCAAGATTTTCCATAATGTCTCTGTTACATTCTTTCCAATATGCATAGGATCAAACAAATGCACGATTGGGAGTTTCTCATAGTACAACAACCTACTAAATTGTGTAGGATAAATTTTTAGTCCTTTTGGAAGTTGGTCATTGATGCCTTGACGACCTTTGCAAGCATCAATTACATCATCAGTAAACAAAACACAATATCAAAATATAAATTTGAAACAAAAACCATCAGATGGAATGACATTACCTCGATGATTTATTTTATTGTATGTCAACTTCCATAGGTGAGGTGTCATTCTCTATGGATTTGATGTAGTCTCTTCTTTCCTATTGAAAAGATGTTTTTTGGTAATTCAGTACTTATGATTTCTATGGAGAAAGTGTATATTCTCATCAAACACTTACTTTCTTAAACTTTTTAAATGATGAGATTTCATCTTTGGACCACAAACTGGGCATGAAAATTTTCCCTTTGTCTGAAGACCTACAAGATCATGTATAATTGGATTAAATATGTTAACTTTGTGTTAGCACTATAACATACCAAAAAAGAGGTGTTAAGAAGAGAACATACCACAAAAATGTGTTAGCCAAGGGGCATCATGTATTGTCCATACAAGCATTGCATGGAATTGAAATTGTCTTTGTCCTATTAGTCTAGAGATGTCATACATAGTGACCCCATTCCAAAACACCATCAACTCATCGATAAGGGGCTCAATATATATATTGATATCTTTAACTTGGTACTTACCTAATTGAATGAACAAAAACATTACATAATTATTATGACCATTTTGATAGATTATTTATAATAATTTAATTTAGATGACTATTAAATCAAAAAATACCTAGAACAATTAGTGCCAACATTATGTGCTCCCTCTTTATGGACAACCAAGGAGGAATGTTATTGTTGATAACAAAAACAGACCACATCGAGTAAGTAGATCTCATCTCTCCAAATGGATTGACACCATCCGCTGCCAATGAAAGCTTGAGATTACGAGGTTCTTCTTTAAAGTGTGGCCATTTTTCCTCTATTTTCTTAAATGCCAAACCATCCACAGGCATTCGCATAATGTCATCTTGACTTCTATTGTGTGCATGGTAATCCATAAATTGTGCCAAGCTATTGCACCTGAATAATTGTTGCAGACGTGGAATAATGGGAATAAACTGAAGAACCTTGTGAGGCACCTTTTTTGTTATTTGATCTAATTGATATCTACTAATATGACAAATAGGGCATTCTGTTGCAAATTCATGCTGTTTATGATATATAATATGATCATTCAGACATGCATATATTGTTTGATACTCCATTCCAATATCTTTCATAATGGCAGATAATTCTCGGTACGAGTGAGGTAGAATGTTTGATGGTGGTAACAAACACTCACCTATTAACCTACGACCAAAAATATAATTTGTTAATTTAAAGAATATTAATTGCTACACGATTCACCCAATGTTAATTGTAAGAGAATTATGACTAAAATAATGAAAAAAGATGACATACCTTAACATACGTGTCATTGCTACATTGGATAAACCATTCATAACCTTCAAGTTCACCAACAACAATACAATGACAAGAAGAGTTCTTTGGGAGCCTTCATATAGGGGCTCGTGTGCCTTCTCAAGTATAGGTACATCAAGCTCTGCGTCAACATCATGATCATCATGATCATGATCATCATCATCTTGATCATCGTGATCATCTTGATCATTGTGATCTTCTTCATCACCATGGCATTCTTCCATGGGATCATTACCTTCTACTTCTATATTCACACTTCCATGTTCCCTCATTTGGAAATCCACATTCTCTAGATTGTCATGGTCCATAACATGAAACCTAGGGTGGTTGACCTATATGAAAATGATGACCTTATATAACCATGACCATGATGTCATCATCAAATCATGTCTTATGTATTTTATAAATTATTTAAATACATACCAATGGATGAAATTCATTTCCCCCTTCAATGTGACCATGTTGCCTACAATGTTCCTTAGCCATTTTGATTAGATATCTTCGAGTCTTTAAGCCCTTACAAATTTTGCAAGGACAATAACATTTTCCATCACCTTTTATTTTTAAGTTAGACCATGGTCTAGCAATTGTCTCCCTATTTTTTTGTGCATTGATATGATCAAACATGGTCTTTCTTGAATGGAATGACTCGTTGGTGGAAGAAGGATGATTTGTTTGCAACCTATAGATATAAATCGTTACTGAGAAACCATTTTCTCAACTATAATTTTCGCAACACAAAGAGACATTTATCATAAAAAATCAATCACAAAACCCTCAAAACTATAATCAAAAGGGATGGCCTCGTATTGGTAAAATGTATGGCCAACATGAGCATTTCCAATGTCATCTAAAACAACATCATCAAAATCTTTAAGTAAAATCTTAGACTCTAATCTGAAGCACAACTATGGATTCTAAATTTGTATGTTTACCTTCCAAATTTGTATGTTTTCTAGTAAATGGAAATAAGATTGAAATTCATGACAGACCTGAAATTTGTATATATAATTTCCAAAAGGTTAACACCTACATAAATCTTGATATCATCACAATATAACATCATGTCCAACATAATTTCTAATATAACAAGAGTTGAAAATCAAACAGGCCTTACAAGATAGGTCTTTTCTTGCCTTAGCCACAATTCGTACACAACATACAATCATCCAACCCTACCATGGTACCCCTTCTTTCTTCTCATATTATTTTCTTAAGAAGTTTATGGTACTCAAGAGGTCAATAAATATCATGAAACCATAATATAAAAATGATGCAAAAATAAAACTTGGGTCTCAATATTGAAACTAGTTGGGTCCCACTTCAATATGGTTCAATAATATTGTGTATCCCCACTCTTATATAACTTAGTCACAGTCTTAATTATATAAGGATATATACTTACTCTTTTATGACCTACCAAAACCTTAAGTGCACTTAGAGACTTGTCTCACCAAACTTATTCCAAGACTCCTAAGTGGTGTTTTTGATCTGATAGGCTTTTATTAACTTAGATTCAAAGGTTTTTAATATTCTCAATCAAACCCATCTTCCCAATATTCCAAATCTTCTTAATGAGTCCCAAAGACCTAATTGTAATTCTAGTAGCCCTGCAGCAGGATACAAACCCAAATAACTTCAACTTTTCCCAAAGCACTTGACAAAGAAAAAGAATTTATGAATACCCTTTTCCAAGTACTAAAACATATCATAAAATTACTATGAGATTCTTTGGACCAAGTCTGACTGTTCCCACATAGTGACCCTTAAATAACATGAAAAAACTACCAATTTACAAAGCATCATCACTCTCCCTTTATCCTTATCACTCCAAACTCTCAAAAATGTTATATAATGGTTAAAAATGAACAAATTCTAAAGGGATAAGAATCAGTCCACCGGGAACCCCCAAAACCCCAATTTGGTACTTCTAAATCCTCAATGCAAGGGTTTCTCAAATCTCCTATCTCCAATCCGTTCTAGGTTCAACAAGGGATTTTTTTATCATGAACTGATCATTATATGATGATCCAAATCATAATATATGCTCCTCCTTCAGACCGATCTACTACTACTGCACTGTACCTACAAACTTCATCAAAGAAACCCTCACTATTTCATTACAGTCAATGATGATTAGCACTATTCCTGCATAAAAGATGTTAGAATATCATAATACATGTTAGATGAATGCTTCCCATGAAATCTAGGCCCTTGGAATTCATGGGAAGGCCATATCTTGGTGAGAACCTAGACTGTTGCAAAAGAAACTCAAAACTTATAGCCTGTTAAGTAACCCCAGGCGTCTAAACAATTAACACAAAATATACAAAATATATTCAGGACAATAATTGATGATAGTGAACTTCTAATTCACCACAATGATTGGAAATAGGCTTCTAGTATATCTCTACACTTCCCACAATGAAAACTTGTTCAAATTTGTAGAGAATCAAAACATTTTATGTTATATTGTGAATGAAAACTTGTTCAAATTTTTAGAGAATCAAAATATGTTATATTGTGATGATATCAAGATTTATGTAGGTGTTGTCTTATTTCCATATTATATGACCTCAAAATAAATCAATCAATGTTTACAAACTTGTATTAATCACAATGAATATTTGAGCCCTACAATCTTAGGATAATTCTCAAAGATATGCTCATTATTTTATAATATCCTAGTCCCCTCATATTTCTATTTTAAAATTATCTATTTTTAATTCAAGTTTATACTATGATTAAGTATATATCCTTATATAATTAAGACCTTGACTAAGTAAAGTTACATAGCATATCCCCACTTTTATATAAACACTTAGCATATATAGAGATAATGAAATATCAGCATACATATCACAAGTAATGTAATGAATAATAGGACTCTCTTCAAATATCTATAAGGAAATTTCCATGACTTTTTGATTGACCATGATAATTTCTCCATTATGAGGGAACTTCAAACATTCATGGATAGTAGAAGGTATAACTCTCATTAAAGTAAGCCAAGGATGACCTAGTCTTACTTGGAATTGATTAGATTTAGGAATAGTGACAAAGGTGATAATATAAGAACTTCTTACCAACTTCAATAGGAAGGGTCATAAAACTTATGGTAGAACAAGTAAAAAAATCATGCACCTTAACCATGACATCAGATTTTCATAAGTTTCTTGATGCAATTGTTAGGTAAAGAGATGTTATTTGGTAATAACAGTCACCATACATAGGATCGATAAGCACTCCTCAAGAGAGCTCTCGATTAATCTTTATACTAATGTATAGGGGTCCATCAACAACCTTAATAGTTTCCTTGATATCAAAGGTTATGCAAGGTTCAAGACTACATTTTTTTCCACATTATATGTAATGTCAACATTCACTGATTAGCAGGTATTTCAAGTCTCCAAGTGTGGTGCTCACTATCCCTGGCAGTTCTCTATTGGTTTACAACATTGCTTCTTCCCATAATCAAACAATGGATTTGATTCCAACCTAAGATTACATAAAACCCCTCATAAAATTTCAAAACAATAAGAATACAGTCTTCATTCACAGTCACTGTCACTGTTCCTCAAATCAGTGATTAGAACAGGTAATTAAAATGCCCCTCAAATCATTAATCAGTTGATTATTATATAAGCTCCTCAAGCATGAGTTGGATGATGTGGATTATGTAGATATAAGAACTAATGTATCCACATCATCCAACTCATGCTTGAGGAGCTTATATTATTTATTGTCTCATAATAGTAAGATTGGTACCTATCCTAGTAAGTCATTATGAGATAGTAAATATGATCTACATCCAATCTTGGTCCACAAGCATGAGTTGGATGATGTGGATTATGTATATATAAGAACTAATGTATCCACATCATCTAACTCATGCTTGAGGAGCTTATATTATTTACTATCTCATAATAGTAAGATTGGTACCTATCCTAGTAATTCATTATGAGACAGTAAATATGATCTACATCCAATCTTGGTCCATGTTATATCTCCAAATAATCCACATCATGATATTACAATAAATAGCTAGCCTTACAATGCTAGCCATCTCCTTTATATAATCCTTCTCCTAGAAACATAATGGATGTGTAATCCCTATAAAGGCCTAATTATCATCTAATATAACTAATTACAATAGTTATCCACATGACCCAACATGTCTTCTCATGGAATTTGATCATCGCAACTTACACAAGACATGGTTTTTCCATCACATTGACACAAATTCTCCCATCATGTGACCAATTACATCACACTATTAAACTTATCCAATAAGATCAAATTCATTGATCACCCAAATAACTACAATCTTAGTCTACAAACCAATCCATTCACAACTAGAAGCAATAGTTGGACAACCCTTCTATCCAAAGAGTAATGATTCTCACTTACTCTAATGTTCTTCAAGAAATATTCAATTCTGTCAATATAATTCAAGTCTTTGAATGTCTCCAATATTTTCAGTCAAAGAGGGTTCCCTTAATTGCATATTCCTTCAATTGAGTTTATGTGACTTCCTAGAGTTACTATTCCCTCCACAAATACTAATTGTTGTTGTTGTCCTACTCCAATTTTGATTTCTATTTGGTTTTATATAAAACAATTTTACTCACTTAACATTCACTGATTAGCAGGTATTTCAAGTCTCCAAGTGTGGAGTTCATTGTCCCTGGCAGTTCTCTATTGGTTTACAAAAGTGCTTCTTCTGATAATCAAACAATGGACTAGGATCTAGTGGAATGTTTTAGTTAGAATACACTATCTGCAATGTTTCATGTAAATTCCTTTGCACAGTTCAACCACCTGCTCCAGCACTATCAACTAACACAGAATCACACTAGACTAATTGATCAGGTTAGCTAGGGTCAACTGGTTTTGGTCTGACATTGGGTACCTAGGATGGAGGTAGCTGTTTGGAGGGATTTTTATGATTCCTAAGTCCTCGAGCCCAGTTTATTCTTAGGGCTGACTATAGGGTTTCTAAGTCAAGCCGTCAAGGAATTTAGAGTCTTGTGGGCACAGTACCAAAACTACAATAAAGTATTTACATAATTAGCACACAAACTTCAACATCATGGATTGAAAATAGACTGTTCTCCCCAGAAAGACAATAAAATAGAATAGTTCCATTTTGAACTTGAAAAAGATTACATTTTTATTGGTTTTTCAAATTCAAACCTCAGTGCTGAATCCGCAGTGTCGAATGAGCTTCCAATACACAGTACCAATGCGCTTCCGATACATAGTGCCGATGAGCTTCCAATCCATAGTTCCAATACACAATGCTGATGAGCTTCCAATACATGGTGCCAATGAGGTTCCAATACACAATGCCAATGAGCTTCCAATACATAGTGCCAATGAGCTTCCAATACATAGTGTCGATGAGCTTCCAATACACACTGCCAATGAGGTTTCACGTGCACGCTACAATGAAAAAATTTGCTGATGATAATAATGAAATGAAATATTTTTTTTTAAAAGTTATGCCCCCGTGTTCATCGAAAGTTTGACTTACATAGTATTGGTCAAAATTTTGACTAACACGGGCATGGATTAAAAAAAAAATGAAAGTTTTCCTTCTATAATTGACCAACCAAAACTTTTTTATACCATGGTCGAAAGTTTTGGTAGAAAAACTAGTTCAAATGTACTAGTGACAAAACCACCAAAGGGTATTACATAAACCATGTGCTACCTAACCCTATTGACCCACATTTAATATTGGGTACTTTATTTACTTTATTTATCCAATATTAAATAATTACGTCAAATAATATCACAATGTTACAATACAACTCATAAAAAATATTCTATGAGAATCTCTACATGTTGCACGTCCATCTAGGTGCAAAATTTACATATTAAAAGAAATAATACATTAATAAACCTTTTTATGCAAGGTGTAAAACACCATTTTCTCAACAATCTCCCACTTGTTGTATACATTGCATAAGGGTCAATATGTAGCCACATAAATGAATAAGAGAACAATCTCTCCTAGCACATTCACCATCATGAACCAAAGTACACCATGTGCTCCATCCAAGTACCCGCAACAAAATCAAAGTATCCACCATCTTATACATGAATAATCCCACCTCCTATTATGCCAAAGCTACATGACTTGCATAGAAGCCATCTAAAGAGAAATCCACCCAACCTGTCACATAAGAAACATAAATCATGTACCAACTAATATCCAAGCACAAACACTTGGTCCAAAGGTAATAACATGTATCTGTAGCTATCAAGACCATAGCTGAAATAGCACCCACAACAAGTGCAAACCCATCCAACTATCCATACCTCTAAGGTATACCAAGTGAATCCCAAATCAACATATCCAACCTGTAACCTGCAATCACAAGCCTCAAGAGCAATACCTTCCACATACAAACCAAGAAGCTCCCACTGCAAAGGTAATGTCAAATCTAAAATCAATCCACTCACAACATCTCATAGAAGTGAATCCATGTAGTATCTATTAGGAATAGTCCCAAGAGATAACTGAGAGGGAGGGGGGGGTGAATCAGTTATCTACAAGTTTCACTTCTTTATCCAATTAAGTATACTTAAACATTAAGCATAAACATAATGAAAGAACACTTGAACACAACACCAATATTTTGGTTACAGGGAAACCCAAATAGGTAAAAACCCTGGTGGGAATTGAAACCCACTAATAATATGCACTAGTGTATTATGATCCCTGTTAGGAGACCTTACAACCTTGTTAGGAATTTATCTTTACAATGTAATAAGTAGAGTGACCTAGTCAAGGGTCAGACCCTATTAGGAGTCTTTTACAATTAACCCTGTTAGGGGTGAGGATGCACTATCCAAGAGCACATTGCTTAAAGGGGTGAAGGAAAAAACCTTTTGATTAACAGATACACACTATATCTGGATCTTGGTGAACCACACTTTGATCTACTATTTAGATCAGTTCCAATGTATAGAATATACTCTTTACTTGGTCACATAGACCTTCTGCTGATGGCTCAACACTTCACACTCTCTGCTCTACTCTTCACATTCAACTCAGAGCCATAACTTAGCAATCACAAATGACTGCCTATAAATATCTTTCCTCCAAATGATATAGTCAAGTCATCTTGTTAGAACCATCTTGAAATCATATTAGAGAAAAAATAACACTTTCCAATAACAATTATGTCAGCTCTACTAAGCACGCATCACAAACTGGGACCTGTCCAAATTAATAAATGTAGACACACGCTACACACTGTCGACTCTACCAAACTAACTAAAAATTTCTTGTCAAAATGAATTAAATCATGTGCTCTTAAAAAAAAATTATTTACTATGTTCCAATCACTAATCCAAGTGCACAAACTGAAATAATAGACACAACTCCTGTACCAACATAATCTCTGTCGGCTCTTTTGAATAAACACTGTAAACTACTACTAGTGAATAAAGACTGCATAACTTCACTTATACTGCACATCAGACTCTACATCCATGAATGTAACATCACTAACATGTCTCCATCACATATCCAAATGTGCAAGGCTTCATAATGACTATATGAACAATCACTCATAGAACACTGCTTGTAACTCTATCAGGAACATTGCTGACACAAGCTGCTAGCTAACTGTTTGTACTCAATATCAACCTCTACATCCATGATATCATGCTGATAACATGTCCATACTACATATAGTGAAATCTTGTTGCATGAGTCTTCCATGCACGCTACTTACCATATGTTGTCATCAATGACAAACATACAGTCAACACTAGCTTGCTGGAAAATCTCCAATAGTATCAAGGACATCCACAACAATATGCAACATATAAACCAATATCCTAAAAGAAAAACTCTCACAACAAGTCTTCAACACTCTCCCAAACTCTCCATAGCCAACAAAGATATAAATGAATAATTATGTCATCTCTCACATGACACAAATGAACAAAAACTAGTGATCACAAACTCCAACCAATCTCAAATCAATGTAAGTGAAACTAAACATCCAGGAAGATAACCAATACCAAAGAGACCATGAAAATCATAACCTATACCATGTCCTTCTACACACACCTCTAGATTCCAACTGTGCCAAGTATGATCTCCTCCACAAAACCCCAAACAAGAAGCCACAAAAACACCCAAACCATACCATATAACCAATCATAGATGTAAGTCTCTCACAAGAAGATCAAACTCATAACCATTCCTAATCCAAGGAACATGCCCAATAAAACCATCTCCTAATCTCAACCATGATGATATCATAACAACAACAACATATGTGCAAGGAGATAACCAATACAAAAACCATCTCTCAAATGAACCCTCTAGAACTAACTCAAACCATAGCTTGAGATCCATATCCATGAAAGAAAAGCATAAACATAATGCACTTGAGAAGAAACAAAAGAGCTATACCTTTCAAGTAGTAAAACACTAAGTAGACCAAGAGTGGGGAATAGGAATGCTCATCAAGATATCCAAGTCTCCAACCAAGACTAATTTAAGAAAACTCTCCTCTCAAGTCCATATCAGGTGAATGCTCCTCAGTCTTACTATTGAAACCATCAACCATCCCAACACATAGATCTATAATCCCAAGAGAAAAACATCATCACCTCTATCTCTAAGTAACCATGAGCACTCCTAACCAATCAATCCATGCCAACTCCAAATGCAACATAACAATATCATGAAGTATCCAACAAATAATCAATGTTCTCAATACTAAGAAACTAAAACAAGATCAATGTCACAAATCCAACCTAGGAATCATGATCATAAATATGACAACCATGATCTAAACCATATGAATAAAAAAGAGATACCATGCTCCATATGAACATACCATAGCATACCAAACTCTAAACGCGTATCAAAAGTATACCATGATATAATAATGAAACCATCCTAAAACCAAGATAACATGTCAAATGAAAGCAAAAACCACACCTCTACCAAGGACCCCATGAGTCCTCAAGATGTAAGCACCTCCACACACCATGAAGAACCATCTTTGTACACCATGAATTAGATAACAAGTGCACCATGCAAATATCAAAGAAGCTTCTACAGCTCAACAGGATCTAAGACATCCTCCAACATCTACAAACACTCAATAAATATATAAATGCCAACAAATCCCACTCAACCATAGTACCAAGTATGATGTGGCATCATAACATCCATCTCCTACATGAAGATCCTCTAGGTCTACCACACACTCAAAAGGTGTGCATGGGTGACCCCACAATAGTGGGTTACACTTTTTAAGACATGTTGATTTTTGTTGAAATAATTTTTTTTTAATCAAATATGATGATTTAATCCTTGAGAGGTTCCATTAGAAGGAATTAATTACAAATGGTTAGCTCAAAGCCTCTGAGATAAAAAAAACATTGATATAACATCTATACTCCTCATTCATACCTACAATGGAGTCTCATTCACACCTATTACAATGCTGACAAAAAATCACTTTGACTTTATCTTTTGGAAGATCAAATGAATCTATGTAGTAAGGTAAAACTAAGAAAAATCTTTCCAATGATTATAATGTTAATATATATTAATTTTATTGTGACTTTGTATTTTTAGTTTTAGTAAACATAGATATTTCACCGTATGTCTACCTCTATGTTTGACAGTTATGGAAAAATAGTAAATGAGAGAAAAAAAAATCTAAAAAATATCTATGCCCTAGGTATTGAAGTTCTCTTTCTATAAAAAAAAATAAAAATGAAATTAGACAAATACAGGGCAAGTTATAAGCTATGTAGTCAAGGTATGTCAAAATCATGATTTAGTCAACTTCAAACATTAATAAAATATGAAATAATTGTGATAATTTTGTCACACCAATTGTATTCCCTTTGTATGGATGTTAAAAAACTAAATTAGAAAGAATAACATTGATATCTATTTTAGAAAAAAGTTGTGCTCTATGAAAACAATGTAACTCTTTGAAAATGATGTTTTCAGCAACATACCAGTTTTTGTGGGAGAAACAAAAAACCATTAAAATCAATTCAAAAATAAAAATGAAAAATATATTTAGAATCTAGACAAAAAAACTTAAAAGAGTCTAATTTACTTCATCTTCTGATTTCAAATGATTTAATGACAATATGCATCCGAGTCTAAATTTTTTTTTCTTCAAAATGTAGAGTTCAATGTCTGTTCAGCCAAAGAAGTGTAACCCACTATTGTGGGTTCACCCACATCCAATTGCTTTCTTAATAGTCACTTTATCATCCCACACAGCCAATGGCAATTTTGAGTTCCATGCTTTCTTATTTTTCTCAAGGATCCTTTTGAGAATTTTTATCAGCCTTTTATTTATTGATTCTGCTTGTCCATTGCCTTGTGGATGATATGGGGATGATTATGACATCTAAATTCCCAAACCTTCATAGAATTATATGTATTGGCTTGATCTAAAGTACATTGCATTGACACATACAATCCTTTTACGATAACCAAGCCTAGTAACAATATGATTCAACAGGAAATCAGTTACCTCTTTGCTAGTAGCATTTCTTGTGGGAATAGCCTCCACCTATTTTGTAAAACAATTAGTGGAAACTAAGATCCAAGAATGCCCTCCACTTGACTTGTTTGATATTTCTCCTATAAAGTCCATTCCCCACTGTTGGAAAGGAGACTGCACTTCTACTGGTTTCAATGGCGCATTTCTTGAAAATTTTAACTTACTAGAGAATCTTTGACAAACATCACAATTTCTTACTAGCCTTTCTGCATCTTTAAATATTGTAGGCCACCAAAACCCTTCTCTCAAAACCTTTTGAGCAATAGTTTTACCCATGTAGTGTCCACAATAGATCCCTTTATGCATTTCTCTTAGCAAGCCATCAGCTTGATCTTCATTCACACATTTCAACAAAATGGAATCCAAATTTCTCTTCTATAACTTGGACCTAATGATAACATATTTAGTTTGTTGTAATTTTATAGATATTTTCTTGTTATCATCCAGTCCCAATGGACACTTCATATTTCTTCAGTAATAAATAATATCTTGATACCAGATACAATCATCCATATCATAGGTGTAATCAACTTCCATCTGATTGATCTGATTAGCATCAAGATTAGATTGAGGCATTAATTTTTCTAATCCTTGACCTCTAACCAATTCGGTGATCTGAATATCAATGTTCAATTCTTGGATCCTATTTATCCATCTACATCTTCTCCCAGATACTTTTTGTTGTGAGAAAATGTCCTTGACTACAACACTTGGTACAAAAGAAATTACTATTGCTACCATGAGCTAGCATCTGAAAGCCTTCACAACCTTTACAAGTACATAAGCTTTCTTTTCATTAATATCATATTTTAATTTAGCAGCTTGCAATGGCTTACTAAAGAATGCAATAGGCTGTTCAAAACCCTCCATATTCTTCTGCAATAAAATTGTAGCAACAATATGAAAAGAAGCAAAAGAAAATATATGCATTGTAATGTTATAGTTTGGTGCCTTAAGCACATGTGCATCTTTGATAGCTTTCTTGATAATATTGAAAGCTTCATCGGGCTCACCATCCCACTTGATCTCAGACCCCCTTTTTAATATCTTTAAGATAGGTCTACTAATCTCAGCAAAATTTGTAAAAAATCTTCTTAAGAAGTTTACCTGGCCAAAGAAGGATTGGATTGCCTTCACATTTTTTGGTCTTTGAATCTTATCAATGGAAATCACTCTTTCTGGATCAATTCTTACTCCATGTTTTCCAACTAGATGGCCCAATAGGTTTCCCTCAATTACACCAAATGCACACTTTCGCGAGTTCAGAGAAATACCATACTCTAGAGCTCTTACAAATATTTTCTCTAAGTGTAGGCAATGATCTTCCTCCCTTTTGGGATATGTAGTCAAGTCATCCCGATATACCACAAAAAATTAATCATTTATGAACTCAAAAAATGAAAGATCCATTGCTCTTTGAAAAGTAGCAACAATATTTGTTAAGCCAAATGACATTCTCACATACCTTACTACATTGAACTTGATTCATCAATCTTTGACTATCTAGTGAGTTGGGATTGAAGGATTGAAGGGTTTGAACTATGGAAAAGACACCATAACTATCCAAAGAACTAATGTATTCTAACATAGTATTGATTACCTATTTCAACTCCCTCTTTTCTTTGGCATCTTTCTTTGACTGAGAAAGCATGTATTGTGAAGACTGCTCTAACCAATTTTTCTTGGTTTCTTGGTTCAACACACCTAGACCCACCTTTGTAACTTCAAAATCCTCAACGGTTAATTTTGTAGAACCAACCTTAGGTTTGTATACAAAAATCTCATTTGTAACTTCTCCTGATTGAGCATCTATAATCAATCAGGCAAAACTCTTCATCCTTTGGTTTGTCAGGGTTTTGGCAGAATACTTATTCACCATATCTTTAATCGGTAAAGAAATTGGTACAAGGCTCCTTTACTTACTAAAGTTTTAAGCCAATCAAGTACTGATGGAGGTAAGTCATTTTTCCCCACATCTTTTATTTGTGTACTCATAGTATCCATGACCTATGAAATGTTGTCGAAGGTCAACCATATCTGCAGTTCACCACCTATCATGTTGAAGTTGATGAAAAAAAACCTATAGCTCCTAGGAACACCTGCACACAAACACTTGTCATAGAAAGAGAGAGAAGCAAACGGCTATGGAGACCTAAACATATGGATCCATGAGATAGGAGAAATCTTTGATGTGCAAAAAAAAAAGTTGCAATCAATAATGAAATGCCAGAAAAAGGTTACAAAGTGTTATGAGATCAATCCTTATAAAAGGAGATCAAAAAACCTAAAAAGGTAAAACCCTAGGTTGCATAATAATAATTAATAAAGTAATTAATTATTATATGCCTAAAGTTTATCTTAAGCTGAAAGAGGTAATAAGTGACTTAATAATTAAATCAATATGATTGAATTAATCAGTAAACACTTTATTACTCTAACACCCCCCCTTAAGATAAACTTTGGGAGAAGCTAAAAACCTAGAAAGAACTACTGAAAGCAAATGGGTCCCGGAAAAAAAGGCCTAATCAGGTACCCAAGTACAAAAGAGAGTCTCTACAAAGAGGAGAAATAGAGAAAACCACATGGGAAAAACTATACTCCAAAAAGAGACAAATACTAGTCTGAAGGACTGAAGAAGCCTCCAAAACTAGGAATGTTCTAGAAAATAGGAACAAGGATGAACATGTACAACATCACTGAAGCAAGAAACTACAAACTCTGTGAAGAAGAAACTGATGATATAAAGATCCTCCATTGAAATATGACCAGGTAGAGAAGACTGTAATCTGGATGAGTGTCGTCAAATAACATTACTCGAATGAGGAGGCAAAAAAATGCAAACACCTGAACTCAAAGATATAGATGGCATAAACACCAAAAGCTTGAAGAGCTGATCAATAAAAGTTGGAAGAGTGCATCCAAAAATAGGAAAGAAAAGAGTGTCTATATGGTAAATGATCCATCTCACTGGAATACATAGGTACCCAGCCACTGCAACTACCTAGTACATAGGATCAAATACTGAATACATAGCTCACACTATCAAACTGAGGAAGTAGTAGAACCAATAGTAGAAACCCCCCATACTACTGACAAGGGAGTAATGACAGGTACACTAAAAATATTGTCCAATATGAATTGCATGATGAAGAAGAATATGGAACATCGAATGTGCAGAGAGAGTACAAACACAAATAAAGATACCTGAGGCTAATTTCATTGGAGGAACACTCACATGACAAAAGAAGATGGCAAAAAAAGGCAAACATCAAACCCCCCGGCACTTTATAATGGAGTGCAAGTACAAATAGCATGAACATGTGCAAGATCTCATCAAAGGAATAGTATGACACTATCTCATTGCGTGTGCATAAAAGAATTCTACAAAAAATGAAGTATACACTACTCAAAGAAGATCGAAGGCTTCTAAAACAAAAGAACAACCTAAGATGAGCCATGCCTTAAAGGGAAGAGATCCCAAGACCTGAAACAACCAAGATATCCACCAGACTACAAAAAAGAAAGAATCAGAATAAAATGAACTTGGAGCAGAATCTGGAAAAATGACTCACAACACTGAAAAGCTCTCTAAATAAGCTTTCCAATGATATATCATTTTCTGAAAATAGAGTCTGAATGTGCAAGATAGAGCTCCCAGAGTGTAGAACTAAATATCTAGCTTTGACAAAGAAAAAACACCATCAAAAAAAAAAAACTAGAAAATATAACCTCCAGACCTGGAAAGAGCTCGAAATCAGATTTTTGACGATATCTCGTTTGCCAAATTTTGACACCATATGCTCAAGATATGAGCAAAAAACCAACAGTTGTGCTGGAGGGCCCAAAGAAGGTGTCTAAAAGGATTTGAGGATGGGTGACATCAGAAAAAGGAAAAAATCACAAATGAAACCATTAGATTTGATAAAATCTCAGAAAGAGCTTTATAACAATATCTCATTTGAAGCAAATGGAGTCTGGATGCAAAAGTTATCGATCTCAGAGTGCAGGTAGGCTAAAACCCAAGAGAACAGAGAAACCTTTGTCTTTGACAACAAAAAATTGTAGCAAAATGGAGAAATCAGGAAAGCACACCTACTAATTTGGATCGGACTCAGAACTAGCTTTCCATTGGTATATCGTATGCCCGATTACGATCCCAGATGCCCGAGATATTCACAAAAATGTACAGGTAGCTCCAAAAGGCCAAAAAATGTGCAAAGATCTGCTGACATCAACAAACTATGAGCCTAAATTTGATGGCCAAATGGCTGTCATGACTCAAATCCATCGAGGGGGCTTAAAAAATAGGCCTTGGTCATGTGGGTGACCAAGGGGCTCAGAAATCTAGCTGAGGCTAGAGGCTGGTTGCCAATGTGACCGAAGCTTGGCAGAAAGGGGGCTGAATTGGCAAAGACCATTGGAGACTGGCGGAGACCGCTGGAGACTGGTGGTTAGCACTGCGGGTCTACTGGTAACCGCGGCGGTGACTGCACAGTCACCGTCCAGTTACCCGGTGGTGATACTGCCACAGGCTGCCTGAGTGGCGCACGAGTGGCCGCTCAGTGGCCCCCACCTAAATTTTTATTTATTTATTTATTTTTTTTGTGAAATCGTATTGTGCTACCTTGATCTGCGTGCCAAGCCGTATGACCTGGTGGGCAAAATTTTTTTGCCTCAGAGGCTAACTTGTCAAAAATTGACAATTCTTATATGAATTTTGACTATCTCGAGCCTTCCAGACACAATCGTGAGGTCCATTTGGGCTAGAAGTGCTCCAAAAAATAGTTATTTCCTCAAGATCCGTGCCAGGACTGATTGCAAAATTTTTTTCTCACAGATTCCAACTTTGTCCAAATTGGACAAATGTTATATGGATCTTGGGGTTCTTGGACACTCTGAACGCAACTGTGAGGTCTGTTTGAAGCCAATATGACTAGAAAAATAGGTCCCCCTAAGATCTGACAAAAAACCCTCTTTGATAATGTAGATCTGATGAACATGGCTGAATCTCTCAGGAGGAGGACAAGGGCAAGTAGATTTGAAGCTCTGATACCATGAAGGAATTGATGAAAAAAAACCCACAGCTCCCAAGAACACCTATATGCAAACACCTATCACAGAAAGAGAGAGAAGCAAACAGCTATGGAAACCTGAACATATGGATCCACGAGAGAGGAGAAAACCTTGATGTGCAAAAACAAAACTTGCAATCAATAATGAAATGTCAGAAAAAGGTTACAAAGTGTTATGAGATCAATCCTTATAAAAGGAGATCAGAAAACCTAAAAAGGTAAAACCCTAGGTTGCATAATAATAATTAATAAAGCAATTAATTATTATATGCCTAAATTTTAGCTCAAGCTGAAAGAGGTAATAAGTGACTTAATAATTAAATCAATATGATTCAATTAATCAGTAAACACTTTATTACTCTAACATATCATACTTGTGCCTCGTTCTTTTTTAACATCAAGATTCACTAGTACTTCTCTCTGGGAAGCCATTTTTCTTTTCTTTGTAAGCTTCATCTTGGACCTTATCCTTTGTACAATATGTTGAATTTCAAATAAGTCAAGAGTCAAGATCTCTGGACTCCTGTTACTACCTGTAGAATCAATGGAAAAGATAATGTTAGCATCATCAGGGGAGGAAGGAGCTCTTAGAGTTGAATCTTCCAATTGAACAAGAGGTGTGACCATCTCTCTTTTGTGTTGAAGCCATCTTTTTGTGATTTCGATTACATGGGTGATTCTTTGTAGGATATTATCTTCTTTAGGTTCATACCAATTCACATGAGGCAAGGGCACCATGGACTATTTCAAGTATTCAGGTTCAATAACTTCTGAACCATCTTCACAAAATCCCTTAATGTCTAACTTCAAATGATATGCAGTGATTTGTTTTAACATCAAATTGGATTTGTCTTTCTTTTGAACCTCTCTTTCACTTAGATAATCTTCCTAGTGGTCTTCCACTTGAGACGAGGGTACAAACTGATCTTCCATTTCCAGGACTTTCCTAACAAATCCCTTACTGTCAAAATCTTTTCTTTCATGATAAAATTTGAAATCAAAGTTACACAAATCTACTCTAATATTTATGGCATCCTCTAGGCTTTTACAAGAAAGTCTTCCAAGTTTAAGAGGGAATAAACTATTACATTTATCCTCAAGTAAATATTTCTTTGTCTCCACCACAAGCTATCACTAGATCTCAGCAAGTATAAAGCAGTCTAAGTTAAACCTAGGTAATTTCAGGGGTTCTTCATCAAAACCACCCACTCTAAGGTAAATGAACCTATGAAATTGAATAAACGTACTACCATAAAATTGCACTAGTTGCAAGGCTTTAGGAGAAAATCATTGCTCTTTCATCCCAGCTAGCTCAAAACATAATTTCCCAAAAAAGACATCATGAACTTTTTTGTAGTCATTCAAAACCTTATTTCTCTACAACAAAGGACAATAGTCATATATCAAGACATTATGGTCCTAGATTTCATGGGGTAAAAATGTCAAATCTTGAGTACAGACCAGATAATATACAAGATAAGAAGACATGAAGAAATCTTTCTTAATAATCTGTCCTAATTTTAACTGTTCTCTCATAGAATAGGCTATAATTTCAGCCCAGTCTAAATATTGTTTGCCTACCAAAATGATGTCAATCAAATGAAACATCCATTCTTCAAATTAACAAGAGAGCCTCGGGTGAACCTTTGACTCTATGTAGCATGACTATTAAGTCATGAATGTGAGGCTTCATATGATTTCTACTCAAACCCTTGGGGAGCTGAGACCCACCCTTATAAAATGTCTCGATCCAATTGTGAGCAATAAATAAGCAATTTTTCTCAGGGGTCTCTTTGAACTTGGCATATGACTAAGTAGGAGTGAAGTCCGTGAAAGGTTCCTTAGGGATTTTAAAAATAGACATCATAGTATCTCTAGAAATTGGGAGCAACACTTTACCATCATTATATTTGACACACCAAGCTTTAATGTCATAGTGATTCACACATTCTTGGATTAGCTCAGGGGTTATAATGGCTTGAGGAAAACTTGCTACTTGCAGTAACCCACTATCTAGAATTTCAGTTACATGTTCTTCTTCTACATTTTCTTGTAACCTAGTACACATTGTCTCTACATAAACCCCCTTTAAATCTGTATCAATTAAAAAAGGACTCTCGCAGTTCATAATGACACTATTTCCAAAGAAATGAAGAGAGGACTTCATGTTCGCAACCACAACCAGGACTACGCTTGCAGAGAATAGTTTGAGAATTGAAAAATGAATGAGGAAGTTTATTAGAATTTACCTTAATTCGCTACAAAACCTCCTACCAAAACACCAGAGTCCACTGCCTTGCACCTTTCAAAGCTTGCACTTTAAACAAGAATGGACTTATTATTTAGAAGGCGGGACCCTTTTTAAAATATCAAACTTAATGGGTAATTAATGGGAAAGATTATGGGAAGATTGTCTCGGCCAAAATCATCATACATTAAGGTAACTCAAGGTGACTTGCCATAAATAGATGTCTTTTCACTCTTAATTTTATTACTCAATAATCATTATTTTCCCTCAAACGAAACTTTCTTAGATTTCTACTCCTGATCTCATGTGCCTCTCTGCTTACCTCTTCATTTAATGATTTGAAAAGATGGTGGCTTCTCATGATTACTCCCTCATTAATTATAAAATACCTCTTTGTTACTGACATCACCAATCGTCCTATGAAAGTACTTTCTTTATTGTCAACCTTTGAAATATTTTAGCAATTACTGACACGTACATCATCTAGGCTCCACCACTTGCCCCACAAACCATTTCAAAATGCCTAACCAGTTTGAACCACTTTGAACCAGGTTCAAAGTAGTTCAAAGGTAAAAATTAGTTCAAAAGTTTAGGAATGACCAAAGGTTCAAAGATTCATAACTTGCAAAGCATAAGGCTTAGATAAAAAGAAAATGACTAAGAACCTAGACTGACTTAAGACAGCTTACAAACAGGGGACATTTAAGGGATTTTTCTTTGGAAGATCAAAGTCATGATGGTTCAAAATAAAAGAATATCAAACACCAAAAATATGGTGACTCTAAAAAATACTTGAACTAACAATTAAAAAGAAAGAAAGATAAACTTCAAACTTTATATGAGTATTATAAAATTTTATGGCTTCTTTGACATGCTTGATGGACACTAAAGATTTTTCCTAAAAATGAGATTTTAGAAAATTCATATGAATTTTCTCTCTTCTTGATATATTTATGATTTTGACCATATAAAAATTATTACCTTATAAGTGTACACATGCGATGGAGAGGGAGCGATTAGGAGGAGGAGAGAGTGAAAGAGCGGGAAATAGAAATTTGAATTTCTAGTAGGAGGGGAAGCAGGATACTCTTGGTCGGGAGGAAGATTCTGATCCTATTCCAGGAATTGCGGAGTGTTAACACTTCCAAAAAATTTCATGGCTACATGTTCCTTCCCCTGGCCTCTGCAAGTATTTCTCATGTTTTTGGCTAAAACCCTTGCAAAAATTCAAAAAACTAGCCGTTGCCAGCTAAACCCTTTGTCTTTCCTTGGCCCAGTTCTTTTTTGATGTTACCTTTTTGGCTCACTTAAGCTCCTAATTTCCCATGTGCTTAAATTTTTATGACCTCTTCACATGTTAAATGATTAGTCACATGATCACATAGACTAACTTTGGTCTATGCGACCATGTGATTAATATTTCTATCGGGTCCCCTTTCATAAGTTCTTCCTAGGCCCAGCGGTAAATATTTCCTAAGTCATGAGCTTTAATTTTTCCTATGTTTTGGCTTGCTTTATTTCTTGGGCCCGGTCTCTCACCTAAGCACAGTTGGTGGTTACATCTTTCGATTTAGTGATCTGGTGATGGTGTTGTTGCCCATTCTCCAAGTTTTCTGACAGTTTCGGTCTACATTCAGTGACCTGGTGGGCGGTCTTGTTTCTTCAGTCGCGTAATCTCCAAATGTCTTGTAGTTATCAGCTAACATCTAGTGATCCTCCGGGTGGTTAGTCGCGTGGTCCCTTAATCCTAGCGATTAAGTGGCTAGCATCTGGCAACTTGGCTAGTGGTTTGCTTTGCTTCAGTCGCGTAGTCGCTAGATGGTGGGCCCGGAATTTTCTTCAGCGGAATGACTTTGTGGGAGATCTACAGTTGCCACGTGATCATGAGGAATATTCCTCCCCTTTGTGATCATGCGATCACCGTTTGATCTTCCCAAGGGGTAAGGCTTTTCTCAGTGGTGGGTCCTATGTCTGATTGCTCGGCGGTTTCAGCGAATGGTGTTGTGACAGGTGGCATCACAGTTGTGGAGTTAGATGTGGGGTTTGATGTGTTTGGCAGAGTGGATAAAGAAGTTAGCGGTGCTGAAAATTTTTCTATGTGTTTGCTGGTTCACATAATATAAGGGTGATTCACTAGTTCATTTGGCGATTCAGCGAACAGTGGTCACGCGGTTGCTAGAATTTTTAGCTGAGATAGGAAACATTCTGTGAATTGGAGAAATGACTTCACTCGCTAGTTCGCCAGATGACTTAAGTGGGTGATTTTCAACACGTGCAGTTGTGTGTTCACTGGATTTAGCTAGGGTTTGGATTTTCATTCCGCAATTGGGATTTTCCTTTGTCGCATGTTCATTGAATGTAACCCAAGGTGCTTGATGAGTTAGGGTTGCTGAGCCCATGAAAGTTAAAGGGATCAATGACCGTGACTTATTGTTGATCTGATTTTAAATGAGAGCTGTTGATTTAGGGGTAAAATAGTAATGTGACCGTTTATTTTCAAATTCAAATATTTGAGATGTCTCCAGTGACTAAAAGGACTGAAATTGATGATGATTTGGTACTTGGACTAGTACAGGGCTAGTTGACTATTGAATTGGACTGTTTGAGCTTGCATGTTGCGGCCTGATCCCTGTCTTGTCTATGTTAACTCTTCAGTGGGGTTAGGTGGTTTTGAATTTTGAGTGGGAAATGATCATTGTGCTTGCATTGTAACCCTAGTATAAAGGGATTTCTGTGATCATTTCTGACATTGGGAGTTATGTTTTCAAACTATTTTTTGGTTGTGAGTTTTCTGCCCAATCGGTATTGTAATGTTCTCTTTTGGTATATTTTGACAACAGAAAGAAAGTTGTAGGTCTAAGCTATAGTTTGCAAGCTTGGTTTCTTTGGATTTATTGTATACACTTGAAGATTCTTCATACTTAATACAGGAACATGATTCTTATCTCTCCTTTGTGTCAATTTAGATAAATTTTGAAATTTCTAGTTCATGGCATAATCATTTTATGTATATGTTTTCATTCTTGAGTTCTAATCCAAGATTAGATGAAATGATGCTCTAGATGGGGCATAGATTTATCTTTTGTCTATGTAAGGATATTTTATAAGTAGTAAAGGATATTGTAAATGTGTTTATGGCTTTGAATCTCAGATATATTCTGGTGTGTGTGTGTAATCAGTCTAAGAAACCTTGCCCAATGGATGAGGTACTGGCCTAGATAAGTATTTCCTTGTTGACTTGTCCTGATTGAGATTGTTATGATTCAAACATATAAATTAAGAACCATCCTTCAGTTTTCAGTATTTGGTTGTATGTGGTTCTACCCATAGTAATGGAGAGTCAATGAGTGTGTGGTTAACACTTAGTACTTTCTTACTATCCCATTATCTGTTATTCAAACCTAGTTCTTGGTGTATGAAGTGTATTTTATACTAGGTTAGGAACACCCACCTTGGTTTTGCAGAGCCAGAAATAGAAAAGGGTAGTCTTGTCCCTATAGTTGGTCCAATCACCCTAAGACCTCATAGCAATTTTGGAGCTAACCATTCCTAAAATCCATCTGAGGGTATACTAGTGGCCTGTTAGAGCATAAGCGTCATTTTGGACACCAACAAGATGGTGACTCTGCTGGGGAAGTGTTATACATGTTCATCTTAACCAGTAGGTCATCATTGGAAGACATGGTTATCCTTGTCCCTTGTCTCTTTAACTCTTTTGAGTATTTCTAGAGTGAAGAAAAATCATGTTATAATATTCCCAATACACTTGGGTGGCAACTCGCAATCTCTGAAGCAGTGCTGGTCATTGATTTATTTTGCAAGATGAGTTATAGAGCTACTAGGTCTTGGAGAAAAGAGCATCCTGAAGATATAATGGAAGAAGGTATTCCAAGTACTTCAAGGCCTAGTCAGACAAGGGGAGGAAAGAAAAGAAGAGGTGTTTCTTATACTTGGAGAAACAAGAAAGATACCAGACAAGAAACCCAAGCCAAGCCTAGTCAAGAAGAAAATAATTCAGAATATGAAGAGGCTGATGACTTGGGATTAAACCAGTATGAGGAAGAAACTCAAATGGGAGATGATGAGTCAGAGACCATAGTCCCTAAATCAGAAGAGATCTTTGAGGAGGTCTATGAACTAGAAAGGAGAGTTCAAGAATAGCTTGCCATTAGGCAGCAAAGAGAAAATGATAAAGAATAAAAAGTAAGACAAGCCATGATAAGGGTTGATCAGCTAAAGAGGTAGTTACTGGATTTGGAGGCAATTAATTTTGTCCCAAAGCCTGAAAGAGTAGATGAACAACCTATTATTCAAAGAATATGTGAAGAAACCAGACCAAGAGATAAAGGTAAATAGAAGGCTGTTGGGATTTAGATCAATGAACAAGCTATTGGGGATAGGACATCAGATCCAAGACTAAGATTAGATTCAGATTCAGAGATAGCTAGAAGGAAGAAAGAAATATTGGATAAAGAGCTAGAGAAAGCGGAGTTGAAGGCTTCTACTACATAAATCAGAAAGAAGATTGATTTCTTTAGGCATGCTTCAGGACCTTCAAATGTTGCTGCTTCCTTTTTAGGACAAGGTGGAAATCAGGGTAACAATGCAGCTCAAGAAAATGGTGTGTCGAGTACTGCTAGAGTCCCTGATGGTTCAAACACAAGGACATCAACATCTCAAGGCATGGATCCACCATGTGGAGCTCCTATTCATGAAAGGTACAAACAACTTGTTTTCTTTGGTATTCCTGGTTATCCTAATGTAATCCTTGATGAAATTAGAAAGAAGCTTCCTAAATTTACTGGAAATAATGTCATCACATGTGAAGAACATCTAAAAAATTTCATAGATGTAATAGATGATTATAATGTAGAGCCTGATGATGTTATAATGAAACTATTTATGCAATACCTGATTAAGGATGCTAGGGATTGGTTTAGAGGGTTACCCCATGCTAGTATAGGATCATGGAATGAATTCAAAAATTGTTTTAAGGAACATTATGGAGATAAGACTAATGAGGTTTTTATCCTAAATGAATTCAATAACATAAAAAAGAATCAGAATGAGGAGGTCCTTGAATTTAATATAAGATTCCAAAAGGCCATGCATAGGCTCTTACAGGTTATCAGACTAGATGATAGGGTATGTCTTGTGACATACTTGAATGCCTTTGATGCAAAGATGGGATATCTCTTGAGAGATAAGAACCCTAGCAATCTTGGGGAGGCTTACAAATTGGCCATCAACATAGAGAGAAATAGAAGAATATCAGGAAAGATAGGAAGAAGAGATGATTGCAGGCCTCAAATACAGAGTAAGAAAGAAATGGGAAGGTCTACTGACTCTAAACCCAAAGAGGATGACAATCTAAAACAAATTTTGAAGGCTTTGGAGGGTTTAAAGCCTGGTGAAAAGGGAAACAACAGGGCTATGACTATGGAGAGGCTAGCTCCAAACAATTTAAGCAGATAGCCAAGAATGCAGAATTACCCCTACAACACTCAGTGGAAAGATGGCAAGCCCATTTTCCCAACCAAGCAAGAAAGGCTTGATGGAAGGATCCCTAATCCTTTGCAAAGAAATTCAGTGAATTTAGCTGATGAGGTTCCATGGTGTGTTGCTTGTCAATCTCCTCATAGTCCAGAGCATTGTGTCATTGCTTTGAATTTACCTAATAATCAAGAAGGTGATGAGCAGTATGATAAGGAAGGATGTGGTATGACTTCTTCACACGCATGGGATGGAGCTGACTTTACTAATGAAGAAGAAGAAGAGTTTGATGATGTTAGATGTGGTGTATTAAAGGGTGAGGAGAAAGTTTATTTAAGAAGACCATCAGATGAGGAAATTGCTCAAATCACAGCGGACATGGTTACTCAAGCTAGAAGCAATTATAATTTGAGAAATAGGACAGTTGGAAATGCAACTGGTAAACTGAGCAGTATGTTCATCAAGAGGATGGAAAATAGTGTACAGTAGCATGGAGAAGAGGGGAAGAGTGCTGATCATACTAACCAAGTGAAGGTAAAAAGGAAAATTATGCCTGTTACAACACCTAGGAACAAAGAAAAGACATCAGGTGTTGTTGTTCCTACCTTTTAGAAGGAAGAGGAGTCCTCTCTCAAGGACAGGTCTAAGTCCACAAAAGATAAGGTTGTCACTATCTTTGAAGAAGACATGAATAGCCAGAAGTATGTTCCAATTGATATGTCTAGGTTGCTTTCACAGATCACTGTCAAGGTTCCACTGTTGGAAATGATGAGAATAGAAGAACACAAGGCCAAGGCCTTGAATTGGGTAAAAGGTGTTTCTTCTGCAAGAATCCAAGAGGTGAGTAGAAATGACAAACATGTGGCTTCCTTGGAAGACACACCTGACAATAGAAGTGAAGAAATTTTTTCTAAGATTCCTCAAATCTTCTTGGATAAAAATATTGTAAACAGTGTAGTAGGGACAGTTGATCCTTTCTTTTTGTCCCTTGTGATTGGTGGTAAAACATTGAAGAATTGCATGATTGATTCTGGAGCATCAAACACTATCATGCCTAAAGAGATCATGAAATCATTAGGACTAAAGGTTGATACACCTCATAGGAGATGCCAAGCTATGGACTCAACAGAAGTGCTAGTTATTGGTACCATCAAAGCTTTGCCTTATAAACTAGCTGCATTTCCTAACAAGCAGTTGACTATGAGTGTTCTTGTAGTTGACATTCCTCCTCAATATGGAATTTTGTTATCTAGAAAATGGAGTTCCTTCATGGGAGGAAGTATTTAGTGTGACTTGTCCTTTGCCACTTTTGATATTGAAGGAGAGAGTGTGAAGGTGTCAAGGGAAGCCAGGACTCCACATATGATTGAGGAAAATGAGAAGGATAGTATGAATTGTTTTGTTGACACTGACATTGGCTCATTCCAAGTCCAGAGGAGTGAGATGCAAGAAAAGGTCGCACCTATCCTTTTGGCTGATGATGAGAGTAACAACACAAAAGATAGTGTCTTATGGACATTATATTTTGATGGAGCAAATTCTAAGGAAGGTGCTAGAGTAGGAGTGTTATTGGTATCCCCAAGTGGTAAGACTTTCAAGTTTTCTTTCACTCTCTTGTTTCCTTGCACAAACAATGTTGTGCAGTATGAGGCCATATTGATTGGTTTGAGACAAGCATCAAAACATGGGATCAAACATCTTAGGGTGATTGGTGATTCTGAGTTAATAGTATCTCAGATTAGATCAAAGTATGCATCTAAGAATCAAAGGTTGAAGCAATATAGAAATGCTGTATGGGATGAAATTGAATGTTTCAATGCCTTTGGTATTGATTGGGTGGATAGAAGCCAAAACAGGATGGCAGATTTGCTAGAAAACATAGCTTTAAGGCCAGAGGATGTTACCTTTTTAGGGATATCTAGAATTGAGTGTAAGTCCAGGCCTTCTATCCTAGATAATATTAAGAATTGGCAAGTATTTTCTGATGATCAAGATATTTTGAGATTCTTGTAGTGTGAATCTCATTTTGATGGTCAGGAAATGGATTTTAGCACCTATGTTGACATCAAAGATGGAAAAGAGAATGTCCTTGGGAAGGAAGTACTACAATTGAAATCAAATAGGATCCCTAGAGGATTGGTTTCCCTTGAAAGGACATTTGATGATAAAGAGAGGGCTTGTGTTGCCAGAATTGTTGACAAGAAAAATGATTTGGAGGAAGTGAATCTTGGAACAAGCCAAGAACCAAAAAATATTTACATAGGTAAATGCTTATCTCAAAGAACTAGAAGGAATTTGGTTGGTCTTCTCAAGAAATTTAGACATGTTTTTGCATGGTCTTATGATGATTTGAAGCCATATAGAGAAGATCTCTTTCAACATGAGATACCATTAAAGGAAGGAACTAAACCCTTTAGGCATAAATTAAGGCCTATGAACCCCACTTTGGCACCAAAAATGCAAGATGAACTTAAAAAGATGATGGATGCCGACATTATCAAGCCTGTCAGACATTCTACTTGGGTGTCAAATTTGGTTCCAGTCAGAAAAAAGAATGGTGACATTAGGCTGTGTGTTGATTTTAGAAATCTGAATGTCAATTCTTTGAAGGACAACTATGGTCTCCCTAATATGGAAAACATGTTGCAAAGAGTCACTGGATCAGAGTTGATGTCCATGATGGATGGCTTCTCTGGATATAATCAGGTCATGGTCAAGGAGTCAAAACAATTCAAGACTACATTCACAACTCCTTGGGGGACCTATGTGTATGTTAGGATGCCATTTGGCCAGACAAATGCAGGAGAAACTTTTCAGAGGGCTATGGATGTAGCTTTTGCCGATTTCGTAAACAAGTTTTTAGCGGTCTATCAAGATGATCTCACAACATATTCAAAGAAGGAAGATCAGCATTGTGAGCATCTTGAAAAGATCTTTATCAGAGCTCTGGAGTATGGAATCTCTTTAAATCCAAAGAAGTGCTCTTTTGGTGTTGTGGAAGGCAAGCTCTTAGGACATATTGTGTCTAAGGATGGAGTGAGAATTGATCCTAAAAGGGTCATAGCAATAGACAAGCTCTCACCACCAAGAAATGTCAAAGGAATACAGTCTTTCTTTGGGCAGGTAAATTTTCTAAGAAGATTTGTTACAAATTTTGCAGAAATTTGTATTCTTATCTCTAGAATGTTAAAGAAAAATGCAAAAGTGGAGTGGAATGAAGAAGAAAATGATTCTTTCAAGAATATCAAACAGGCCATCAAGGATGCCCCTATTTTGAGGACCCCTGATTATGGTAAGCCCATGTAGATTTTTTCTTTTGCTTCTTATCATACGGTTGCAGCAGTTTTATTACAAAAGAACTCAGATGGGTATGAGCAACCCATATCATTTTTTAGCAAGTCTTTACATGTAGCAGAATTGAAGTATGATATCATTGAGAAATAGGTTTATGCCCTAGTCAAAGCAGTCAAGGCTTTTAGGTGTTATCTCTTGGGAGCCAAGGTGGTTGCTTATGTTCTTAGTGCTGCTATTAAAGATATTCTAGTGCAACAAGAGGTCTCAAGAAAAAGATGTAGATAGATCAACAGGATCCAAGAATTCAATATAGATATTCAAATTACAAAATTGGTGAGAGGCTTAGGCCTTGCAAAGTTGGTGGCTCAGAGTAATCTGGTGGAAAATCATGTGAATATGCTAGAGGAGGAAGAGAGGCCATATATTTGTGATTTGGACTGTTGTGATTGGTATAAAGATGTCATCAATTACTTGCACAAGTTGTTTCTTCCCCCTGACATGAATGAAAATAAGAGAAGGACTGTCAAGTTACAGTTAGCAAGGTATGCCATTATACATGGTGAGTTGTGGTGGAGAAGCAATGAAGGAGTATTTCTAAAATGTGTTGATCATGAAAGATCTAGGACTCTAATGGAAGAAATGCATCAAGGTGTGTGTGGAGGACACTATATGGAAAAGACCACAGCCCATAAAATCCTTAGGCCTGGATTTTGGTGGCCAACTATCTTTAAGGACACACATCAGTTTGTAAGGAAATGTGATGCATGCCAGAGGTTTGTAGGAAAGTTGAAATTTAGTGGGAATTCGCCACTCGGACCTATTTCAATTCAGACTCCTTTTCAGAAGTGGGGTATTGATTTCATTGGTGAGATCCCAAACAAGTCTAGTGGTGGACATTCATACATACTAGTGGCAACAGACTATTTTACCAAGTGGGTTGAAGCTATCCCTACTAGGAGGGCTACTAGTAAAGTGGTGACTGATTTTGTAATGTAGAATATTCTCACTAGATTTGGTTGCCCAGAGACAATTGTGGTTGATAATACAATGTGTTTTAGATCATAGGAGTTTGGTGATTTTTGTCAGCAATATGGGATACACATTTCATTCTCTTCCCCATATCATCCACAAGGAAATGGCTAGGCTGAATCCAGTAACAAAAGCCTTATTAAGATACTCAAGAGGGTGTTGGACAGAAATAAGAAAGCATGGGACTCAAAGTTATGGTGGGCATTGTGGGCTGACAGAGTAATTGTAAAGAAAGCCATTAGTTGTGCCCCTTTTGACCTAGTTTATGGAATAAGTGCTAGATTACCTCAGAACAATCTATTGCAAATGTATAGGTTCATCCAGGCATATGATGAAGACTTAGATGATGAAATGAGACTAAGGATGGATGAGTTAATCTAGTTGGAGGAGGTAAGAAGGGATGCACATGAGAAAAATGAAACATTTCAGACACAGTGTAAGAATTTGTTTGATAAGAGGGCAACTCAGAGGAGTTTTGAAATTGATGATCTGGTCCTGATGTGGAATGCAAGGTTGGAAGATAAGGGAAGGCATGGTAAGTTTGATCCTATTTGGTTGGGCCCTTATCTCATTGAAAGCAAGTGGGGAACAGATTCATATATCTTGAAGGATTTAATTGGTGGTACTTTGGAATTGCCTGTTCATGGACAATTCTTAAAGCTTTACTTCTCTTGAAGTATCTCTTCCATGAACAGTAGTTTAGGTTCCCTTGTTTTAATTTGCTTTGTGTTTTTTGAGTCAGAATTTTGAGTTGGTCTGCTCTCCTAGTGATTCTGAATCCTTGCCATGCCTACAAGAGACATACATTCCCAAGTAGAGCCACTGTTAGCACTTGCAAAAATGTTCATGGCTACATGTTCCTTCCCCTGGCCTCTGCAAGTATTTCTCATGTTTTTGGCTAAAACCCTTGCAAAAATTCAAAAAACTAGCCGTTGCCAGCTAAACCCTTTGTCTTTCCTTGGCCCAGTTCTTTTTTGACATTACCTTTTTGGCTCACTTAAGCTCCTAATTTCCCATGTGGTTAAATTTTTATGACCTCTTCGCATGTTAAATGATTAGTCGCATGATCGCATAGACTAACTTCAGTCTATGCGACCATGCGATTAATATTTCTGTCGGGTCCCCTTTCCTAAGTTCTTCCTAGGCCCATCGGTAAATATTTCCTAAGTCACGAGCTTTAATTTTTCCTATGTTTCGGCTTGCTTTATTTCTTGGGCCCGGTCTCTCACCTAAGCATAGTTGGTGGTTACATCTTTCGATTCAGTGATCTGGCGATGGTGTTGTCACCCATTCTCTAGGTTTTTTGATGGTTTTGGTCTACATTCAGCGACCTAGTGGGCAGTCTTGTTTCTTCAGTCACGCAATCTCCAAATGTCTTGTGGTTATCGACTAACATCTAGCGATCCTCTGGGTGGTTAGTCACGTGGTCCCTGAATCCTAGTAGTTAAGTGGCTAGCATCTGGCAACTTGGCTAGTGGTTTGCTTTGCTTCAGTCACGTAGTCACTAGATGGTGAGCCCGAAATTTTCTTAAGAGGAATGACTTTGCAGGAGATCTATGATTGCCGCATGATCATGAGGAATATTCCTCCCCTTTGCAATCATGCAATCACCGTCCAATCTTCCCAAGGGGTAAGGATTTTCTCAGTGATGGGTCCTGTGTTTGATTGCTCAACGGTTTTAGCGAATGGTGTTGTGACAGGTGGCATCACAGTTGCAGAGTTAGATGTGGGCTCCGATGTGTTTGGCGGAGTGGATAAAGAAGTTAGCAGTGCTGACAATTTTTCTATGTGTTTGTTGGTTTGCATAATATAAGGGTGATTCACTAGTTCATTTGGCGAATCAGTGAATAGTGGTCGCGGGGTCGCTAGAATTTTTAGCTGAGGCAGGAAACATTCTACGAATTGGAGAAATGACTTCAGTCACCAGTTCACCAAATGACTTAAGTGGGTGATTTTCAACATGTGCAGTCGCGTGTTCGCTGGATTTACCTAGGGTTTGGATTTTCATTCCACGATTGGGATTTTCCTTTGTCATGTGTTCACTGAATGTAACTCGAGGTGTTTGATGAGTTAGGGTTGCTGAGCCCGTGAAAGTTAAAGGGATCAATGACCGTGACTTATTGTTGATCTGATTTTAAATGAGAGCCACTGATTTAGGGGTAAAATAGTAATGTGACCATTTATTTTCAAATTCAAATCTTTGAGATGTCTCTAGCGACTAAAAGGACTGAAATTGATGATAGAAAAGGGGCAAAGTTGGTGAAACTGATCTTCTCTGCCATTCAAGTGTGCTCCAGGATGTGAGATGATTGCAGAGGAGATGTTTCAACGTGGAGAAATTAATGAAACAGTACCCTGAAGTGTATTGCAGAGGTCAAATGTGGCCAGTTTTCTTAGGGTTTGATGATGATATGGTACTTGGACCAGTACAGGGCTAGTTGACTGTTGAATTGGACTGTTTGAGCTTGCATGTTGCGGCCTGATCCCTGTCTTGTCTATGATAACTCTTCAGTGGGGTTAGGTGGTTTTGAATTTTGAGATCAGAAAGAAAGTTGTAGGTCTAAGCTATAGTTTGAAAGCTTGGTTTCTTTGGATTTATTGTATACACTTGAAGATTCTTCATACTTAATACAGGGACATGATTCTTATCTCTCCTTTGTGTCAATTTAGATAAATTTTGAACTTTCTAGTTCATTGCATAATCATTTTATGTATATGTTTTCATTCTTGAGTTCTAATCTAGGATTAGATGAAATGATGCTCTAGATGGGACATAGATTTATATTTTGTCTATCTAAGGATATTTTATAAGTAGTAAAGGAGATTGTAAATGTGTTTATGGCTTTGAATCTCAGATATATTCTGGTGTGTGTGTGTAATCAGTCTAAGAAACCTTGCCCAATGGATGAGGCACTGTCCTAGATAAGTATTTCCTTATTGACTTGTCCTGAATGAGATTGTTATGATTCAAACATATAAATTAAGAACCATCCTTTAGTTTTCAGTATTTGGTTGTATGTGGTTCTACCCATAGTAATGGAGAGTCAATGAGTGTGTGGTTAGCACTTAGTACTTTCTTACTATCCCATTATCTATTATTCAAACCTAGTTCTTGGTGTATGAAGTGTATTTTATACTAGGTTAGGTGCACCCACCTTGGTTTTGAAAAGCCAGAAGTAGAAGAGGGTAGTCTTGTCCCTATAGTTGGTCCAGTCACCCTAAGACCTCATAATAATTTTGGAGCTAACCATTCCTAAAATCCATCTGAGGGTATACTGGCGGCCTGTTAGAGCATAAGCATCATTTTGGACACCAACACGGAGGTCACTAAGAAAGCTGCAGAAGATAATACTATTTTCCCCATGCCAAACAATGGGGAAAGAGTTGGTGGGACTAGCCTGGCCCATCCGAGTAAGGACAACAGACCAGCCTTGGGACCAGAGGAAGAAAAAGGGGAAAAAGCTGGTCCTTCTAAGAAAAGAAAAGGGTCAACAAAATAGCCAAAAGATCTCTCACATGGGGGGAACTCGTTACGAGGTAAGGGGAAATGGAGTTGTCTTTTTGGGATAAAACCAACTAAGAAATATTCTTTCCCAAAGATTAATATAGCCTCAGATCTAAATAAAGGTGTGATAGGTTTGAATATTCTTGATCAAATTATAGATCATACTATTTCTAGAATGGCTTCAACTCTGATAGGAAAGTTTACGGGTCCTAGGCCGAACATAGATCTAGTGAGAGCTTTTACGCTCCAAAAATGGAAGCTCAAAGGGTAGGTGGATGTTGCTGCTATGCCGAAAGGTTTTTTCTCCTTTTTATTCTCTAATGGGGAGGATCTTTGAAAAGTGTTGATGGAAGGTCCTTGGATGTGGGGAAAATCTTTTTTATCTTTGCAGAAATGGACAACAAATCTGGATTACAATGAGAATTTCTTTGTTTATGCTCCTATTTGGGTTAGATTTCTGGGTCTCCCTCTTGAGTATTGGCATGAGGATATATTGGTGGCGATGGCTGAGTCTTTTGGTGAACTGCTAACTATTGACCTGATGACCTACCTCAAGTCATTAATCTAAACTTGAAATTGAATAAATGGACCCAAGAAATAGAATATGAATCCACCCCTTTTGTGTGTCTAACTTTTAGAAAAGCTGGTCATTGGGCAAAACTTTGTCCCTTGAAGATGGTCACAAGAGAAGAAAGACTAAGAGTCTAAAATGTCAAAGAAGTGGGAATGGAGGGAAAAAAAAGGAGAGATGCAAAATCCCCTAGAGAATAAGAGCCCAAATTCAAAATCGGATGAGCAGCAGGTCCACTCACCAAAAGGGTCAAAAGAAATAGAAAGGTCTAAGGAAGATGGATCCCCTTCAGATGAAAATAAAATGTAGGAAAATGACAGATCAAATGAACAATATGATGACTTTCAAGTTGTGGAAGTAGAGAACAAACATCCTTGGATTAGTGTGAAAAAAAAGAATAATAAATCTCCTACAGGTGTTGGTTTAGGGTCGCAATCTAGAAGAGAAAACATGAAGGATCATACCCCTGCAAAAGGAACAAATAGTACTAAGGTAACACATGGAGGCTCAGCTTCTAAATCAAACAAAAAAAGGGAACAAATCAAACCTGGAGGAATTAAGACCAGAGGACAACAACAAAAGGCGGACATGGGAATGTAATACCCCAAAAATGGGCTATAAGTTCATTAATCTTCTATATCAACATATCGAGCAAAATCGACATCAAAGTCCTAACCTAAGGCACATCTGAACATCATCGAATCCTAATTGTTTATCATAAATTCTGCATCGTGGAATATTCCTAGTAATATTCCTAATTATCCTAATTATTTAATTGAAGTTAATTCTACCACTTAATTATTTAATTGAAGTTAATTCTATTTATTCCTAAATTGTATTATTTAATTTTGACAATAAATCCAAAATCCTATGAATAATTGATTAAATTCTTATTTAATTAATTAAAGCAAGTTGTCAATTTTTAATAATATTGTTTTTGAATAAAAGTTTGAAAAATAATTGATTAACCCATAAATCAATTGTTTTATTTTTCAAAATCAGTTAAGTTGGAAATAAGTTATTTTATTATTAATTAATTCATATTATATCATGAAAAGTAGACAACTATCAATTATCAATTAAATCTAAACTCTATTTTGAGTTAGACTCTGCTATTGCATGTTTTTGTGAGTTAATTCTCCTTTATTTAAAAATAACTCAAAAACCAACCTAAGTTATTTGAGTGATTTATGGATTTCTTCCATGCATCCTCAAAGCCCTAGATTTCTATAAATTAAGGCCTCAACTCTTCATAATTCATCTCATATTTTTGCAAACTTATGCTGGCGAATTGCTATCTGGAGAATCGAAGCTTCTTTGTGAATCAACCACGTTTGTGAGATCACTTTTTTTTTCATATCTTAGAATCATTGCATATCAAGTTTTCATATAGAATAGATTCATATCAAATTTCTCATATTATTACATAGAAAACCCAAAAAAAATAGATTAATTGCATTAATTCCATATCTAGATTTTGCATTCAAATCCTTCATTTAGGTGTCGTCAAGGTCACTGATCTCGATACAACCTGAGAACATCATACTCGCACCTATTAGAAGGTAGTAAATCACCTGGTTAGTTTAGCTTTCAATTCATTGCACGATTTCAATTTTTTCTAACCTCTAATGTTTTACTGAAGTGTTGTGTATACAGATCAGGTACAAAATTCACACACATAGGGAACACCTAAAAGAGAAAGGGGTAGAGCTTCTGAGAAGGATCAGAGAGAACATGAAGCTAAATAGAACATTGCAGATGGTAGACAACATACCATCGATCAGGTCTATCCTCCTAGTTTTTAATGAAGATTATATCTTGGAACATTAGAGGTCTCAATAGTCCTCATAAACAAGATGTTATTAGGAACCTAGTTAGAGATTCTAAGCCTGATATTTTTCTTATTCAAGAAAGTAAAATGGTTAAAGAAAAGATTGTTAAAATTAATTTTCTAAAGAATAGGGATAAGTTTAGTAGTGATGCTGATGGGGCTTCTAGAGGCTTGACCATTTTTTGGAATACCAAAAGCTTCACTTGTGTTCTATTGAAAGAAGATAAGAACTTCCTGGCAGTTAAAGTTAGCAACATCAAGGACAAATTTTCCTGGACTCTGATTAATGTGTATGCCCCAAATACTAAAACTGGTCATCTTAATCTCTAGAAAAGGCTTCATGACATTAGAAAGGATTACCCAGATGATAACTGGATGATGATGGGAGATTTCAATACTCCCCTGAAAGAAGCTGAAAAGAAAGGAGGGAACAATACCCAAGTGGAAAGTAGGGTAGACTTTATGGATTTCATATCTAGTGAAGGTATGTTGGATGTTGACCTTGAAGGAATTGATTATACTTGGACCAATAGAAGAGTGGGAGCTGATCTCATTCAGGTCAAGCTTGACAGAGCCCTTGTCTCTCATGGTTGGATTGCTAATTTTTCTTGCTCTCTTTTTGCTCTCAACCACATTGGGTCGAATCACTTCCCTATTTCCTTTATTGTGAATTCCTTCATAGTAAAAAGTAATACCCCTTTTAGAATGGAAAAAATGTGGATGACTCACCTCGATTTCAAAAATAAAATAAAGGAGTGGTGGAGTATTAAAGTGGAAGGAAAGGCAATGTTCCAAGTGGCTAAAAAAATGGCTAATATCAAATCTAAAGTTAGACAATGGAATAAGGATGTCTTTAGATATATCTTCCAATCTAAAAGAAAAATTCAAATGGACCTTAAAGAAATTCAAGATAAGATACAAAGTATAGGGTCGACTGAAGATACTAGAAAAGAAGAAAATATTATCCTTGTTGATTACCATAATATCATATCTAAAGAGGAAAATTTTTGGAGACAAAAATCTAGGTCTCTTTGGCTGAAAGTGGGTGACAGAGATACTAGATTCTTCCATTTAACAACAATGAAACACAAGGCTATGAATAGAATCAAATCTTTGGTTACCCAAAGGGGCACTCTCAATAAGGAGGAAGAGATAAGGAAAGATATGATGGGCCATTTTTCTTTGATTCTTTCTAGAGATCAAAGCCTCAATCATGATGATTAGAATCATTTGTTGAGCTCCATTCCCATTCTTGTGGTGGCTGAGGATAATCTCTTTCTTAAATCTATACCATCGGAGGAGGAAATTATAAAGGCTATCTAGTCTTTTGAAGGTGAAAAATCCCCCGGGCCAGATGGCTTTCAAATGTTTTTCTTTCAACACTATTGGGAAATAATTGGAGAAGATATATGTGGTGCTATGAAAGAATTCTATGGCTCTAAAGCTATGCTTAAAGAGCTCAATTACACCTTCATAGCTCTAATACCCAAAAAATTGGGAGCTAATACAGTTGACAGCTTTAGACCTATTAGTCTTTGTAACTCATTGTATAAGATCATATCTAAAGTTATGACTTCTAGGATTCTCAAGATCCTCCCTCATCTCATTTCCCCCCAACAAAATGGTTTTTTGCTGGGGTGCCAAATTCTAGATTCGATTATGGTTGTTCATGAGAATATTCATTCACTAGAAAAATAGAGGAAACAAGGCTTCCTTATGAAACTTGACCTATCAAAAGCCTATGATAGGGTCAATTGGGAGTTTCTTAAGAAAATTCTTCAAGTGTTTGGTTTTGATGAGGGAGTGATTAAAATTATTATGCAACTTGTTACTACTATTTCTTCTTTGGTGATTATGAATGGGGGATCCTCTCCTTTCTTTAGACCTTCTAGAGGGTTATGCCAAGGTAATCCTATATCACCTATCCTTTTTTCTATCATGGTGGAAAGTCTTGGAAGATTCCTTTCCTTTCAGGTGTCTCAAGGTTTGATTTCGAGTTTACAACCGACTTCTAGAGGGATTGTCTGCTCACATGAACAACTTGTTGATGATACGATTCTAATGGGAGAATCTACTATTAAAGAGGCAAGGAATATGAAAAAGGTGTTAAATGTGTATGCTAATGCCACCAGTCAACTCATTAATTGGGAGAAGAGTACCTTGTTTTTCTTCAATACTCCAAAGGCCAGAATGAACAAAATCTTTGCTATCCTTAGGTGCAAGATGGGAAGCCTCCCGCCCACCTATCTTGGTCTGCTATTGGGCTTGAAATTGGAGGCTAATTTCTAGATCAAAATCCTTGATAGATTTCACTCGAAACTGGTAGGTTGGAAAGGGGCAATTCTTAGTCAAGATGGGAAAGTTCAATTCCTAAAGGCTACCTTGCAAAATCTTCGGGTCTATGCCCTTAGCCTGTTCAAAATACCTCAATTTTTTTTTGATTTAATAGAGAAGATCCAAAAAGGGTTCCTATGGACTAGAGTGGAAGAGAAAAAGAGACTCAGCCTTGTGGCCTGGGAGAAAATTTGTAAGCCCAAAAAGATGGGGGGGCTGGGAATAAGAAGCATAAATAATACCAATAAAGCTCTCCTAGCTAAACAATGTTGGAGAATCTTTGAAGATGAGAAAGAATGGAATATGATAATGAAAAGGAAATATCATCTTTGTAATATTGAAGGAATGCTCTAGTCTCAAAATGATATCCAGGGATCTTTTGTCTGGAATAGTATAAGTAAAGGCAAAAATCTCATAAGAAAAGGTGCTATTTGGAAGCTGGGAAATGGTAGAAAAATTCAGTTTTGGAATGATAAATGGATGTTAGAGAAGCCTCTTATAGAGAATGAAGATTGGGGGAATGCTATTCAAGATTGTAAAGACACTATAGGAGAATTTGTTATTGATTACTAGAAAAATGAAGAGTGGATAGACCTTGGGCTGAAGGATATCAGATTTAAAGAAGTGAATAAATAATTAAATAATTAGTTTATTAGAGAAAATGAGGTTGATAAACTTATTTGGGGTCTGACAACTTTTGGAAAATTCTTGGTTGCTTCTGCTTCATTGCTTCTCCTCCCTAATGAGGCTCAGCCTTTGTGGGCACAGGTATGGAATAAGGACCTTACCCCTAAAATTAACATGTTCTTATGGCTGCTTGTTTAGAAAAAAATTCTCACACAGGACAACCTTTTGAGAAGAGGGTTTCAAATGCCAAATAGATGTGCCCTATGTTGGCAAGAAGCTGAGAATTGCAATCATCTTATGATACACTGCTCTTTCACTAGAGAGGTGTGGGACACTACCATGTCTTCCCTTGAGCTCAATTGGGTGAAACCTAACTCTATCCAGGAGTTTTTCTAGCAGTGGCAGAGTCCTTTCAATGAGAAAAATGCCAGGAATATCTAGAAAATTGTCTTTTCCCACTTTACTTGGCTTATCTAAAAGGAGAGAATTAATAGAATCTTTAGAGAGAAAAAGACCCCTCCTTCTATGGTCGCTATTTCTGTAACTAGGAGTATAATGGAAAACTATAGAAGTATGGGAAGGAAAGATAGTAATCTTTTGGATCCTCAACCTGAGAAGGACTATATCATCTCATGGGAGAGACTAAAGAAGAGCCAGAATTAGAACCCTAGAGATAATGTCATGTGGACTGCTCCTCCTTGTGGATGGTTTAAAGGGAACTTTGATGGCTCGATGAAGGGAAATCATAGAAGGGCTGGAGGTGGAGGGATTATAAGAGATACTACTGGAAATTGTTTAGGTGTGATTTTTGTTCCACTGGGAATCCAAACAAGCCATGTGGCGGAGGCTGAAGTTGCTCTTTATTTGGTGATGATGGTGAAAGAGTTGGGATGCATGAAATTATGGCTAGAAGGGGATTCGCTAAATATAATCAATGTTATAAAAGGGAAATCTAATATTTCTTGGACTATAGAACACATCATTAACAAAATAAAATTGTTATTGAATTCCTTTGAAGAAAGCCATGTCACTCGCGTTTATCATGAAGGCACCAAACTGGCGGATAGGCTAGCTAATGATGGAACATTGTGTGACATCACCCAAAAGTGGAGAGGGGAAGAAAATCTCAAGAGTGAGATTTCAAGTCTAATAATCTATGATAGGATTAATCACCATGAAGGAAACATCACTTAACTTAATGATGACAAGGACAAATCATTTACCAAGGAGGTTTTCATGTAAGGCAAAGTGTGGGAACTTTACTCTGTAGGTAATAAGGCATAGACAATGGGTTATTTTTGATAACCAAAAAAGAATTGATTACCAGAGAAGTAAGGTGGAGATTACTGGTAAGAAGCCGAACCAGCACATGAAAAACTAGAAAATTATGGGAGGTGGTTTGAAGAGGGAGGAACCTTCCGACTATGACAAATGGAGACATGATAGAAAATTTTGGAAGAAGTTAAAGAAAGGGGGGGTTACTCAGTTTATGAAGAAGCTTCATGGTCATGAAAAATAGATCACGTCTTTGTTTGCAGATGGTTGGAATAATGGTAAGGTGCTTCTTTGGGGCAAGTCCTTCACTCTTTCTATTTCTAGCTTAGCTAAGATTACTGGTTTACCTGTGAATGGTACCCATTTTCATAGAGGCAATCATAGGCTAGGAACTGAAGCCTTTACTATTTTCCCCAAAATTGATGACGAGAAAGCCCTTATGACTAAGGAGAAAGGTGACTATGTGGATATTACTAACATTGATGAATTTTGGGCTAAACTTTTGAAGGCCATGATAGAATATTTTACTCTAGATGGGCGGTATTCCAAAATCTACAATTTCCTTTTTGCGTTTGCTAACCACTTCAAGCATAATAGGAGAATTTATTTCCCTTACTATCTTTTGAGCTCCCTGAATAACAACATTACAGGACATAGGAAAAAGGCTTCTAACCCTGTGTTGCATGAGGGCTCTATCCTTCTTATTTCTGAGCACATTAGGGACAACATTTCAGACCCTATCCCTAAAAGGATCATGGGAAAAAGAAAGGTGAAGATTGAAGGGGAGACAAAACTTGAGACTAGTTAGAAGAGAAATAAAAATAAAGAAAAACCTCATGTTGCAACTGGTGACAAAGATATCAGAGATGAGGAGTTAGAGAATAAGAATCAAAATAGAGGAAAGGGTATTCTAGAGGAAGACAATGAGAAGGATTTCGATGAAGAAGAGATAAACAACGAGAAAGAGGAAGAGCACAAAAAATAGTAGGAAGAGGAAATGAAGGATTGGATGGATGAGGGGAATGATGATAAAGAGGAGACTAGCTATGATGATGGAGAAGAAAAGGAGGAAGTGGAAGAGGAAGAGGAAGGAACCCAGGATTACTCTTTTGATGAAGTTATGAAAGATTCTCCTGATGATAATGAGGGTGTTGAGAAAGAGGATGAAGGTACTCAGATGTTATCTATGGAGATGGATATTTCTTCTCAAAATACCCCTGTGGAAGATAAGATGATCAAAATTATGCCTGAAATGGGGGATGGTAAAACTAGAGAGGAGGAAAATAAAGATGAAGAAGGATTTTCTAAGGGAATTATGGATGGACAAGAAAATGAAGGTAAGGAGGCTGGTAAAACTCTTTCTTCTAGTGATACTAGTGAGGACACCTCAAAAAGAGGGAAGGATGATAAGGACAAGATGACAATGTTGGAGGTCAACAACAACAAAGAGGAACCTGTTATCCACCTAAGGGAAGATTCTTTGTAGGAGGATAAGAACAGGGACTGGAAGAAGGAAATGCGGGAAATGGAAATCCACATCCAGGATATGGAAAAAACTATGAAAAACATGATTACTAAAATGGGAAAAATGGAAAGTAAGTTTTTTGATAAGGTTAAAAATAAAAATACTAATGAGGATGGTATTGCTGAGATGAGTAAGAAGGTAAAAGATAAGATGAAAGAATTAGAAGCCAAAATCAGCAACCATGACAGTATGATAAAAGGTGTTTTGAACCACAGCAACGAGGGTCTGAAGTGTTAGAAAGTAAAGACCACCAAGATAACTGAGAGGGGGGGGGGGGGTGAATTAGTTATCAGATAATTATAACTTTTATCAACTTCAATAGAATTTAACCATGTAAGCAATATAATTACCAACCATAGAAAGATATTCATACACAATGACATAATAACACAAGATATGTTGACTAGGGAACCTCTTGATCAAAGAGTAAACCCCGGTGGGAATGATGCCCAAAAAAGATGCACTAATATGAATATTCCTTGTGAAAGGATGGAATCTATTAGGAGTCTTATGAGATACATTCAGTACATATAAATCTTTGTTAGGAGATTTTGAATCCCTGTTAAAAGATTCTAACCCTGTTAAGAGTTATAGAAGACAGAAGGACCCACTGCCCAAACAACTTCAATGGAAAGATCACTGAACACACTGTCCAACTGACCTTAAGATTATTCAATATAATAATATGAAATATGTTACCTCCTTCACTGTGCCAAATACTGCACTCACTGCTATACCAGATCTCAATTCCAAATCTCTGTATTTCACATGTCTTCCCTTCACAACTGTATTGGCTCTCTTCTTCACTTCATGCATACATTCGCATTCAAATATAATCAATCACTTGCTCATTATTCTCATTCATACATTACAACAAGGAATAAAATTCCTTCCTTTATACCACACTCAAATAATTACAAATGAGTCGGTACACAATTACAAAATAAAAGTTTCCACACGCTACATAAAAATTACACAAAACTGTTAGCTTCCAAATACAATAACTCTTCACTCGTGTGACCTCAAAGTTTGCACTATGAACCATGTCACTATCAATGTGTCTCTAACTTCCCTTTAACTACACAAAACTAGATTCCATCCCGATTAGGAGATATCATCCAATTTCCACAAACCGCTACTCAAGAACACTACTTGAATACTACTTCCACCAAAATGCTCATAACTTCCATGAATAAGTGAATTACTATCTATGCTCTTAACCATAGACATATAACATATCAAAGATTATAACCTCAACATCACATATCACCAACTGCAATATCCCACGTGCGCTAATCAAAACATTATCTGCTTCTCTACGAGTCTCCAGAAGATCACTGTGTTGACATCAATGACAATCATAGTCATGAATGCAACAACAACAACTACAAAATGAATGCCAAGCATTCATTCCTAACAATCTCCCCCATTGGCATTGATGGCAACATAGATGAAAAACATCCAATGTTCCAAAAATCTAATACTGCAATACTGCTGCTCTGACAAACATTTTCAAGTCCTCTTCATCAATCAAATCTTGCTTCATTTTCCTATTCAATTCTTTCCAATAGATGGTACAACTAGTAAAAAAAGGTTTTTCATGTACACTTCTCCCCCATTAACATCAATGATAGAAATTTCATCATTATGTCAACAACAACTCAATGTTAAAAGACATTGTTTAGAAAATACATTCACAAGAGTCATCATGACTCAGCTCAGATACACATACTCCCCCATAGAGGAAGTACCAACATCTAGTCCAGAAGAAGAATAAGGCTTATATACCACTAGATGGATGCAACCAACTACATCATTAATCAAGAGTAGGCTGGGGCATAAACCCAAGCATACCTCTTAGATACTCAAATGTATCCTTAGGCAAAGGTTTAGTAAATATGTCTGCTATCTGTTCCTTTGTGCTTATGTACTCCAGTCTGACTTCTTTCTCAGCAACGTTCTCTCTTACAACATGATACTTGATCTCTATATGCTTTGTTTTAGAATGTAATACAGGATTCTTCAGCATACTAACTGTACTGGTGTTGTCACAATGTATGACAACAGGCTCAACAAACATAATTCCAATATCCTTCAACATTTTCTTCATCCAAATTATCTAGTTATAATTGTTTGCTACTGCTACATACTCTGCTTCTGCTGTGCTCTGTGAAATACAATTCTACTTCTTGCTTAGCCAAGAAACTAATCTTTCTCCAAGAAAAAATGCTCCACCACTGGTGCTTTTCTTATCATCAACACTGCCTCCCTAATTAGCATCTGTATATGCACATAGGGTAAAATCATCAGATTTTTCATACCACAATCCATAATCCATTATGCCTCTTAAATATCTCAATATCCTTTTTACTGCTACATAATGTGATTCTCTAGGTTCAGCTTGAAATCATGCTACAATTCCAACTGAATGTGCTATACCAGGTCTTGTATGTGTCAAATACTACAATCCTCCAGTCATGGATCTATATTTCTTCTACTCAACTGTCAGTGTTTCATCTGTGCTAGATAATTTATGTCCTATAACCATAGGTGTTCCAACTGGTTTGCAGTTCTCCATTCCAAATCTTTTCAACAAATGATTCAGGTACTTTGTCTAACTTACAAAGATACCATCACTATTCTGTGTTATCTGTAATCCCAAAAAGTATTTCATCTCACCAATCATACTCATTTCAAATTTATTTTTCAGTTCATCAGCAAATTTGTCACTAGCTTCATCTTCTCCTCCAAAAATAATGTCATCAACAAAAATAACTATAATCAACAATCCATTTTCAATTTCTTTTGTGTACAGATTGCTATCAGCTATTCCTTTTGTAAATCCCAACTTTAACAAATACTTATCTAGTCTTGCATACCAAGTTCTAGGTGCTTGCTTTAGTCCATATAATGCTTTCTTCAGTTTACATACCATGTCTCCTTCTTGAGTCAAAGGAAAACCTTCAGGCTTCTCAATGTAGACTTCTTCTTCCAATTATCCATTTAGAAATGTGGACTTCACATACATCTGATATACTTTGAATTTCTTAAAAGCTGCATAGGCCAAAAACATTCTTACTGCTTCAATTCTTGCCATAGGTGCAAAAGTTTCTTCATAGTCAATTCCTTCTTGCTGTGAGTAACCCTTACATACCAATCTTTCTTTGTTTCTTACAACTTCTCCTTGTTCATTCATCTTGTTTCTGAATACCCATTTAGTTCCAATCACATTCTTGTCTTTAGGTCTAGGAACCAATTCCCATGTCTTGTTCTATTCAATCTGATCTAGTTCTTCTCCAATAGCATTAACCCAATGTTCATCTTCATAAGCTTCACTAGTAGATTTAGGTTCAATTTGAGAAATCAAACATAAATCTACCTTATTTCAAGTCAGAACTCCTCTGTCCAAACTTCCAATAACTTGTTCAACATGATGATGTCTTGATATATACCTGTTCGGTGTCATAGTCTCAGATCTTATTTCAACTATAGATTCTTCTCTAGATTCCTCTTTGGTTTCTTTAGCATGACTCTCATTCAACAATTCACTGTCAGTCTCATAGAATAATTCAGTAGTTTCAATGTTAGGCCAAGGATGAGTTCCTTCATTAGATTCATAATCAAGCATTCTTTCTTGAATTTTGAAATTTTCATCAACTTTAACATTTGCACTCTCAACAATAGTCTTAGTTCTCTTATTGCAACATCTATATGCTTTTCTCTTCAAAGAATATCAAAGAAAATTACCTTCATCACTTCTAGTATCAAACTTTCCAATATCATCATCTCTCTTTATATAACATTTGCTTCCAAAAATTCTAAAATACTTAACTGAGGGTGCATGTCCAAACCATAATTCATAAGGTGTCTTGTCTGTGTCTACTCTAATTTGTACTCTATTCATTGTATATACTATTGTATTCACTTCTTCTCTCTAGAATGTCTTCACCAAATTATTCTCAAATAACATAGCTCTTGCTACTTCAGTCACTGATCTGTTTCTTCTTTCTACAATACCATTTTGTTTAGGTGTTCTAGGGGCTGAAAAATGTCTCTTAATACCATTTACTTCACAAAAAGTGTTAAACTCTCTAGAAGTAAATTCACCACCTCTATCTAATCTCAAACATTTAATCTTCATTCCAGATTCATTTTCAACTTTATTCTTAATGATCTTAAGCTTATCAAATGCTTCAGATTTTTCTTTAAGAAATGCAATCCACATCATTCTTGTAAAATCATCAACAAGAATCATAAAATACCTTTCTCCATAGAATCCTCTAGTCCTGGTAGGACTGCTCAAGTCTGTATGAACAATCTCCAACTTCTCTACCGATGTGAACTTCTTACTAGGAAATGAACTTCTCTTCTATTTAGCCATCACACATTCTTTGCAAATCATGTTAGTAGGCTTCATAATCTTAGGTAAATCCCTTACCACAAGTGTAGTACTCACTTTCACAATATTATCAAATTTTATATGACAAAACCTTTTATGCCATAACCAACTATCATCAATCTTAGTAATCAAACATGTCATCTTAGTAGGATTCAACTGAAATAAATTATCTTTGGTTCTAGATCCAGTTCCAATCATATTTCCATCTTTATCCTTTATCACACAAGTTTTCTCAGTAAACCAAACTTGATATCCCTTATCAACTAATTGTCCAACACTCAAAAGATTATGTTTCAATCCATCCACAATGTAAACATCATCAGTATTAGTCTTTCCATCAAGAGTAATAGATCCTATACCTTTAATCAAACAAGGTGCATTGTTACCAACTCTAACATTTCCTCCATCATAATTGTTAAACTTTATGAACTTCTTCATGTCACCAGTCATATGATGTGAACAGCCAGTCTATAATCCAATCAACTTTCTTTTCAACTTGGGAAACTAAGGCTTTTTCTTCCTTAACATCAGATTCAAGATTCTCTTCTTTAATTGCTACAAATCATATTTCATCATTATTCTCTATATCACTTTCACTTAGAGTTCTTTCAATACTAGCTTCAAGATCTTCATCATTAGCATAGTAACATTCCTTAGATCTTCTAGGCTTGAAATTATTTCTATATTTCTTAACTCTCTTAGGACATTTAGATGCAAAATGACCATATTCTTGACAAGTCCAACATTTGAAAATTTTCTTATCATCTGGTTCTCTTTTCACAAGCAAGGCAATACCTTCTTCAATCTTCTTGTCTTCTTCATTTCTAGATCTGCTACTACTGGCATCATCTCCACTCAAATTGATGCTTCTTGACAAAGTAGGGTGAACACTAAGAGCACTAAATGATGTCTCCATTCTAGGTAAGTCTTCTCATAACCTTAGGTTCATCTCTGTTGCTTCCAATCTTCCAAGAAGAGTCTCTCTTGTAAAGTTTTTTGTACAAGGTATAACTTGTTCAATCATCTATGTTGTCTGCTTAAATATAGGAGTTAATATCCTCAAAATTTTCCATATTACTTCAATCTCTATTTTTTCTCCTCCATAAGATTTTATCCTTGCAACAATTTCTGACATTCTACCAATATAGCTTCTAACATATTCATCTTCCATCATTCTTATATCTTCAAATGCACATATCCAATTATGTAACCTAGCTTTCTTTGCATGTTCATCACCTTCAAAAGTAGAATGTAAAGCTTTTCGAATTTCATGAGATTTTTTCAAAAATTTTACCTGACTATACTCATTCTCTAGAAGTGCTATCAAAAGTGCTTCTCTTGCAAGTATGTTAGACATGAATAGATCTACCTCATCTTTAGAACTTGATTCAAGATTATCTTCTTCAATGATAGTCTTATTATTCTTTGTAATCAACCAATAACCTAGTCCTAAACACAGTAGATGTGTCTTCATCTTCTCTTTCCAGCTGTCAAAATTTACTCCAACAAACTTAGGGCTTTCTTTCCTAAAATTCACCATGGATCTCCTTAAGTTGTTAAACTTTCCTTTCAAGGACCTGCTACTCTGATACCAATTGTTAGAAAGTAAAGACCACCAAGATAACTGAGAGGGGGGGGGGGTGAATCAATTATCAGATAATTATAACTTTTATCAACTTCAACAACATTTAACCATGTAAGAAATATAATTACCAAACATAGAAAGATATTCATACACAATGACACAATAACACAAGATATGTTGACTAGGGAACCTCTTGATCAAAGAGTAAACCCCGGTGGGAATGATGCCCAAAAAAGATGCACTAATATGAATATTCTTTATGAAAGGATGGACTCTGTTAGGAGTCTTATGAGATACATTCAGTACATATAAATCTCTGTTAGGAGATTTTGAATCCTTGTTAAAAGATTCTAACCCTGTTAAGTGTTATAGAAGACAGAAGGACCCACTACCTAAACAACTTCAATGGAAAGATCACTGAACACACTGTGCAACTGACCTTAAGATTATTCAATATAATAATATGAAATATGTTACCTCCTTCACTGTGCCAAATACCACACTCACTGCTATACTAGATCTCAATTCCAGATCTCTGTATTTCACATGTCTTCCCTTCAGAATTGCATTGGCTCTCTTCTTCACTTCATGCATACATTCACATTCAACTATAATCAATCACTTTCTCATTATTCTAATTCATACATTACAACAAGGAAAAAAATTCCTTCCTTTATACCACACTCAAATAATTACAAATGAGTTGGCACACAATTACAAAATAAAATTTTCCACACGCTACATCAAAATTACACAAAACTGTCAGCTTCCAAATACAATAACTCTTCACTCATGCGACCTCAAAGTTTTCATTATGAACCACATCACTATCAATGTGTCTCTAACTTCTCTTTAACTTCACAAAACTAGATTCCATCCCGATTAGGAGATATCATCCAATTTCCGCAAACCGCTACTTAGGAACACTGCCTGAATACTGCTTCCACCAAAATGCTCATAACTTCCATGAATAAGTGAATTAATATCTACGCTCTTAACCATAGACATATAACATATCAAAGAGTATAACCTCAACATCGTATATCACCAACTGCAATATCCCATGTGCGCTAATCAAAACACTATCTGCTTCTCTGTGAATCTCCAGAAGATCACTATGTTGACATCAATGACAATCAGAGTCATGAATGCAACAAAATATGCTACAGAATGACTACCAATAATTCATTCCTAACATGAAGGTGACCATTATGAATCTAAAAATGTTGCATAACTACCTGGAAAGGAACATGCTGGAAAGAACCATTGTCACCATCAAGGAGGATGCTGGCAACACTGGGCAGGGGACGAGAACTAGAGGGCACATTTAGAGAAAGGTCCCTGAAAAAACTAAAGAGATGAAGGAGCTACAAGAAACTATCCAAAAGATGGAAGACCTCCAGAAGAAGGCTGAGGAGATGATAATTGATAATTAGTTGGTTCTTGCTGGTAGATGTTTTGTTGTTGGTTTTTTCTTTAGTTTCTACTTTTGAACTATTTGGTTGTTGGTCCCTATTGTTGTTTTCTAGTAGGTGTTTCATTTTGTTAACTTTAATGCTCTATCTTTATGTTGTTTTGTACTCTAGTTTCAGGTCCATGTAAAACCTGCTTTTGCCTTAATCAAAAACAATTATTACCTTATAATATATTTTGAAATTTTTTAATATTTTATTAAATACAAATAAAAATATTAAAAAATAAACAAAATAAATAACCCAAAATATCTAAATGTTGAAAAGTTCACAATCATTATTAATATGAATCCAAATATTAAGATCATAAAACATTCAAGCATCTCATTGACCATTTGAAACACTTAGGGCCCATTTGGTGCATGGAATATGAGCTCTAATTCCATAATTAGATTTTCAGATAATTCAATTCCATGTTTGTGTCCATCCAAACAAGCAAGAATTGGACTTTTGAAATTCCATTTTGGCCCACAAAATGAGCATTTCATCTTCCACTTGAAAATGTGGAATTAGATATTCCAGAATTGACTATATCTGACATTATGTATTCCCTTTTCAAAATCCACAAGGGGAAAGGGTCTTTATGATTATACTTGCACCAATAGTTAGGATTAGGGTTTTGGTTTCATAAAGGCTCAACTTTAGCCATATCTATTGTCTACTCATGACAAGGGTAATTAGTTATGTTCTCTCTCTATACATTTTTGGTGGCCAGGGGCTTTGCATTATATCTTTTTTTGTTGGTTAATGTATTTTTTTTTGTTTTAGTGAGAATATTGGCAAGGAGGACTCAAAAGATACCATCAAAGTCTGAACCATTGTAATTGTGGGTTGATGATAGTGTTTCTTTCTGAACCAAAATCTCCATAATTTATGTTGTGTTCACTCTTTTATTTGTTATCTTTTGGAGGTTTCACTGAAACTCATTCTAATGGTTTGGTCTGAGAGCTCAGATGATGTTAAACTTGTTGCACTCTAATTTTTTGCTGATGAGCTATCTGAGGCCACCAAGTTTCCTTTATCTTTGTCAATCTAGCTTCTCTGAATATTTGGATTGTTAGAGAAATTGGTGATGGGTATTGGGTTTCATTGATTTTGGTATTAAGTTATATTTTATCTTGGTTTTTGTATTTATTGGCCATAGCATTTTCTCACTCATTTTTAGTCTTTGCTGGTTTCTGGAGAAGTTGTAGGTGGGTATTGGGATTGATTGGTTCAAGTTTTAAACTTGGTTTAATCATGGTTTTATATGCAATCCTTTGAGGGTGGGGCAAAATTTATTTTTGATCATTGTTGTATTTTTCGTCATTGTTTTCAAATTCCCAACTTTTATGTTAGATAATGTTCACAAAATTATGGATCTATCATCTCAGTTGGATTTTATTAATCTGTATTCTTTTTCAGATGTTTGATTTTTTATTTGAACGCTTACTAAAATTTGATGAGCCAGCATATAATTGCCCACTAGTTGTTTGCAACAGGTTTAAAATGCTTCCCCTGTCTTTTAAGAGGGATCAAAGACTCATCAAAGGTGATTGCAAATCGAAAAGATTTTCAGATCCAATAATCAGATAGGCTAAACACCAGTCAAAATATTAGGGAGTCCCATACAACATTAACAAACCTGAAATGAAACAACTGCAAAAGAAGAGATTTTGACCTGGGGGAGAGGTGAATTTATTCCTGTGTAAGGGTTAAAATTCATCATGGAAGTGCAATTTTCATCCTCAAATGTCTATGTGAGACTTACTTTTCTATGAGCCTTATATTTGTATATGCCCTACATTTAAATAGGGCATGCCAGTTTAGACATTCTGCATGTTCTTTCTCCTTTTACTGTTGATAGGAGAGAGGCATTGCAGGCCTTGCATTTCACCATTGTCTATGCAACGCCCAAAATGGTAATTATTAATTAATTAAAAATTAAAATTGTAGACAAGGCTTTTGAGGATACCTGTATCTGTTTTGAAAGGCTCAAATCAAACAAACATTAAGATTTTAATCTAACATGAAATCAATCCAAAACAAGGAAACTCTAAGCTAAGCCACCTCAGATTGAGCTAAAACAGGTGCACCCAAGCACAGTTTGATTTCCTCTTGCTTAAGGGGATGTGGGTGTGCTCTCTAAGCACTTGGAGCATATTCTAATGCATACTAAGATGGATTGAGATTCATGAAAACCTCAAAAATGGCACAATATTGGGTAGAACACCCAAAATTTCCCCTAAGGCCTCAAGAACTCAAGAATGCTTTAATGGAGATTTGAGGTACATGATGCTTATGCTAAGATTGTTATTGACCAAATAGAGATGTGATATAGATGATATACTATGCAAAAAAATGAAATAAACTATGTTAATCCATTATTACTAACCTATGATGTGTTTTAAGAAAGCTTGAAAATGATGAAAAACTAACAATTAGTATTGATTATGCTAAGTCTAGAGCTAAATGAGCATGATAACAATGCTTGAAATAAAAGGTGAATGGGTATTTTTCTCTTAGAAATGAGGAGTATTTATAGGCTTTGGGAAGGAGGAATGAGTGGCCAGGATCAAAATCCTTAAGAGAGACCAAGATTCATTCAAAGGGGAGCACATGGATTGTGCTAGTTCAGGGTCACCTCCATGTGACAAGTGTCACAAGGACATTGGGTTGAAAGATGAGGGGGATGTGCACAATTTGGGAAATGTGCCTAAGGTCAATGGGTGTAAGAAAGGGGTGATGGGCTTCTTAAATGCATCATAAATGCATGTAAGAGGGATAAGGAGGCTTTAAATGCATTTAATGCATGTAAGTGAAGTTTCTAGAAGTTTGTTGACTTTGGGTTAAGCTTAGGAGTTGGCTAACCTTGGTTAGGGAATGTGACAAGATTAGGGGGGTGATTAGGATTAGGATTAGGATTAGGGGGACAAAGGTAAGACTTTCTAGAAGAGTCTAAAACTTCCTTAGGATAAACATAGATTTTAGGAAATAGATAAAGATTTATTTATTTCCATGGTTTAGGTTTTGAGAATATTTACTAAAATGAATTTAATAAACATGAGGATTAGATATTTAATCTTAATTAAATATTTTGAGCTGGGATTAGGGTTAGGAAATGATGGGATTAGCCTTTAATCGAAATTAAAGAAGGATTAGAAGATTCTAGAAGAGGTTAGTGGTCTTTAGGAATTTGGCAAGGTTTTGGGAAAAAGAAAATTAATTATTTATTTTTTGGATTTTTGGTCAATTTATTAATTAAATAATTAATAAATAGGAGAATAATTTTTAAATAAGATTTAAACATTTTTGGGAGGGATTCCTTAATTAAATATTTTTAATTAAGGTGAAGGGATTTAATGACATAAAAATAAATTAGTTAAATAAATAATTAATTAATTAATAAATGATGATGTCATTAGGGATTTTTCAGAAAATAAAAATACTTTATTTTCTAAAGGATTTTTAGGTGTCTACATTTTTCCCCTCTTTGATGCGATGCCGCAAGTGGCATGGTGTCAAAGACAAGAAAGAAGATGCCCAAGGCTAGAATTTAGAGGAATAAGGGGTTGTGCCCCCTCGAGAAAATAACGCAAGGAGTAAACATTGTGAAATTTTCTCGAAAGGAAATGGAGAAGGAAGGACTAAGGAAGCAGGGGAGATAAATAACCAAGCTTCCAAGAGCAAAGATGGGTGAATGCAAGATAAGATGGAATGCAAAATGTAGGATGCAGCTACATGAGAGATGCAAAATGCAAGATTAATTTATATGATGCAAGATGCAGGGGATTTAGGGAGCTCCAAGTGCAAATGTGGAGAGCACAACCTAGTTTAATATAGCAATGCTAGAGACCTACCAAGGATACTAGGATCACGAGGCCTTGTCACCAACTTTGCATAGGACTGACACTAAAAAGACACACAAGGTTGCCCCAGCATCACACATGATCCCGAGAAGGAGGCATGGTAGAAATGATGCTGGAGAAACCACAAACACATGACTGACCCACAAGCAGAAGCAAAAGATCAAAAGACCTTGCCCCAAATCATCTACATTCGCAGCGCACCATGATATAAAGGATCATGGCGACTTTGAGTAGAGAACAACGAGAAGCCGTAAGAGATTAATAAGACCCAAAGGAAAAAATCCAAGGTTAAAATGATAAATCCAAAAGACAACCTTTGCCAAGGAGAGAGATTGATTTGATTGATGGCGAGAAGATTGGTCTGAACATGTGGAAGGATACATCGACATGGACCTAGTGTGCTTGGTGGAAGATTGGGTCAGACAGGAAGGATACAACTGAGGGGATCCATGATTAGGCTTAGGTCAGACAAAACAAAAGCATACATCTATGCAGACCCTATGCTGATGGGGAGAATAATGTGTTGCTGATTGGCAAATGATGTGGTTCAAAGATAGTCACGATGATCAAGGATAGTCAAAAATTAATATTGCTGAAGTGCGAGGTTGGGTGGGACAAGATATCTGATCAAATACTATTGATGAGGGATTGACAAGGATATGTACAACAAGACATGAGTATATTTACAATGGGTATGTACAGAAGCCAAGGATTAGGATGTACAAAGAACCTGGGGATGAAGCTAAAGCTCCATAGATATGCAAGACGATGCCCCAGTTGGGTGGGAAGGCCAAGATGGACTGGTGATAGATGATGTGTCCTGAAATGACATGGATTTGGGAAGGACATATCCCAATGATGATGATTGGATTGTGATCAAGGCTTGCTACAAGACTAGGAACAAGACTAAGGATTTGGATTGGATGGATTGGCTTGATATTGGATGTTGGATAGCTAGAAGATGTGGATAGGATTGGAAGATGTTGAAAGATTGCTAGCAATAGTTGGATATGGATGAATGGCATTGGATTTCATGAAAGGTAGCCTATAGCTAGATACCAATGACAAGGGAAGATATCGGGTGATGGAAAGATGGAGGAAATGCTTTAGATGAGGATGATTGAACTGTTAGGAGATTTGGATGGAGGAAGATTTGGATTTGGATGGAGGAACTGCTTAGGAGACTTGGATGACAGATTTTCTTGAGGATTGGATAGAGGAATGCTTGGGGAGATTGGATGGTAGATTTTCTTGAGGATTAAAAGATGGATGTTGGAGGAACTGCTGAGGAATCTGGATAGAGGAATGCTCAGGGAGATTGGATGGAAGATTTTCTTGAGGATTGAAAGATGGAAGATTTTGGATGAAAGATAGTCTCCAAGGAATATGTCACCAAGGAATAAGATGCCCCCTGCTTAGGATAGTTCATTCATTCAGAGGTAGTAGGATGGGGTATGATTCAATAGAAGATATGCCAACAAGAGGATGAGAAAGGTAGTTGGAAGCTAGGATGAATGGATTGGATAGAGGATATGTAGCTGAAAGGTGTGATGGATGCCAAGAAAGTGCCCAAAAGCATGTATACTTGATAGTCTTTGTTTTGTCATCAAGATCCAAAGGAGGATGAAGGAGGTGAGATACAAATGGATGGAGGAGATGCTAGATAAGAGGTGATAGAAGGGAATGGCCCCCAACTATAGAAAGGAATTGGGGGGATGGTGGATGGGGATGGGGATGGTAGAAAAAGGACTGAGATGGTGGGATGGGGGGAATGGGAGTTTGATAGATAATGACTTGGTCCACTATGTATGGCACCTGATTGCTAGGTTTTCACCAACATACTTGTCCAAGGCACTTGAATTGCCAAGTTTTCACCATTGGACGATTATTATTTTTTTGCTTTTTTGCTTTTTTTTACTTTTTTTGTATTTTTCTACTTTTTCCAATTTTTATGGATTTTCTGAATATGTAGATCTAGTTCATGCATAGAACCTCTTCAAATGTATGAGGTTGATTGGATCATTCAAAGGCTTTCCTTCTAGTGTAGATAACTAATAAGCTCCAGAGCTGAAGCATGTTGTGACAACATAGGGGCCTAACCAAGTAGGCTCAAACTTGCCTTTCTTTTCTCTATTTTCTTGGACTTTCTAATTTTCTTTGAGGACCATGTCACCGACTTGGAACTATCTAGCATGGACCTTCTTGTTATAACTCCTTTTGAGTTGATTCTGGTATGCAACCAAGTGATCATATGCTTGTTGTCTCTTTTCATCTAACAGGTATAGCTGTGTGAGACAGGCCACATGATAGTCTTCATCAGTGGTGTAGTTCTTCATGGAGACTCGCAATGATGGGAGCTCAACCTTGATTAACAAAATGGCTTTGGCACCATATACAAGGGAATATGGGGTGGTGCCTATGGGAGTGTGATAAGAAGTACGGTAGGGCCAATGGGAGGGATTGATTTGGAGGTGCTAGTCATGACCAGAATAATTGACAACCTTCTTGAGGATTTTCAAGATAGTTTTGTTGGTTGCCTCAGCTTGGCCATTTCCTTGAGGGAAATATGGACTAGAGAAATGGTGATGGATGTGGAGTCTAGCACACAGATCATCCACATGCTGGTTTTCAAAAGGTGTGCCATGGTCTGTGAAGATAGTAGATGGTATGCCAAAGTGACAAATGATGTGGTGAAGGATGAACTTAGATATTTGGATACCAGTAGTTAGGGTGAGCGGAATCGCTTCAGCCCATTTGGTGAAGTACTCTATGGTAGTTATTATGTACTTGTGTCCATCTGAGGAAAGGGGAGTGATTAAGCTGACAAGGTCAAAGACCCAACATGAAAATGGCCAAGGTGGTGCAATGGGCTGCAAGTCTTGTGTTGGTGCATGAATCAAATTTGCATGTTGCTAACATGGTAAACATTTTTTGACAAACTCACAAGCATCATGTTCCATGGTTGGCCAATAATACCTAGCTCGAAGCAAATGCTTAGCTAGAACCATGCCACTCATGTGGGCACCACAAATTCTAGCGTGGACCTCTTGTAAAGCTAGGATGGCCTCTTTTGAATCTAAACACCTAGAGAGGATATTGTGATACCCTCGATGATAAAGGGTGTTGGCTACAAGAGTGTAGTGGGAAGCTCTACAAATAAGGTTTTGGCATTGGTTATTGGTGAGATGGGGAGATATCATACCATTCTTTAGATATGCATGGATGTCATGGTACCATGGGGACTAAGGACCAACCAAGACACACACCATTTCTGCATCAGCATTCTCATAAGTTGGTGTATGTAGCTGCTCGACTAGGAATTCATATTGTGATGCATCACGTGGGATTTCTAACAAGGACCCAATAGTTTCCATTGCGTCAGCCGCTTTGTTCTGAAGTCTAGATATCTATGTGAATTGTAGATTCAGGAAATGCTCTTTCAATCTATCCACTAGTTCTTTGTAGGGTAGCAACTTGTCATCCTTCATCTGATATTTATCTAGGACTTGCTTGATAATCAACTGTGAATCTCCAAACACTTGTAGTTCTGTGATATTCCACTGAATGGCTGTTTTGAGACCTGAGATGAGTGCCTCATATTTTGCAATGTTATTGGTACATGAAAATCCCAACTTGAATGACTTTGGGATGTAGTCACCTTGAGGTGTGACAAATAGGATTCCTACCCCTGATCCATGTAATGTGTAGGAGCCATCAAAGTATAGCTTCCACATGGGTTTTTCTTTGATCATACATAAGTGTTCATCAGGGAATTCCATAATTAGGGGATAAGCATCCACCAGTGGTGCCTCTACTAGTTGATCAGAAATGACTTGCCCTTTGATTGCTTTTTGATCTATGTACTGGATATCAAACTCCCTAAGTAAAATGACCCATTTTTCCATACGGCCTGTGAGAGTTGTCCTTGATAACAAATATTTGAGGGGATCTACTTTTGAAATGAGCCTGATTGTGTGACTAAGCATGTAGTGTCTAAGCTTTTGAGTGGCAAAGACCACTGTGAGGCATGCTTTTTCCATAGGTGATTAATTAAGCTCATAGCTGACAAGAATTCGACTGATGTAGTAGATGGCTCTCTCTTTGTTTTCATCATCATGTTGAGCTAAGAGTGCCCCCAATGCTATAGTGGTTGTCGAGATGTAGAGTATGAGAGGGCATCCTGGAACTGGTGGTACTAGGATTGGAGAGTTGGCTAGATACTCCTTGAGTTTATCAAAGCTTCTCTGACATATGGGATCCCATTTGAAGCTCGTGTCTTTGCATAAGAGATGCGTAAAAGGTTGGCACTTTTTTGCTAGTTGAGAAATGAACCGATGCACTGATTGAAGCTTTCCTTGTAGGCTTCTGAGCTATTTGAGTGTTCTTGGTGGAGGCATTTATTTTATTGCTTTGACCTTCTTGGGGTCGATCTCTATGCCTCGTCATGATACTATGAAACCTAGAAGCTTTCCAGATGTAACACCAAAGACACATTTCTTTGGATTGAGCTTTAACCCATAGTGCTGCAGGTGATCAAACACACTCTCAAGAATGTCAAGGTGTTCATGGCGTGTCTTTGATTTTGCAAGAATATCATCCACATAGTCTTCTAAGATCTTGTGGATCATGTCATGGAAGATTGCCATCATCACTCTTTGATATGTGGCTCCCGCATTCTTTAGCCCAAATGGCATCATGTTGTAGCAGAAGGTACACCATGGAGTTGTGAATGCAATTTTATGTTGATCTACTTTTGCTATACGAATCTGATTGTAGCTTGAAAAGCCATCCATTAGTGACAACATTCAATGACCTGCTGTAAGATCTACAATCATGTCTATATTTGGTAGTGGGAAATCATCTTTAGGACATGCCTTGTTTAGGTCCCTAAAATCTATGCATATTCTGATGTCGCCTGAAGGCTTTGTGATAGGCACCATGTTAGAGATCCAATAGGAGTAATCTATAGCTCTGATAATCTTGGCTTGGAGGAGTTTTTCAAGCTCTGCTTTGACTAATAAGGCAACTTTTGGATGCATTTTTCTCAGCTTCTGCTTTACTGGCTTGACATTAGGATCCAGTGCTAGATGATGGATGACAAGATTAGGATCAAGCCCAGGCATGTGTGCATATGACCAGGCAAAATTTATGATTGATTCTCTAAGGAGCGCAATCAAAGCCATTTCTTCACCTTTTGTCATGTTGGCCGCAATGTAGGTGATCCTTGGACATTCCTCTATACCCAAGTTGACTAGCTTGGTTTCTTCTATGATGATAGGTGACTGCTCTGGTCTATAATCCTAGATGGGAGGAAGAGGCAATTCTTCATCTTCTAGTGCTTGAATTGCGAAGTTTTCACTAGAAGATACACTCTTTATTTTTACTATTTTGGAATCAAAATGTGCCCTAGAAGGGTTTTCACATAAAGACTCATGTTTTACTTTTTCTATTTCTCTTTTGCAGCTAAAGCTTGCCTCCTCCCCAAAGTATCCTTTTGGGTCAAGCTTATAGATGTGAGTTGACTCTGAATTATGAAATGATTATGGGCCTTATGCCCCCATGAATTCTAGGAGTGCTTATGTGCTTTGGAACTCATCGATGTGTGTAATGCTTGGTTGGTCCCAACCTATGAGTTGAGGGTGAATGAGGGGAAGTTCTATGAGATTGATGGCAAGTTGTTGGAGGACAGAAGTCCCTAGGAGGGTGTCATCATCAAAGATATCATCATAGGATCTGATTTCTTTCTCTTCAGGGATATCTTCAATTTCTATGAGGTTGTCCTGGCTATTCAAGAGGGGAATGCTAGTCATGTTGGTGCCCCCAGTTGCGGTATTGGGCCCTTGTATATGTAGGCGAGGGGTATTAAAGCCAAGACCCTAATGTTGTGGGTTTTTGGATGCTGTAATTGGGTCTTTGCTTCTACCTTCTTGTGGTCCTAGACCACCACCTTGGTATTTCCATTGCTCAGTAGTGTACTTGTGTGATTGTGGGTATTTACTTTGAAGTAGCCAAGGAGTTGAGTGTCAGGTGGTGGGGGATCTTTGTACAACCACCTATTAATGTTAGGATCCATTTCTTGATTTTTAATGTGCCATGGGATTCAAAATTCATAGGTCCCATTCTCTTGATTTCATGATGCTCTTCAATAGGCTTGCTTTGGTGACTTGGGCACCCTTGAGTATGTGGATCATGTGGGAGGGCCCCTATGGTAAATGCATCATGTAGGCTATATTCACCACAGCCCTAGTTATTGATCTTGATGAAAGAGAGGGTGGAGGTGAGAATGGTTTCTGGATCGCAATGGGATCGAGACAAGTTGGCAATAGAAGTACCAATGTCAGTTCCAGGACAATGAGTGGAGTGAGGGAATGATGCTTCCATTGCATGACAATATGCGAAGGGTTGGGGATCAGCATGGATGGTAAGCTTAGTGCCTTGATGCAAAAATTTGATGCACTGATGGTACATGGATGGTACAGCCTTGATGGAATGAATCCATGGTCGGCCAAGGAGGATATTGAATGGTAGGTCAAGATCAACAACATGACAAATGGTATCTTGTGTTGCTAGGCCTAGCTGAATAGGAAAAGTAATGGTACCTTCAAAGGTATGCTCCAAGTTGTCATAGGCTTTGATAGTGATTACTTCATGTGCTATATCAGCCTGTGTGAACCCAATCTATTGAATGAATTTTAAAGTACACAAGTTCAAGGCCGAGCCATTATCTATTAAGACCCATTTGATGGCAAAGTCTCTGACCATGATGGCAATGTGGAGAGGGAGAGTATGGTTAGGTGCAATGTCTGGCATGTCAAATGTTTTGAAGGATAAAGCACAGGCTATGGATAGATGTCCCACAAGGGTCTCAAACTGGGTGGTGTTAATGTCTGTGGGGACATGTCCTTCTTTGAGAGCTTGGTCAAGGATCTCCTAATAGAGAGGTGAAGTGCGGAGAAGGTCCAAGATGGATATTTGGGCTGGTGTGTTCCCAAGATGTTCTATGAGGTTATACTATGCATTATGTGCATTATGTACTGGCCTTGGACGGGCACCAGCAACACTGATCTGGGCTCTACGGGTAGTAACAACACATTGATGATCCACTCCTCTGACATGGATGGCATTAACTGTGGGCTCAACTTAGGTTATACATCCAAAAAACTTATCATAATTGATGTAGGTGGTAGTGTGATCTTCTTTCTTGCCTTTGCCATGATTCTGGGGATGATTGGTATTGGCTTGGTTCTTCCCAGCATTGTGTTGTGGGAACACATTCTGATAGATTTGTAAATTGGCATTTGGCGAGGCTTGAGCGGGTGTATCTACTTGGATCTCCTTTTGGTCAATGAGATCTTGGATATAGTTTTTGAGTCTCATACACTTTAGGGTAGTGTGTCCTTTGACACAATGATAATCACAGTATTCATGATCTTTGTACCAATCGGGCTTGGGAGTGGTATCATCAACTGGCTGGATTGGTGGAAATATGATCAGGTTGGCCTTAGCCATTCGGTGAAAGATAACATCCAGAGGTTCACCCAATAGTGTGAAGGTCTTCCTTGGATTGTTCTGAGCTCTGGGCTTGTGTTGTTTGGGAGCAACATTAACAACATTGACCTGATTGTTTGGATTACCTTGATAAGCTTGATGGGCTTGTTGCTAATAATTCTGCTGATTATTCTGAGAATGATATTGTTGCATGGGTTGCTGATGGACTTGACGAGGTTGCTGATAGACAGGCACTTGTTGTTGTTGGTATGCAGGAGTTGATGGAGGACTAGCCATGACAAATTGAACATGCTTGGTATCGGTGGCTCCATTAGTAGCAACATTCTTGTTACGATTCCAGTAATGAGATTTATCATTACTGGGTTTTTGGGCATCATTTTTGAAGTGTCGGATCGTGCCTTCATCTAGGAGGGCCTTTTCAATACCTATCCCCTTGCTCTTGATATCTTGATAGGTTTGGAGACAATTCATCCTCATGAAGTGGGATAGCTTAGGATGCAGATTATCAATAAAGATTTTGGTCAAATGTTTTTTAGGTGGCTGGTATGATAACCTGGTGGTAAGGTTCTGCCATCATTGCAAGTATTCTGATAGGCTTTCTCCTTATTTCTATTTTGAGTTGCAAAGATCTAACAAGGTCAACTCATTCTCAACATTGTGGGCATAGTGGGCAATGAACTTCTCAGAAAGTTCAGCAAAGGTGATGATAGTCCCACATGGTATTTTGTAGAACCATTCAATAGCAGTTCCTCCCAAGCTTTTGGGGAATAGTTGTAAGAGATAGTTATCATTGTAAGCCACTTCTTAACATGCCATATAGAATTTTTTAATATGGTTGACTAGATCTCCTTTCCCCTGATATTTATCAAATTTAGGTGTCTCAAAGTGCTTGGGGAAAGGTATAGCAACAATGGATCGGTCAAACGGATAAGGACACACCTCCTCAAACTTGTAGGTTTTGTTCTTAGTACCAGTTTGAAGCTCCTTAAGAGCATTCTTCATGGCTTCCCACTTGGCATTGATCGATGTTTGTGTGGGTGCTCCTATTTGAGATGGGTATTATGGAGTGGGATATGGAGATGATCCAGTGGGATAGGTGGATTGGAGGGGATTTTGGAGCAATGTTTGCTGGGGATATTGTTGATGCAGTACAGGGGGATATTGCGGTGGGGGATATGGGACTACTTGCTGGTGTTGTGGGATGACAAGGACTTACTGCTGTAACTGATAGGAGGAAACTTGTTGATGTTGGGGACTGATGGGGGTTTGTTGTTGTGACTAGAAGTATGGTTGCTGCGGGGGTGGCTAGTGGAATGATGTAGCTTGTTGATAAGATGGTCCTTGCTGATCTTGGCTTTATGGTTGACCGATATAGGTCAGGTGCATTCCCACATTGCTTAAGGGTGGAACTGATGTAGGGAAGCTTGAAGAAAAGGGTGGCTAGGAAAGATAACTTGCGAAATGGGAGGAACTTTGCTACTGAGGTATAGGAATTTGTTGAAAAGCACTAGGTGTTGGGAATGGATAGCTTGTGAAGGATGAAGCTAGTGGAGGTTGAGATGGTTGCTATTGTGCTGCTTGTGAGAAGGTGGCTTGTTGGTTTGCAAACATGGATGTAGGAGAGTGAGTTGGTATTCTAAAGGCTTTCATGTCTTCTTGAGCGAGACCCCAACGAGAACCAGTGTGAGGTGGGAATTGTGCTGCAGCAGATGCCTGGAAGGTAGATGTAATGGGAGTTTGGGATATGAATGGTGGATTGGAAAAACCCATGGAAGGCATTCCTGTGGTGAAGGAATTTTGCTAGGCTTGTGCCTGGGTAGATGCTTGCTGGGGGGAGAATGAAGAGGATGCTTGTGTTCCCCATGAAAAAGGAGATGTGGAAGTTTGCTGATTTTGAAAGGGGAATGATTGCGCTAGCCCCGGAGTAGATGATGTAGAGATTTGCAAGGTGAAAGAGGGAAACAATTGCGTTGACCCCTAAAATGATGGTGTGGATGCTGAAGCTTGGGGATTGAAAGGAAAAGATGATTGCGTCCCTCCTGGCACAAAATGTGTGGATGTGGAAGCTTGTGAAGTGAAGGGGAAGGATGATTGCATCCCTCCCAGAGTCAAAGGTGCTACTTGGCCTATGGAAGATAGCGGAACTGCTTGTGTAAAGGTTTGTGTGAGAGGTGGGAGTTGATTTTGTGACAAGCGTTGGATTTGTGCAAGGGCTTAGGCGGCCATGGTAGATGATGAAGTACCTATGATAGGGAATGGAGTAGATGGTGTTATAGCTTGTGTTACGGGATTTTCAAAGCTTCCTTGCAGAAGAAGGGGAATGGGGGAGGTTTCTTGTGATGTTTGCAAGGTTGGATCAAGGAATGGTTGGATGAATGGGGAGTATACTTGTGTTGGGATTTGGATAGTACTTATGGGAATGTGAGGATGGAGATATGGTGGAATGGAAGTCTACGTTTGTGCAAAGTTAGTGAACATGCTTTGTTGGTTTTGGGCCATGAGTGTATTGACTACTAGTGGATTCTCTAGATGATTCACAAATGTTTCTATTTCCAGAGGAGCCAAGGGGATATTGGGATCATCCCACGTATTGCTAGTTTGTATTTGGGGATCATAGGCTACCATTACGCTAGTAAAAATGTTGGGATTAGATGTGTTGGTGATTGGATAAGGATTCATGTTCCTTTGCTTCCTAGATCCAGATATTGTCTCAACAGGCATGGAAATGCAGAAGCAAGATATTTCCTAAAAGACTCTAAAGAATGATGGATGCAAGCTTAAGAAATTTCTAAGGATGATGAAATTTCTATAATGCAAGGATTGGTGAGATGTTTGGATTTGGATCAAGGATGGTGGAAGATTGATGGAAGATGGTGGTATATTAGTGAAACACTTGGTGATGATGGAGGTTTGGTGGGATGCTCTGATTTGGGTCAAGATTGGGTGGAGGATTGGTGGGATGCTGGTGGAAGATTACTAAGTGTCAACAATGAGCTGCTATTTTTCCCGATGGAGGATTAATGATAGGATTTGGCCAACCTAGGATAGACTAATGATATTCAGTCAACTAGATTCTTATCAATACAAGCCAATCTCTTGCTTGAGATGATGAGGTTGTGCAAGGACAAGTTGGATTTCCTTTAGACAATGCTCTGTCAAAAAGGGGATGATTTCTGATTTAGGATAAGGGATGGAAACAACTCAAAGGTTTTGAACACTAAGTGCTTGTGGATTTGGATCTCTAGATTTGGTGCAAAGGATGGTGGATTCTATTTTGGATGATGGATGTTGGATTTGGATCAAGGATTTGGGATTCTGATTGTGGATTGCTAATGAAAAGATGGTGATGGATGATGAAACAATGTTCTTCCTAAAAGGATGATGCAAAATGCAATTGGAATGGATGATCTATGATGTTGCTAGGAAGATGATGATGAATGCAACTAAAGACCCTAGAATGCAGCTAAGGATTTGATGATGAAGCAAGGATGAAACTAGGATAGAGGACTACTGAGATAGGATTTGAGATCTGAAAGTAGAATGGGACATGTGATGGATCTGGCTAATCTTCTCTTTCAAGGTTGACGTAGCGATGGTTTACTCAGAATCGGTAGGCAAACTGTTTGACTCTTGCATTATAGCCAATATTATCAAGCCTTTCTTGATATTTTTCTTCTGCTTGGGTTGCTTGGATAGAGGATTGATGGCTCTTAAGGTTTCTTTCTGCAACTTTCTTCTCTTGATAATCTTTGGATTTGGGCAACTTAGCTTTTGGATGTTTGATCAAATTTGGCATAACTCAGGGAAATTCTGATAAGTTTGGTTTGAGAAAAAAAAGGCTTCTTGGATATCTGATTCCTACAAGATTTTTTTGAGTACCAAGTTTGTAGGTTGATTCAATGTTTTCCAATGGCAAAGGATAGATAAACAAGACTTTTGGAAAAGCAATCTCCACAAGGGACAAAGCAACCTTGCGGGATACAAACAGGATAACTGACTCTAATAAAGCTTTGAAAGTGTATGTTCCAACAATGTTTTCATGGAACATTGACTGTCAAGCACTTTAAACAGATCTACCTAAGGAAGGTGAGTATCAAAATCACTTGCCCATAGCTTGGTACCCCCTAGAAGGGAATACAAATGGTGAGTAATCTTGAGGTGACCCGGTAAACCCCTTGGAATTGGTCCTTGAACAAGGATTTTGATACTTTCAGATGTAGATAGGGTAGCCTCTATTTTATCAGGTTTTTAATAGTTCTGTGGAGTCTACATACCTGGTTATGCTGACCGCCTATGACTCACTTAAGAGCCTAGCCAACAACGCTGGGGGAGGAATATTTACCATCCCTAGACATTTACATTTGGCACAAAATGCCCGTGGATTAGGAGATATAAGTGAGTACTTTTTGCCTTCACTTTATTTATATACCAGTCAGGGGGGATACCGGTTTGAGGTTGTTCTCCAAGGAGGAAGCACTTTTCTCCCTAGACAGGCCTCGCTAAAAGTAAAACAAGTGAACTTGTTCGAGTTCAAATGTTTTACGTTGCCTAATTTAACAAGGATTTGCAAAAAGATAAAGCTCCTAGATGCACATCAAGAAAGTTTGTTCCTTTTCCCAAATTGATTAAGTGATGTTTGAATTTGAATAACTGAAGACACAAGTGTTTAGATTTTGAGTTGTTCTTTCTCCAAAAAGTAAGCGATTTGAGCGATTGCAAGTTCTTTCTTTGATCATTCAAGATTGAGGTTGGCGTGTTGTTTTAAGAACTTTGAAGTGCTTTGTTTTGATCCTTTAAGGCATTCAAGATTTGATTATGCGTTTGCTTGAACTGAAAAGGAAGGAATAGAGATTTTTTTCTTTAATGCATTCAAGAGTGTGTTTGATTTTCAAAATGACAATGACTCTTAGGACTTAGCTTCATTCCTTTAGTTTCATTCAAGATTTGTTTTGACCTTTGCTTTGATTTTTTTTAGCTCCAAAAGACAAGTTCCTAATTTAGCTTTGATGTATGAAATTTGAAAAAGAAGGCATTCAAGATTTTTGCAAAATGAAGTTAGTTTTTCAATAAAAACAAATTTTTTTAGGATTGATTTTAGGAACTTTTGCATGCACTTTTAGGATTGATTTTGAATGTTTTTAGAAATGAGATGCAAATTTGAGGTTCCCTTTTTTTTTTTTTTTTTAAAGTACCCAAAACTTGAAATATTCCTAATTTTTGCATGAATGCATTTAAAACCTTGATGTTGCAAGGATGCAAATGTTTTGATTAATTTTTCTTGTTTGTTAGAACAAATTTTGCAAATTTTAGTCCTTAACACATTCAAGAATGATTTGGGGGTTCATTTTAAGCACTAAAACAAGGTGTGTATGATTTTGCTTCCTTATGGATTATTATTATTTTTTGAGAAAAATTGTCCAAGATCTCGCAAGAAGAAGAAGAAGTAGACAGAATAGAAGAAGAATAAAGACAAGAAGAGGAAGAAGAATTCGAAGTGCTCCGTCCACTTATAAGCTTGAAAATTTTGAAAACACTCCAAAATCCATCAGAATGTTTGCAAAGAACCCGTGAACTGGGTCCCACAGGGCGTGCTAGAATGTGAGCAAGGCTTTTGAGGATACCTGTATCTATTTTGAAAGGCTCAAATCAATCAAACATTAAGATTTTAATCTAACATGAAATCAATCTAAAACAAGGAAACTCTAAGCTAAGCCACCTCAGATTGAGCTAAAATAGGTGCACCCAAGCACAGTTTGATTTGCTCTTGCTTAAGGGGATGTGGGTGTACTCTCTAAGCACTTGGAGCATATTCTAATGCATACTAAGATGGATTGAGATTCATGAAAACCTCAAAAATGGCACAATATTGGGTAGAACACCCAAAATTGCCCCTAAGGCCTCAAGAACTCAAGAATGCTTTAATGGAGATTTGAGCTTCATGATGCTTATGCTAAGATTGTTATTAACCAAATAGAGATGTGATATTGATGATATGCTATGCAAAACAATGAAATAAACTATGTTAATCCATTATTACTAAGCTATGATGTGTTTTAAGAAAGCTTGAAAATGATAAAAAACTAACAATTAGTATTGATTATGCTACGTCTAGAGCTAAATGAGCATGATAACAATGCTTGAAATAAAAGGTGAATGGGTATTTTGCTCTTAGAAATGAGGAATATTTATAGGCTTTGGGAAGGAGGAATGAGTGGCCAGGATCAAAATCCTTAAGAGAGGCCAAGATTCATTCAAAGGGGAGCACATGGATTGTGCTAGTTCAGGGCCACCTCCTTGTGACAAGTGTCACAAGGGAATTGGGTTGAAAGATGGGAGGGATGTGCACAATTTTGGAAATGTGCCTAAGGTCAAAGGGTGTAAGAAAGGGGTGAGGGGCTTTTTAAATGCATCATAAATGCATGTAAGAGGGATAAGGAGGCTTTAAATGTATTTAATGCATGTAAGTGAAGTTTCTAGAAGTTTGTTGACTTTGGGTTAAGCTTAGGAGTTGGCTAACCTTGGTTAGGGAATGTGACAAGATTAGGGGGGTGATTAGGATTAGGATTAGGGGGACAAGGATAAGACTTTCTAGAAGAGTCTAGAACTTCCTTAGGATAAACATAGATTTTAGGAAATAGATAAAGATTTATTTATTTCCATGGTTTAGGTTTTGAGAATATTTATTAAAATGAATTTAATAAACATGAGGATTAAATATTTAATCTTAATTAAATATTTTGAGTTGGGATTAGGGTTAGGAAATGATGGGATTAGCCTTTAATCAAAATTAAAGAAGGATTAGAAGATTCTAGAAGAGGTTAGTGGTCTTTAAGAATTTGGCAAGGTTTTGGGAAAAAATAAATTAATTATTTATTTTTTGGATTTTTGGTCAATTTATTAATTAAATAATTAATAAATAGGGGAATAATGTTTAAATAAGATTTAAACATTTTTGGGAGGGATTCCTTAATTAAATATTTTTAATTAAGGTAAAGGGATTTAATGACATAAAAATAAATAAATTAATTAAATAAATAATTAATTAATAAATGATGATGTCATTAGGGATTTTTCAGAAAATAAAAATACTTTATTTTCTAAAGGATTTTTAGGTGTCTACAAAAATCTACATTTTATTCTAAATTAATCAATTAATAATTGCATTTATCTCAGTTGTCCCTATTTGCTAGAACAGTGATGATCTAGTTAGCTTGAGTTTGTTAAATGATTAGTTTTTTTCAGAAAATTAAGATGGCAGGTTGAAGAAGTTATGAGAGGGGTTGGAGGAAGATTTTGGTTATATTTTGATTTAATTCTATCAATTTTCTGAAGGATGGTAATATTTGTTGAGCTATAGATAAATTGAAAGTTGCATTACATATATTTGCAACCATACAATCTTCTTTGAGAAACTAAACCAAGAATGATGTTATGAGTCTCTAAATTTAATGAAATACTCTTGAAAATTTTAATGTTCACCAAAATAATGTCCAATAAATTACCTACATTAGAACAATTTTCTTATACTGTGTGAAATACAAATGGACTACCTACACAATCAATCTTCTTGTATTATAGGAAATACAAGAAAACAGTAATTCTATTAGTGTTAGTTGGAAATTAATTTAATAATATTTTGGTCCAAGTTTTTTAATATGAATTTATAATTATTTCATCAATTTTATGTATCAAAATTGTGAGACACTCCATGAAAATAATAGCAGTTATGAAATATCAGCAACTTTTAAGAAAATAGAATATATTTTTTCCTATCAACACTCACAAGAAAAAAAATAAAATTACAAACTTAACTTTCACTTTATGTAAGAGAAACCTCACCCTGAAGTAATGAGGAGTTTGTGATGCCATTGATAAAAAGACTATGAAAAACTAAGTTTCTCAGACAGTGAAGAAAAGGGGAAAAATCCTGCACCTTCCAATAATCATAACTGACGTGGAACTTCTAATTATCATATAAAGTGGCTTTGCTAGCTACAACAATATATTAAAAGAATGAGAAATTCCTCTCCTAAAAGATAAAGACAATCCATCATATTTAACAATTAAAGAATGGAAAAAGTTAAAAAGGAAAATATTTTTGTTCAGAATTACAATTGCGAAGATAAGAAAACATTGTTAAAAAACCATGAATATAAGAAACATTTTACTTTTTCTCAATGTTTAAATCTGTGATTTTCATTATTTATATTTTTGGTACATGTCTTAAATTTTTAACTTCAAATTGTGGTAAAATAAAAAAATGAATAAAAACTAGCAATTAATTTTTTTCAACTAAATAAAAAATATTGCTATCTATTGATAAATTAGTAAAATCAATGAAGACTGTCTAAAAAGAAAAACACATTTTAATGTGATTAAAAAAACTCTCTTCAAATGACATAAGTTTGTGATGGTATGATTTTCAACAAATATAAAATACAATTTTAGCAACAAATGTAAAATACAATTTTAGCAATCATATGAAACACTTTCAAAACTTCCTAACAATTTTTGACACTCTAAGTATCCCAACTTGAAAGATACTCCAATCATAAACTTGATATGCTTCTATGTAAGAGAAAAAATTTCACCAAATGTGATTTAAGTTATTATAATCATATGAAACACTTTCAAAAGCCTCCTAAAATCTAGGTTGGACAACTAAAGTTGTGTGTGCTAAATGACTACAAGAAACATATTCATGCTTACATATTTATGTGCAAAAAAATATTTTTTTTCTTGGTTTGTCAGTCCATCTTACACTAATGTAATTATCATAGATGTATTTCATAAATCTTCAATCTTTTACCAAAATTTACAATATGAATGTAGGTTGTAATTAATTTTGTTAAGGTAGATTGTACCACCTTATGTGAATTCAAACAAATGTGAGAGTTAAGAAATGCCTAATGTTACTATGAATTCAAACATTTCTTATCAAGAAATACTAGTATTTTCTAAATTTCATAAATAATACTTATGTAAACCACCATGAAGGATCACATGTAACACCAACAAATAAAGCTTGAGATTAAAACAAGAAATTTGTCATTAAGTTGATTATGCTTATTGTGGATGTTCGTATGTAAAAACTAAATGGTTTGATTATGGAACACAATGAATACCATAACACAATGATTTGTGCTGAGTGAGAAACCCTCAAAACCAACTGGTTTTGTCATAGGGAGAAAAACCACTCCAATCCTGTAACTTTTATTGATTCATTATGAGGACCAACTCTTACATCATTCTACAGCTCCAACTGCAAGGAGCACCAATCCCTTCTCCTTTTTACAACTAATAGTCTAGATTACATGTAGTTACATAAATACATATGTGAATTTTTCAATCATGCAATTACACAATCATATAATTTTTCAATGAATCAATACAAGATACAACCCGTATAAGTGAAAGAATGAACACACTCAGTTTCTCTTTTGCATGTCCATCCTCCCTTATAAAGGGAAAAATATATATCTTTCAATATTCAAGATTTGTTACAACTGTATGTCAAATCCTTAAACCCTTTGTTAGGGTAAATTAATTTCAAACTCTTACTTCTCAACCAATCTATTTCTAACTATGTCCTAAACTGTTATGTATGAATTTGAAATTCAAAAACTAATAACCATAACTATCCCCTGTATATGAAACCATTTTTGTCTTTCTTTGAGAAATAAATTCCTTACAATACCTGATTTGGGTTTTCAATAAACAAAAACTTTTTGCTTTCAAGTAAGTTTGTTAATGAAACAAAACTATTACCAACACGTACATTTCTTCAAGCCTTTTATTATTCATTTTTTATATTTCATTTTGAAATGAAGCCATAAACCAAGATAATGTTTGAATGAACTTGTTAAAAAAACCCTTAATCGGAAATGTCAACTGATTACTTTAATAGTTGAACTAAAAAATATTTCCTTTAATAGTTGAATTGAAAAATATTTCTGGTAAATATATAGAAAATATTTCAAGTAAATAAATGCAAAACCTTCAAAAAATTAACTGTCCCAACAATTTTATGCTTTCTTTACCATAATATAATACTTGTTGTTGAGCCCTTTTTATCAACTGTGTAGTAAAAACATACATGTTAATGTTGCAACCAGTACTACCTATGTCTTTGTTGGTGGCATGCTATACATTTTCACTTTGACTCCTCATGGAAGATGACTCGTTAAGCATACAAAAAACAAAGAATCAATAATCAAGATTCCAGTACCACAAAAGATAAGACAACTGATTTAAAATTTGTGAATCCTGTACAAAACAATACCTTTGAAGATATACCAGAAAGAAATCACCAAAGTACCAACTCAAATGCTCACCTTTATTTACCAAAACTATTATCCATAGATTCCTCATGCAACACAAAAATAAATATTTGAAACCCATTTAGAAAAGTGAAATAAAACTTTGTAGATCTATGGCAGAAAAATATCCATGGCAGCAACACTGTGTTAGGTTTTTTGGAGATTGTACAAAAGAAATCACATTTCATATTTTATTTCCCTATCAAAAACTTTCTCAAAGGTAAAAGTACAAACTTCTAACACTTTTATGAAGGAAAAGGTTAACAACACCAAAACTGTTCAACTTCAATGATATAAAAGTGACATTTGTGTTTGAAATTTGAAGATGATGTAAATTAATGAAATATGTAAAACATGTAGAAGTTGAGAAATCCAACTTCATAGATCACCAAGAACACCTACATGCAAATAACCTGTTGCTGAAAGAAACCAAAGAGACAAAAAGAAAAGGCTTGGAAAATCTCAATGGAGTGAGAGAAAATTGTATTCCAAGATAATGAAAAATAGTTATAAGAGTTCAACCTATAAGGTGAATGAAAAACCCTAAAAGGAAAAAGCTAGGTTACGTAATATAATTAATATAAAATATTAATTATATGCACCTAAGAGATAACTTAAGTGAAAATAGAGTACATAGACAACTTAATAATTAAATCAACATGATCTAATTAATAAGTGAAGATAAATAGATACTCTAACACCCCCCCTTAAGTGAAGCTCGAGAGGAAAGCTAACTTAGCACAGCTATGAAAGTAGGAAATGGGTCCCAGCAACAAGGCCTGATCAGGTACCCAATACAAGGAAATCTCTGTAAATTGGAGACAAAGGAGAAAACCTAGTGGGAAAAACCCCTCTCCAAAAAGAGATAGAACAAACATGCTAAAAAAACATGAAGGAAGGAAGGCCTCAATAAGACACCCCAAGGACAACTTCTGTCACCCCAAGCATAAAACCTAACTGAAGATAGCGCGAAGATGTAAAAGGTTTGGTGAAGATGTCAGCAACCTGTGCATCAGTGGGAATGTACTCCAAAGAGAGAACACCATCATGAATCTACTGAATGATGAAATGCATATGAATCTCAATGTGCTTAGTGCACTCATGCTCCACTAGGTTGTGGGAAATGTGAATAGCACTCTGATTATCGCACCACAGAACTGTGGGACGTTCAGGAGGAAACCCAAACTTAGTCATCAACTGTCAAAGCCATAAAATCTCCTGGATAGCCTACACTACTACTCTATACTCAGCCTCTATAGATGAAGGTGTGCGAGCATGCTACTTCTTGCATGACCATGTGATAGGACCAGAGCCAAGACAAAAGACAAAGCCAGAGGTAGACTTCTGATCATCAACATCACCAGCCCAATTTGAGTCAATGAAGCCAACAATGTGAGGAACCCCTGATGTGTAATGAATGCCATAAATAAGAGTGCACTGAATGTATCTCAAAATATGCTTGGTAGCTTGCTAATGACTCTCATGAGGCTCATGAGAAAACTAAGAGACTAGACCTACTGCAAAGGAGAGATTAGGACATGTGTGAGTTAGGTACAATAAACTACCAACCAACTATTGATACAATGTAGGATCCACTAAAGGTGAAGTACAAGAGGTAGACAAAGTAACACCTGACTGAAAAGGTGTGGGAGAAGGCTCTTTAAGCATATCAAATCACCAAAGCATGTCAAGAGCACACTTTTTCTAGTAAACAAAGATCCCAATAGAGGACTAAACAATCTGCATACCCAGAAAGAAGTGTAACAGTCCAAGATCAGTCATCTCAAACTGCTCCATCAATGCATGTTGAACATCCTGAATCATAGAAGATGAGCTACCTATGATGAGAAGATCATCAACATATAGCACAAGGATCAAAACCTCATCCTCAAGACATTGAATGTAGACTATAGGATCGAAATGGTAGTGTGTAAATCCTGTAGAAAGTAGAAAGGCATCCATCTTCTCATACCAAGCCCAAGGGACCTATTTCAGACCATACAAAGAATGCCAAAGTCTACAAACCAAGGAGGAATCCTGCACAAATCCCTGAGGCTGCTCCATGTAAATCTCCTTAGTGAGATCACCATGCAAGAATGCACTCTTCACATCCATCTGAAAAATGGGCCATCCCTGAGAAGCTGCGAGGGATAAGACAAGGTGGATATAATTCATCTTGGTGATAGGGGAAATGTCTCAATGTAATCAATACCCTCAACCTGTGAAAAACCCTTCGCAACAAGATGTTCCTTGTACTTATCAATAGAACCATCATCAACAAACTTAGTATGATACAACCACTTGCATCACACTAGCTTTCTTCCCTTAGGAAGAGGACAAAGATCCCAAGTGTGATTCTTCATCAAAGAAGAATACTCCTACTCCATAGCATTGTCCCACTTAGTATGTCCTATCACTACTACAAATGTCTGAGGATCATCACAAATGGCATGACTCAGAAGACTAGAACCAACAATATGAGACCAAGTGCGACGGGAAGTGGAAGGGTCACCATCTAGAGATCCCACAGCCTCAACTATAACATGAGCCCATCTAGGCATCTGTGGAGGATCCTGTGGTGGAGGTAAATAGGGATCACCAAGATCATCATCCTCAACATCTTGAAAAGAAATTGGAAGAGATGAAGGAGTAGCAATAAGTGAAGTAGACTCTGGGAGCTGGGTATCTACTACAAGAAGGCACTCATCAAACTAGACATCCCGTCGAAATAGGACCTCTTTGGAGTCAAGATCAAACAACCTGTACACCTTAACATCCTTGTAGTAGCCAACAAAAATGAGGTGTCATCTCTTCTGCTCCATTGCTCTCCGCTGAGCATCAGGCACAAATGCCCATGCTTCACTACCAAAAACCCAAAATGATGATACATCAAGCTTGACATGAGACCAAGCCTCCTCATGAATCATATGTCGAACTTCCTTGTGAGGCATCTGATTTTGAATATAGTTGGCACAATTGACTGCCTCTTCCCAAAAAGATGAATCCATGGACCTGGACTGTATCATACAATTAGCCATCTCTGGAAGTGTTATGTTCTTTCTCTCTGCCACACCATTCTGTTGAGGGGTTTAGGGCACTAAAAACTGATGCTGAAGACCATGTTGAGAGAAAAAATCCCTGAAAGGTTGGTTCACATACTCCCCCCCATTATCTATGCATATCTACTGAATAGAAAGACCAAATTGCTTCTCTACAAATGTCTTAAAGGTTTGAAATGAATCAAAGACATCAGACTTGTACTTCAAGAAGTACACCCATGTGCACTTGGAGAAGTCATCAATGAAAGTAAGCACGTATCTAGCACCAGAGAAAGAAGGAGTAGGAAATGACATGAGGTCACTATGAATCAACTCTAATGGTGCCAAAGCACGGGTAGCTCATCCATGAGGAAAAGGATCCCTATGTTGTTTTCCAAGAACACAACCTTGGCAAACCCCATCAGTGCAAGTAATCTATGGAAGCCCAAGAACAAGTTCTTGTGTGCTCATCTACTAAAGATATCTATAATTGACATGGCCCAAATGCTCATGCCAAATTTTTCTCACTAGATCAACATGTGCTATAATATGAGAACTTGTGCCATCAGAAGACTCAAATCCATCAAATCTATATAGGCAGGATGCAATGTCAACACTCCCAATAGCCACAATCATATAAGAATCACATAAGTCCTAAATAACCACATCATGTGGTGAGAACTCAACTATCTTACCAGAGCTAGAGTGGAAAATCTAATAGATAGACAATAGGTTCGTTGAAATGTCAGGGAAAAAAAGAACATCCTGAAGAGAACCCCTAGCTAATGCAACAGAACCAAAACCCAAAATAGAAAGATGAGATGAGTTCCCAACAACAATCTGTGAAGTAGCACAAGGAGCAAGTGAGGTGACCAACTGCTGAGTGTGAGTCGTGTGGTGAGAGGCACTAGAATCAAGAATCCAGGTGGGCTTAGAGGTTGTTGCTCATGCAGTAAGATCATGACCTTTCCCTATAGGGGAGGATGTGGAATAAGGGACTGAAATGTGATGCTCTTGCATGGCTTCCTCTAAAGCCTCCAAATGTTTCCAACACCTAAAAATGGGATGTCCATCCTTTCTTTAAAAGCTACAGGTCTCAACTAATTTCTTCTTAGTCTTGGAGGTAGCCTCAACAGACTTCAAAGAAGATTTACCCTTTGAAGGGTTAGCTGGAGGTTTTGAATTAGTTTTCTATGTAGGTTTGGAGGCATACTCATTGCCTGCTAAATCTTTCTTTGGTTTGGCTTTCTATTTTGGTCTCCCTTGTGAAGACTGAGTAACCAATGCTTGGCTTGAAGAGCCAAAAGCATCCATCTATTAGATCTTTACCTTTTCTCATGTCAATTGATCACAAAATGTCTCAAATGAAGGCATGGCATGTCTAGTACCCAAAGCATCCATGGTGGAGTAGAAAGTGGAAGAAAAGATCTGATACTATCCTTGAAAATTTGAGAGTATCAGAAAGATACACTCATCATCTATCTTGGTTTTCCCACATCCTTGTAAAACTATACATAGAGACTTGAACTTCATTAAGAAGTCCTTGATAGTGGAGAAACTAGTAGGAGTCAAAGAGGTCAACTCTGCATCGAGCTGAAGTTCCTAGAATGCGTTCACTATACCAAAAAAGGTTGAAAACTTGCCCCAAATAGCCCTAGGAGTGGTCAAACCATCTAGGTGAAATAGGAGACTATTGGAGTTGTTCAGTGCAATCAAGCCCATGGCTTCATCCATTTTGTTTCTCTATTGAAGAATCTCAAAGGGACACTGCAAGATAGGTTGGTGTTCATCCAGAAATGACCATAAGCCACATGACATAAGTAGCCTGGTCATGTGTGCTTTCTAGGTGTGATAATTTTGTGGTATCAGCCAGGCCACAAAGGGGTCCAACATTGAGAGAAGAAGTAGACGGAAGTAGAAGGATCTTTTCTGAAGTAAATTATAGAAAGAAAGAACAACCTCCACAATGTACAAATCTAACCCCTATACAGCAAGGAAACAATTATTGAAAGCACAAAAAATGAGAAGAAAACCTAGCCACCAGATGTAGAGAGGGAGGAAACTGAAGCCTCTACTTCAATGCCAAAAACAAGAGCTCAAATGACCAAATTAGCAAATGAAACTAGCATCATCATGTCCGACTCAGAAACACCTTTTCGATCATATTTTTATTTTTTGAAAATGGACACCGTATGCACAAGTTACGATTGAAAAAAAAACTGCACCTCCAAACAGAAGCTCTTTGGAAAAAATGAGTCACGACAAAAAAATTGACAGCCGTATGACCATTAGATGACTATCGGCCAAAAAAAAATTTTGGTCATTGAAAAAGTTTGAAATATGATGGAAAGTGACGTCAACACTGGATTGCTGACATCACCTATCAGGTGGTCATTGGGTGGCGCTTGGCATGTGGAGGTGCAGTCAGGTGGCACTGTGCTGACGGAGGTGGTAGCCAGGTGATGATGTGCCAACGGTGGTGGTCGAGCGGCAGAGCGCAGGAGCACTAGGCACAAGCCAGGCCGCGATGGTGCACTAGCCACATGATGATGGTACACTGGTGGTGCATTGGCTACGTGTTGGCAGCACCCATGAGAAGCCCTAAACAATGCTTTTTTTTTGAGATTTTTTAATAATTTTTTTCCTCGGGAAGCATGTCGTACGACTTGGGAATGATTTTTTTTCCCTAGAGGTCACTATGGCCAAAAGACCACAAATTTTATATGATTGTTTACTCCCTCAGGTCTTCTGAGCACAATGATGGAGTCCATTTTGGCTCAAAGTGCTCTAGAAAATAGCGCCTCCTCCAAAATGATGAAAAAAATCCAGAGAAGCTATGGCTTTCATCTTTGAACCATGGCTCCAAAAGCTCAGACCAAAGCCAAGACAAAAGATGAAAGCCACAGCTAGTGATGTTGATGATCAAAAGTCTACTTCTAGGTTTGTCTTTTGTCTTGGCTCTAGTCTGAGCTTTTGGAGCCATGATTTAAAGATGAAAGCCACAACTTCTTTAGGTTTTTTTCTTCATTTTGGAGGAGGCACTATTTTCTGGAGCACTTTGAGCCAAAACAAACTCCACCATTGCGCTCAGAAGGCCCAGGGGAGTCAAAAATCATATAAAATTTGTATTTTTTTTCCATAGTGACCTCTAGGGAAAAAACATCATTCCCAGGCCGTACGACATGCTTCCCAAGAAAAAAACTATTAAAAAATCTCCAAAAAAAAGTGTCGTTTAGGGCTTCTCATGGGCACTGCCAATGTGCAGCCAGCGTGCTGCTGCCACATGGCTAGCACACCATCACGATCAGGCCCGCACCTAGCACTCTAGTGCTTTGCCACCTGACTACCACCACCAGCACAACGTCACCCAACCGCCACCTCCACCGACATAGTGCCACCTAGCCACCACCTCCACCTGCCAAGCACCACCCACCAGCCACCTAACAGGTGATGTCAGCAATCTGATGCTAATGTCACTTTCCGTCAAATTTCAAACTTTTTCGGTGATTGAAAAATTTTTTTGGCAACCAAAAAAATTTCCGGCCGGCAGTCATCTGACGGTCATACGATCGTCAAATTTTTTGTCATGGCTGGTTTTTTCCAGAGAGCTTCTTTTCGGAGACGTAGTTAGTTTTTCAGCCGTAACTTGTGCATACAATGTCCATTTTTAGAAAATGAAATATCATCGGAAAGGTGTTTCTAAGTCGAACATGATGATGCTAGTTTTGTTTGCTGATTTGGCCATTTGAGCTCTCATTTTTGGTGTTGAAGTAGAGGCTTTAGTTTCCTCCCTCTCTGCATCTGGCATCCAGGTTTTCTTCTCATTTTTTGTGCTTTCAATAATTGTTTCCTTATTGTACAAGGGTTAGATTTATACATTGTGTGGGGGAGTTCTTTCTTTCTATAATTTACTTCAAAAAAGATCCTTCTACTTCCATCTACTTCAACTCTCTATGTTGGACCCCTCTATGGCCCGGCTGACACCACACAATTATCACACCTAAAAAGTACACATGACCAGGCTACTTATGTCATGTGCCTTATGGTCACGTCTGGATGAACACCAACCTATCCTGTAGCATTCCTTTGAGATTCTTTAGCACACAAAAAAAATGGATGAAGCCATGGGCTTGATTGCATAGAACATCTCCGACAGTCTCCTGTTTCACCTAGATGGTTTGGCCACTCCTAGGGATATTTGGGGCAAGTTTTCAACCTTGTTTGGTACAGTGAATGCATTATAGGCACTTTAGCTTGATGCAAAGTTGACCTCTTTGACTCCTACTAGTTTCCCCACTATCGAGGACTTCTTGATGAAGTTCAAGTCTCTATGTACAATTTTGTAGGGATGTGGGAAAACCAAGACAGATGATGAGCGTATCTTTCTGATACTCTGAAAGTTGCAAGGATAGTATCAGATCTTTTCTTCCACTTTCTACTCCACCATGGATGCTTTTCATACTAGACACACCATGACTTCATTTGAGACATTCTTTGATCAGTTGACATAGGAATAGGTAAAGATCCAACAGATGGATGCTTTTGGCTCTTCAAGCCAAGCATTGGTTGCTCAGTCTTCACAAGGGAAACCAAATAGAAAGCCAAATCAAAGAAAGATTCAGCATGAAATGAGTATTCCTCCAAACCTACATAGAAAACTGATTCAAAACCTCCAGCTAACCCTTCAAAGGGTAAATCTTCTTCAAAGTCTGCTAAGTCTACCTCCAAGACTAAGAAGAAATCAGTTGAGACCTATAGCTTTTGTGGAAAGGATAGACATCCCGTTTCTAGGTGTTGGAAACATTTGGAGGCTTTAGAGGAAGCCATGTAGGAGCATCACATTTTAGCCCCTTAGTCCACATCCTCCCCTATAGGGAAAGGTCATGCTCTTACTACACGAGCAATGACCTCTTAGCCCACCTAGATTCTTGATTTCGGTTCTTCTCACCACATGACTCACACTCAACAGTTGGTCACCTCACTTGCTCCTTGTGCTATTTCACATATTAATGTTGGGAACTCATCTCATCTTTCTACTTTGGGTTCTGGTTCTATTGCATTAGCTGGGGGTTCTCTTCAGGATGTTCTTTTTGTCCCTGACATTTTGATGAACCTATTGTCTATCTATCAGATTTGCCACTCTAGCTCTAGTAAGATAGTTGAGTTCTCACCACATGATGTGGTTATTCAGGACTTACATGATTCTGATATGATTGTGGCTATTGGGAGTGTTGACACTACATCTCGCCTATACAGATTTGATGGATTTGAGTCTTCTAATGGTACAGGTTCTTTTCTTATAGCACATGCAAATCTAGTGAGTAGACTTTGGCATGAGCATTTAGGCCATGTCAATTATAGATATCTTCAACAAATGAGCACACAGGCACTTGTTCTTGGGCTTCCACAGATTACTTGCACTGATGGGGTTTTCCAGGGTTGTGTTCTTGGAAAACAACATAGGGATCCTTTTCCTCATGGACAAGCTACTCATGCTTTGGCACCATTGGAGCTGATTCATAGTGACTTCATGTCATTTCCTACTCCTTTCTCTAGTGCCAAATATTTATTACTTTCATTGATGACTTCTCCAGGCACACATGGGTGTACTTCTTGAAGTACAAGTCTGATGTCTTTGATTCATTTCAAACCTTTAAGACATTTGTAGAGAAGCAAACTGGTCTTTCTATTCGATGGATATGCACAGATAATTGGGGGAGTATGTGAACCAAGCTTTCAAGGATTTTTTCTTTGAACATGATCTTTAGCATTAGTTTTCAGTGCCCTACACCCCTCAGTAGAATGGTGTGGCAGACAGAAAGAACATAACACTTTGGGAGATGGCTAATTGTATGATACAGTCCAGGTCCATGGATTCATCTTTTTGGGTAGAGGCAGTCAATTGGTCTCATGCCGAGCCTAATTTATCATCATTTCAAGTTTTTGGTAGTGAAGCATGGGTATTTGTGCCTGTTGCTCAATGGAGAGAAATGGAGCAGAAGAGCCGACACCTCATTTTTGTTGGCTACTGTGAGGATGTTAAGGCATACAGGTTGTTTGATCCTAACTCCAGAGAGGTCCTGTTTCGATGGGATGTCTAGTTTGATGAGTGCCTTCCTACAGTAGACACCCAGCTCCTAGAGCCTACTTCACTTACCGCTACTCACTCATCTCTTCCAGTTTCTTTTCAGGATGATGAGGATGATGATCTTGGTGATCCCTATTTACCTCCACCACAAGATCCTCCACAGATGCCTAGATGGGCTCATGTTATAGTTGAAAATCAAGGGTCTAGTTTGCAACAAAAAATTATATGTAAATTGTTACCCCAACTGAGATTGCTACTAATGAGATTATTACCCCAACTAATATTGTGATGCTAATAATGAACAAGGTTAGTAACCAAGCAATAAAAGGTATGTAGAAGGATTAGATCATTTTCTATGTTGTCATTGATGTCAAGCCTATTGAATTACTAATTTCAAGTTGTCATATCAATCAGAAATATGTGATGAAATGGTTGGTAAAGATAGAAGATGAAATAAAGAAGTGATGTTAAGTATGAGAACTTAAATGGGTAATTGTTGAATCAATCAATGACAAGGTAATATTGATTTGATTATTTTTCATGATTTTATGAAGTGTTAGAATGATGCACAAGTTAGTTATGTTGGTCAGTAATAAAGGATTGAAGTTGTGAAGTGAATAGACAAGGAAACAATGCATTCTACCAAGCTGGAAATGGTAGTATGAAGATATTGGTCGGTCATAGTTAACTAAGATGTTGATAACCGAGTAGAAAGACTTAACCAAGTAGATTAAGTTGGTTGGTTAAACAAGGAATCAAGTTATAGACGACATCAATTGAAAATCTGGATTGATCTACAAGATTTGAAGGAAAGAACAAAGATAATTAATAAAATCAACTGATCAAAATCATTAGGTACAGATAAATGGTGAAGACTTAATGGTTGATTTGAGATCCAAGAAAAAGTTCAAGTTCTAAGATGAAGATACAACTGGCAAGATTCATAAAACATTTTACCAAGATACAGATTTGATCAAATGGATGAGATTAAGCAGTGATAAGATTAAGAAAAAAAAATTATCTATATTTGAAGGTGATGCAGGAGCATCCTGGGTGTAAGAGCAATCTTGCATCACCCAAAATATTTCTATTTTTGTATTCAATAAGGGCTATCTTGTGCAGAGCCGCTATTTATGGAAACTTGTTATTTTTAGTAAGTTGGTCTTATGATCTCAAAATGTTCTAATTTTACATGTGGAGGTTCATCTCAGTCATATCAGCCTGCTAGCAAAGTTTCATGGCTAGATCCGGTCTAGTTTTGAAGATATTGAAGATTTTCAGTATTGGCAACAGGGTACAAAAACTTTGAACTCAGTTTTGAAGGCTTTAGAGGCCCTGGATGAGGTTGAAAATTTGAGTGATAGGTGCTTTGCATGGGTCAAGCCTGTTGAGCACTTCGTGGAAAATCCAGAATGGGGTTTTAATAGCCAATCGGGTCAACAGGCAATGACTTATGGTCTTCGGAAGTTGGGTCACCTGAAATGGCAGAAAATAATTTTTCTTCAAAATTTTTGTTTGGGTTTCAAAACTCATTTTGAGCTGACTTTGATGTAATAAATTGTAAAATAAAATAATTCTAAGTTTGGTCAGCCCTAAGGGCTAAATTTCTAGAACCTTCTCGGGCGGTGGAAATTGCGTATATAAAGAAGGCCCGTAGTGTTGTCTAGGGCAGTTCTGGGTAGTAGATCTGGGTATTGATTCGAGGCTTTGTCCTACAGAATATTGTAAGGGAATGCCCATGTGGCTTTTCATATTATAATTTTGAAAGTTTGTAATTCCACATTTGTGGAGATAATAAGAAGCCAATTTTTTGTTCTTGCATATTATTGTTGTTGTTTCTCTATTTCTGTTATGTGTTTGTGGTATTAAGGGGAGCACCCTTCATCAGAAGGATGATCACAATGATCATATTGTTGATGTTGATTATGAATTCCTAATAGTCAAAATAGATAATCGAATCAGTACAAAAGTGTACACCGAGCATAACATAATTGAAGAAAAGTGTGAATGAAGTGAAGAAATGTGATGAGATGGTGTGTTTGTTGATTAGCCAGAAAGGAAGAGTTTGAAGAAGACAAATGAGTAGAAAGGAGATCTGAACATGCAATGGTAGTTGCTTATTCTATCAGATCATTTTATTGTTACTTTCTAACCATTGCAACATAAAATCTCTTAACCGAGTGGATTTAACAGTCATGTTTCTAAATCCTTTTTAAGGTGGCATTCTAAAGAATGTTCTAAGTCCTCTAATAAGACCACTCATTATAGGGTGATAGATCTAGTCAATCTTTGGTGAAAATCCTCTAACAAGGTCACATCTAGCAAATGTGTTTGTAATCTTTAACAGGATTGGCTCTTAACTGAGCTCACTTTAGAAGAGTGAATTATTTTGTGGATAACAATTCCCATAGTCATTTTTACCCAAATTGGGTTTCCACATTAAATACTAGTGTTAATGTGTGATTGAATGTTTTACATGTTATTTATTGATTTTTTGATGCATACTGTTGTGGTCAGTTGAATGTTTAAATATGATTATTAAGATTATATACCAAGAAGATTTTAAGGCTGAAAATAATAAAGGGACCTAAGTTAATTGATTCACCCCCCGTCTTAGTTATTCAACAATTGGTATTAGAGATTTCAGTGCTCAAAGGTAAAAGTTTAAAAGACTTAAGCTAAAGATCTAAAGATGTATAGGAGATAAGTACCAAAGTTGAATAAGGAGAGCTTCCCAACATGAAAAAGAAGGATGAAGTTACACCTACTAGTAATTGGAGATTCTACACTCTACTATTTGGAGGATGACTACACTCCACCACCTCCTAGATCTATGTGACACAAGGAGAGATAGGGAAATCTAGGGACAAGGGCACACCTAACCATCCATCCACCTTGTAGATTAAACACAACATAAACACACAACACAAAGAGCAACACCATGGAGAGAAGGAGCAACAACAACTTTATTGATTCATCCAAATTTCTGTATACATGCCTAGATGTGAGGCCTTCCAAGTTACAACCAACATGATTTATGTATATCTATCTATCTATCTCACTACCTATTCTCACTGACTACTGCCTACATATAAACATCCTTATTTATACTTGCCAAAATGGCTTACAAAAGATTCTAGATCATTACATGATAGAAGGCCGACCACAAAATGGTTTGCACACCTCCCAATACAAGATCCCTATCATTAAATTTGTGACTAAATTAAATACATAAGTCAACTCTAAATAAGAACCAATCACGGGAGAACTCGGTCAAAGAAGAATTGAGCATCAACAAATAATAGGTTTTCTCGGCATAAGAAGGAACACTCGGCCAACACTAGACAACTCAACACATATAGGACTTGGCCAACACTAGACAACTTGGCACACATGGGAATGCTTGAAAAATACTGCAACACAACACTTACTGGAAGAATGAACAAAATGAGTAGGATAGCAAGGAAACCCAGGATGCTCCTGCATCAAATAAATGAGGTTGAATGAAATGATTCTCTTGAATCATTGAGATGTCAGAACCCAAGTTGAATCCAACTCAGATTGAGAAATCCATGTAGTATTTTCAACTGGTCTATTCTTCCACTTCACCAAATATTCATAGTAATATTTTCCTCTTGTGCTTTTACCAATCCTTTGATCCAATATTTGTTCAACCTCTTCAACCTACTTCTTATGATAATCATCTAGTACAAAAACTTCATCATCTAACTCATGATACTTATAAAAATTAGCAATATTAAATATAGGAGATATATCCATGTCATTAGGTAACTCAACTTCATAAGCATTACCATTGCCAAACTTCCTCAAAATTCTACAAGGACTAAACTTCTTCATTTTCAGCTTATTGTATGTTCCAATAGGAGATCTACCCTTCTTCAAATGAACCATTACCTCATCACCAAATTCAAAAGCATGATGTCTCCTAGACTTGTTAATATTTCCTTTATATTTTTGATTACTTTTTTCTAACTTAAACTTCACTTCCTCATGTAAAGACTTCATAAAATTAGCAAATACTTTCCCTTCAACACTTCTCTTTTCTTCACCAACAATATCCCTCAAATCTGATACTCCTCTAGACTGCATTCCAGTAACAATCTCAAAATGTGTTTTTCCTAAACTCATATTCACATAATTATTATATGAGAACTCAGCTTGTGTCAATACCATATCTTAATTACTCATCTTATCTCCGACTAAACATCTCAAAAAATTAACCAAGATTCTATTTACAACCTTTGTCTATCCATCTATCTGTGGATAGAATGTAGAAATAAATCTTAACATAGTATCCATCTTCTTTCATAAAGTCCTCCAAAAATAACCAACAAATATGCTATCTCAGTCAGAGATAATACTTCTTGGTAATCCATGCAATCTAACAATCTCTTTGAAGAAAATCTCAGCAACATGCATTGCATCTGATGTCTTCTTACATGGTATGAAATGTGTCATCTTTAAAAATCTATCCACAACAACAAATATGGAATCATACCCTCTTTATGTCTTCGATAATCGAAGAACAAAATCCATATTGATGTTACTCCAAGGTTTCTTAGGAACAAAAATAGGTGTAGACAATCCAATATTCTGACTTACTCCTTTTTCTACTTGATAGATTCCACAACTCCTTACAAACTTCTAAACATCCTTATATATATGTGGCCACTAATACTTTTCCTTAAGTAAACTCAATGTCTTATCAATTCCAAAATGTCCAGCCAATCCACCACAATGTTTTTCCTTAATCAAATTAATTCTCATGGAACTTCTTGGTATACACAACTGAATTCCTTTAAATAACATACCTTCTTGAATTAAATACTCCTCAAACTTACTCAGTTATTTTGGCATATTTAGTGCTCTGCACTCTCTCCACGCCTTAAAAAAATTAGGGTCAATATCATACAACTCCTTCATCTCATCAAAACCAAGAACTATAACCTTCAACTCAGTCAATAAAGAACGTCTTCTACTCAATGCATTTGCAACTCAGTTAGTAACTCCACTCTTATTCTTAATCACAAATGTGAAAATCTGTAAATATTCAACCCACTTCATATGTCTCTGATTCAACTTTTGTTGAGTTCCCAAATACTGTAGAGATTTATGATCAATATACATCACAAACTCCTCAGAGATCAAATAATGTCTCTAATGTTTCAAAGCTTGAAAAATAGCTTAAAACTCTTGATCATACACATAATACTTCCTTTTAGCTTCATTCAACTTTTCACTAAAGAAAACAATAAGTTTATCTTCTTGACTCAACACATATCCTATTGCACTACCACTTTCATCACACTCAACTTGAAATACCTCATTAAAATCAGGTAAAGCTAACACAGGTAACTCGACAATATTTTGTTTCAAAGTCTCAAAACTCTTGTTAGCTCCATGTGTCCACTTAAAATCATGTTTATCTCCTCTCATAGACTCAGTCATAGCATTACAAACATAACTAAACTTCTTAATGAACTTTCTATAGAAACTAGCCAAACTATGAAATGATCTTACCTCACCTACATTCTCAGGTGTAGGCCACTCCAAAATTTCTTTAACCTTCTTAGGATCCATTTTCAAACCATTAGCTAAAATTACAAATCCCAAATACACAATCTCTTCTTGCATAAAGGAACACTTCTTCAAATTAATCAATTGTTTTACCTCTTTCAATCTTTGCAACACTTGTCTAATATGCTCAAGGTGTGCTTCCTTAGTTCTACTAAATATCAATATATCATCCAAATAAACAATCACAAACTTACCCAAAAATATGTTGAGAACTTCATTCATCATCCTCATGAAAGTACTAGGTGCATTAGTCAAACGAAAAGGCATAACTAACCACTCATACAAACCATCTTTTATCTTGAAATAAGTCTTCCATTCATCACCTTCTCTAATTCTGATATGATGATAACCACTTTTCAAATCAATCTTGGTAAAATACCTTCCTCCACTCAAACAATATATTATGTCATCCATCCTCGGCATAGGAAACCTATACTTCACTATTATCTTGTTGATAGCTCTGGAATCATTTGTAATTTAATTTAGAACAACATAGAGAGGGGGTGAATCAGTAGTTCTCAGGTCCAAATGTATCAATTCAACTTTTAAACACTTCAACAATCTCAGATCTAATCACCAACACTACTCGGTCATTACAGAATGTATACAAAAAACATATAACAATGCAGTCCACTATCCAATAGTATTTAACTTGCAAAACATAGAAATGTTCACACCAAAACATTCACACAAGTATGACACCAGGATTTATAGTAGAAACCCAATTTGGGGAAAACCACTTTGTAGCATGTTATTGATATTTTCACTCTTCTGAAGTGAGCTCTGTGAAAAGCCAACCCTGTCAAAGGTTTACAAACACACTACTAGGTGTGACCCTGTTAAAGGATTTCAACCACCCTGTTAGGAGTGAGCCTTGTTAGAGGACTTAAGTACATTCCATTAGAATGCAACCTTGATTAAAAGATTTAAATAATGACTGTTAGGTCAACCTTGATTAAAGGATTTTGACTGATACAATGGTTAGAAAGTAGCAGTAGTATCTGATCTAAAAAACATACAACTCACTTTGAAAATAATAGATCCAATTCACACATATATGCTAGCTTACTGATTGAGTTCCATTTCCATCTCCATCATTGATCTGCTTAGAAATCTCTTCAATAAATCACAACTTTGATAAACTCCTTCACTTTTAGTCTTTCTACTTAGACTAATCAGTCAATAACATTAAAAACTCCAGCATCATTGTTAACCTAAAAATTAGGTTTTCTTTATACCTCTTCAATAGGTAGATCCATCTTTTTCCACTTAATCTCCTTCATAGATCTTAGGTTTAGGTTGGATTCATCAAATCCTTCCAGCATTCATGTTCTTCATCCATCCTTCTAGAAACATCTTCAATCTCTTTATTGGAATCACAATAAAATAGTTTACTATGCATTAAATGCTCCATACAGTCAATTAATAAATTCAACATGATTTACATAATCCAAGAATTCAACTATGTCAGCTAGGAATCTGAATTCTTCCTCAAATGTAAATTATTGACCATCGGTCAATACTGTGTTCAACTTCCTTAGTCATCACTACGTAACTTGTTCATCTCTTCAAAACTTTCTCCCTCAGCTAATGTTATCGCTCGGCAATAAACTAGATGTTCGGTCCATACTGAATTTACTCAACGTATACTAGCACTCGGTCGACACTAACATCTCTCAGCTTAAACTAGATTTCTTCACTTTTGCTTGGTTAAGCCTACTTGTTCAGTCTTACTTCTTACTTAGATAAATAATACATTATCTTATCATTGTGCCACATAATCAAGTACTCATTAAAGTATCAAATAACTCAACCTTTCTCTAGGTTCTATTGTTATCACCCTTGCCCTAATCCTTCTCATCAGTCAATAGATATAGTACTTTCTTAGATAGAAAATGTCTTACCAGTTAAGGTTTGACATCAATAACAATACAACAATTGCTTCAATTGCAGTTTCCAACACTTTCCTTGTTTGGCATTGATGGCAACACCATATGAATAACACATGATTCACCAACCAATCCAAAACTTTGTCATTTCAATAGAAATATTTGTAATATCCTTAGCTTCATTTTGATTCCAAATCACTTAGCCTAGCTTGCTTGACCATCCACATAGTTACTCCCTTTGAATCTTTTCTATGTCTCTTTTCCTTTGATTCTCTGAATTACTTCCTCTTTTATGTGTTTTCATCTGAATCTCTCCCTCTTTGACAATAATGCCAAAGCAGTATCTAGAAATTGCATCTTTCAGATGTAGATGTCATCTTGTTAGTTCAGTAACAATATTTCTCCCTATGTCATCTTTCTTATGATTGATTATCATCTTTTCTATACTTTTCACAACTATAGGCCGCTCCTAAAGTATGACCTTTTCTGCATCAATTTATCAGATACTCTATGCAGAAAATTTGATGCAGTCCTCCTAGCTTGACTAGGCAACCTCAGTTAGGGGAAGCACCCCTAATTTACCTCTAAGATATTCATGAGTATCCTTAGGTAAAGCTTTTGTGAATATGTGATGCAAGGCAGGGAGCAAGAGGGACCAAAGGATGGCACACCCTGATGATCCAAGCCTACTCAACACAATGTGGAAGCCAACAAACACAACAGTGAGAGAGAGAATGCCAAATCTTTCATATATTTTGATCAAATAGAATCATACATGCCAGGCTATAAGGCCTTCCTAGTTTTAGCCAAATATTACAATGAATCTTAGAAGTCCTCAAACATGCGAGGATCTATTACCATCTCAATTCTAATGTCTACCTCTATCTTCTATCCAAAACCCCCCTTTCAACTCCTAACCAAATAACTACATTTATACAAGGGTCTATTGAATTGAGTCAGCCTTCAAATCCATAATCAATAGAAGGAACAGTCAGATCTAGGACCACATGCCTCCCAATGAAAGATTCCAACATTAAATCTGTGACCCATAATAAATGCACAAGTCATCCCAAGAAGAACTCAAAATAAAATACCCAGAAATCAAGGATTATCGAGCAACACATAAGAAATGTTGAGTGCCAGTGAAACAACTGACTGCCTAGGAGATGACCGACCACACTCGATAACCAAAGGAAACTGACCAACTCAGCCAAAGAAGAAATCGAGCAACATAGAAAAATTCAAACATATTTTTGGTGACACAAGATTTCCAAGGACCCAAGATGCTCCTACATCAGACACTTGGGGTTATTTTGAAATGATTCTCATAATCATTTAACAGGTATGATCTGAGCTGCGTCCAACTCAGACTATGAAATCCATGAACTATCTTCCATCGATCTATTCTTCCACTTTACCAGATATTCCATATACTATTTTCCTCTTGTTCTCTTGCCAACTCTTTCCTTCAAGATCTGTTCAACTTCTTCATTCTTCTTCTTAGGATACTCTGTCAAAACTATCATTTCTTCATCAGATTCATGATACTCATACAAATAAAAAATATTGAAAATAGGTGATATGTCCATAGCATCAAGTAACTCAACCTCATAAGCATTTCCACTATCAAATTTCTTCAAAATCTTACAAGGTCCAAATTTCTTCATCTTCACCTTTCCATATGTGCCAACAGGAAATCAACCTTTCTTCAAATGAACCATCACTTCATCACCAACATCAAAAGTATTATATCTTCTTGATCTATCAGCTCTGTCTTTGTATTTCTGATTACTCTCTTCTAGCTTTAGTTTCACATCTTCATGCAATGTCTTCATGTATTCAAAAAATTTCACTCCTTCAACACTTCTCTTATTCTCATCATAAATGTCTCTCAAATCAGATATAGCTCTAGGCTGCGTTCCATTCACAATCTCAAATGGTTTTTTCCTAGTACTTCTATTCACTGAATTATTGTATGCAAATTATGCTTGTGCTAACATAGAATCCCAACTACTCAATGTGTCTCCAACTAAGCATCTCAAAAGATTACCCAAACTTTTGTTTACAACCTCTGTTTGTCCATCAGTTTATGGGTGAAATGTAGAACTATACTTTAATTCAGTGCCAAAATTTTTCCAAAGGGTCTTCGAAAAGTACCCAACAAATTTACTGTCTCGGTCAGAGATAATACTCCTCGATAACCCATGCAATCTCACAATTTCTTTGAAGAAAAGATCTGCTACATGTACTGCATCTGATGTCTTTCTACATGGTATAAAATGTGTCATCGTAGAAAATCTATCCACAACAACAAATATAGAATCATTACCTCTTACCGTCTTCGGTAAGCCAAGAACAAAATCCATACTGATGTCAATCCAAGGTTTCTTGGGTATAGTAATCGGTACATACAAACTAGTATTCTGACTTACTCCTTTTGCAACTTGACAAATTCCACAACTTTTCACAAATTTCTAAACATCTTTATACAATTATAGCCAAAAGTACTTTTCCTTCAACAAATTCCATGTTTTGTCAATGCCAAAATGTCTAGCCAAACCACTACTATGTTTCTCTTTTATCAAATTATTTCTCATTACTCCTCTCGGTATACACAACTGAATACCTTTGAACAACATACCTTCTTGAATAAAATAGTCATCCCATTTAGTAGCATGTTGATCTTGTATAGGTGCTTTGTACTTTCTCCATGGCTCAGAAAAATCAGGATCATCCTCATAAAACTCCTTCATCTCATCAAAACCAAGAACTTGAATTTTCATCTTGGTCATCAAAGATATTCTACTCAATGCATCAGCAACTCAATTAGTGACTCCACTCTTATGCTTTATCACAAATGTATAACTTTGCAGATACTCAACCCATTTCATATGTCTCTGATTCAACTTATTCTGACTACCCAAATATTGTAAAGCCTTATGATCAGTATACAACACAAATTCACTCAGTATCAAATAATGTCTCCATTTCTTCAGTGCTTGAACAATAGCATAGAACTCTTGATCATACATAAAATATTTCCTTCTAGCATCATTAGAATTTTCACTAAAGAAAGCAACAAGTTTACCTTCTTGACTCAACACAACTCCAATTGCACTTCCACTTGCATCACATTCTACTTGAAATACTTTACTGAAATCAAGTAATGCCAAAATAGGTAATTCAACAACTTTCTGCATCAAAGTCTCAAAAATTTAATTATTTCCATGTGTCCACTTGAATACTCTTTTGTCTTTGTTAGTACTATGAAAAATCCATGTGGTTTTGAGCGTGTCTTCATAAAATTTTCCCAAGGTAATGTTCGGTGCTTCAAAAGAACAGTTTAAAGATGTAAGTTCAAGAGCATATAGAAATGGGCCTGATGAATTTTAGGTGATACAGCTTGGGGAATGGTTCAAAACATTTCATTTGACATATGCAGTGGGTTCCAGCTCCTAAATGAAGTATCTGAAATGTTTAGGGAGTAGCCATTTTGAGGTGTTCACCTAAATCTGTATTTTTGCCTAAGTGTCAAATCGATGTAGCAAACCCTATTTGCACTTGAATATCTTGTGTCTTGTTAGGTTTCATGGCCTACCACTTTGGGAATGTTTACAATGTATATCAAAAGCTTATGTTTCAAAGCTCAAGCCTTCTCGAGTCCATTTGATTAGTTTTTGGATCCCCCAAACTTGGTCTTCCAGAAATGTCCTATTTCTGTGATCTGCCTCGTTTTCTGAGTGGCTTTGTTTGACTAGTTATCACTTTTGACCCTATAACCCAATTGAGAAAATTCCTTTTGCACCATCTTCTAGAGGTTAAATACTTCCATTATTTCAATTTTTAGGCCATGACGAATCCATTTTCCCAGTTTGCCGATATGATTCTATTTGCAATCTCTAACAATTTGATGAGGACCAGTTGCATAGTTTAGTCAGAGGCCCTATTCGGATGAGTGCATTAAGTGCCCTATGATTGATCATAATGAAAGGTTTGTTGCATCATGTTTTAGGCATAAGAAAGAATGTTCACACCAATTTTCAGCCCCCCATGTGCCCGTTTGACATGTTTGCCAGGTTCGTTCAGTTTGCAAATTGCTAAGTTTCTTCAACAGTGCATTGTACAGTTTTTTGAGTAGCTCACTTTGGGGTCTTGCCATTTGCACCTAGTTCAAGATCAATCTTAATTGAAAGATGTTCTGTAATGCACACATGAAATTGATTCTTCATGATAAGTTTCAGATTATGACGAATCCAATTGATCGCTTTGCTCGATCAATTCTAAACCTGATTTATACAGTTTCACTGTCTTTCAGTTCAGGGTGTTTTGAGGGCACAACTTTGGAGATTAATTCTTGATAGCAGGTTGACTTTTTATTGGATATGATCAAAGCTTTGTTTTATACATATGATAATGATCACTCACCCAGGGTTTCATGTTATGAAGCTTCCATTTGACAGGTTTGCAAGGTCAGATAGAAAGGGTGTTCAATAATGATAAAGTATGGATAAAATAACTCTGCAAAGTAGTCATTTTCATAAATTCGTAGCCTTTTTCTGGATGATCATCTCCAGTTAGGATTTTTTTTTTGCAATCTTTGTTGATGATTCTTCTACCAGACACAATAACTTGTTTTCAGCCTGTCGTTTGATATTTTTAGTTCGTCACTTTCCGGAGTAGTCGACATTGTTTCCAGTTTGCGATCTGTCGACAAGTCTGAGAGGTGTTTTCGTGTTTTAAAATCTCTCACCTCATTCATTTCTAGGTGAATCCATCTAACAAGGTTGTTTTTTGTGCTACAATGTTCATACATGCCAACTTTCGGCTTCCAGTAATAAGTTTTGTTCAATGTTTTAATGGTGCGACTGGAGGCGACTTATTAAAATTTGGCAACTGGCAAGGTATTAAAATTTGAAGTTTTTAGCCTTGCTCAATTGTTCAAATCGGATCCAGTTGTTGTCGCTTGTCATCCTAGATCATTTTTAGGGCCGGTTGTTTGAGTTCAAAAAAATTTTAGGCCGGACCCACTTAGGGCCCAACCTGCCTCATTATTTTGAAGCAGTCTGGCAAGTTTTACCTCTGAAATTTTATTATAAAATGATGAATCTCAACCAAGGATGTTTCTACTATGGGTTCAAAAGGGAAAACTAGATCCATGCATGATTGATCTTATGAATTTCCTATTCAATTTTGAGATCTACAGGGCTGCCAGGATAGAGTTTGAAATCAATATATTAGAAATGCCTCTTGGAAGGCTTAGCAAAAGTAACATTCATAAGGTTTTGAGGTGCTCACAGAACCTCAAAATTTAATCAATTGCGGGGACATTGATATTTTAAAGGAAAGCTTGACAATTGATGATAGCAATCATTCTTTTTACAAGTTATCTCCCCAGTTTACCCATATGTTGTTTGGGATGAAGATGAACTTTGATCCAAGATTCAAAGGATGAGTTGAAGTTTACAAAGTTAATTAATCAACTTAAGATGCGCCACAGCAATGTGACTCCAACAATAGCAGTTGGTACCCACACGTTGAAATAAGCCTAGGGACATAAACAAGGATTGAGTGTGTTTCCACATATACATCAATTTCTGGATCGATTCTACATGTCTTGTATTGGCATTCATATGCTCTGAAGTATCACATGTTAAAGTAGCACAGAGTGCCATTTATGATGCAAGATTTGTGTGCATGCGAACATATGGTTTTTCTCTAGAAGTTCATGTTTATGTGGATCTGAGTTTCACATTTGTGTATGGGCCAACTCATTTGCATCACATGGTATTCGAATTGGAGGTTCTGTGATTGCAACTTCATTCTTTGGTAACTCCCATAGGCGATTGAGGGAGTTATTTGTTGACCTCCTATGGACATCTCTTATGCCAGACAAAGGGGACAAAAGGTAATGTGTAGAGTGCCTTTTTCATGGGTCCATAACCAAAGGAGGGTGTAGGTTGCTGCAGTGGACCAAGGTGCTGAGCATACATGTGACAGTGTGGCATGCATTTAACAAAGAGGCACACCTGTTGTCTAAATGCAGCATCGGTCTTATGGTTGTGTGCACACCCTCTTTGGTGTTGTGCATATCTTCTTAGACTGCATACATTCCATTATGCTGGTGTTGCAAAGACTCATTTTTATGCACACTATGAGGAGGAGCGTGATAACCCTTTTATTACATATGCAAAGAGATTGAATGGAAATGATCCTCAAAGAGAAAGAAGCTTGATTGCTGTGCAAAGGAATCATGGTCTTCAGAAAGAACTATTTTGGGCCGAGTCTTTTCGTACGACATGGAGTTCAGAGATCAAAATTTTGATTAATATTTAGACTGTCACATTCATGTTTGTCCACATATCTCAATTTCCCCTTTTATTTTCAGCTGGTGTTGAGGATCTCATTGTTTCTGCTTACGCATTTTCTCCCTTTTTTGGGGTTCCCCTTCACACCTTTTTAGAGTGTTACATTTTAATGTTACTTGTATTATTAACATATTCTATAACTGTAGTCAGATCATATGTTAATGCCATTTGAGAAATGCTCTTTATATAAACAATAATGCATTTGAACCTTGTTGTGCATTAAGCATCTATGATTTTAGTTCCATACGCTTAACATACATGAAAAACATTGTTGTTGAATGTTAAATGGCATATATGGGGTTTGTGTATGAGAGTTCTCTTTGAGATAGGGTCACTGCAATGGTCCCCTGATGTATTTTCATGTTGAGGAAGAAGGATTGAGGGAGGGCATGGCTCACATGCAGGGTGTGGGAGGTGCTATCATGCCTTTCCCTTGCACACACCAGTCAGGGATAGTGGATAGTGCATTGTGGGGGATATATCCCACATCCACCCTTCTTTCTACATACTGGATGTTTAAAAAGAATAAGGTGTAGATTGGTAGTAGATAAAGAAGGAAGGAATGGTGGGGCTAGTGTATGCGTGCCAGCTGGGCACCCACTACATACATATTTTGAAGGGTAAAGTTTATAAACTTAGAGATGATTAATCCCACATTCATGCCACCCAAGAAGAACAAAGGGTTTATAATAAACAACACACAATAGCATAGTGTCTCAACGTCCACTTGAGGCCACCATTCACATATGCGCACGAAGATTGAGGATGTTGACTTGGTGAGGTGGGCCCTACGCATGAAGGTAAGAAAATTTTGATAAAGTCTGCAGGGGCTTGTTACATGCCCTGGGATGTGTGCCTAGCATCTAACGGACGTCGCAATAGCACAAAAATGGAGATGCTCAGAGATTAAGATAGTGGTATAGCAACGGGGTGACAAGTGTCACCCGATGACATGGCCAAAATCATACAGTCAGATGCTCGGTTGACCAACAAACCAATGAGGCATTACCATGTGGCATGTGGGCCCGCTTCAATTTTTAAAATGGGCAAGAAATATTAAATTTGAAATTATAAAGTTGGGGCTATTTAGACAATTCAAAAATTTGAATAATAAAGCTGCTCACAAAAAATAATGTTTGAGGGATTTATTTTTATCCAAATATGCAAGTGTTATATGTTTTCAGAATCGACGCAAAATAAGGAATGCAATGGTGGTACCTATTTTTAGTTTTGACAAAGTTGGTGAGAGCAGTAATGGTTTGTGTATTTCGAGTTCAGATTTAGGTGAAGATGCAGATATTTGTAAAAGTGTTTCTAGATTGAAATTGTATCAAATTTTTTTTGAGATATTTTAGTAAGTCTTAGGGTTGATTGTGTTGCCCTAAAAGTTCCCTAAATGATATTTTCTTGTTGCATCCTTGTTCTTATAAAAGGATTTTGTGATCATTTAGAGAGGGCTGGCTAGAAATTCTTGACGCGGGAAGCTGAAAAGCTAAGTGTGTATCCTCAGTCCAGATTGTAATATACTTTTCTAGTTGTATCAATACTAGGGAGAAACCCTCTGTATCTTTTGCATATTTTCTATGGTATTACTGAATCAGTTTTTAATACAAGGATTTGATTCCACATACTTAATATAGTTTCTCATTCTTGGATATCTCCTTTAGTTGTTCTTGATGAATTCTAAGTTTTTCAACTCATTGCATTAGGTTACTGGTGTAATTGTTTTATCTCTCAGCCTTGATCTAGGATTAGGTTAAAAGTCTCTGTGTGAAGCATAAATTCATTTGGTTCAATCAGGAAGGATATTTGTAAGTAGTGTAAAAGATGTTTAACTATGTTTATGGCTTGGATTCTCAGATGAATCTAGTAGTTGTTCTTGTATTTCATGTCTTCTTTGGGTGTGATGCCCAATGGATGAGACACTGATCATAAGCTAGTATCCCCTGTACTGTTACATGTGTTGCATGGTTTTTTACATTCTGTAAGAAATCATAATTATTACCAATAATTTTACTTTTTTTTACATTTATAGTTGTTCTACCCAGTGATGGAGAGTCAATGAATAATAGGTTGTTATTTAGTACTTTCTCACTGTCATATGTTGTAGGATCTAGTATTGAATAAGAAATAGAGTTAAATCTATTGGATCGGGTGTACCAGCCTTGGTTTTGCAGAGCCAAAAGTGAAGAGGGCAGTCTTGTCCCTATAGTTGGTCCAGTTGCTTATAGATTTCCCATATTTGGAATTAACCACTCCTTAACATCAGTCATAAGCATATTGGTATCTCATGGAGTGTAAAATCCTATCCAGGAACTAACAAAATGGTGACTCTACTGGGGAGATTATAATCATAAGCAAATATGCAGGTTCCAAGTTGAGCTAGACTCCTGGCTTGCCTATTTCAATCAGTTGATATCTCTAATGTTATAAATTAGTTATAGATAATGTGGGTACGAGTAGAGCTTTGAATCCTGGCTGACTTATTTTTATCCAATGGTTTCCATTGAAGTGCAAAGAGTCAATTTGAAAAGTTTTAAAATCATCTCACCAAATGGTGAGTGGCGACTCTGAGATCCTATGTTTGATCAGTGCAAAGTTTAGAATAAAGATATGATATATTCAGCTCTGATAAATAGTATTTGAAATTCTAGTGAAGTTTTGTGTTGGATGGAAAAATTATACAGAAACAAAGATAAAGTATTTTTCCTCTTCAAGGAGGTGGCGGCTCTATGAGAAAAGAATCTGATGGAGCTATAAAGTGAGCTCTGAAATTTGTCATTTGCTTCCAGCCAAAGAAAACATTGTAGCATCATAAACTTACCAAGTATTTCTCATTAGATGTGTTATATTTGTATAATCCTCATTGGGTGAAAAAGTCACCATATAAAAAGGATTTTAGAAGTGTTGGTTTTCATGTTTCTCCGGATTTAAAAAAAATATGGGTTGTATCTTTGAGAAATATGCATGTGTGATGAATTTTTATGATTGCATAAGTTGTTTGTGATAAAAATTTGAGAATCTCATTAAGAGGAGGTGCAGTCCATGATGGATTCAAGTAGAAGTATTTCTAGATAGAGGTATGCACCATTGTATTTCGATGGCATACATGGTTTCCCGAATGAAATTCCTACTAAGATTAGGAAGTATTTGCAAGATTTTAAGGGGAAATGATCAGATTCATCATGTGAACATTTACAAGGGTTCACTGATCTAATGGGAGACTTTGAGATTTTTCATGAAGATGTTATCATGAAGTTGCTAGTTCAAACATTGAAGGATGATGCCAGGGTCTGGTTCTATTCACTGCTAGTGAATTCTATTTCTTCATGGGAGGACTTCAATTCAGCTTTCATGGAACAATTTGCTGAAAGAATTGACGTGGGTATCTTTCTCAACAAACTGATGGAGATTCAAATTGAAGAGGATGAATTGGTTCCACCATTCAACATCAGGTTTTCCAAAATATTAAGTGATATTCCAATGAGTTACAAACCCAATGATCAAGTATGTTTAATAATTTATTTGGGTGCATTCGATAAAAAGATGAGCTTCCTATTAAGGAATAAAGAGCCAAATAATTTACATCAAGCTTTTATGATAGCGATGGACATTGAAAATAACTTCAGATATAAAATTGCTAAAGGTTTTTTATCCATTGGAGTCCATTTTCATGATGTTCCAATTGAAGAGGATAGGTGTAAATCAGCAAGTGAATATCAATGTCAAAGTGTCTCCATCTCTGCCGATCCTATTGATCATGTTTCAAGTTATGCTTCCAAACAGAATGTGAATGAAGAAAATTTGCAGCAAACAATGATTGTCCCTAATGCAGAAGATAATATGGTTAGTGAAGAATTGCAACATTTTCTTGATGCAGAGATAGACATCTACAAAGGGTATATATCAAGTAGATTTGAAACTAATTCTTTTGGTTGTGAGGCTGCAAAAACTTATTGTTTGTAGTCAGGTATTGAAAATGAAGAAGGGGCAGATCTTTCATCAGATGATGATAAAGCCCCAAGTGATGAAGTTAATGTCAGATTTCAGTGATGTTGATAGTGGAGAAGAAGATTCAATGAGTCAAAGTGATCTTGATCTTCTTGAAGACAAACTAATGGTTTATGGATAGCCTCGTCAAGACAATGAACAGTTGTCATATGCTAAAAATGATTGTGAAAAAGTTGATATAAATAGAACAAAAATGAACTCTTGTGTTTTAGATAATAGTGGTGATGAAACTAATTTTTTAGTTTGTATGTTTTCAGCTTTTGATCTACCATATGAAATTATTGATCATAAGATGGGTGAAGGCTTTTGTGAGCCCGAATATGAAACCATGGTAGCTCAATTTTCCCTTGAACCAGAAATGGAAGTCAGTTGGTTTGATATAGGTACTAAAGATTTTGATATTGTTAATAGTATGGAATCAGTGTCCTATTGAGAAGAAGTTAATAATGTTGAAAATCTGCCCTATAACAATGAACTATGTCAAGGAGATGTATGTCAAAGGAGGACATGTGCAATGGGTTGTCTACTGATTTGTTTAAACCACAATTTGAAAAATTTGATGAAAAGCTGAATGACATTTCAAATTCCATATCAAATTGTTCGATTCAGCCAGAGCTATGTTCTTTTATCCAAAAATTGGATGTAAGGAGTGTTGATGTTTTATTTTTTGAAGAAGTTGAAACAAGTCAGCAAAAACATATTAGTTACCAATTAGAAAATGAATCTTTTTGTTTTCAAATTCAACATGATGGTATCTCCCAGAATGAATTCAATTTGAACCCATGAGTCATACTTCAAAATGATCTTTTTGAGCACATGTGTGACATGCACATGATTGAGGTTCAAGGTTTTTCTTTTAATATTCAAACCTGCAATGAAGATGTTGATTGCTTTCCATATACAGATCTAAAAATTCAGGACAACATGTTTAATGGTTTCAATTTTCACATGGGTTGTGATTTTATGCCGAATACAGAAGTGCATTCTTCTAATGATCTAAAATTAGATTATGAGATTATGATAGTAAGGTTCCCTTGTGACTAGCCTTGTGCAAATAAAGATGATGATGTTCTTTCCCTTTGTACCAATGGTGTTGATTATGATGTTGATAGTGAATTCAGTGGATATCAAGATTTTGAAGAGGAGTCTACAATTGATAGTGTTTTCGATAAGTTTATAGATCTTTCTTTCTATCAGCATAAGAGAACAACTTTATTGTCTCAATACAAGAAACATTTGTGCAAACATCAAAAAGATAAATATGATGCGGATCAAAGTTGTTGTAGTGATGTCTTTGCACAAGATAATGGGAACCAAGAGTTTGTAGCCCCCTCTCCAAACAAGGAAGAAATTTCTAGCATCAAACAAGAAGCCAAACAAAATAAAAATGAAATAAAATGCACACTGAACAATGAGGAATTTTCAAACCTCTTAGACACTAATTTTCAAAAGTATGCTCTTATTTTTGACTCTACACTTTCATGCCCAAAGGATATGTGTTTGGATAGTGATGATATTAGCAAGGGTGTGAAGTGTCATGCATATGATGTAATTTCTATTCCTACAACTAGATTGGATACTTTGCAAAATTATAATGCATATGAGTATGAGGATTCATATGATAGTATGAATTTAGATTTTGATGAGCCTAGCGTCAAAGATCATTATGTAAGTCAGAGTACTGAGGAAAGTAACGAATCTAAATATGATCTCTTAGCCTTACAAGTTTTAGAAGAAAGATTGTTTGATCATCCAGATTCATGTGTTCAGGACATTGATAGAGTTTGTGAGGAGAGTGTTGGCTTTCAGTTGTCTTATGAGGAAATGATTTCCATTAGTTTGCAAACTGATCTTGTAACTAACAACATTGCTTCTTCACAAAATAATGAACCAAGTTATTCAATGGCTGAGGTATCTCACATGGATAACTTTGAAGTTTCAGTTTCTTCTCAGTTATGTGAGTTTTTAGTAATGCAAGATCATCATTGTAGTGTATATTTTGAGGCATTACTAGAAAATTTGTATACATCCAGTTAACATCAACATGAGATAAAGGATCCTCCATAATTTTTGGAATGCGAACATGAGGTTGGTTGTGACCGGAAGAGTGTGGGTTGTGACAAATACATAACTGCTTTCTAGCTAAAATTCATTCGTATATGTTGGCAGCATGTTTGTCAAAAGTTTTTCAGATTGCTTGTCTCATATATGGATCAGAATCATATGTTTGATAGAGGTAAACAATGGTTTCAATTTTGAGGCTTTGAGCCTTTGCAAATAATGTATATATTGTATAGTTTCTTTCTTTCAGTTGTGTGTGTTTCTTTCAATAAGGTTCCCAGTTTTTGAGAAAGAGAAAGAAGTCGGTTTTCATTTTTTGAGTGGTCCATTGTACCAAAGATTCCTGAATTATCTGCATGCCCCCAAGGGGCACACATCCCCAATCAGATCCACTGTTAGTACTATGAAAAATCCATGTGGTTTTGAGCTCGTGTTCATAAAATTTTCCCAAGGTAATGTTCGGTGCTTCAAAAGAACAGTTTAAAGACCTGAGTTCAAGAGCATATAGAAATGGGCCTAATGAATTTCAAGTGATACAACTTGGGGAATGGTTCAACACATTTCATTGACATATGCAGTGGGTTCCAGCTCCTAAATGAAGTATCTGAAATGTTTAGGGAGTAGCCATTTTGAGGTGTTCACCTAAAACTGCATTTTTGCCCAAGTGTCAAATCGATGTAGCAGACCCTATTTGCACTTGAATATCTTGTGTCTTGTTAGGTTTCATGGCCCCCCACTTTGGGAATGTTTACAATGTATATCAAAGAGCTTATGTTTCAAAGAACAAGCCTTTTTTATTCCATTTGATTAGTTTTTGAATCCCCCAAAGTTGGTCTTCCAGAAATGTCCTATTTCTGTGATCTGCCCAGTTTTCTGAGTGGCCCTGTTTGACTAGTTATCACTTTTGACCCTGTGATCCAATTGAGAAAATTACTTTTGCAACATCTTCCAGAGGTCAAATACTTCCTATGTTTCAATTTTTAGGCCATGACAAATCCATTTGCCCAGTTTGTCGATCTGATTCTATTTGCAGTCTCTAACAATTTGATGAGGACCAGTTGCACAGTTTAGTCGGAGGCCATATTCGGATGAGTGAATTAAGTGCCCTGTGATTGATCATAATGAAAGGATTATTGCATCATGTTTTAGGTATAATAAATAATGTTCACACCAATTTTCAGCCCCCCATGTGCCCGTTTGACATGTTTGCCAAGTCCGTTCAGTTTGCAGATTGCTAAGTTTCTTCAGCAGTGCATTGTTCAGTTTTTTGAGTAGCTCACTTTGGGGTCTTGCCATTTGCACCCGGTTCAAGATCAAGCTTAATTGAAAGATGTTCCATGATGAAAACATGAAATTTATTCTTCATGATAAGTTTCAGATTATGATGAATCCGATTGATCGCTTTGCTCTATCAATTCTAAACCTGATTTCTATAGTTTAACTGTCTTTCAGTTCAGGGTGTTCTGAGGGCACAACTTTGGAGATTAATTCTTGATAGCAGGTTGACTTTTTATTGGATTTGATCAAAGCCTTTTTTTATACATATGATAATGATCACTCACCTAGGGTTTCATGTTATGAAGCTTCCGTTTGATAGGTTTGCAAGGTCAGACAGAAAGAGTGTTCAATAATGATAAAGTACGGATAAAATAACTCTGCAAAGTAGTCATTTTCATAAATTCGTAGCCTTTTTCCAGATGATCATCTCCAGTTGAGGATTGTTTTTTTGTGATCTTTGTTGATGATTCTTCTACCAGACACAATAGCTTGTTTTCAGCCTGTCGTTTAATATTTTTAGTTTGTCTCTTTCTGGGGCAGTCGACAGTGTTTCTAGTTTGCAATCTACCGACAATTCTGAGAGGCATTTTCAAGTTTTAAAATCTCTCACCTCATTCATTTCTAGGTGAAGCCATCTGACAGGGTTGTTCTTTGTGCAACAATGTTTGTACACACCGACTTTCAGCTTCTAGTAATAAGTTTTGTTCAATGTTTTAATGGCACGACTGGAGGTGACTTATTAAAATTTGGCGACTGGCGAGGCATTAAAATTTGAAGTTTTTAACGTTGCTAGATTGTCCGGATCAGATCCAGTTGTTGTCACCAATCGTCCTAGATCATTTTCAGGGCCAGTTGTTTGAGTTCAAAAAAATTTTAGGCCGGACCCACTTAGGGCCTAACCTACCTCATTATTTTGAAGTAGCCTGGCAAGTTTTACCTCTAAAATTTGATTATAAAATGATGAATCTCAACCAAGGATGTTGCTACTATGGGTTCAAAAGGGAAAACTAGATCCATAGGTGATTGATCTTATGAATTTCCTATTCAATTTTGAGATCTACAGGGCTGCCATGATAGAGTTTGAAATCAATATATTAGAAATGCCTCTTGGAAGGCTTAACAAAAGTAACATTTAGAAGGTTTTGAGGTGCTCACAAAACCTCAAAATTTAATCAATTGCGGGGACATTGATATATTAAAGGAAAGTTTGACAATCGATGATAGCAATCATTCTTTTTACAAGTTATCTCCCCAGTTCACCCATATGTTGTTTGGGATGAAGATGAACTTTGATCCAAGATTCAAAGGATGAGTTGAAGTTTACAAAGTTAATTAATCAAATTAAGATGCGCCACAACAATGTGACTCCAACAATAGTAGTTGGTACCCACATGTTGAAACAAGCCTAGGGACATAAACAAGGTTTGAGTGTGTTTCCACATATACATCAATTTCTAGATCGATTCTACATGTCTTGTATTGGCATTCATATGCTTTGAAGTATCACATGTTAAAGTAGCATGGAGTGCCATTTATGATGCAAGATTTGTGTGCATGCGAACATATGGTTTTTCTCCAGAAGTTCATGTTTATGTGGATTCGAGTTTCACATTTGTGTATGGGCCAACTCATTTTCATCACATGGTATTTGAATTAGAGGTTCTGTGACTGCAAATTCATTCTTTGGTAACTCCCATAGGCGATTGAGGGAGTTATTTGTTGACCTCCTATGGACATCTTTTATGCCAGACGAAGGGGACAAAAGGCACTGTGTAGAGTGCCTTTTTCGTAGGTCCATAACCAAAGGAGGGCATAGGTTGTTGTAGTGGACCAAGGCGCTAAGCATACATGTTGTGATGGTGTGGCATGCATTTAACAAAGAGGCATGCCTACTGTCTAAATGTAGTGTCGATCTTATGGTTGTGGGAACACCCTCTTTGGTGTTGTGCATATCTTCTTAGACTGCATACATTCCATTATGCTAGTGTTGTGAAGACTCATTTTTATGCACACTATGAGGAGAAGCATGATAACCCTTTTATTACATATGTAAAGAGATTGAATGGCGATGATCCTCAAAGAGAAAGAAGCTTGATTGTTGTGCAAAGGAATCAAGGTCTTCAGAAAGAACTATTTTGGGTCGAGTCTTTTCATATGGCATGGAGTTCAGCGATCAAAATTTTGATTAATATTCAGACCATGACATTCATGTTTGTCCACATATCTCAATTTCCCCTTTTATTTTCTGCCTTTTTTGGGGTGCCCCTTCACACCTTTTTAGAGTGTTACATTTTAATGTTACTTGTATTATTAACATATTCTGTACCTATAGTCAAATCAATTGTTAATGCCATTTGAGAAATGGTCTTTATATAAACAATAATGCATTTGAACCCTTGTCGTGCATTATATGATTTTAGTTCCATACACTTAACATACATGAAAAACATTGTTGTTGAATGTTAAATGGCATATACGAGGTTTGTGGATGAGAGTTCTCTCTAAGACAGGGTCAATGCAATGGTCCCCCGAGGTATTTTCTTGTTGAGGAAGAAGGATTAACGGAGGGCATGGCTCATGTGCAGGGTGTGGGAGGTGCTATCATGCCTTTCCCTTGTGCACACCAGTTAGGGATAGTGGACTGTGCATTGTCGGGGATATATCCCACATCCGCCCTGCTTTGTACATACCGAATGTTTAAAAAGAACAAGGTGCAAATTGGTAGTAGATAAAGAAGGAAGGAATGGTGGGGCTAGCATATGTGTGCCAGCTGGATGCCCACTACATACATATTTTGAAGGGTAAAGTTTATAAACTCAGAGATGATTAATCCCACATTCACACTGCCCAGGAAGAGTAAAGAGTTTGTAATAAATGGCACACAATAGCATAGTGTCTCAGCGTCCACTTGAGGCCACCATTCACATACACATGCAAAGATCGATGATGTTGACTCGGCGAGGTGGGCCCTACGCATGAAGGTAAGAAAATTTTGATAAAGTCTATAGGTGCTTGTTACATGCCTTGGGATGCGTGCCCAACATCTGACGAATGTCATAATAATGCAAAAATGGAGATGCTCAAAGATTAAGATAGCGGTATAGCGACGGGGTGACAAGTGTCACCTGATGACATGGCCAAACTCATACAGTCAGATGCTCAGTGGACTAGAAAACCAATGAGGCATTGCCACATGGCATGTGGGCCCGCTTTGATTTTCAAAATGGGCAGGAAATATTAAATTCAAAATTATAAAGTTGGGGCTATTCAGACAATTCAAAAATTTGAATAATATAGCTGCTCATGGAAAATAATGTTTGAGGGCTTTATTTTTATCCAAATATGCAAGTGTTATATGTTTTCGGAATCGATGCGAAACGAGGAATGCCATGGCGGTGCCTATTTTCAGTTTTGACAAAGTTGCTGAGAGTAGTAATGGTCTGTGTATTCTGAGTTCAAATTTGGGTGAAGATGCAGATATTTGTAAAAGTGTTTCTAGATTGAAATTGTATCAAATTTGTTTTGAGATATTTTAGTAAGTCTTAGGGTTGACTGTGTTTCCCTAAAAGTGCCCTAAATGATATTTTATTGTTGCATCCTTGTTCTTATAAAAGGATTTTTTGATCATTTAAAGAGGGCTGGCTAGAAATTCTTGACACAAGAAGCTAAAAAGCTAAGTGTGTATCCTTAGTCCAAATTGTAATATACTCTGCTAGTTGTATCAATACTAGGGAGAAACCCTCTGTATCTTTTTCATATTTTCTATGGTATTACTGAATCAGTTTGTAATACAAGGATTCAAGTCCACATACTTAATATAGTTTCTCATTCTTGGATCTCTCCTTTAGTTGTTCTTGATGAATTCTGAGTTTTTCAACTCATTGCATTAGGTTACTGGTGTATATGTTTTATCTCTCAGCCTTGATCTAGGATTAGGTTAAAAGTCTCTGAGTGAAGCATAGATTCATTTGGTTCAATCAGGAAGGATATTTGTAAGTAGTGTAAAAGATGTTTAACTATGTTTATGGCCTGGATTCTCGAATGACCTTTCAACCTAGTGGCAATAATTTTCACCTTCCTATTCTCATGAGTGCTTTCAAACTCAAAGAAATTTTCCATATTGGAGATCCAATCCAACACAACATTAGTATCCAACTTTCCATCATAAGGATTAACTTCAACAAAAGGCTTTGAATATTCCCTAGACAATACTCTCAATAATCTTTCCTCATCTTGATCTTCCTCAGGCTCTGGATTAGGGTTTTGTGCCTCTGCTTCATCATCACTCACATCATCAAGATGTACTCCTCTCCTCTAGGTTATCTCCACAACATCTAATATGGCTTCAATTTGTCTTAACAGGTCAATTATGGTATTATCATCATTTCCTCTACCTTGAACCATCTTGACAAATAGGTTCCTACAAGATCATAACCCTCTACAAGTTATAGGTCAAATCTACAGATCTTCCACCCTACAACCAAATCAAACTCAGGGTTTTACATGATCCAATCTCCTCAAGGATGAACCTCAATGTCTGATACCACCTGACACAAGGAGAGACAAGGAAATCTAGGGCCAAGGGCACACCTAACCATTTAGCCACCTTGCAGAGTAAACACAACAAAAACACACAACACAAAGAACAACACCAAGGAGAGGAGAAACAACCACTTTATTGATTTATCCAAATTTGTGCATACATGCCCGGTTTTGAGGCCTTCCAGGTTATGACCAACAAGATTTATGTATATCTATCTATCTCGCTACCTATTCTCACTAACTACTGCCTACATCTAAACATCCTTATTTATACTTGCCAAAATGGCTTACAGAATATTCTAGATCATTACATGATAATAGAAGGCTGACCATAAAATGGTATGCACACCTCCCAATACAAGATCCCAATCATTAAATTTGCAACCTAAATTAAATACATAAGTTGGCTCTAAGTAAGAGCCAATCACAGGAAAACTTGGTCAAAGAAGAACTGGGTATCAATAAATAACAGTTTCACTCGGCATAGGAAGGAACGCTTGACCAACACGGTAACCGGACATAATAACCTGGCCAAAATAACCCCAGACACAATAACCCTGCCATAATAACCCAAGGACACAATAACCCAAGGTCACAATAACCCATGGTCAAAATAACCCATGGTTAAAATAACCCATGGACAAAATAACCCATGGTCATTTTAGATCAAGTTAGTATGCTAAAAAAGGGATTGTGAGGCACCATAGAGGATATTTAGGTCATTTTTAGACCATATATCCATTATATACCCCTAAAATAACCTTAAAACATCTTTAATATGCTTAAATAACTTATAAAATGGTAAATAATTATAGAAATAAAGACAAATTCAATGGTAAATAATTATAGAAATAAAGACAAATTCGTGGGAATAAGCTAAACAAAAGTAATTATGAAAAGATATAAGTCAAAAGGCATTATGAAGAGGCATTAAGAGGATATATAAATTGGTATAATTAAGAGAAGTAAAGGAAGAAGGGGAGAAGAATTAAGAGTGTTTAGAGTGATAAGAAAAAGAGAAATCAAAATTCATTAAAAAATATAGTTTTTAATATAGTTTTTTGAACATTATATTAAATTTTCCTAGGGGTTTCTATAAAAGTATACAAAAATAAATATACTTTTAGGGAATCAAGAAATTCTTCATAATTTTGAATATATACAATACCTCTTCAATTTATAACAAGTCAAAAAAATAAGAAATTTCTCATTTTAAATGATTACACATTTTTGCTTCATCAAAAAGGTGTCAATAAAATGATTTGGCATTGTGCAAAATATTTTACAAATAAATGTTCAATTCGGTGTTATACTACATAACAAATAGAATCTGGTGATGTGATTAGCAATACAGGATATAATCATGCTCCAAAAATTGAGATGATTTTTGTCAAATAGAAGTTGAATGAAATGGAAGACATGGCATGAGATGATCACTTGTAATTTATAAATTTTGTTTTCCTTTCTTTATAATATTATGGGGTTATTTTGTCCATGGGTTATTTTGACTGCGGGCTATTTTGGATTGGGTTATTATGACCCTGGGTTATTTTGTCCTCGGGTTATTATGGTCAGGTTATTTTGTCCAGGGTTATTTTGGCCGGGTTATTCTGTCCTGTAATCGACCAACACTGGACAACTAATTGGTACATACAGGACTCAGCCAACACTGTACAACTCAACACACACAAGAATGCTCAACAAATACTGCAACTTGGCACTTACTGGAAAAACAAACCAAATGAGATGGATAGCAAGGAAACCTAGGATACTCTTGTATCACTATGACACTTGATCAGATGAGAGAAAAGCATGAACACAACTCGGTAATGATTGAGATTACTTCTTCTTTTACTAGTGTTGAGTTTAAAGACATAAAGGACTGTACTACAATGAAAGAAATGTGGGATAAAATTGCACTTATTTATGGAGGTGATCTACATGTACAAAAAGATAAGGTTGATAGTCTCAAAGGAAAATTTGATGATATGAGAATGAAAGAAGATGAAAACATGGCACAATACAGTTTCAAAATTAAGGAAGTTGTCAGTGCTATCAAAGGTGTTGGTGGAACAATAAATGCAGAAGATGTGATAAGAAAAATTATTAGAACTCTCTTACCTAAATATGTTATTTGAGTCTCTTCTATTCAAGAATTGAGATCCATACCTAGTAATGTTATTAATCTTGATGCTTTGATCGGTAAGTTAACTACATTTGAGCTCAGTAACTTTGATAATAGTTTACCGAAGATAGAAACAACTTTTAAATCATCTCTAATCATTGGTATTTCAAGAAGAGAAAGAGATAATCACTATAGTTCAAGTGGAAGTGACTATGATAGTATACTAACTGAGGAAAAAGAACAACAAGAGTAGAAGCACTACTAGCAAAGAGGCTACCAAAAGGAAAAGGAAAGTATAAAGGTAAATTGCCTCTAAAATGTTTTAATTGCAACAAAATTGGTCATATTACATCTAGGTGTTCTGATAATGATAGGAATGATAAGGACAAGAAGGAGAATCAATATCAAAATTTTAGAGACTACATGGATAAAGGAAATAAATCATGCTACCTAGTTGAGGAAGGACAAATCGATGATGAATCTGATGACAAAAATGAAAGTGAGGAAGTGGTTTATGTTTCTATGAAGGATGATTTAGAAGAAGAAATGTATGAAGATTAAAAATCCCTTATTTATCAAGTTAGTAAAACTGACCCATGGATTATTGACAGTGGTTGTTCACATCATATGACTGGTGATATTGATAAGTTTGAGAACTTAGAAGAATATGATGGGGGATTTATTAGATTTATAAATGATGCTCCATGTTCTATAAAAGGAAATGGATCTATTATGATGAATGAAATTATCAAATATGATCATTCTTATTGGGTTCAAGGAGTAAAGTACAACTTGTTGAGTGTTGCACAACTAAACAACACTAGTCGCCGATTGGAATTTCAGAACCAAAAAGTGAAGATCTATGATGCTGCTAGAGATTTGATTGGAACCGGTGAACAATCTAAAGGTAACCTATTTTATCTGAATTCAAATGGAAATGCACATCTATTTGCAAGAATTGAAGATTCTTGGTTATGGCATAAAAGAATCTATCGTGTAAATTTTGATAACATGATCAAGGTGAGTAAGAATAATAGAGTAAGGGGTCTACCGAGATTGAGCAATCCAGATAAAGTTATGTTAAGGAATGTCAAATTGGTAAGATGCCAAAATTACATTCTTCAAAAAAGTCTTACTCAGCTAATGGTATATTAGAATTATTTCATATTGATTTTTGTGGCCCTATGAGAGTACAAAATTATTATGGTGATCAGTATTTCATTTTCTTTGTTGATGAATACTCAAGGATGATGTCTGTAATATTTATAAAAGAAAAGTGTGATGCATTTCAAATGTTTAAATGGTATAAGAAAAGAGTTGAGAAGGAAACATGTAAGCAACTAAAAAATTTAAGATTAGATAGAGGAGATAAATTTATCTATGATGAATTTACTATCTTTTGCAATGAGAATGTAATCAAAAGATAAGTCTCTGCACTGAAAATTCCATAGCAAAATTCCATAGTTGAAAGAAGAAACATATCAATAGTTGATTGTGCAAGAAAATTTTTGATTGAAAAGGAGGTTGTAAAAATATTCTAGAGAGAAGCCATTAGTATTGATGTTTACACCCTCAACTCAGTACAACTGAAGAAAGGTAAAGATAAAACTCCCTATGAACTTTGGTATGGGCATACACCTAGTGTTAGCTACTTTAAAATATTTGGAAGTAGGTGTTACATTCAGAAAGATAATAGGAATAAAAAAATTTATTCTAAAGGAGATGAATTTATATTCCCAGGATACTCCACAAAGAGAAAAGCTTATAAATGATTGAATGCGACTACTAACAAAATTGTGGAAAGTGAAAATGTAAAGATTGATGATTTTGCAGGAAGAAATGAAGGAGATAGCAAAAAGGAACTAGAAGATTATCAAAGATTCATATATATACAAGAAGGATTTTTTGGTACTTTACCCAAGCTATAATAATAAATTGAGGAACCAATTAAGCCCCCACTAAGAGAAGAAAATGTTGAAGAACAAAGAGCTGAGCCAGTGCTAGCAAAATATGTTAGAAGGAACCATTCACCGACTCAAATTATTGGAGACAAGAATGCAAGAGTCATGACAAGAAGTAAGTTGAGAGACAACACATGTTTGATTTCTAAATATGAGCCTAGAATAGTCAAGGATGCACTTGAAAATGAAGATTGGGTTAATGCAATGAAATTAGAGATTAATAAGATTGAAAAGAACAATACATGGTCACTGGTACCGAGACCTAAGGACAAGAATGTTATTGGTACAAAGTGTATTTTTTAGGAATAAACTAAATGAAAATGGAGATGTGATAAGGAATAAAGCTAGACTTGTATGCAAAGGATATGCTCAAGAAGAAGGTATTGACTATGGTGAGACATTTTCTCATGTTGCTAGACTAGAAGGTGTGAGAATTTTACTTGCATATGTTTCTTATAAAGGCTTCAAATTTTATCAAATGGATGTAAAGTCTGCATTTGAATAGAATACTAGAAGAAGTGTACATTGAGCAACCAGAAGGATTTGTTGATATAAGTAAAAAAAACATGGTATGTAAATGACACAAGGCAATGTATCGTTTGAAACAAGTACCCCGAGCACAATATGAAAGACTACACTCATAACTAATGAGAATAGGTTTTATTAGAACTAGTGATAATAGTAATGTGTACTTGAAAAGTGAATATGAAGTTAAGATATTAATTGCTGAAATATTTGTTGATAAAATCATATTTAGAGGAAATGAGTCAATGTGTAGATCATTTTTTGATGAAATGAGAAAGGAATTTGAAATTTCAATGATTGGAGAGATCAAATTATTCATAGGATTGAAAATTCAAGAAATCGAGGATGGTATATACATAACTCGGTCAAAATACATCAAAGAGATCCTGAAAAATTTTGGAATGGAAGGCTCAAAACTAGTTGGTACACTAATGATCACTAGATGAAAATTATTAAAATAAGCTAACTCTACCAAAGTGAATGAAACTTTGTATATATCGATGATCGGTAAGCTACAATATATTGTTCATAGTAGGCCAGATATTTCTCATGCTATTGGAATTGTAGCTATATTTTATTCTAATCCTAAAGAAACACATATGACTGTTGTGAATAGAGTCTTTAGATATCTTAAAGGAACCGAGGACTATGGATTATGGTATAAAAAGGATAAAGATTTTGAATTGAAATTGTATACTGATGTTGATTTTCTAGGCAATGTAGATGAAAAGAAAAGTACAAGTGGTAGAGCTTTCTTCTTAGGAGAAATATTAGTGACGTGGATAAGAAAAAAGAAAATTTGCATTTCATAGTCAACTATTGAGGCAAAACATGTTGCTGCTACAATCAATTGCTTTAACACTGTGTAGATAAAACAATTAATTAAAGAGATACAAGAGGAGATAGATGGTCCTGTGAAAATCTATTGTGATAATACTAGTGCTATAAACATTTCAAAGAATCTGGTGATGCACTCAAAGAGAAAGCACATATCAATCAAGTATCACTATTTGAGAGAACAAGTACAGGAGAAACAAGTAAAGTTGGAATATGTGAAATCAAAGGAACAACTTGTTGATATATTCACAAAGCCATTTCCTAAGGATAATTTTGGGCACCTAAGAGGTAAACTAGGGGTCATTCCACTCTCTAATGTTCATTATAAAAACATGCAAGTTGCATCAATTCATGCTTTATTAGATTATCTATTTGTGAGTGGATGCAAATGTTCACTCTTTAGGAACAACCTAAAGTTGTGAGAAATATATGAGGAAACATAAGTAATTGGTACATGCAAGGTATGAGGTACAAATAAAAGAATTAAGGTTTTTCAGGTACCTTTGGCATTGTTATCAAAGGTGGAGAGAATGAATGAGGAGATGTCTGGAGAAATATGACTAAGGAGGAGAAAATGATTAAAGATGACTATGTATGAAGAAAAGGGGAGATCGTAAAGAATCAGGATTACTAGTATTCGATGGTATATTTCAAATGTGAGATGAAATATATAAATTGTGTTTTCATCAATGCCAAAGGGAGAGATTGTTACCCCAAATGAGATTGCTACTAATGAGATTATTATCCCAATCGATATTTTGATGTTGATAATCAACAAGGTCAATAACTGAGCAATGAAAGGTATCTAGAAGGATTAGATCAATTGTTATATTGTCATTGATGTCAAGCCTATTGACTTACTGATTTCAAGTTTCCATATCAATCTGAAATATGTGATGAAATGGTTGGTATAGACAAAAGATGAAATAAAGAAGTGATGTTAAGTATGAGAACTTTAATGGGTAATTGTTGATTTGGTCTATGATAAGGTAATATTGATTTTATTATTTTGCATGATTTAATGAAGTGTTAGAATGATGAAAAAGTTAGTTATGTTGGTTGGTAATAAAGGATTGAAGATGTGAAGTGAAAAGACAAGGAAACAATGTGTTCTACTAAGCTAGAAATGGTAGTCGGTAAGTGAAGATATTGGTTGGTCACAATTAACTGAGATGTTGATAACCAAGTAGAAATACATAACCGAGTAGATGAAGTTGGTTGATTAAACAATAAATCAAGTTATAGATGATATCGATTGAAGATCTGGGTTGATCTAGAAGATTATAAGGAATAAAGATAGTTAATTAAATCAATAGATCAAAATCATTAGGTATAGATAAATGGTGAAGATTTAATGGTTGGTTTGAGATCCAAGAAAAAATTGAGGTTCCAAGGTGAAGATACAGATGAAAAGATTCATAAAACATTGTGCCAAGCTATAGATTTGATCGAATGGATGAGATTAAGCAGAAAAAATATCTATATAAAGGATGATCATGATGATCATATTGTTGGTGTTAATGATGAATTATTGATAGTCAGAATAGATAACTGAATTAGTACATAAGGGTACACCAAGCATAAAAAAAAATTGAAGAAAAGTGTGAAGGAATGTGATGAGATGAAGTGTGTTCATTGATCAGTAAAAAAAGAAGAGTTAGAAGAAGACAAATGAGTAGAAAGGAGATTTGAACATGCAAAGGTAGTTGTTTATTCTATCATATCATTTCATTGTTACTTTCTAACCATTTTAGCATATAATCTATTAACCAAATGGATTTAACATTCTTATTTCTAAATCCTTTGTAAGGTGGCATTCTAAAAAATGTTCTAAGTCCTCTAATAAGGTCATGCATTATAGGGTGATAGATCTAGTTGATCTTTGGTGAAAATCCCCTAACAGAGTCACATCTAGAAAATATCTTTGTAATCTTTAACATGATTAGCTCTTAACCAAGCTCACTTTAGAAGAGTGAATTATTTTGTGGGTGATAATTCCCACAGTGGTTTTTACCCAAATTGGATTTCCACGTTACATACTGGTGTTAATGTGTGATTGAATATTTTCACTAGTACATTTTGCACCTTTTTTTGATGGAGTATTGGTCAAAGGTTCTACCCAAATGGTTTGAATACTCAACCAACTATTTGGTCACTATTTTTGTCATCGAAATATTGACATTTCTCTTTAAGTGTAGAATGTTCGACACCAACCTTGGTCGAAAACAAGGCCAATCTTGGCCGAAAACAATATTACAAAGTGGTAATATATTGATCGAATATTCAACCAAGTTGGGTCAAAATATTTAGCCACTTCGACCATGATGCTAAACTATTGACGGTCATATTTCAACCAAAAGTTGTCACGCATTCGACTAATATTGGTCAAAATATTTGGCAGCTCCGACAAGGATGCCAAACTCATGAAGGTCATGTTTTAACCAAATTCTGTCACATGTTAGACCAATATTGGTCAAAATATTTGGTGGCTCCGACTAGGATGCCAAACTCACGACGCCACATTTTGACCACGGTTAGTCAAAATTTTGACAAAATATGGAATGTTTAAAAAAAAAATTGAAGAAAAATATCCAGACTAATCACCAACGGCATCTTGATTAATGATTAGTCTAGATATTTATATTCAGGTGTCCACACTCATTTTGTTGCTTGTTGCCAGTGGGTCCCTACTCATTCTATTTTCCAGAGTGCTTTGGGCTCTAGAAATCCATTTGCTCTGCTCTGCATGAAACAGTGGGCTTTTTCATTTTGTTTCAACTATTTGAGAGATAGGCTTTGACTGGTGATGCATAATTGGTTTGCATGTGTACAGCATGGAAGCAGTGTTGGGGATGTTGGTGGTGCTACAAACAGAGTCCTTAACTAGTTGTTGATGGAGATGGATGGTATGACAACCAAGAAAATAGTTTTCATTATTGGTGCTACAAAAAAACTCAATATCATTGATCCTGCATTGCTAAGGCCTGGTCAACTTGACCAATTGATTTATATTCCCTTACCTGATGAGTCCACATGTTATCAAATTTTCAGTTCTTTCTTAAGAAAATCACTCATCTGAAAGGATGTGGACCTAATGGCACTGGCTCGTTATACCCAAGGATTCAATGGAGCTGATATTATAGAGATTTGTCAATGGGCTTTGCAAGTATGCTATTAGAGAAAATATTGAGAAGGTGAATTTCAATTGTGGCGGCTTTTGCAAACTAGATTTGGTTATGAAATTCTTAATGGTTTTTTTTAACTAGTTTGTTATAATTTTACATTTTTTTATTCAATTTTCCTCAACTTGTGACTTATTATTTCAATTTGTCATGTTCTCTTTCCTCTACACTTTTATAGGATATTGAACATGAAAGAAAAAGAAGTGAGAAACCTGACGCAATGGATGAGGATGATAGTGATGAGGTAGCTGAAATAAAGGCTGCTCATTCTGAGGAGTGAATGAAATATGCCCGAAGAAGTGTCAGTGATGCTGATATTCAAAAGTATCAAGCCTTTGCACAAACACTATAGCAATCTCAAGGCTTTGGTTCTAAATTTCAATTTCCAGATAGACCTGTTGGTGTTTCTGATGTATTTTCTACAAAAGATAATAAAGATGATGATGACTTATATAGTTAGGAAACTTAGTACACAATTGTCATCTTAATGAAGTGACAAATGTGTTTGTTCTAGTAGGGACCTTTCATTGACAAATAGCCAATGCTATTCAATTTGGCTTCGGCTTTTTCTTGTATGAGTTTTATCTATTCATATGTTTGAAACTTTATTTAGTTTATCAACCCTTTAGCCGAGGACTTACTAACTTGTAAGTCTTTAGAGAAATATTAACTTTGTGGCAAGGAAATTTAGCTATGGAAAATTTTTCTCAAGTGGTAGATAATGCTACGAAAGCCTTTCTTTTTTAAAAAAAAATCATGCTGGAAAATATTCTATTCTAAATCAATAGATACAAGAAAGAAAGTCTAGTTCAATTGATAGGTATGGTGTGCATCCATTTTATGGAGATCTACCAAGATGATTTCCCCCACCAAGATGATGTGCATCCATTTTATGGAGATCCACTAAATGTTTTATATGATAAAGATCACTACAAGTTGGCCCTTGGCCAGATCAATATTGCTCACAATCTCATTACCAAAGTGGCCAAAGACTATGTCAAGCTGATAAAATATAGAGATTCTCTTTACCACTACAAATCTTTGAAGGTTGCTGCACTTAGACGGATATGTACCATTGTTAAGAGAATTAAACTGAGTTTGGCTTACCTCAAATAGGTGAGGTGGCATATGGCTAATCTAAGTTAGTTTTTCAAAGGGCAATGACAAGTGGGCATGTGGAGTGGACAGACAATCAAGGTGTTTCATTTTGGTATTTATCTCATGAGAAAGTTTTTAGTTTTTAGTGTTAAGATTGTGGCCTTGACGGAAAATATAATGGCACCAAACAATATACTTACCTTGTTGAGAGCATAGATATATCGATATATAAATAATGATATTAAATATTTAAATATATTTAATATGTATTATTTATGAGATTTGAGTAGATGACAGATGACAGATGAGTAGATAGCTTCATAATAATGTAGATGACATATGAGCAATTAGCTTCCTAAGAAAAATCCCATAAATGAACTATGCATACCCCAATTCATGTACCCTTTGTGCATACCCAAATGATATATTTGAAACAACAAAGGTTAGGCTAAATTTACCCTTGTTGTTTCAAATATATCATTTAGGTACGCACAGAAGGTACAGGAATTGGGGTACACAATTCATTTACGAGATTTTTCTTGGGAAGCTAATTACTCAGCTCTCATCTACTTAATTTATTATCAAGCTAATTGTCGAAGGATTCAAGCCCAGGATAGAAAGATGTCTTCACATTATATTTAAGCCATATTCCTTGTTCTTATTAAACTTCCTTGGTATGGTAGGCCTACTCTCTACAGTACTCTTCTTCAATCTGTGTTTGATGATAAGCATCTTCTTCTTCTTCCTAATTGCTGGCATAGCTTCCTTTTCATTAGGATTCAACTCCACTTCCCCCATCTCATCATCCTCATCCACTTATCCCAATTGATTGATCTCTCAAGGACCTTGTATTTAGCAGATGTTGGCAAGGGATTGTTATTAGCTTTTGTTTTTTTATAAGGTTAGTTAGTAGTTACAGTCAGTTTTTTAGAGTTAGGAGTTTATTTCAGAGACATCCACGTGAAGTGGAGTGGGTGTGGTCAAATTGATGTATCAAGGAAAAAATAGAATAACCAAGAAAACACTATACATTAAATCATGTGATTGATAGCAGATTGGGGCTCACCTGAGCCATAAACATGAAGAATTATTGTAAAAAAAGATGTAAACCATATACATGCATACTTGAGGCAAAGAGCCCTTCTTCCCTCTCTAGTTCTTCAAGTCTCTGCAAGATATCTAGATTAATAAAGTCTACAGCATTGTGTCCATCCATGATCTCAAGAATATCATCTTATTTCCACTCTTCATTTGCAAAAATATACCACTTCTTCAAGCTTGTAGTGTAGTCTCTAGTGGTTGCAAATCAATCTTATTACAAACTACAATAAGAGGCTTATTGGAAAACATAGGTTTTATGCTATGAAAAAGAGATGCATGTTGCACAATACTATAACCACAGGACCCTGAAACATCAAGGAAAAATAAAACAATTGCCTTCAAATGAGCCAAGGTAATAATATTGAGCATCTTTATGGTGTTCTTGTCCTCCAAGGGGCGGTCCAAAAACCAAGGGTATCAATAGGATAAATAGCTTCAAACTATCACAGAGGCCTAATGGCTCTACCTTGTAGCCCACAACATAAAGCATAGTCCTCAAAGAAAAGTACATGTCCATATTGTAGAAATGGAAAAGAAACAACAAGAAAACAAAGAAAAATAAATAAAACCTCATTTTTCTACCAAAAATTTTGACCATCAATTAAGAACTCTTGCCAATATTAGGGTACCCACAAAACTCTTGCCTCACCTATTTGAGGTAAGCCAAACTTGGTCCAATTCTCTTAACAATGATACACATCCATCCAAGTGCAACAACCTTCAAATATTTGCAATGATAAAGAGAATCCCCATATTTTATCAGCCTAACATAGTCTTTGGCATGTTTACAATAAAGAAATAGAATGATAATAATATGCTGAAAATTCTATTTTATTTAATACACACCAAAGGACCAGTAGGAGAGAGAGAGAGAGAGAGGAATGATGAGGATATTGATGCTTCTCTTAGTCATTATCTTAGAAAAACAAGCAAGAAACCAAAAAAGAAATGATTATAATTAACATTTTTTGCTAATGCAAGAATGTTGTCTTAATGGATGTAATTTTGTACTAACACAAAATTCATGAATAATTTATTAACACATCATTCATCAACATTTACTAGTACAAAATTAAATCCATTAAGACACTGTTCTTTCATTAGCAAAAAATGTTAATCATAAACATTTCTTTTTTGGTTTCTTGCTCATTTTTCTAAGGTAACAGCTAAGTGGAGCATCAATATCCCCGTCATTCCTCTCCTCTCTCTCTCTTTATAACTCATGTACCTCATGCTAGTGTGCTTGGATTAGACTAGACATTATCCAACTGCCTATGAGGGTTGTCACTGCTATTAATAACCAAGAAAACACTACGTTAAATCATGTGATTGATAGCAGATTGGGGCTCACCTGAGCCATAAACATAAAGAATTATTGTAAAAAAAGATGTAAACCATATATATGTGCACTTGAGGTAAAGAGAAGTTATGCCATATCCATATTATAATATTAGTTACAATATGAAAATACTAAACTGACTAATTCTTGAGCTCATCTCTACATATGGTCGCAACAAAGATATGTGATTACAATATAGAGAAGGCATCGTAAAAATATAATTTTGGCATTTTCCCTAGCCTGACACGTTTTGCACTCAAATCCTTCATCGTGGATAAGTGGAGATGGGTGGATAAATGCAAATGAGTTGCCATTGACCCAACTAAAGTATCCGCAACCATTATTTCCCGGTGATGCCCAATCTACATTAGTTCTTATAATATAATGAATATTATTTACATTAGAAACATTAAATATATACACATTAGCAACCTTTTTTCTATTTGGGCAGCACCAAAATCATTTTCCAGGGTTGCTCTGTGTCTGTGAAGTCTTCAACACACATTGCCCACCACCACATTGACAGTTTGGCACATTGACAAGAGTCATCAAGCCTATATCAATAATGCACCGTACCATCATTACTATATTTATTACATAAATATTATAACATATAATCATATGATTATAATCATCATACATTCACCAATATTTTTCTATTATAGATTCAAGTACTTAAAAAATGTTTGCAATCAATGGTTTGAACAAAGATGTCATTCTAGGGCAGCAAGGATAATTTAATTATACCTGAGCTAGAATTAGTCAACTTTAGTACTTTCAAAACTGAAATTGAACCTTGTGTCTTCTAGCGCTAATGTTTATAAATTTCATGTAACATGGAATGATTAGAATCGTCCCTTCACTATATTTTGACATTTTGTAATTGTTTTGTAAGGGCTCATTAAGACAGTCACCAAGGAATCTCTTACCATAAAAATAACCAATAATTAATGAATTTTAGATTCTACAAGCTCACTCCAACAAAAATTTATTTGTCTTGAATCCTATTCCGGTGATGGTTTGGATATAAATAAGAACTATCCACATAGGTTATAGAGACTAAAACCTTGCCATTGATCCATATGGGTATAACACAAAAATTTACCACAATTTAGAAAACCTAAATGATATTATACCACTATTTACTTCAAAACTAACATAGGTGCTGAAACCAAATAGAGAGTTTATCAAGATAACAGTTGTTGAAACAGATTTACATAAACCAATTAACTCAAAACACAAACCCTTTTTCAAATAATTTAATTTTAACTTTGGTTGTGTTAAAGGAACTACGTTGACTTTATTTTGTAGTTGTTTAACATGAGAATTTTTAGATTAATAGGAGTTCACATTTCTATGGGAATGTATCATTCACTTGAGCATTAATGCCCATCTATATCTAGTGAGATGAACATAACTCATGTACCTCATGCTAGTGTGCTTGGATTAGACTAGACATTATCCAACTGCCTGTGAGGGTTGTCAATGTTATTAATTCATGTAAAAGGAGGACTGCCTGTGTGTTATATCACTTTTTATAAATACTCACTATTTGGATAATGTCTAGTTTAATGAAAAATAGTGTATACAAGACATCCAAGCACACTAGCTTGAGGTACATGAGTTATGTGCATCTCACTAGTTATAGATGGGAAACTATGGCACACTAATATCTATGAACTCCTATTAATCTACAAACTCTCATGTTAAACAACTACAAAATAAAGTCAACATAGTTCTGTTAACACAACCAAAGTTCAAATTAAATTATCTCTATCCCTAAGATAAACTAAGTAGCCTTCATATATTTTATGTCAAACTACTGTTAAAATGATTGTACCCTATATGTTTAATAAAGAAGAAAACCCAAATTACTTTCATAGCCTACATAAGGAAAAAAATTCCTTCACAAATGAGGGTGCTGACCAAAAAAACAATATCCTTCACCATATAAATTTTTATTATGAAAAATCACTGCACATAATTTCAAAGGTGACATGTATTGAATGCCTAAGTGATCACCATATTTGCTACTAAGATAGTTTAATCCTTGATTTTTCCATTCCTTACTTCTCATTTAAAAGAATGGCATAATGGTGGTGGTATATAGTATTATATAAGAGAAGTATGAAATAGAATTTGGGAAATTACAAGAGTTCTTGCAACTATAATGAATGCTATCATCATTGATGACATATTCTAGTGGCCCTTAAACCGGGCTATCTAAGCAATCTGAGAATGTTCTTCCACTTCACTATCTACCCTGCATTCAAGAAAATTTGAAACACATAACATAATGACAATCCATCCTTCACAACTCCCTTCCATTCATGGAAAACATTAAATACTATCTCATTACCATGTCCTCATGGCATTTCATTGGTGCACTGTACAGGAACAGTCACTATTGGTTGTGTTTCAACACACCAACTTCCTCTATACCCTTAGACACTCATGAATGGATTCAAATTGATAAAAAAAAACCATTCTAACATACTCATTATACATGAAAAGGAAACAATCTTAAATCCAATCTTTGCATCTATCTAATTTGACTGGTGTATACCCTGACTGTACAAGGACAGTCACGTCCAAAGGACCCAAAAATGCTTTCAAACCTGCACAAAACTATTCATAACTCCAATGACATGCAACACCATACCCTAGCAATCAATTGGATCCGTATCAACCATAAAAATAAACATTTTTCAATAGAATAGTCAGACTATACCCTCACAAGCAGTGACTGGCAAATTACCAATGAATTTACATTTTCATTACTTGAAAATAGTTTACATTCATTACTGTTGTGTGAATCCATTGCACTTTGTTTTAATCAGGGGAAGTAATTCCAATTTAATTCATGTTATAATTTAGCTATATAAATAGAAATATCATTGGTAAGGTAAATTACTTTTAGTCTCATCCTCCAACTTTTGAGATCAAAAAAGAAGGTTTAGTTTTTTGTATTATATAATATGAACTCTGTTGTATTATATATGGTAGATCATTGTGCATGGTAATATTCTCTTATATTCCTTTATTATGATTATTTTCTTATGCCTTGTGTCAGTAAGGTAAGTGTTCAAGGAGAGCAGGACTTAAATAGGACAATGGAACAAGCTGTAATCTGATATGTATGTGACAAGATACCAATTCAATATTTATGGATTATATCCATCTAGAATCTAAAACTTAATACTAGTCATCTCAGTCTGATCCTAATATGGCTAAGATGAATTAAGATTCCAATGCAATGATTCTTCCTACTTATCGAGAGTTACCAATTACCAGCTAATATTTTTGCAATAGTATGGACATTCCTCTAATAAGGTCGTTGGGTCATAATATTTGATGTTACTCCCCTTTCTTAAATATATCTTCAATTGTTGACTGTGTTTATCTATCCATTGTTTAAATAGTTCCCATTTCTTTTTATGGCTAACTGTATATCTTAGTCATTTAACTCTCATGTTCTTTTCCTTCACATTGGATTATATGCAATGTGTACATACTATACATGCACATGTAGAGACTTTGCAATTATTGATCCATGTGATCTTTTAGGTACTGACAAAGTGTATTTTATTGGATTTGCAACATCACTGACATTGAGCTTGGGAGTTTATGGTACATCTTAGTTAGTGCTTCCGCTAAACTATTCCCATCTAATAGAAACTAGCCCTATTTTTGTTAAGGGGATTTAGGTAATTTAACTTCCAATTGTTTTCACATTTAATGTACCAAGTCCCACCATACAAAAGCCCATTCAATCCTAAACTTGAAATTGAAATCCCCATAAGGGCGAGTGTAATTAAAAATTTATATTTTCACTTTTATTGCCCAATATGACTTCAACATTATTTAATGAGATTTAATATGAATTTTTTTAATGAATTTAGACATATTTTCATATCTCAAGTTGGCTGATGTTTTTTTTTAAATTTTTGGTGTTTGGAAAAAGTTAAGCTTGAAAGCGTGGTAATAAAAACTTGTCATTTTTTAGTTAGGAGGTGGTATGCTTAGAATAGTAATTAAACTTACTCATTTTTAGGCAACAACTTATGAGCAATAGGGTGGTCTTGTGATGTATGGTTTCTCAAACAAGCCAAAAATTGATGTGGAAAGGAACTAGAGCTTGAAGCAAACTCTCATGTATATCAATCTTGATTATCATAAGGTTCATTTTAGTTCTTTTTTTTGCATGATCTTGGATCTTATCTTCATTTCTACTCTCCTTATAACATATAAATTGAATACAAATTGTGCCTTAGCAACCACATATTCTATATAAATGACACTTAATGGTAAAAAATAGTGACATGTTATCCATGAATCAATGAGTAAAGTGATTATAACCTATCCTAATGTTATCTCGATTACAACTTATCACAGTCTGCCCCTCCCAAATTTTCTTGTCCTCAAGAAACTATTAAATGATCATATCTAGACCTATTTATAGTACTTTTCCCATCACTTGATATTACCAGATATGTTTTGTCCCTTATTATGATCTAATAGTAAAGACTTGGTGAAGGATAAGACAAGTTTCAGTCATCTTCTAAAATAGTTATAAATATTTCATACTAAGAATACTTTTGAAAACACTTCAAACAAAAGGCATGCACGTCTATGAAGTAATCATGCTAACACAACTCAAACATGGAGCAACATATAAATTCTCTGAAGATGTGAAGTATATCCATGAATACACATGAATTCACCCAAGACATGGAGCATACCTTAATATATGTATCACATAAAGTATGAATTCTTTTAAGTCATGAGACATACTCATATCACACAAATTTAATTAAGTTAGGAAGCACATATGTAAAGAAGGATCTCTACAATGCCACATATGTCAACAAAGGGTTTAATTCATAAAACCATCACACGGTGTCATGTGGTAAACAACAAATAAGAATGATGGAAAATTCATGGGCTTTGGGCAAGTAAGACTAGTGAGTAGATAGAGGGTCCACGATGCTAGGAGTATAACTCCTTCACTGTTTATGAGCAGAGAAAGGGATAGTAAGAAAGATACCATAACTGTATTAATAGGGCACAAGTATAGCAATAAACATAGCATAGACACCATGGAAAACTCATGGGATAACTGGTAATCAACACTAGGAGTTTCGAAAGAAATGAGAAAATACTACTTGTTCGCTGTATTGCATACTTGTTCACTGTGACAACACGATTACAAAGAACATGATCAATATTCAAGGATCTGTAGCAATCATAAACCTAACACTAGTACATTTACAATGTAACATGATGCGGTGATTTAGAAATTTAGGGTTTTGCAAGCTCATCTATGCAAGTTCATCTCTGAATCAAATGCATATAAATAGTGATAAAAAACATGCCAACAAATACCCAATACATGATGCCCTTGCACATTGCTCATGGGCCCTAAGTAGGTAACCAACAAGTACCAATAGCATAGATGCATAAAATAATGCCAGAAAAATGCAAAGGAAATCCTTACAAGCAGTCCTCCTTTTACACCAAATCACAATGGCAACACTCATAGGCAGGTGGTCCTCCTAAAACTATCGCCAAATGATAGTTCAAACAATCGTAGGCTCAAACTCCTTCACGTGCTCCAAGTTAAAACCAAATAATGAAATGAGATACCAAATCTTTTTTCTTTTTAAAGTTATGCCCATGTTGGTCAAAATTTTGACCTACATGGTATTGGTTGAACTTTTGACCAACACGGGCATGGATTTAAAAAAAAGGAATTTTTCCTTCTATAATCCAACTAACCTAAACATTTTTAATTGATGGTTGAAAATTTTGGTAGAAAAATGAGGTCAAATGTAGTAGTGTTTGTTGGCAAGTTATCTATACTGAGATATATGACTAGATATAGTGTTTTCATTATGGAAACAAAGTCATATAGTAGTTTGGAGTTAGCGCACCTAATGAGAAGATTAGAAATCAGCTAAGTGTTGAAGACTGGACAGTGTACAGAGTTCCTACAACTCAGAGCATCAGCACATGTGTGTACAGATGAATTATGGTATGCACCCTAGAAGTTAAGTTTGTTAGACTATACTTATTCTTATTCTATGAGTGCATAAGTAGATATGCAAAGATGTGAAAGTTACAGTCAGTTGAAGTTGCACAGCCAGTGTGTGCCAGTAGAGAACAGAACATGGAGCTGACAGTTAGCATTTTGGTTTGCGATTATAATATAATATTGTAAAGAGCATGCACCCATTGTATTTAGGTTTCTGACATGTTTATATGAATAATTGTAAGCACGCTTAAGCCAATTCATTTGGAAGCATTGTTTGTAATTAGTTATAGAGCCGACCTAATTGTTTTGTTTGTATGAGCATATAAATATAAGATGTGCCCATTGTATTCAGTATGGAAGTTGTAATAGAGTGGTGATAAGCAAAGTAGAAGTATGTGAAGTCAACATAAGATGTATTAGAGCTTTGCAAGAGGTCAAAGCATTAGTGCATCAAAGGAACTGATCAGACAAGCAGTGTCACAACGACAGTTCACCTACAAATATAGTGTGTATCTGAAATCAGAAGGTTGTAGCCTTCACCATTTGAGTAGTGAGCTCTAGGAAAATGAGTCCACTCCCCTAATAGGGATCATTGTAAAAGACTCCTAATAGGGTTTTACCCTTAACAAGGTCTACTATACTTAAAGCATTGTAAAGCTACTCCTAATAGGTTAAAGGATCTTCTAACAAGGATCACAAAACACTAGTGCAAAATATTAGTGGGTGTCAATTCCCACTAGGGTTTTTACCTATTTGGGTTTCCCCATAACCATGTTGGTGTCATGAGTTGATTTCATGTTTCATGTTTATGTGAATGTTTAATTCAATACTTAAGCATTTAAGTTTAGCATAGAGATTAAAGTAAAAAGTTAAAATATAGTGAACACTAATTCACCCCCCCTCTCAGTGTTCCCATTCCTAACAATTGGTATCAGAGATCTGGTCCTCAGCAAAGAAGTTTAACCACTTGAGGAGATCATGGACAAAGAAGAAATGAAACATCTGAAGAAAAATCTTCAAGTTTCTCTTGAAGACCTGGACAAATCTGAAAGAGAAATTGAAGAACTAAAAGAGAAAGTCAGTGATGCTTAATTAGTTATCAAAAAACTAAGAAGGGATCTGAAAGAATGCTCTAACAGTGATCTAGGAGAAAAGTTTAAGAAGATGAATGAAGACAATGCATTTATGAAAGAACTACTTGAAGAATTTGTCGATAAGCTGATCAACAATCAAGAAGTCTACAATGAACAAGTCAAGAAGAACCTTCAACTCAATGATGAATTAAGGGAAGCCAATTTGGAAATCTTGGATCTAAGGAATTGTAAAGAAAGATTGGAGTCTGAATTAAAAGAAGCAAAGAATCAAATTGACAAATTGTACACCAGTTCTGATTCGATAGAATCTCAGTTATATGCAAGAAGAGTTAAAGGAGACACTAGCTATATTGGATACAATGAAGCACAAAATCAGATTGATAATATGCGAGCAAGAAAGGAGACACAAAAAGACTCTACTGATACTGAGAAGACTAAAGATCAATCCAAAGACAATGATGGACCACTTAAGAATGAGTGCAAGCCTTGAGAACGCACCTATTTCACATGTAACAAGCATGGACACATTGCAAGGAACTGTACTGAGGTAAGACCTTTTAATGGTTACTATTATTCATGCAATAAATTTGGTCGTAGAGCTATGAATTGCAAGACTAGTAAGAAGAACAAGATTCAACATGATTAGAGAAATCAAAATTAGACAAATGTAAGAAGTTCTCGTAATGTTACATGTCAGATATGTAACTATAATAGTCACTCAGCCAGAACATGTAAAATAGTGACTCATGTCAATGCACCGAGGAATATTAGACCTCCAGTCATTTGTCACTCTTGTAACAAGGTTGGACATATCTCAAGATTCTATAGATCAAGGATGCAAGGTCAGGAAAGCCCTAAAAAGGCTGAAGAACGAGTATTGGATCCCGAAGGAGAAGTTACTTTTTTGAAATCCTTAAAAGATGTGAGCTTGATTTGGTCAGAAGGAAAGAAGGAAAAAGTTGATGAGAATCTATTGGATGCATCCACAGTGGATGCCCCCTCTACATCTACATGAATGGCCCTCAAGATCATAGGGGGAGCTAATTTAGCTCTAGACCCCTGCATGGCTGGTATACTCATCCTCAGAGTATTCACCTTTGGACTTAAGCTTTTGGAGTGTATAAAAACCTTTGTGCAAGAGTGCACATTCTAATTGTTAGTAGAACTCGAGTTGTAAATTTTGAAGCGACAGCCTAGTTTTCTTGACTTGCATTAATGGTAGATTTCTTACTTTAAGTACATAGAAATTTTTTTAATCATTCATTGCATTTGAATCCAGAGTGATTGAAGAGCATAAAGAGCCTTGGAAGTTATTATGAAGACTTGGAGATTGAACTATCAGTGTTTGTAGTGCATTTGGTCAGTTGCAGAAACCCTAGTTCATTACACCAATTTGGAAGTCATCAAATTATCTCAGAGATCAGTTGGAAAGTGTTTATCAAGTAAGTCATGGCCACTCCCATTGTTTATGATGTTGCTAAGAAGAAAAGATATGTGTTCAAGAGGCACCCATTTAAATCAACCCTAGATGATTTAGAGGGAGCTTTCTCCCGCATGCCTATGGGCATCATGCATGTGGAAGACATTAGGGCTTACATTTACTGTAAGAAGGAACCAATTGGTTTAGATAGGTTAAGGGCACACATGGATACCATTCTAAAACCTGACAAAACATTCATGGATGAATATGTCAAATGGAATGATCACCCTATTGTTGATTATGCCATGACATATGAATTCTATGAGACAGAATGGATTAAGATCTTATTAATCATAATTCATGATGATCTATTTTGGATTGGTGATGTGCTAGTAAGGATCACTAGTGACTTGATTCATGAGATGACAAGCCTTTCTAGGACAGGCACCGTCCTTCCTATGGGAAAGGATGTCAGAAAAATGGTTGAGAAAACTTGTAAGTCAAGGAGTGATAGGCATGACATGACAATCAAGCATATTGAGTAAGAAGACATCAAATTGATGTCAATGATACTAGGATACAAGTTTCATCACACTAGCAGGGTGAATAGTGTATCTGCGGGCACTATTCTAGCAGCCATCAAAATTGTAAAGGAAGATGGAGAATTTAACTTGTGTGATATCTTGCACACATATTTGATTGATAACATCAAGGCTATCAAACATGACAAGACAAAGATATTCAAGTTTGGGTCACTAATCATCTATATGTACCTTCATATAGTTGGAAGAGTTTCAAACTTGTATTTGGACAAGACCATTCCAACCATGCCATAGATAACAAACAAAGCATCCCCTAAGAGTACATTGAGAGACTATGTCACATTGGAATTTAAGACCTTTAGAGCTAAGATGCAGATGACGTACAGGATTCCAGAAAACATTGTGTAAAAGTATAAGGATTCAATATGCTTTATGGTGGAGACAGACATGTTGGAAAGCAAAGATCCCCAAGATAACTAAGAGGGGGGGCGGGTGAATCATTTATCTAATAATTAAACCATTTATCAACTTCAATAGCTTTAAACCATATAATCAATGCAGTAACCAACCATAGAAAGATAATCATACACAATGACACAATAAAACAAGATATGTTAACTAGGGAACCTCTTGATCAAAGAGTAAACCCCGGTGGGAATGATGCCCACAAAATTATGTACTAATATGAAAGTTCCTTGTGAAAGGATGGACCCTATTAGGAGTCTTATGAAATACATTTAGCACATATGAATCTCTGTTAGGAGATTTTGAATCCCTATTAAAAGATTATAACCCTATTAGGAGTTAAGGAAGACAGAAGGACCCACTACCCAAACAACTTCAAGGAAATATCTCTAAACTCACTGTCCAATAGATCTTAGGATTATTCAATAGATTAATATGAAATATGTTACCTCCTTCACTGATGCAGGAGCATCCTGGGTGTAAGAGCAATCTTGCATCACCCAAAAATATTTTTTTGTTTTTGCATTCAATAAGGGTTATCTTGTGCAAAGCTGCTATTTATGGGAACTTTCTATTTTTAGTAAGTTGGTCATATGATCTTGAAATGTTCTAATTTTACATGTGGAGGTTCATCTCAGTCATATCAGCCTGCTAGTAAAGTTTCATGGCTAGATCAGGTCTAGTTTTGAAGATATTGAAGATTTTTGATATTGGCAGCAGGGTACAGAAACTTTGAACTCAGTTTTGAAGGCTTTAGAGGCCTTGGATGAGGTCAAAAATTTGAGTGATAAGCACTTGCATGAGTTAAGCCTGTAGAGCGCTTCGTGGCCTTTCTGAAATGGGGTTATAATAGTCAATCAGGTCAACTGGTGATGACTTATGGTCTTCGGAAGTTGGGTCACCTGAAATGGCAGAAAATAATTTTTCTTCAAAATTTTTGTTCGGGTTTCAAAAGTTATTTTAAGCTGACTCTGATGTAATAAATTGAAAAATAAAATAATTCTAAGTTTGGTCGGCCCTAAGGGCTAAATTTCTGGAACCTTCTTGGGCGGTGGAGAACGCCTATATAAAGAAGGCCCATAGTGTTGTCTAGGGCAGTTTTGGGTAGTAGATCTGGGTATTGATTCGAGGCTTTTTCCTATAGAATATTGTAAGGGAATTCCCATGTGGCTTTGCATATTGTAATTCTGAAAGTTTGTAATTCCACATTTGTGGAGATAATAAGAAGCCAATTTTCTGTTCTTGCATATGGTTGTTGTTTCTCTATTTTTGTTATGTGTTTTTGGTATTAAGGGGAGCACCCTTCATCATTCACACTATGCCAAAACTGCACTCTCTACTACACAAGATCACAAATCCAGATCTTTGTACTTCACAAGTATTCCTTCACCACTGAATTAGCTCTATTCTTCACCTCATGCGTATATTCGCATCACAACTTTCACAATTTCATATCACAACTATTACAATCCCATCTTACAACAAGGAAAATATTCCTTCCTTTATACCACACTCAAATAATTACAAATGAGTCGGCATCCAAATATAAAATAATAATTTCAACATGCTACATCAAAATTACATAAAACTGTCAGCTTCCAGATATTGTAACTTTCCACTCATGTGACCTTGAAGTTTGCGCTATGAACCACATCACCACCAATGAGTCTCAAACTTCCCTTTAACTACATAGAATCAGATTCCATCCTGATTAGGAGATATCCTCCGATTACCAAAAACCGCTACTCAAGAACATTGCCAGAATACTGCTTCAACCAAAATGCTTATAACTTTCATGAATAAATGAATTTATTTTTGCACTCTTAACCATAGGCTAATAACACACCAAAGAACATACCATCAACTTTGCATAACTCAATTGGCAATATAACATGTGCACAAAACAAAACTATGCCTGCTTCTCTGCTAATCTCCAGAATATCACTGTGTTGACATCAATGACAATCATAGTCATGAATGCAACAACCACTGTTACAGAATGACTACCAAAGCTTTAGCATTCATTCCTAACAATCTCCCCCATTGGCATTGATGGCAACATAGATGAAAAACATCCAATGTTCCAAAAATCCAATCACTTCTACTCAACTGCTCTGCTGCTCTTCATCAATCAAATCTTGCTTTGTTTTCCTATTCAATCTCTTCAACAAATGTAGTTCCTCAATTTTTTTCATGATTCTCTCCCCCATTGACATCAATGATAGAAATTCTATCACTATGTCAAACAATAGCTCAATGTCAAAAGACACTATTCAGAAAAAAAAAAAAAAAAAAAAAACATTCACTAGAGTCCTCAATGACTCAGCTTAAGTACACATACTCCGCCATAGAGAAAGTACCAACATCCAATTTAGAAAATAGATAGGGCCATATTCCACTAGATGAATTCAACCAACTACATCATTATTCAAAAGTAGGCTGGGACATAACCCCAAGCATACCTCTCAGATACTCAAATGTATCCTTAGGCAAAGGCTTTGCAAATATATCTGTTATCTGCTCCTTTGTGCTTATGTACTCCAGTCTGACTTCTTTCTCATCAACTTTATCTCTTACAACATGATACTTGATCTCTATATGCTTAGTTTTAGAATGTAATATAGGGTTCTTAGACATATAACTGTACTGGTGTTATCACAATGTATAACAATAGGCTCATCAAACTTAATTCTAATATCCTTCAACATTTGCTTCATCCAAATTATCTGGTTACAATTGTTTGTTGCTGCTACATACTCTACTTCTACTGTACTTTATGAGATACAATTCTTCTTTTTGCTCAACCAAGAAACTAATCTTCCTCTAAGAAAAAAGGCTCCACCACTGGTGCTTTTCTTATCATCAACGCTACCTCCCCAATCAGCATCAGTATATGCACATAGGGTAAAATCATCAGAAGTTTCATACCACAATCCATAGTCCATTGTGCCTCTAAGATATCTTAGTATCCTTTTCACTGCTACATAATGTGACTCTCTAGGTTCAACTTGAAATCTTGCTACCATTCCAACTGAATGTTGTATATCTGGTTTAGTGTGTGTCAAGTACTGTAATCCACCAATCATGGATCTGTATTTCTTTTGCTCAACTGCTACTGTCTCATCTTTACTAGATAGTTTATGTCTTGTAACCATAGGTGTTCCAACTAGTTTACAATTCTCCATACCAAATCTTTTCAACAAATCATTCAATTACTTTTTCTGACTTACAAAGATACCATCTTTGTTTTGTGTTATCTGAAATCCCAAAAAGTATTTCATTTCTCCAATCATACTCATTTCAAATTCTATCTTCATTTCATCAGCAAATTTGTCACTAGCTTCATCTTCTCCTCCAAAAATAATGTCATTAACAAAAATAACTATAACTAACAATCCATTCTCAATTTCTTTTGTGTATAAGTTACTATCAGCTATTCCTTTTGTAAATCCCAATTTTAACAAATACTTATCCAATCTAGCATACCAAGTTCTAGGTGCTTGCTTTAGTCCATACAATGCTTTCTTTAGTTTACATACCATGTCTCCTTCTTGAGTCAAAGGAAAACCTTCAGGCTGCTCAATGTAGACTTCTTCTTCTAATTCACCATTCAAAAATGTTGACTTCATATCCATCTGATACACTTTGAATTTCTTAAATGCTGCATAAGCCAAAAACATTCTTACTGCTTCAAGTCTTGCCATAGGAGCAAAAGTCTCTTCATAGTCAATTCCTTCTTGCTGTGAGTATCCCTTACATACCAATCTTTCTTTGTTTCTAATTACTTCTCCTTGTTCATTCATCTTGTTCCTGAATACCCATTGAGTTCCAATTACATTTTTATCTTTAGGTCCAGGGACCAATTCCCATGTCTTGTTCTTTTAATCTAATCCAATTCTTCTTCCATAGCTTTAATCCAATGTTCATCTTCACAAGCTTCATTAGTAGACTTAGGTTCAATTTGAGAAATCAAACATAAATGTACCTTCTTTCTAGTTAGAACTCCTCTGTCTAAACTTCCAATAACTTGTTCAACATGATGATGTCTTGATATATACCTATTAGGTGTCATAGTCACAGATCTTTCTTCAACTATAGATTCTTCTCTAGATTCTTCTTTGTTTTCTTCAACATGACTTTCATTCAACAATTCATTGTCAATCTCAAAAAATTGTTCAGTAGCTTCAATATTAGGCTGAGGCTTAGTTCCCTCATCAGATTCATAATCAAGCATTCTTTCCTAAATTTTAAACTTCTCATCAACTTTTACATTTGCACTTTCAACAATAGTCTTAGTTTTCTTATTGTAACATCTATATGCTTTTCTTTTCAAAGAATATCCAAGAAAAATTCCTTCATCACTTCTAGGATCAAACTTTCCTATATCATCATCTCTCTTAATATAACATTTTCTTCCAAAAATTCTAAAATACTTAACTAAGGGTGCATGTCCAAACCACAATTCATAAGGTGTCTTGTCTATGTCTGCTCTGATTTGTACTTTGTTCATTGTATATACTGTTGTATTCACTACTTCTCTCCAAAATGTCTTTGCCAAATCACCTTCAAACAACATAGCTCTAGCTACTTTAGTCACTAATCTATTCCTTCTTTCTGCAATACCATTTTGTTCAAGTGTTATAGGGGCTGAAAATTGTCTCTTAATACCATTTACTTCACAAAAAGTGTTAAAATCTTTAGATGTAAATTCTCCACCTCTATTAGATCTCAAACATTTAATCCTCATTCCTGATTCATTCTCAAATTTATTCTTCATGACCTTAGACTTATCAAATGCTTCAAATTTTTCTTTCAAAAATGCAATCCACATCATTCTTGTAAAATCATCAACAGGTTTCATAAAATACCTTTCTCCATAGAATCATCTAGTCCTAGTAGGACTGCTCAAGTCTGTATGAACAATCTCCAACTTCTCTGTAGATGTGAACTTCTTTCTAGGAAATGAACTCCTTTTATACTTAGCCATCACACATTCCTTGCAAATCATGTTAGTAGGCTTCATAATCTTAAGTAAATCTCTTACTGCAAGTGTAGAACTTACTTTTACAATATTATCAAAGTTTATATGACAAAACCTTCTATGCCATAACCAACTGTCATCAATCTTAGTCATCAAACATGTCATTTCAGTAGGGTTCAATTGAAATACATTACCTCTAGTTCTAGATCTTGTTCCAATCAGATTTCCATCTTTATCCTTAAGCACACAAGTTTTCTCAGTAAACCAAACTTGATATCCTTTATCCACTAACTGTCCAACACTCAAAAGATTATGTTTCAATCCATCAACAAAGTAAATTTCATCAGTATTAGTCTTTCCATCAAGAGTAATAGATCCTATACCTTTAATCAAACAAGGTGCATTGTTACCAACTCTAACAACTCCTCCATCATAATTGTTAAACTTTATGAACTTTCCTTTATCACCAGTCATATGATGTGAATAACCACTATCTATAATCCAATCAGCTTTCTTTTCAACTTGGGAAACTAAGGCTTTCTCTTCCTTAACATTAGATTCAGAATTTTCTTCCTTAATTGCTACAAATCCTATGTCATCAAAGTTATCATTATCACTGTCACTCAAATGTCTTTCAATTCCTACTTCAATTTCTTCATCATTTGCATAATAACATTCTTTAGATCTTCTAGCTTGAAATTATTTCTATACTTCTTAACTCTCTTAGGACACTTAGATGCAAAATGACCATATTCTTGACAAGTCCAACATTTAAAGATTTTCTTGACATCTGGTTCTCTTTTCACAAGCAAGGAAATACCTTCTTCAATCTTCTTATCTTCATTAGATTTGGATCTGCTACTGCTGGCATAATCTCCATTCACACTTTTACTTCTAGAAAAAGTAGGTTTGATGCTAAGAGCACTAAATGTTGTCTCCACTCTAGGTAGTTCTCCTGATAATCTCAAATTCATCTCTGCTAATTCCAATCTTCCAAGAAGAGTCTCTCTTGAAAATTTTGGTGTACAAGGTATCACTTGTTCAATCATTTGTGTAGTCTACTTGAATACCGGTGTCAATGTTCTCAAAATCTTCCATATTACTTCATTCTTTGTCTTTTCACCTCCACAAGACTTTATTCCTGCAACAATTTCTAACATCCTACCAATACAACTTCTAACAGATTCATCTTCCATCATTCTTATGTTTTCAAATGCACAAATCCAATTATGTAACCTAGCTTTCTTTTCATGTTCATCACCTTCAAAAGTAGAATGTAAAGCTTTCCAAATATCATAAGATCTAGTTAAACCTTTTACCTGACTATATTCATTCTCTAGAAGTGCTGATAAAAGTGCTTCTCTTGCAAGTATGTTACACATGAATAGATCTACCTCATCTTTAGAACTTGATTCAAGACTATCTTCTTCAATTATAGTTCTCTCATTTTTTGTAATCAACCAATAACCTAGTCTTAAACACAAGAGATGTGTCTTCATCTTTTCTTCCTAGCTGTCAAAATTTACTGCATCAAACTTAGAGCTTTCTTTCCCAAAACTCACCATAGATCTCCTTAAGTTGTTAAACTTCTCTTTCAAGGACTTTCCACTCTAATACCAATTGTTAGAAAGAAAAACTCCCCAAGATAACTGAGAGGGGGGGGGTGAATCAGTTATCTAATAATTAAACCATTTATCAACTTCAACAACTTTAAACCATATAATCAATGTAGTAACCAACCATAGAAATATAATCATATACAATGACACAATAACACAAGATATGTTAACTAGGGAACCTCTTGATCAAAGAGTAAACCCTGGTGGGAATGATGCCCACAAAATGATGTACTAATATGAAAGTTCCTTGTGAAAGGATGGACCCTGTTAGGAGTCTTATGAAATACATTCAACACGTATGAATCTCTATTACGAGATTTTGAATCCCTATTAAAAGATTCTAACCGTGTTAGGAGTTAAGGAAGACAGAAGGACCCACTGCCCAAATAGCTTCAAGGCAAGATCTTTGAACTCACTGTCCAATAGATCTTAGGATTATTCAACAAAATAATATGAAATATGTTACCTCCTTCACACTATACCAAAACCACACTCTCTGCTACACAAGATCAGAATTCCAGATCTCTGTATTTCACAAGTCTTCCTTCACCACTGAATTAGCTCTATTCTTCACCTCATGCATATATTCGCATCACAACTTTCACAATTTCATATCACAACTATTAAAATCCCATCTTACAACAATGAAAACATTCCTTCCTTTATACCACACTCAAATAATTACAAATGAGTCAGCATCCAAATATAAAATAATAATTTCAACATGCTACATCAAAATTACATAAAACTATCAGCTTCCAGATATTGTAACTTTCCACTCATGTGACATACAAGTTTGTGCTATGAATGACATAACCACCAATGAGTCTCAAACTTCCCTTTAACTGCACAAAATTAGATTCTAGCCCAATTAGGAGATATCCTCCAATTACCAAAAACCACTACTTAGGAACACTGCCAGAATACTGCTTCCACCAAAATGCTTATAACTTTCATGAATAAATGAATTTCTTTTTGTGCTCTTAACCATAAGCTAATAACACACCAAAGAACATACCATCAACTACACATAACTCAATTTGCAATATAACATGTGCACAAAACAAAACTATGCCTGCTTCTCTGCTAATCTCCTGAATATCACTGTGTTGACATCAATTACAATCATAGTCATGAATGCAACAACCACTGCTACAGAATGACTGCCAAGGCTTCAGCATTCATTCCTAACAAGACACTACATGTATGGAAGCTGTTGAGCCTAGAACTAAGTGGATTCATCCACTTGGTTATGAAGTAGAGGGACAAGTCCTTGAAGCTTATGCACAGGTACTGTTATTAGCCCCCAAAGATCCTAATGAACCTAGGTGGGGAACATATGAGAAAAAGACCAGCCAAGTTGATGCAAAACTTAATAGCACAAAAAATGAAAGAAAGGTTGCTAAGGTCACATCTGAGATCTTGAGAATACATGGTGTGTCTCAAGAAGACCTTGATAAAGCAAGGGATGAAAAGATGGCCTTAGAATTGAAAAGCGCAGCAGAGGAAGAACAAGAAGATCCTAAGTTGAAGAAGATGAAAACTAAAAAAGATGACAGTCAGAAGGGTAAAGAAGATAATAGTCCTTCTACGCCCAAAGATACTATTGACCTTACCACTCCTCTAGAGTATAAGCCAATAATTCAAGAGGAAGAAAGAAGCTAGAACTAGTTATCCATCCTCGAGAAACAAGGAGAAAGAATAACATTCAAGCACCTCCCAAGGTAGGATTCAGACCAAGCCTTAAAGTTTTGAATACAAGAATTGTTGATGAGGGCAGAATTGATCAACTAGGGAAGTATTATGGAACATACAATGAGATTGACAAATCAGAAATACATAGTATGATTGTCAAACATATGATCAAGTTCAAGAAGACAGTTCTTGAATTGAAAACCTCTATTCTAGATAAAGTATGGGATATTTTAGAATACCAAAAGAAACAAGAAAATGAAGAGGATCTAAGGATTAGAGAAAAGGTATTGGAAGATATTTTTCCAGTATGTTCTAATGAAGAAAAGGCACTAATATTAAATTTAGTGAAGCTGCACTTCAGGACAAGGACGAGGACCCTACACATTATGAACAAAGACTATGAGCTGATAACAAAGGAAATAGAGAAGGCTTTTGAGAAAGTGTTCTTAGAACAACACATGAAACCTCCTTCTGCACCCATCACTCATACACCTAGTACGAAAGACAAAGTAGCAGAGATCTCTAATATACCATTGATAGGTCCATAAGACTCAGAGCCCATAGATAGAACTCAATTAGAGGTAGATAAGTCTGTGCCCATACTAGAATCACTCAAGGACAACATCATTGACAATGTAGAGATATCCATGGTATCCACTAACACAGAATTGGATAAGTTTGAGGAAGCTTTTGTGAGCACATAGGAAGCTAAAATCTTCTGCAACAACTCACCTCCCACTCATCAAGAATAAATACACATTGAAGACATAACTAATAAGAAACAAGTAGAAAAGAAAGAAGAAGTAGAGAAATAAAAGAAAAAAGAAGAGGAAAAAGAAAATGAACATAAGGATGAAACATCAGATATATTGGTCAAGGTGAAACAAGAAGTGATGGATAGCACTCCCATCACTCCCTCCTTAGCATTGTTGTTAATTTTGACATGTGACACAAGCAATTTGGAGTCCTAGAAAGAAAAAGACCTAATTAAGTTTAGCGTCCTAGCTATGGAGAAGGAAAAGGAGAAGAAAGTCATGAGAAATCCTCTCCTTGTGGAATCAGTGAACATTCTAAATAGTTTTTTTCCTATGGATAAGGAAGTGCTAAAAGTACACTCGGTTGATGATGTGAGTATAGTCATCTCATAGTTCAAAAGCAATTTTTCTATCCTAGAAGAATCTACATCCATAGTGGCAGAAGAGAAGTACTTAAAGAAGAGACTAAATGAATTGATGAGCAATTTTGCACTGTACTTGAACTCACTTAAGACTAGTCAAGCATCCTTGAAAGAATTTGCAGATGAAGGAAGGAAAATCATTGCAGAATGCATGGAGCAAGATAAGCTTACTAATGCTCATTTCAAAATAAAAGAGGTAGAACCTATGATTGAGAAAGTGAAGAGTTTAGTAAAAGACCAATCCACTGATGTAAAAATGTGCAAAAATATCTACCAAGGTCAGTTGGACAAGATTGAAAAGGCAGAGAAAGAGATGGAAAAGATAAGGTCTAGACAAACTCAATTGAGGAATGCTCTTGTGCCCTCACTAGACATTCTCAATCAGAATATAAAGGAGATTGATGCCACCATGATAACCTATGATCAAGGCTTAAGCATAGTTTTGGAGAAGATAGAGAAGCTATAGTATGCTTTATGCACCCATCTCCAAATAGTCAACTCTCTGATAACCTTTTGGAAGAAGGAGATCTAGAACCTCAAGGTAGCATATCTAGATATTTTCCCTTAGTGAGTATGTGTAGATATAGTTTTTGATGCACCTTTGTCATTAATGTCAAAGGGGGAGTTGTGTATAGAATATGGAATATGATATAGGGAGATATAAGTTTATGTATAAAAAATGTATAGAAGACAAAAAAAATTTGTGTTAAGGGACAGTTAGAGACATGGCCATATTCCTTTGTTGCCATCAATGACAAAGCGGGAGATTGTTGGAAAGTTGTCTATACTGAGATATATGACTAGATATAGTGTTTTCATTATGGAAACAAAGTCATATAGCAGTTTGGAGTTAGCGCACCTAATGAGAAGATCATAAATCAGCTAAGTGTTGAAGACTGGACAGTGCATAGAGTTCCTTCAGCTCAAAGCATCAATGCACATGTGTATGGATGAATTATGTTATGTTCCTTGGAAGTTAAGTTTTTTAGACTATAATTATGCTTATTCTATGAGTGCATAAGTAGATATGCAAAGATGTGAAAGTTGCAGTCAGTTGAAGTTGCACAACCAATGTGTGCCAGTAGAGAACAGAGCATGGAGCCGACATTTAGGATTTTGGTTTGCGATTATAATATAATGTTGTAAAGGGCATGCACCCATTGTATTTAGGTTTCTGACATGTTTATATGTATAATTCTAAGCATGCTTAAGCCAATTCATTTGGAAGCATTGTTTGTAATTAGTTATAGGGCTGACCTAATTATTTTTTTTGTATGAGCGTATAAATATAAGATGCACCCATTGTATTCGGTATGGAAGTTGTAATAGAGTTGTGATAAGTAGAGAAGAAGTATGCAAAGTCAGCATAAGATGTATTAGAGCTTTGCAAGAGGTCAAAGCATTAGTGTATCAAAGGAACTGATCAAACAAGTAGTGTTGCAGGGACAATTCACCTGCCGATATAGTGTGTATCTAAAATTAGAAGGTTGTAGCCTTCACCATTTGAGCAGTGAGCTCTGGGACAGTGAGTCCACTCCCCTGATAGGGATCATTGTAAAAGACTCCTAATAGGGTTTGACCCTTAACAAGGTCTATTGTACTTAAATCATTGTAAAACTACTCCTAACAAGCTAAAGGATCTTCTAACAAGGATCACAAAACACTAGTGCAGAATATTAGTGGGTGTCAATTCCCACTAGAGTTTTTACCTATTTGGGTTTCCCCGTAACCATATTGGTGTGATGAGTTGATTTCATGTTTCATGTTTATGTGAATGTTTTCAGTACTTAAGCATTTAAGTTCAGCATAAAGTTTAAAGTGAAAATTTAAAATACAGTGAACACTGATTCACCCCCCCTCTCAGTGTTCCCATTCCTAACAGTGTTTGCATGTTATTTACTAATTTTATTATGCATACTATTGTGGTTGGTTGAATTTTTAAATATGATTATTAAGATTAGATATTGAGAAGATTTTAAGGCTAAAAATATAAAGGGACCTAAGATAATTGATTCACCCCCGCCCCCCTTTCAGTTATCCAACAGCAAATAATATTTTTTTCCTCTGATTTCAAAATATGTTTTAGGTTACATGTATATTGGTGCAGCAACACCCTCATAAAACTAAGAGTCTTTGATACTCTTTTGGATCCTTTGATGATCCTAGTAGTCTTAGGACACTCTAGTAATAAAGGTTATAATTGGGCCCTACTTGTAAGACCTAGTCCCAAGTTTGGCATTGATAAGCCATTGGTCAACTATTGGTCAACAGGGTTCCTAAACCTTAGAATAGGATATTTTATTTGGATTTTATGTTTTAAATGTCTCAATCCATGTTGGATCATTAGACTTAGGTATGGACCAAGTTGGGTCACCTAGGATAGGAAAGTTGCTAAAAAGTTGTAAAAGTTGCTTTGCAACTTTGACAACTTATGCTAAAAGTTGTAAACAATGCCCTAATGGTAATATGGTTTGAAAATTAGTTTGTAACTAATGGGGGAGGCCTTCATAAGCCCTACTAGGTGGGCGGAAGGTAAGATGAGGTAATTTGGCATTTTAAATTAATAAAATATAACCATTTCTCTTTAATTCCTTAGAACAATTGGAGTGTACAGAATGGTATGGACATGAGGGCATCAATTTATGAATCAAAGGCTTTCCCTATGAATCTACTTTCATTTTCACTTGATTTCATGTTTTGATCAATTCTAGTTTGGGAGTTATCAAAGTTTTTGTTTGACTATCTGGATTGAGGGTTTCAAACCAGGGTTTCAATTGATTTAGAGTGTTCTAACTGATTCCACCATGGGAATCTAATGCCCCTTGGTGGAATTCAAGTTTGTTTTATGTATTTTGAGATTATGCAGGTTGGAGGTGGTAACTTATAGGGAGATGGAATTGCCATGATGCCCTAGGTGTACATCCCTATGTGTGCACCTACAAGTGACTGAGTACAGTCAACATAACTATTTTTTGGGCTTCACTAAGACCTAAAAATAAGGATTTAGATTCCTAATGTATGCCCTCATATTCCCCCATAATTGGTTTGGGCATTGGTTTGATGGAAATAGCATTGTTTCCTTACTCCACTTTTAGTTTCACATCTTGGTGCTTGGATATGATCCCTAAAGCCAAAAATGGTATTGGAATCTCTAGGTTTTTCAACACATTGTATGGAAGTATTTTGGTCTAGAATCAAAATCTCTCCTAAGAAGGGCTACAAGCCTAGTTTTGAGTTTGTGAAGTAACTATGTTGTATGGGTTGCTTTTAAGTGAAAGAACCATTGGAACTAATTTAATAGGACTTGAATAGGCCAAATCCATGAGTATAGGTCACCCTTGGTCCTACTAGTCATTTCATGGGGTTTGTTCATAAATTGGGTTAATAGTGCCTCATAGCCAATCTTGGTCATTAGTATTTGGGACTTGGTAGAACCTAGTGATTAGGTTTCCCTTGGGATTTCAAGGTTGTGATAACCTTATTCCTTGTCCTTGCTACACTTGTGATAGGTTTAGGGCACTTTAATCTATAATTTAGGTGTATAAGGGTCAATCCCTTAACCATCATTCACTATTTTCAAGCTTCATGCTACCCACTTTGCATAAAGTGGTATTAGAGCTATGTCTGCTCCTACGGATGAAGAGATCCCTACAAGGGTCACAAATAGTGAATTAGCAAAGATGGTGAGAGAACAAAGGGCAGAAAATACAACCTTAACTAAGAGGCTCCAATAACTTGAGAAGAAGTTGGATAAGGACAAATAGGATGAGTCTAGAAATGAAGAAGAGAGTGAAGAGGAGGAAGACACCTCTGATTAGAAAATCCCCTCAAACCAAAGACCTCTCATTGATTCCTTAAAGTCCATGGGGAGAAGGACCATGGAGGAGAAGATAGACTTATCAGTTTTTAATGGTAAGATGAATGCAGATTTGGCCCTAGATTGGATAGAGGCCTTGACAACATTCTTTGAATGTGAAGACATCCCTGAGAAGAAAAGGGTGAAAATGGAAAGATCCGAGTTGAAGGGAGGAGCCCTAACTTGGTGGAACTTCATCCAAATAGAGAGGGTGAAGAATGGGAGAAGCATGATAAATTCATGGAATAAGATGATAGCCCTGATCAAAGAGACATACGTGCTTGAAGATTATGGGGTATAACTCCATAGGAGGAAGAAAATATTAAAGTAAAAAGACATGGATGTAGGCTCATACATCAAGGAGTTCCTAAAGATATGTATGAAGAAAAATGTGGTAGAAGATGAAGAAGAAAAACTAGCAAGATATATGAATGGCCTCAAGGTATCCATTCAAGAGGAACTTAGCCTACACTTCCCTACCACAGTCAACAAGTAAAATCAAATTGCACTAAAGGTAGAGGAGAAATGGAAGAGAAAGTAGGAGTTTGGAAAAGGAAAGAGAAATGACATTAGGAATAACTTTAGAGGGAGAGGAACCTCTTGGAATAAAGGATAGAATGGTGGCAGCAGCAGTAGGACCCCTAACCAAGGAGACAAAGAGAACAATAATTCAAACTCAAGAGGGAACTATAGAGAAAGGAGACCCTTCAATAGAGGGAGAACAAATATAGGGAGAGGAAATGGACCCCTAAAATGCTACTACTACAATCAATTAGGACATCATGCAGGAAGGTGCCCTGAGAAGAGGAACAATAACAATCAAGGTGAGAGAAGAGCACAACTCATTCAAGAAGACAATTTAGACACAAGGGACTTAGAACTTGAGGAAGGAGTATGTTTGATGATGAGACAAGTCTTCCTTCAAGTGCCACAAAACCAAGAACCTCCACAAAGGAAAAACCTCTTTAGGACAAAGATCAAATGCCATGGAAAGGTATGTAGTCTACTCATAGATTCTATTTCAACTAAAAACTTAGTATCTAGTGAAATGGTTCAAAAACTAAATCTTCCTAAGAAGCCACATCCTTTCCCCTATCATGTTTCTTGGTTAAAAAAGGGTCAACAAACTATAGTAATAGAACAAGCATGGATAGAATTTTCAATTGCAGACTTTAAAGATAAAGTTCTTTATGATGTTGTTGAAATAGATGCTTCACACATCCTTCTAGACAGGCCTTGGCAATTTGATGTAGATGCCATACACCATTGTAGGAAGAAAACCTACTCCATAACCAAGGATGGAAAAACCTTCACTATGAAGCCCCTACCTGATAACAAATCTGGGAAAGAACCCATTGCCATCATCATGGGTGAGAAAGAGATGTTAAAAACACTAAAGGAACCTAAAACTAAAGTTTTTGTCCTAATCTCTAAGCCCAAGGATAATATAAGGTCTGATCAAAATGATCCTATACCAAATGAAGCCAAGGAATTGCTGAGAAAATACAAAGATGTCACTGCTAGTGACCTACCCACAAGCCTCCCTCCCTTAAGAGATATCAATCACCAATTTGACTTGATACCTAGTTCATCCTTGTCTAACAAGGCCCCATACAAGATAACACCATTGCAACATGCAAAGATTTCAAAATAGGTCAGTGAACTATTGGAAAGGGGACTCATTTAGAAAAGTATCAGTCCATGTGTTGTGCTCTCAGTCTTAGCCCCTAAAAAGGATGAAAAATGGAGGTTGTATACTGACAGTAGAGCCCTAAACAAGATTACTATAAGATATAGAGTCCCCATGCCTCGAATTGAGGATCTATTGGATCAACTAGGAGGTGCTTGCTACTTCACCAAGATAGACTTAAAGTCTGGATACCATCAGATCAGGATCAAACCTAGAGATGAATCGAAGAAAACATTCAAAACTACTAAAGGTTTTTTTGAATGGTTAGTAATGCCTTTTGGGTTAAGCAATGCCCCTAGTACTTTTATGAGGCTTATGAATGAGTTATTCAATGATTTTATTGGAAACTTTGTTGTTATTTACCTTGATGACATACTAATATGCAGTCATAGCAAGGAGGACCATCTTGATCATGTGCAACAGGTACTAAGGAGGCTTCATCAGCACAAGTTGGTGATCAACTTGGAAAAGTGCATGTTTATGAAGAAGGAACTTGTGTTCTGGGATTTGTGATCTCACAAGGTACCCTCAAGATGGACCCTGAGAAGGTTGAAGAAATCATCAATTGGCCTCCACCAAAGAACCAGATAATGTAAGAAGATTCCATGGACTTGCCACCTTCTATAGAAATTTTATCACAAACTTCAATCATGTGTGTGCACCAATGCTTGACACCATTAAAGGAGGTAGAAAGAATAAGTTTTCTTGGACAAAGGAATAAAATGATGCATTCCAATACTTGAAAAAAAGATTTTCCCAATACCCTATCTTGGTTCTACTTGATTTCAACAAAGTCTTCACTGTGGAGACAGATGTAAGTAATTTAGCCATAGTTGCAGTCCTAAGCCAGGAAGGTAAGCTAGTTTCCTTCTTCTCTAAGACATTAAATGAGGCCAAAAGGAAGTACTCAACCTGTGACTTAGAACTCTATTCCATGGTCCAAGCCCTCAATAAATGGAGGCACTATCTAATCCCCAAAGAATTTTTGGTAAATACTAACAACCATACATTAAGTTTTCTCAATTCACAGGAAAAGCTCTTTGTCAGACATCTTAAATGGATGGAACAGTTGTAGGCCTACACCTTCAACATCAAACACAAGAAGGATGTATCAAACAAGGTCATGGATGCCCTTAGTAGGAGGATTGGTCTAGTTGAGGAGATACAACTTCAAAGTGTGGGAATTGATTCCCTCAAGCATCTATATCCTGATGATCCCAATTTTGCAAAGATTTTTCAAGTTTGCACAAAGATAGTTGGAACATACCATACTGATTTTACTAGATACCTAATTTAGAATGGACTCCTATTCAAAGGAGCCCAACTATGCATTCCCAAATGTTCGATGAGGATAAATATAATAAGGGAGAAGTATTGTGGTGGCCTAGGAGGACACTTTGGCATTGACAAGAAACTAGACATGGTTAAAAGAAGTTATTTTTGGCCAAAGATGAGCAATGATGTTAAAAAGTTCCTAGAAACTTGCACCATCTGTCAGCAAGCTAAAGGTGTGTCAAAAAATCAAGTTTTATATCAACCTTTACCAATTCCCTCTAGACCATGGGAATCAATCTCAATGGATTTTGTAATGGGGTTGCCTAGAACAAAACAAGGTTTTGATAGTGTTTTTGTGATAGTGGATAGATTTAGTAAAATGGTCCATTTTGTACCATGTAAAAGCATAAATGATGCTTCTCATATTGCACATATTTTCTTTAAAGAGGTAGTTAGGATCCATGGTTTACCACAAACAATTGTATCTGACAGGGATGTGAAGTTTCAAGGCCACTTTTGGAGGACACTTTTCAAGAAACTTGGAACCAAATCTAACCTATAGCTCTTCCTATAACCCAAAAATTGATGGGTAGACTAAGGTGGTAAATAGATCCTTAGGCAATCTCCTAAGATGCCTAACCAAATAGTATGTTCAAAGTTGGGATCTACTCCTGCCCCAAGCAGAGTTTGCATTCAATGAATCCATGAACAGGTCAACAGGCAAGACCCCCTTCCAAGTAGTGTATGGCCTTCATCCCAAAGGACCATTGGACCTAGTAGAACTACCCTTTGAATTTAAAATTAGTGCTCAAGGACAAGAATTTTTAGACCTTATCACAGAGGTGCAGCATGAGGTAAAAGAAGCACTACAAAGATCCACTTTGAAATACAAGGAACATGCTGACAAAAGAAGAAGGGAAATCCACTTCAAAATTGGAGACAAGGTATGGACATTCTTGAAGAAAGAGAAACTACCTATAATACCTCTCCTATGGTGATACTTGGACTTTTCTAATTTGGACATTTTATTATGGTCAGGACTATACATTTGCATTTATATTTTGTGGATGATGATATGATGGATATGCTCATTTATAGTTATCATTTATATGCTTATGAGATTAGAAAACCATCTATTTTATATATGTTTCATGGATCTAACCCAAGGATTTGAATCTAACCATTATCATGATGTTTTATGTTTCATGGACATGTGTCTGATGTGTTTTCATGACTCAGGATGAAGTCGTAGTTACTCACTTAGTTGAGGTCCACACGATGTATCGATCCTGGTCATCTACTCACATATATCTGATTTGTATATCCATATGTATATGTATCTCTTCTTGGTGATGCAGGATTGTAGGTACCGGGTATCATCTCCACCTGGCTTCACAGGTCTGAGTGATCCCTCAAAATCCTCAATCGTTGTTGTTGTACGGAGATATCACCAAGTTCCACAGGAAGAAACTTCACCTTTGATCCTTTTATCCTTAGGTGGGAAGTACCGAGTCAGTCCCTTGTGTGAATGTAATAGGTGATCTCTCAGTTTATTGGTTTTGTGGGTCTTGTAGTTAGTTTCTTGTCTTTTGTATTCATTGTGAGTGAAGTTTTGAGTATAGTAGTTCTATGGTACGTTCAATTTTATTAGTAGATTATTGATGTGAATTTGAGGGTATGATTTAGTAATTTATCTTTATTATTAGCTACTTATGTACTAGCAGATCTTGTTAGGAATGAGTTAGTATGTGATTGAAATATGTTATTTTAATATCAATAATAATAAAGAATTTTATGGTATTATCTTTATAATATCCATAGTAACAAAATGTCTATGGCAATAAAAATAATAAATATTTTAATAACAGTGGTATGTTTCACCTTGTATATATATCACTATTGCATTTTGTAAAGAATATGGATTAAGTGTGTAAATAAATAATATTCTTTATAATAATAATATTATGTTTGCAATAATATTTATAATAATAATAATATATGTACACATAGGCATATGGGTGCACACATATGCATATGCATACATATATTTATATAATTATTGGTGAGTAAGTAATTATTACATTCTATTAATGAATAATTAGATTAGTTAAATGATATGGTTGTAAATAATTATTATTATTATTAACTTCCGTAAAGTAAAGGAAACGTAAATTTGTTTACGGTAATAGATAGGTATAGTTATATCTTTTCCAGAAAAGGCTTTAATAATATTATTTAAGCTTAACAATTAATGGATGCATGGTTGGGATGGTTGCACTAGTTGGATTACCCATGCAACCACCTCCTCCATTCTATATATAGGAAAGATTTCCTATGTGAAGGGAATTGGGGGTTTTTGGAGAGGAAATTTTATTTGAGGAGAGGCTTAAATTTTAATAGGATATTTCTATAGTTTAGAGAAGAGGGACTTTTGATTTCTCTGAGAGGAGGTGAAAGGATTTGGAGCCTACCTACAGGATAATTTTGAAGAAGAGCCTGGAGTTGATTGCCAGAGGAGTATTTTTCTAGGAGGATATTTGCTGGAAATTTTGCTGAGAGTCTCCGACCAAGGGATAGATGATTCTCCGCAGGACCCCAGGTAGGGTCTAACCTAGGAAGAATCTCCATTCTTCCCATGACTATGATTGTGTCTATGAATGATCTATTACTCGATGAGATTATGATTGTTTACCTTTTTGTTTAGAATCGGGAACTATATATATATGTTTTATTTTCTGTGTATTTGGAATGTGTTTGTGGAAAGTTATTTTACGAATGTTTGTATGTTCACTGTGGTGAAACCTCCCTGGGAGGGTAGAAGTGGTTTTGATCTTGTAGGATAGTGTATTTTACTATCATTGGATGTATTATGAATGCTTCTAGATTTTAGAACTTCTGTTGCAACCTTATTGTTTCATGTCTATTTATGTGCCACCTTTCTTTTCCCAGATCTAGAATAGATTTGTTAGATAGATAGGGAGGATTGATGGGCCATTTCTAAAGGGAAATTGGGAGATCTCAAATGGGTCATGATCATATTAGGAAACCTTCGTCCCCATAATGCCTAGTTTTACACACAAGACAATGTTGACAGTCATTTTCTGTAGTTCCTGTCGGTTCAGTGTGTTAATCGAGCTAGGTCGGTAATGTGTCAACCGAGCTAGGTCAGTAGTGTGTTAATTGAGCTAGGTCAGTAATGTGTCAACTGAGCTAGGTTGATAGTGATTTAACCGAGCTAGGTTGGTAGTGTGTTAACTGAGCTAGGTCGGTAATGTGTCAACCGAGCTAGGTCGGTAGTGAGTTAACTGAGTTAGGTCAGTAGTGTGCTAACTGAGCCAGGTCGGTTTAGTGTTAACCGAGCCAGGTCAGTAGTGTGTCAACCGAGCAATATTGTGCCAACCGACCAGTCCAGTATAAACCAACAGAGCTAGTACAAACCGAGGAAAACAGGATTCAAACTTTATACAATTATAACATTTAAGTATAAGTTTACATACTTTAATTTCTTATCTTTAAGTTATACTTGTATAAAGGGTTTAGGTACCTTCTGAGATGTTTGGGATAGGTTTTAGATTCATAGGAGTTAAGATGCAAATTATAATTTTGAGATTTCTTAAAATTTAGACTTAGTCAAATTTTAGGCACAGGAGACGTTTTCCTAGATTTTTGGAATAAGCTATGGAATGTTGTTTCAATGTATGTGGGAAGTTTTATATTGTGTTTTGGCATATGAAACTTTGTGTAAACTATAAATATGTTCATTTCTTGTTGTGTTGGAATTATATGAAGTGTTTTTACTACATGTATGATGTAATTATGATATGTGGGCTAAGGGTAGAAAAACTAATGACACCTAGTGAGTGGCTCTCAGTGTGGGGCCGGGGCCCTAAGTGGCTAGAACCAGGATAACCGGCTGAAGAGTTATTTAACAATTGAAAACTTAAATTAAACTAATGGGAATGGGTTAAAACATTAAAAAGATTAAATGTGCCTTGCCCATGCCATTAGTGCTAGTAAAGGCTATGGATGGGAGTGGGAGAAGGTACCTATGCGTAGGTACGATCAAATGGTGCTTGTCTGTATGAAAGGCATTCGATCCCGCATGTGCCTACTTGGGGGTCGGGGCCTGAAGTGGCTAGTACCAGGACAACCCAAGGAGTGAGGGCTATGCAATGACACTCACTTAGGTTGTTGCTTAGAGTTTCTACCAAGCCTTAGAGTCTTTTGGGGAAAGATTTATACTTTGATCATGTTTTATTTGCTATTTGGGAAGGGTTACGCAACCCTAGGTTTGGCCTAGCTATTCCTTCTTTGTGGACCTTGGTGTTTATCTCCTAGCATAGGGGAGTGGGACTTTTAGGTATCCACGTCGTTGGGTGGTAAATATTTTATCGAGGTATCTCTTGCGGATGCAGTGTTTGAAGATTCATGTTTTCTTATGTACCAGTTTGAAGGATGAAGGCTTTGTAATTATATCTCTTGATGTAAAATTATTGTTACCTCCCATGAGGAGTTGAATGTAATCATTGATGTAATTCAAAATGATGTATTTGGAATGGGTAGATTTAGGAAAAGGGAAAGGGAGATGTGAACTTTATGTTTAAGATGTATATTGGAAAAGAAAAGGATTTTGTAACATTCCAAATTATGTAACATGCTTTCATTACTTGTTTAAGTGAAGCTATTGAAAAATCAAATGTAGTATATTTGTAATGTATCAAATGAGTTGGATAAATTTTAAAAGTTATATTGTTCATAAAGGATACTTAAGAATATAGATGATTTTTAAATGGAAAGTTGAAATGAAAATATTTTGTATTTCTTAAAGATATGATGCAGTTTGCTTTGAGAAATAAATCTTGTTGTTAGTTTACTTAATGGATTTGAATGTAGCATGCATTTAAATGAAAAGGGAACCTTGGGAGGAATCTAAGTTTAAGTTTGGTTCACATAATTCTTTTAAAAGTTCAAAATTTTTCATAAATTATTACTTAGGTTTTTCTTTAACAAAGAGAATCTTTGTTCTCTTCCCTAGTTCCCTTGCGGGGCATGACACTACCTAAGGGTAGATATTCCAAAATCCACATGAAGAAAGTAGGACCATGCAATATACTCAAAAAAATGGGTGAGAATTCATATGAGATCTTTCTTCCCCCTACCTTGCAAATTTCTCCAATTTTTAATGTTGTAGACCTCACCCCCTACAAAGGTATAACAGGTTCAACAAGTGAACAAACTGAGCAAGTAGATATGAATGATGAAGACTATGTCACTAACCTCCCTCAAATAAAACCAGTTGAGTTGGGGGAAATATTGGATACCAAGTTGTTGAAGTAAACCAGAACCAAGAAGTACATGCAGTACCTAGTCAAGTGGAAAGGACTCCCCAACATAGATGCAACTTGGCTGACTGAACACTAGATCAAACAACATGGAACTTCGGTGGAATAGTTAACCTCAAGTAGGAACTTGAGTTCTAAACTCATGGGGAGTATGGTGCAAGAGAACCCTCATCAAACTAAGAGTCTTTGATACTCTTTTGGATCCTTTGATGATCCTATTAGTCTTAGGACACTAGTAATAAAGGTTATAATTGGACCCTACTTGTAAGACCTAGTCCCAAGTTTGGCATTGATAAGCCATTGGTAAACTATTGGTTAATAGGGTTCCTAAACCTTAGAGTAGGATATTTTCTTAGTATTTTATGTTTTAAATTTTTGGATCCATGTTGGATCATTAGACTTAGGTATGGACCAAGTTGGGTCACCTAGGATAGGAAAGTTGCTAAAAAGTTGTAAAAGTTGCTTTGCAACTTTGACAACTTATGCTAAAAGTTGTAAATGACCCCCCAACAATCATATGGTTTGAAAATTAGTTTTTAATTGATGGGGGAGGCCTTCATAAGCCCTACCATGTGGGTGGAAGGTAAGATGAGGTAATTTGGCATTTTAAATTAATAAAATACAACCATTTCTCTGTAATTGCCGAGAACAATTAGAGTGTACAAACTAGTACGGACATGAGGGCATGAATTTATGAATCCAAAGGCTTTCCCTATGAATCTACTTTCATTTTCACTTGATTTCACATTTTGATCAATTCTAGTTTGGGAGTTATCAAAGTTTTTGTCTGACTGCCTAGATTGAGGGTTTCAAACCAAGGTTTCAATTAATTTGGAGTGTTCTAACCGATTCCACCATGGGAATATGATGCCCCTTTGTGGAATTCAAGTTTGGTTTATGTATTTTTAGATTATGTAGGTTGGAGGAGGTAACTTGCAGGGAGATGGAATTGTCATGATGCCCTAGGTGTACATCCCTATGTGTGCACCTACAAGCGATTGAGTATAGTCAGCATAACTATTTGTTGGGGATTCACCAAGACCTAAAAATTAGGATTTAGAGTCCTTATGTATTCCCTCATATGCCCCCATAATTTTTTTTGGCATTGGTTTGGTGGAAATAGCACTTGTAGTGCAATTGTAGACCTAATTAAGCCTAATAGCCTTGCCTAGGTTAGGTGTTTCCTTACTCCACTTTCAGTTTCACATCTTTGTGCTTGGATATGATCCCTAAAGCCCAAAAGGGTATCTGAATCTCCAAATTTTTTAACACATTTTATGGAAGTATTTTGGTCTAGAATCAAAATCTCTCCTAGGAAGGGCTAAAAGCCTAGTTTTGAGTTTGTGAAGCAACTATGTTGTATGGGTTACTTTTAAGTGAAATAACCATTGGAACTAATTGAATAGGATTGGAATAGGCTAGATACATGAGTATAGGTCACCCCTAGTCCTACTAGTCATTTCATGTGGGGTTTGTTCATAAATTGGGTTAATAGTGCCTCATAGCCAATCTTGGTCATTAGTATTTGGGACTTGGTAGAACCTAGTGATTAGGTTTCCCTTGGGGTTTCAAGGTTTTTATAACCTTATTCCTTGTCCTTTCTACACTTTTGATAGGTGTAGGGTGCTTTACTCTATAATTTAGGTGTATAAGGGTCAATCCCTTAACCATCATTCACTGTTTTCAAGCTTCCTACTGCCCACTTTGCATCATATATCTAGTGCATAAAAAAAGAAATATTGGTATTCAATGTATATTTTCTCTATTATAACTATTCAAAGTCAAACTTACCTAAAATTGGCATTTTTCATCTCCTATCAAATTTCCGCTATCAAATATACACCATTTAGAAGAAAAAAAATTATATATATTCTTGAAGAGGACTCTCTCCTCTAGTGTTAAATCTAATTTTTAAATTTTTCTGATATGATTTACTTTTTTTTTTCTTTTTTTGACATCTTCTCAAATGTAAAATAACTACTTGCAGTATTTTGAAAATATAATATTTTAGATCTATTGAAAATACTATAAAACTCATTTGACAATAATATTGACTCCGAGCTCTACAAAAGGGTATTTTTATTTTTTAAATAAAGTTGAATTTTAATAGAGAAATCAATTGCAGAAGTGATAAATTATGAAATTCTGTAATTTTTTCTTATTTGGCTGCCACATGGGATGCAACATAAGTATTTTTAGTCAAACATGGTTTGGCTGGACTAGGTTCAATCAAACCCCCTGCATATATATGCACCAATTCTTCATTGATCTAACATATTTCACTTATAGTTACTCAATTTGCTTGTTCGGTCGGACCTGTTTCGATCAAAACATGTCTACCACATTGATGTCTCATGGCATCACATATGTTCCATGTACATTCAGTCATAAATTTTCTAGTCAAACCATGTCTGACCAAAGGTACCTTTAGTCACAACTTGATGATTGTCCTCTATTGTGACACAACTTTGTACTTTTACCCTTAAGTTATTTTCTAATTTTTTTGGAATCTTCCATACACTTCAACCACATGGCTTCATATTGGCCAAGTAAGAATGGACATAATACACATTATAAAACTATCACATGAGATTGACCAAACTAAAACACTCTTGTCTTTAACCATGGTTATTAAGTCTAGCATATGTTTGATGACTATTCAAATTGTCCTAAATATGCCACATCAACCATTGTTATGCACATCATCAAATATGTCAAATATCATCATGTGCCCAGTCATCAAGGACAATATTCAAAAAAACCCCCCTTTGCTCTTGATGGAAAAAATAATTTGTGTCATTGATTCATCATGTTGTGATCAAACATAAAAAGATATTTTTAATCCTATCATACAAACTACTAGATATGTAGAAGTTGAAAGATATTTACTTGATAGTATTCATAATAGTATTAGAATATCTAATCATGATTGATGAAGATAAACACAACGAAGTAATAACATGAAAATGTAATGCCCATTCAAAAGGATATATCAGAAACCTGTAACCTGTGAATTCATTGTGAAACCTGTACCTGTCAACCCAAATGTTGTCAACCAAACTTGTATCATTTTTGTGAGAGAAAATAAAAAAAGATTATTGTCACATTGTCAAAGATATATATCACTTTGAACATATTGAATATCTCCCCCTTTTTGCATCAAGGACAAAACAACAAAGAGAATGGCTTACTACCTAAAAAGTGAAAGATGTTATGTGGGAGAAGTAACCAAAATAGAAGACTCGCCCATAATGAGTGCTTTTAAAGTAACAGAGATTGGGAAAGAACTCCCAACCATGTACATAATCCTTCAAAAGTTTTAGGAGGTAATGCTTTGTTAAATATATCTGCTACTTAAGCCTGAGTAGAAACATAGGTTAACTAAAATTCATTGGCAAGCACATTTTCTCTCAGAAAATGAAATTTTTATCACAATGTGTTTTTTTCAAGAATGCATAACAGGGTCTTTAGAAAACTAATTTGTACTCATGTTATCACACATGATAGAGATAGGTTTAGGTACCTAAATACCCATGTCAGTTAACTGATAATCCATCCAAATTAGTTATGTAAAACATGTAGTTGCAACAATGTATTCTAATTCAGCAGCTGACAAAGTCACACATTCCTTCTTCTTACTATGCCAAGAAATAAGTCTATCTCCCAAAAAGAAAGCAATGCCACTAGTACTCATTTTATCATCTATAGAGCCATCCCAATCTACATATGTGAATACAACTAAAGAAAAGTCATTACTATGATGGTACCATAGATCATAATCAAGTGTGCCTTGAATATATTTGAAAACTCCTTTTACAGAACTAACATGTGATTGTCTTGGTGCATATTGAAACTAGGAAACCAAACATATAGCCTCCATTAAATCTTGTCATAAAAATATAAGATAAAGTAGGCTACCAATCATAGACCTATACTCAGATTGATTAACTACTAGTGAATCATCATTTTTTACAAATTTACAATCAAACATTTTTTAATTTCTTTAACATTTCTTTTGCATATTTTGATTGAGACATAACTAAACCATGTTCCAATTGAGAAATTTGCAATCCAAGAAAGAAGTTTAACTCTCCTAAGAGAGACATTTCAAATTTAGACTCCATGATAGTCTAAAATTGTTTACGCATGTTATCATTTCTTGAGCCAAAAATTATATCATCGACATAAATCTCAACAACTAGAATATCACTTCCTTCAACTTTAGTGTATAAAGTGTTGTCTACACCACCACAAGTGAAACCATTTGCAATTAAATGTGCATCTAGCCTATAGTACTAAGTCTTAGGTGCTTATTTTAGAACATATAATTCTTTTTAAGCCTATAGACAAAATCAGGTTTATCAACAGATTCAAAACAATCAAATTGTTCCATATAAACCTCATCTTCAAGATATCCATTTAAGAATGTTATTTTTACATCTATCTGATAAACAGTAAATTTTTTATAGCTAGCATAGACCAAAAATATTCTAATAGATTCCTTTCTAGCTATCGGTGCAAATGTTTCACCAAAATCAATTCCTTCCTATTGAGCATATCCTTTACACACAAATCTAGTTGTATTCCTTACAATTTTGTCTGTTTTATCAAGTTTGTTCCTAAACACCCATTTTCCTCCTAGAAAAAAAAATTCATCAGGCCTAGGCACTTGTTCCAAAGTTTGATTTTTCTCAATCTGATTTATTTCATCTTGCATTGCATTTAACCATCAAGTATCATTCAAAGCTTCAAAAATAGTTTTGGGTTCAAATTCAATTACCAAATAGTAATGTTCATCCATTTGTGCTTTCTCTTCATGCCTTATTGATGTAGGAGCATCCTGAGTGTAAGGGCAATCTTGCATCACCCAAAAATATTTTTGATTTCTTTCCAATAAGAGCTATCTTGTGCATAGTTACTATTTTTGGAAATTTACTATTCTTAGTAAGTTTTTTGTTCAAGCTCAGAATGTTCTATTTTCTTCCTTGGAGGTTCACTTTGGTCATATCAACCTACCAGTAAAGTTCCATTGCCAAATCAAGTCTAATTTTGAAGATATTGAAATTTTTTGGTATTGGCAGTAGTGTACAAAAACTTTGAACTCATTTTTAAAGGCTTTAGAGGCTCCGAAAGGGGTCAAATATTTGGTCAACTAGAGATTGCACAAGTTGGGTGTTGTAGAGAACTTCGCACCATTTCTAAAATGGGGTCATAATAGATAATTAGGTCAATGGGTGATGACTTACGGTCTCCGGAAGTTGCACTACCTAAAATGGAAGAAAAATAATTTCCTTCAAAATTTCTTTTCGAGTTCTAAAAGTTGTTTTGAGCTGACTCTAATGTAATGAAAATGTAAAATAAGATAATTCTAGTGGTGATCAGCCTCAATGGATAAAATTCTAGAACCTTCCCAAGCGGTGGAAAATTGCCTATAGAAGGAAGACCCGTAGTGTTTTCTAGGGTAGTTTTGAGTAGTTATTCAAGGCTTTGTGTTACAGTTAATCGTAAGGAAAATGCCCATGCGACTTTGCATATTGTAATTCTAAAATTTTTAATTCTACACTTATGGAGATAATAAGAATCCCATTTTCTATTCTTCCAAATTATTGTTGTGTCTCTATTTTTGTTATGTGTTTGTGGTATTAAGGGGAGCACCCTGCATCTAGTATTAGAGTAGGAGTTCCTAAGTATTTAGATAGATCACCAACTATGAGGTAGTTTGAACAAGGACCATGATTTAGGGTTTCAACGAGATGCACAAAAATGCCTCCACAAAGGGAACATGGTGGAAGAGTCGAAGGTGTGTCACCCGAGGTTAAAGCCCTCCAGAGACAAGTGCAAGCCTTGCAAGAAGAGATTCACAAAGGGATTAATCTTGCAGTAAAAGATGAAAATGAGGATGAAGCAAAGATGAAGCAAATTTTGATTAGGAAGAAGGAAAAATCTTGAGCCAAGAGGAAGAAAGGCTTTTTTGGGCCATTTCCAAGATTGGGAAAAGACCTAAGATTGAGATTCCTAGATGTTTTGAAATATTAATCCAAAGGAATTGATTGACTGGATCAATGAATTAGAAGAATATTTTGAGGATGAAGATATTGTGGATCTAGGTAATAGGGTCAAGTTTGCAAAGGCCAGACTGAAGGGACACACAAAAATCTGGTGGTAGGAGATTTAGTTGGAGAAAAATAGAAGAGGAAAGGATAAAATCACAAGATGGGATCAGGTGGTAGATAAATCAAAGAAAAAATCCATTCTTTTTTATTATGATGTTGATCTACTAAATAAAATGAAAGGTTTGAAGCAAGTAGGGAAATCTATTCAGGAGTATATGGAGGATTTCTATCGAATCCTCATCAGAACAGAACATGTAAAAACTGATAAGGATAAAGTTGATCATTACCTCAATGGGTTGAGGCTGAGCATTCAGGAGGAGGTTAATTTGGTCTAAATGAACAATATTAAAGAGGCATACTATTTTTCTCTAAAAGTAGAGGAAAAGTTAAAAAATAAGTTTGAGAGAAGGCAAAGTGGAAGAGGTCATGGTGGAAGATCCAGTGGATGTTCTTATGGAGGGAGAAATGATGATCAGAAAAATAAGGATGAGGCTAGTAGTAGTCAAAATCAGAGAAGAAATAATTTTAATTGTTTCCATGATCAGAATAATAGAGATCAGAGAGGAAGAGGAAGGGGACAAGGACCAGGAAGAGGAGGCTTCCTTGTAACACATTTTCACTATGGAGAAGAAGGTCATAGGGCATATGAATATACACAATGCCAACAAAGGATAGAGAGGGGAACTGAAGGCTAGGCTAGAGTTGCACATGTGGATGAAGATTCCAAATAATATCTTTCTAAAGATGTTGAAAGAGGAGAAGTCCTAGTGAACAGAAGAGTCATGTTGAGTGGTGAGAATGAACCTGAGTAAAGGAGGAGCTTGTTTCACACTAGATGCAAGTGTCAGGATAAGTGTTATGATGTAATTATTGATAGTGGAAGAACTGATAATTTGGTATCTGAAGAGGTGGTCAAAAATTTAAAGCTCAAGAGATAGAAACACCCACATCCATAATGGATCACCTGGGTGTAGGATGACCACAAGGTCATGGTCAATGAACAATGCCTAGTGAAGTTAAAGATTGGAGGATACCATGATGAGGTACTATGTGATATCATACCTATGGATGCATCTCATATGTTTTTATTAGATAAATGAGAGGGGGGTGAATCAGTTAATTCTAGCTATGATAGAGTCTCAATTACTCTCTAATGTATAAAACTAATTCAATAAATAAACTTAAATAGCTTGGGTAAAACTTGTATGTGCATTTCTGATTGATTTATCGACTACCAGTTAAATTAACTAGTATATACTGATCAAACCATTTAATGTAATGTGTAAAGTAAAATAACAAATCATCACATACATACATATTTAACACTTAATTTTTAACTTTGAAACCTTGTTATTTTCACTCTTCTGAAGTGAGCTTTGTTAAGAGCCAACCCTATTAAAGATTACAAAACACATTGTAAGGTGTGACCTCGTTAGAGGATTTATCACTAAAAGTTCTCCATGACCATACATTCACTTGGGTTAACAAGAAAATAAACAACATTCATTCAATGCCATAAATAAATAAACAAAGACTGTTAAGTCCCACTTAGTTAAGATATTTTGGCTGTAGCAATGGTTAGAATGCAAAAATAAATGACCTAATTCAAATGCAACTTCCTTTGTAGATATTATGATCTATGCTAAGCTCAATATACCTCTGGCTATCAGAATCTCTTCAATTTCCTTTTATCCTCCAACTCTATTATGCTTAGTTAACCTCATTCTAATGCTCGATATAGTCTGTACAATTGCTCAGTTCTTACTTCAACCTATCTGACCAGCTTCACATGAATATAATCTTCTCCTCATGCACATACATAATTTTGAATCTCTTATCTCCTTATATAGACATGATAAACCATTTTATTCTTAGCCATAGATTTTTCCTCTTAATCTCCATCGTTGATTTTGCCTCTTTAACCTTCTTCAGAACTTGTGCCTTGAAATGTTTTCAATCTTCATCATCTAATCAGCCTTGAATTTTGTTAGCCATTTATATTCATAACAAACTTTATCTTTATCCTCAAAATCATCTAGATTCATCCAGATCATCATCTCACATCAAAAATCACATATTCTACATTATTTCTCTCGCTCGATTAATATTGCAGTCAATATACACTACACTTTCTTGGTGCACATTGTATCTACTTTGTGTATACTAAGTTCTTCATATAATGACCACATTAACTTGTACATTATTGATCTTCAATTATTAATAGAATCATGTAATACAATAAAATTACTATCATACTTGCATAGACTCGTCAATAAATTATCCAATGAATAACATCTTCATAACTTACTCATACATCTCATCTTTATGTTAATATCTCTTTCATTTACCAATATTACCTTCTTCTAATGTTTGCAACTATCATGATAAGTACAACCAAAACTAGTTGACATAAATGACAATATAATAATTGATCTAATGTCTCACATATACTTTAGTAGCTCAGTTATTATCTCCACATTATGTTCTTCAAGTAGTCAATCAGTTGTAGTCTAACAATTTTTGGGTAGGTTGTGGCAGTTTGCAGGTGCGATGTACATGATGGTCATGTGAATACCTATTCCCTAATAAAGGATGGAGTGTGACATAAGCTAAATCCATTGAAGGACATAGAAGAAAAGGTTTTTAGTAATTCAAGAATAAGTTTTTTTTATGGAAAAAAATTCCTAGATGGTATGAGGCATGAGCATATGTGTCTTTCTTTAATTCCAAAAGTTGGTAAAGAGAAAGTAGAAGATGCACTTATAGAAGTTGCAAATTTGTTGAATGAGTTTCAGGATATTGTATTTGATAATGTACCTGATTACCACCTATAAGGAACATTATTCATTAGATGGACTTGATTCCAGGAGCTAGTTTTCCAAATAAGGCAGCACATAGAATGACACTAGCAGAAAGTGAGGAGTTGAACAAACAAGTACATGAGTTATTGCAGATGGGATTGACTCGAGAAAGTTTGAGTCCATGTGTTGTACCAGTAGTATTGGCACCAAAGAAGAATGGATAATGGAGGATACGTATAGATTAAAAAGCTATAAACAAGATTACAATCAAGTACAGGTTTCCATTGTCACAGATGGATGATATTATGGATTGTTTGAGTGGAGTTATGTATTTTTCAAAGATAGATTTGAAAAGTGGATATCATTAGATTCAAATCAAAGAAGGATATGAATGGAAGACTACCTTCAAGACAAAGGAAGTACTATATGAGATTTTAGTCATGCCTTTTGGGATAACCAATGCATCAAGCACTTTCATATGGCTCATGAATGAGGTTCTGAAATAATTTCTAGGTAAGTTTGTCATTGTTTACCTAGATGATATTTTGATATTTAGCAAGACATTAAAGGAGCATAAAATGCATATTCGTAGGGTGTTTGAGAAGTTAAAGGAAGAGAAATTGTTGATTAATTTGAAGAAGTGTAGTTTCGTGAAGCAAGAGTTAGTGTATCTGGGATTTTTAGTTTCAGTGGAAGGTCTAAAAATGGACCCAAATAAAGTGAAGGCTATTGTCAAATGGATTAGTCTAAGGAGTGCTAATGAGGTAAGATCTTTTCATGGTTTGGCTAGATTTTATAGAATTTTTATTAGTAGTTTTAGCAATATTTTTGGACCCTTGATTGAAACAATGAGAGGAGATAGGAAAGAGTTTAAGTGGACCAGAGAGGCAGATAAGAGTTTTAAACTATTGAAACAAAAATTTATAGAACAAACTATTTTAGCACTTCCATATTTTAATAAGCTATTTCAAGTAGACAGTGATGCTAGTGGTACTAAAATAAGAGCTATTTTGAGCCAAGAAGGTAAATCTATTGCTTATTTCAGTGGGAAGTTAAATGATGCCAAGAGGAAATATTTTTTTTATGATCAGGAATTTTATGTTATAGTTCAGGCATTGAAAAAGTGGAGACACTATCTGTACACACTCAAATGGTGCACTGCTCTAAGTCATTATATCCAAGGAAATCCATGAATGGGAAACCTTAGAAAGTGACCTAGAGCTCTCTATGTATGGAGTTGCAAGATTATTTCAAGTTTGCTCTCAGCTAGAGCTATTAAGCTAATGACCTTGCTAGTCAACCACACAATGAGAGATTCAAAAGAAGACAAGGGCAAGAATGTCAATATCTCCAAGAATCCAAATGAAATGCAGTGCAAGTAAGCTAAGAATGAGGATGGAAGCTAGTCTATAGAAATGAAAGTGCAAACTATGCTATGCAAAGGAAGTACAAGTATTACCAAGCCTTCCTAGTTAAACTAGATGAGTTATTCTAAAGCATAAAGGAAATCTATACTATGAATGCCATGATAATGAAACTACTATGAAAGAATGAAACTAAGAATTGAATGTAGATGCCAAAGCCAAGAATGCTTCAAATCTTCAAAAGCTCCAAAGTGACCTAGAAAACCTACAGCGTAACATTAGTATTCAAAAGATGCATATGAAAGTGAAGAAGAGAGCTCTCCTTTTATAAGAAATGAGAAAGAATGGACCATGGAGATTAAGAGAAAAAGATCTAATCAAGGGTGGAGCTTGAAAGAGGAGAAATCCATGTGCACAAATATTCTCCAATGAGAAAATAAGAGTTGACTTTTGTATCCATATGAGACAAAAAGTGCTTTTTCCCTTTTTATAAAATAAGAATAATGCTTTATTTGTGCAACTTAGAATAAGAGGAAAATTGGGGGCTTTTTATTTAATAAAAGGGGAGGAAATATTCCTTTTAAATAAATAAAGACTTTAGGATAAAATGGTTAAACCAAGGAATAATTGAATAAATGATAACATAGGATTTGATCAAGGAAATTGATATTTTTGAAAAATGATGATTTTTTGAAAATATTGATTCAGGGATTTGATAAATTGTTGAATGGGGGCCCAAAGTCTAGGTGACCATTTTAGGGTGCATACATTTGCCCCTCTTTGGGTAATGTGAGATTGATTTGGGATCACAGGACAACTCAAATGTGTGTTTGATGGATGGGAACACATCAGGACAAAGATAAGCTGGCTGAAAGACAAGATCAAGACCATTGTTGTTAAGTAATAATCAAGTCTCAAAATAGGAGATAAGAATCTCAAGCTAAGCTGATTGATAAAGTTGAATCAAAGATTGAAGTTGACTGGTACTGCCCCCTCAGTATCAAAATCAAAATCAAGTAAAGGAGAAGCAACAAATTGATAAACTTGATTAAGTCACTAGAAATCATAATCAAAGGATGGAGCATGATAGGATAATCATCAAGTAGTGAGGATATGCCCTAGGTTGACTAGGTTTGACTGAAAAAGATAGAGATTAAGGATGAAGTCAAACCTTAGAGAGATGAAGCGAATGAAAATAAATGAAAGACTAGGAGTTTGAAAGAGATAGGGGTGAAGAAATGATAGATGCCCCAACAAAGATTGAAGGATCAGGCCTCAAATAGTCAGCCAACTGTGTAGAAGAGGGAGAAAATTTGAAATGTAATTTTGACTATCAAGATGAACTTAGATTTCAATTTCAATCCCGAAAATGGATCCAGGATGTTGAAATTAGGTAGGGGTGCAATTTTCACACAATTCTAAGGGGTTTTGAAATTTGGTCAAAAAAGTCAAAATGCTATATAAGGGGCAAAAAGTGTCATTTTCAAAATCATTTGACTTTTATTGATTTGAGAATCTTAATAGCTTTAGAGAGATAAAATGGCCTAGCAAGCAGCAGTTCTAGTACACAGGCATCGATTTGAGTGCTCCCGGTTGCACAACCGGCCTCCACAGTATGGTGCCCCGGTATGTTTTCAGAAAAACTTGCCCTTTTTGAGTCATTATGAGCAATTATTGCAATTTAAAACACATTTTTAAAATTTTTAAATTTTCAAATTTTAGACTAGGGCAAAAATTTGCATGATACTTTACAAGTATCACCCCCTTTGAGAGGGTTTATCGCGCGATACTTTGCGAGTCTAAATAGTATCATGCAGGTATGTAAACCAGTATTGCATGATAACTAGCGAACTATCACACGATCCTATGTGAAGTATCGCATGAGAATATATTATCACCCTATTACTGAAGAAAGTATCACATGATACTTTACCAAAAAATAGTATCACCCAGGGTAAAAATTTGACATTTTTTAGTGATTTTGAGCAAAATGACATGGGTCTAGACAATTTTTGCATTTTAAGATGTTTTGTACTGATTTTTAGACATCCATCATGATATGTGCTAACATCTAGCTGGGGTTAATGGCTTGCAGGAGGTCTTTCCAGTGTTACTCATTAGAGCACTGAAGGTGACGGTGTTACAATTTGTTTGAGATCTGGATGATCCAGGCAAGGCCAATTTGAGGGCTATGGGCTTCAGGTATGTGCTACAGTTACCCTACATTCGATCTGATCATGGGTTGTTGATTGTGCTAGCCGAGAGATGGCATAGTGAGAAAAACACCTTCCATTTGCCTACTAGAGAAGCATCGATCACATTGGAGGACATCTATCAGATTCTCTGAGTGTCTAGCCATGGTGATCTTGTAAGTATAATCATGTTTTATAGATAGTCATAAGTGTAAAGTTTCTAGATAATAGAAATTGACATGATTGTGTGATGACATAGGTATACTATGATTAGGATGCTACTAAGGGATGACATGCCATCTAGGGCATGTTCCAGGATGTCACCATCATAGACAAACATGTCAGCTGGGATCAACTGATGGATGAGTTTGGTAGGAAATTCCTAGTATCATGCATTATTGCCTCTATTATTGTATGGGCCCTTATTACTGACAAGAGTTAGAAGGGGTTTCCATTGGGATGGGGTAGATTGTTAGTCGATCTGGTGGCACATCCATGATGGATGGCATGGGGTCTGGCTATCCTAGCCGATATGTACCATGAGCTCCATGAGATCATGTACCAGAAGAGTACGACATGGGCATGCAGTGCAATTCTAGCACAGGTGTGGGCATGGGAGCACATCACTATGGTGCACCCCTAGGTATAGTCAAGAGAGAGGAGACATCCTTTCATCTATAGATATACAAGTTTCTTGTCATAGACTCATAGCAGAGATGTGACTTACTACAAGAGAGTTCTGGATGAGCTTATCTCATTCACATGGAGACCTTATAGGTTAGTGGAGTAGTGGGGTGATGTAGAGGATGAGCTCAGCTATATGTTGTGTAGCCAGCCACTGGTAGGTTAGCATGTAGAGATTGTAGAGAGATTCATTATCACTCAAGTTTGGAGGTAGTTTGGGCACCAGCAGCGAGTATCCACTGAGACGACTACATATGCACGGGCCCGGGATGAGGAGGGGCATGGGTGGCCACCGATGCTAGATTACAGTAGGCAGTACAAGATATAGCTATGGTATGGAGAGAGACCTAGGAGTACCTCCCAAATATGATGGATGTAGGATTTGATGCATCTTATAGATCAAAGCAATGGAGGGTACCATTCCCTCGATTCACTATACCAGATGCGTAGCCAGTGGCTCAGGGTGATAATGGGGATGATGGGGATGGAGGAGATGGAGGGGATGGAGGGAGAGGGAGAGGGAGAGTGAGGGAGATAGGAGAGAGTTCTAGATCAGGTGGCCAAAAATGGTCATGAGGATAGAGATTAGTGACCCCTAAGGATGAGGTGAGACCAGCTCACTGACAAGCAGAGGTTAGGCAGGATCCACCTATAGGAGGAGAGGACCTAAGAGCCTAGATACAGGCTCGAGAGGCTGAGATGCAGCAGCTCAGGATCACTATATCTGTTAGGGAGCAATAGCTCATAGATGTGAGGACTAAGATAGAGCAGTGAGAGAAAGTGCTATAGGCGGCCATTGCAAAGAGCCAGAGAGAGGTAGTGTGAGCTACATACTATCATGGGCTATACATACAGGTAGTACTAGTGGGTTAGAGAGCTCCTTCTTACTCTGTTGTAGTTGGGAGATCTGATGTAGTACTAGACATGGCACCATCTCCTCCACCACCAGCACCACATGATGGTGGTAGTGAGTCCTAGGTTTAGGGCTTAGGTTTTAGATGTGTACACATATCATGAGACTTTGATCCATATTTTGGGATCCCATTTGGTATATTGTATCATGACATTGTTATATATGAGATTACTAGATTTGTGATATATCATGTGTATTTGTCTCACTTGTGATGGATGTATCAGTATTTATATTGTCTTGTCATTTTTCTCAAAATGTATGTTATAAATGCTCATCTATATTCTCTCTCATAGATGTATGTTTGATTCTCATGTGTATGATATAGACTCATGTTTCTAAAAATGATCTCTTAGGGTATAGATATGATGATAAGATTAACCCCTTTTTGATGACAGGAACAGGTCATGATGTGAAAGACAAGGAGAAAAAGACATGATTGAGAAAAAGGAAAAGGTGAGTGCAGTTGACCAATAGGTCCATGAAAGATGAAAGGAGAGCTCTCTCCATATGCAAGATGCAAGACTAAACTATGATGAACCTAAAAATGCAAGTTACTATGAAAGTGGTTGACTTGCAAGGTCACAATGCCAATAGACATCTAATAATCATCATCAAGCTTTATTGGTAGCATCGCAAGATCATACAATACACACTAGTATGACTATGTGAATCTGAATATGATCTATATCAGATAAAACGTGGAAATCTCACCTAGGCACCAAAGACTAGTGTATTGAGATTACCTAAGTTTGATATGGCAAGATTATACTCACATCGAGACACAAGAAAGTCAAGATGACTATAAGTATGCACTTGCAAAAATAGTAAAGGATAATACCTTGTAGGTCCCAATGTCAAGTGGAACAAGCATAAATGCTAATGGTAGTTAGGAGCAGCAAAATATACCCACAAGCAAAAAAAGAAATAAAACATGTCCTCAGTTTTCTAGCTATGCATCATTGAAAACTATCATAGGGAGAGAACACTTATCAAAGAAATCATCATAGATAGGACACAAAGAAATAAATTCAAACAAGTCTTAGTGAGGCAAGTGTTTAAGTGTGTGTGTGTGTGTGTGTGTGTAGGTCATAGAGTCAATATTTGAGTATCACATCTGCCAGTGAGAAATATCACATCATACTAGACTATGGGTAGGATATCTGATAAGTGTTGAAAAAAACTTGACGCTAGGGTAGTGTTGAAAAACACAATTTGGGTGGTGTTGAAAAAAACCATTTGCAAGAAGTCCTAAAGACCAATGCATCCAAAAGAACCAAAGCTAACACAGTTATGCCCCCTAGACAAAGACAAAGACCAATTCCAAACCAAGGCAACAAGGTCAAGGCAAGATGGAGAATGGCTAAGTGTTGAGAGTGCATGCTAAAAGACAAGGGTGCAAAGGCCTCAAGTAGCGCCTGTTTCTAGGTTTTCACCACTTGACAAATTTTTTGATTTTTTCATCTTTTTGTATTTTTTCAACCAAGGCGCCTGTTTCCAAGTTTTCACCAAGGCACTTTTTCTATTTTTTGCATTTTTTTGCATTTTTTTATTTTTTTTATGAGACATCAAAGCGCCTATTGCTAGGTTTTCACCAAGATGCTCTTTTTTTTAGGACTTTATATATGCTTTTTAGGATTTTTTTCAGCATCATATATGGATTTTTTTGGTAGTTTTTTTTAGGATCCATAAAATATGTACAAAGGATGCCCCAAGACTGAATAGGCATCATGGGTAGAACTTCTTGAGGTGAAAAACATTAATAGGATTAGGGAGCTGGTCTCCCTCTAAATCAAACAGTAAATAGGCACATGTCCCAAAAGCAGCAATAATGATGTATGGTCCAAGCCAATTAGGTTCAAACTTATCATTTTGCTCTCAATGTTGTTGGTTCTTAGGATTCCCATGCAGGACAAGATCTCCTACTTGGAATTCTCTAGGACAAACCTTCTTGTTAAATGCTTTGGACATATGCTTTTGGTAAACTCTCATGTGATCAAATCATGCTTTTCATTTCTCATCAAGAAGTTCCAATTCTTGCAATCTCATGGCACAATAATCTTCATCTGTAATTAAACCTTTGAGAGAGACTCTAAGGGAAGGAATCTCAACTTCTAAAGGTAATACTACTTCAGCACCATAAGTGAGGGAAAAAGGAGTAGCCCCTATGGGAGTATGTATACTCATTCTATAAGCCCATAAGGCTAGATTTATCTGTATGTGCCAGTCTCTACCATTCTTGTGAACTGTTCTATGGAGAATCTTGAGAATGGTTTTATTTGAAGCCTCTACTTGTCCATTTCCTTGTGGGAAGTAAATAGAGGACCAATGTTGTTTTATCTTGAATTTCTTGTAGAGGTGTGTAAGGTCCTTATTTTTAAACTGACCTCCATTGTTAGTGATTATCTCAAAAGGCACACCGAACCAACAGATGATGTGATTCAAAATGAATAAAGAAATTGTCTTCCCTGAAGCAACAAAAAGTGGAACAGCCTCTACCCATTTGGTAAAGTAGTCAGTAGCAATAATAATGAATTTATGTCCACCTGAGGAGTTGGGATGAATCTACCCAACAAGATCAAAGGCCCAACGCTGAAATGGCCAATGAGAAATAGAAGGAATAAGCTCCCTACCTAGAGCACAAATTAGGTTTCCATGTTTTTGACACTTTTCGCATGATTTGGAAAAATCTATAGCATCCATCTACATTGTGAGCCAATAGTACCCCACCCTAAGCAACCTTTGGGCTATGGCAAGACCATTAGAATGTCCTCCAAAAATTCCCACATGAATGTCAGCTAACACTCAGTTAGACTCATCCTTTTCCAAGCACCTAAGAAGTGTCCCATCTAAACCCCTCCTATACAGATCACAAAAGATAAGAGTATGGCGAGAGGCATTACAGGTGAGGTTTCATCTTTTAGAATGGTTGAAGGTTTCAGGAATAATGCCATCATGGAGATATGAGTAAATGGCACCATAGCGGGATGACTCATGGCTAACCAAGGTACAAATGACATGGCTTTCTGAGGAGTCAAAAATGGGGGAACGTAGCTCTTCCACCAGGAATTCATATCTGGATTCATGTTGTTCTAAGAAGGGAAGCCAATGTAGCCATAGCATCAGCTACTTTTTTCCCTGCTTGAGGGATCTATTGAAATGTAACAAAGGTGAAGTATCAGCTCAATGAATCAACCATCTTCTTATAGGGTATCAATTTGTCATCCTTTGTTTGATATTCTTCATTAACTTGGTTGACAATCAATTACAAATCCCCATAAATGTGTATCTCTATAATTCCCCATTCTATGACCATTTTCAATCCATTTGTTAAGGCCTCATATTCATCAATGTTGTTTGTGTATGGGAACAACAACTTATAGGACTTAGGAATAATATACCTATGACGAGAGACAAACAACACTCCAACTCCTGAATCATTGTGCATGAAAGAGCCATCAAAGAACATCTTCCATGTTCTTGTAGTTAGGAACATTATGTGCTCATTTGGAAATTCAACTTGAATGGGCATACTATCTTGAATGGGAAAATCAGCCAGTTGATCAGCGATAGCTTGTCCTTTTATGGCTTTACGCTCAACATACTCAATGTCAAATTCTAAAAGAATCATCATCCATTTAGCAAGTCTACCAGTGAGAGCAGCCTTGCCTAGAAAATACTTAAGAGGATCAATTTTGGCTATGAGGTGTATTGTATGTGCTAGCATGTAATGTCACAACTTTTGGGAAGAAAACACCACAATAAGGAAAGACTTTTCAATACTAGTATAATTGACCTCATATGAAACAAGTGTTCAATTGATGTAATAGATAGCTCTTTCTTTTCTAGTATCATCAAGTTGAGCCAATAATGCCCCTAGGGAAGATTTCATTGCTAAAACATACAAAATGAGTGGTTTTCCTAGGATAGGAGGCATTAAGATTGGAGGATTGGCCAAGTACTGTTTGATTTGGTCCATGCTTTTCTAACAATCCTCACTCCAAACACATTTAACCCCTTTGTACAATGTCTTATTAAAGGGTTGAGCTCTATCTACTAGTTGTGAAATAAACCTTCGTATAGATTGAAGACATCCCTGAAGACTCCTCATTTGGCTGATGTTTTTGGGAGGCGGCATATCCAATATTGCTTGAACTTTCTCTGGATCCACCTCTATTCCTTTGGCTAAAATGATAAATCCTAGAAGTTTACCGGAGGTGACTCCAAATGCACAATTTTTGGGATTTAATCTCAGCTAAAACTATTCCATATGATCTAAAATGACTTCTAGATCTTCTAGGTGTGTATTCATTTTTTTGGATTTTGCCAAGGTGTCATCCACATAGTCTTCCATGTTCTTAGGCATCATGTCATGGAATATAGTCATCATAGCTCTTTGGTAAGTAGCTCCTGCATTTTTCAATCCAAATGGCATGACGTTCTAATAATAGGTTCCCTATGCACAAGTGAATTTTGTCTTTTCTTGATCTTCAAGAGCTATTTTAATTTGATTATAAGCAGAAAATTCATCCATCAAAGAATAGATCTCATAGCCCGTAGTCATGTCCACTATCATGTCTATGTTAGGAAGTGGAAAATCATCCTTTGGACAAGCTTTATTAAGATCTCTAAAATCTGTGTAGATACGAATGGACTTGTCATGTTTTGATACTGGAACAATATTGGATATCCATTCGGCATAATCAATCGCTCTGATAAATCCTGCACGGAGAAGTTTTTCTAGTTCAGCTTTGACAAGAAGAGCTATGTGAGGATGCATTTTCCTCAATTTCTATTTTATTGGTTTGATGCCTGGAGCTATGGACAAATGATGCATAATGAGACTAGTGTCCAACCCTAGCATGTCTGAGTAAGTCCAAGCAAAATTGATTTTCTTGCTCTGTAGGAACTTGGTATATGCCTATTTTTCTTGTGTTGATAGAGATTGAGCTAGGGGTACAATTTGTGGAGCCTCTTATGTACTCAAGTTAACTAGTTGTATAGGCTTGATGAGCATGGATGAACTATCTTGAAAATAACTTGGGAGATTATCAAGTACCCCATCCTTAGGCACCTCAAAGAGGTTTTCACCTTTGGATACGTCATTTATTTTTACTTTTTTGGGTTCTTACACCGCCACATAGTGGTTTTCGCCATCAGAACCATTATTATTTTTTTCTTTTCTTTTCATTTTGCAACTAAGGTACTTGATATCTGGCTCTGTCGTGCTTGTAGTTGGTTTGCTGGTGGAAGAGACTACAAGCTCAAGGGCATTTAGGTAGCATTCTATCTCATAGTCATTCTGGAAGGTTAAGAGCTGAGGCTCTTGATAGTGCTGAGACCAATCAATTAGGTGAGGATTAATAAGGGGTAGGTCAATGATGGGTTCAATGTTGTTGATATGGATGATGTCATCTCTGGTGATTGAAAAGTTAGGATCTGTCAAGTATCCCTCTAAGGTACCCGAGTTAGGACTTATCCCACTAAACAAAACATCATTCACTAAAGCGACTCACGAATTCCAATCCTCTAATCCTACACTAGACTCATTAGCTACCTCGAGTTGAGTACTATAGGAATGGACAACATCAACATTCATCTCAATAGTAGAGGAATCTGAGAGAGACTCCCATTCATATTCATGTGAGTCTGTATCTAAATCCCAGTAGGAATATTTGACCCAAGCATACCTTCAGTGTCTAGATGTGGAAGCCTCAATGTCACCAAGAGTAACACCTTCTCATATGCCATTTGTGTATTGGTGTTCTTGAATAGGATCCTCAACATGGTCTTCAATAGTGGACTCTTCTTGTTCTATGTCTGAATTGGGTGGGTTGGTAACTGAAATGTCAAAATCTCCCCAAAGGAGATTGGTGGAAGGGACCCAATCTTCACACCTATCTTGTTGATTTTTCAAATTAGGAACATAGCTTGATTCATCATCACTATCCATCATAGCAAGGATAGGAATAGTTTTCTTTTTAGGATCTTCAAAGCCTACACCAACTATCTTCATAGACCTACATCCAAAAAGAGCATGGTCGAGGGGTTCAGCCCTGGCATCTAATCGGTGACTAAGAGGACCATGTCTTGGATAGTCCATATTCTTGACCAAGGTGTATCCTCTCCCATAAGTCTTAGGAGATGGGGAGAAATTTTCATTATGCTTGTATTTTTCCTCCTTGTAGATCCAATCTCTAACAACCACCTCTTCTTTTTCATCCTATATGGGCACTAAAGACTCTACAAATGTTTCAAATAGAGTCATGGCTGAAGATGAGGGACGCATCTCTTGTGATGGTTTACCATTGGACCTAGGTGAGATTGGAAATTTTGTAGAGGAATCAATTTGATATCCTCCCATACCAAGGTATATGGACTTGAATTTATTCTTACACTGCTCTAAAACTGCATCAAAAAATTTTGCTTCTTAGTTGAGAGGAACATGAGTCCCTATGGAAATTGCATTCATAGATAATGTGTTATCCCTGGGTATATAGACTTTGACTCCATTGTGGGGGAACTTAACACATTGGTGGTAGGTGGATGGCATCACCTACATGTCATGGATCCATGGTCTACCAAGCAGGATATTGTATGCTAGAGGACCAGCATCAATGATTTGGAACAAAATGTCCTTTTCAATAGGACCAATTCTAATAGGAAGAATAGCTAACCCTTTAGAACTTCTCTCAGCCTCATCATAGGCTTTGATGGTAATTTTCTTCCTGGTATCAATAACATTCTCTAAATAACCTAGGGTTTTCAAAAGACTTAAAGAGAAAATGTTGAGCCAAGCACCCCCATCTATCAACACATGCCTAACATGGGTTTTATGGATCATGGCCTCAATGTGAAGGGCAAGATTATGCAGATGGCTCAAAGCTTTGTCATCTTCTTTAGAAAATGTTAGGTAATGTGGGCCAGCAATGTGGTTAACCATGTTTTGGAATTGGTCGACATCTATGTTATTAGGGACATTTGTCACATGCAAAGCATCCTCAAGGATACGCTTGTGTCTTGGAGACAATTCCAAGAGTTCAAAAATAGAGATTTGAGCTAGTGTTCTTTGTAACTGATCAACAAGATTATAGCTCATGTCTAGATTTATTGCTGATTTGGTGACATTCTTGGATGTCACTTGCTTGGGTTTTGAATTAGGCCCTCTAATAACCACAAGACCCTGACTTTGGCTCCTACTGATAGCATTGAGAGCTTGGGATGACCTTTGAGTGTGAGGACCTCTAAGCACAATCACAGGTTCTTCATCAAATATTGGAGGAGAATCAACATCATGACCATAAGGATCTCTGCTTCCCATCATATTGACACTCTCATCCACAACTTCAAGCATATTTATCACATTATCTGTAGACGAGTATGTATAATTGATTGTTGCCTTGCCATCTTTGGGTTTAGAGGTTTCCCCCTTGTCATATTTGGGCTAAGGCTCCTTGAATGCTTTGTGGTCTCCATTAGTAGTCAACCCATCAATTTGAAGCTTACCACCCTCAATAAGATCCTAAATAAGATGCTTAAGCTTCCAACAATGCTCTATCTCATGGCCAATGCCATTGTGGAATACGCAGTAGGCCTTCTCATTCCACCAATGTGGCTTAATGTCTGGTATGCAAAATTTTGCTAGATCTTGTAGATGTGCAAGATTGTGGGCAATAAGAGTATTAAAAACATTTGCATAAGAGTCACCAAGCTTAGAGAATTGTTGCCTTTCCTTTTTGGATTTATATTGATATCTTTGTTTAGGCTCTTGTTGGTTAGAGGATGTATTAAGCTTCATAGCTTGAACTGCACTAAATAAATGTAGGACACCTTGATCCTTTGGTTGAAAAGAGTCAACAACTCCATCATTGACCACTTGTTTATTTTTATTCGAGTGTGAGTTCTTGCCTTTATCCTTATGATTGTTGTTGTTATTTTGACTATTGTTGGTGTTGTTATGTTTAGTCAAAATGCCTTTCTCTTTTAAGACATCCTCTATTCTACATGTGGTTTCAACCATAGTGTTGAATGAATCAAAGACCATCTTATGAACCTCATACCTCATCTCAAGCACTAAATTACTAACAATGATATCAATTTGTTCATGTTTAGGAATTTTCCTAGAATACCGAGAGCACAATCATCTCCACCTTTGCAAGAATGTGACAAAGGATTCCCCTTGGTTTTGTTTCAAATTGCACAAATCGAGCATGGTGATCGATCTTGATAAGTTGTAGTCAAAATGTTGCACAAATCAGTGGACCAATTCTTTAAAATTTTTGATGGGAGGGGTGATGTTGGTAAACCACTCCATAGCTTGACCTTTGAGACTCCTTGGAAATAACCTCATCAAATAAGAGTCTTCATGGTGGAATTCAAAACTCATGGTGTAGAACTGACGCACATGATCATGTGGGTCACCATTACCGTCATATTTGTCATATTGAGGAAATTCAACCTTCCTAGGAAAATTCATCATGCTCACACTCCTATCAAAAGGATTAGGAAAAATAGAGTGAAGGTTGAAGGAACTCTTAGGAGCCATCATCTTCTCCATCATCTTCTTCATCTGCTTGATTTCCTCCTCTTGTGAGGGACTCTGTTTCTTTATTTTCCTATCCACATAAAAATTATAAGGGACCCTTGCACCCTTGTTGATCAAGATTTCTAAGAATTGATCCTTATTTTTCTCAACATATTTTTCCACATATTGTTGAAAAAGTGGCTCTTGTTGCATTTGCATAAAGTCTTGAGCTTCATGATTGGCACTACTTCCTCCATGTTGAGAACCATGATGAGCTCATTGGGAGGGTTTTCTTGAATGTCTAGGAGTTGTGCGTCTCCTATAATGTGCATGTTGTAAATTCCTTCCTCTAGGAATAGGAGATCTTGATGGTGAAATTGAATATTTTCTGCCTCATGGGGTGCCCGAGGGAGTAGATGGTGGGGAGTTGGTCCCACTGTTGGTACCCCTATTGTTGATTTGTGCATTAAGTTATTGGGCTAGGAGTCTATCTTGTTCTTCTTGTGTGGCTCTCCTCTCTATGTCCAAAAAGGCTCATTGTTCCTCCTCTAAGAGTCTAAACTTCTCTTCCTTAGCAGCTTGCTCATTTAAAAAGGCTTATTTTTCATGTTCAATACTTTTAAGCCTTTCATGTGCATATCTTGAAGTTGTTCTAAGCAGAGAGCTAGGTCTTGAATGTTTGAAGAATTTGGTTGCATTCACATGAGCATCACAAGATCTATTGTTTTGGTCTTCATGTTGTGACCGTTCATCTTGGTGAGCTCATCTATAATGTCCTTCAGCTCATTGGTGAGCATCTAGATATTGAGAGTTGATAGGAGGTGATATGAATTGATTGTCACCACCTTGTAGCATGTTATCCATATGCCTTTGGTAAATTTCATCAAGAGTTTGATCCATTGCTTCTTTTTGTTGTTTAGTCAAGGTATAACTCATGTCCATATTTGACTAAGAAAGTGCTAGAGAGGTACCCAACTTACTAGGGTCAAAGAAAACTTTAGAGTCACTCCTAGGGGATTGATCAAAGATGGGTTCCTTTCCCTTTCACTTTGGATGGGTTTGGACTAAAGGAAACTGATCAAAGATAACTTGAGGTCATTTTCCTTGACTCACTTGGTACCTTGTCGTAACTGACATGAAAGAAAAGACCCTTAGTGATAAGCTAACCTTATGAAATGTTGATGTCAAACTAGGATAGTGAAAATATTCAATTGTCCAAAAAGAGATATGGTGAGATAGAAAGCTAACAATAGGAATAAATCAACACTACCACGGTGGTGCATAATAAAAAGATTTCAGTATCTGAGCACATATGGATCAAGAGGATGATTTATCAAAAATATATTTTTGAAATGGAATTGATATGGAAGTGTATTTGGACAAAAGAGTACTCAAACTCTCCAAGTGTGCAATCAAAGAGCCTAAAGGTGAACTTTTTCAATAAGGATGATTTTTAACTTGTCAACTCTAAGCAAGATTACTTTGAAAATCAAAGAATACTAATTCAAGGGGTCTAAAAACAAGAACCCAAGGTACAGACTGGTCTCTAATGATAGGTTAAGTCACCTACTAAAAATATGGTCAACTAAAGAGAGACTAAAAATTGTTGAAACTGGACAGATAGCAAAAGGATTCTGAGTGATACTTTCCAGGCAAACAAGGTGATACTCTCTTGATAGGGCGATACTTCTTCATAAGTAGGGTGATAGTTTCTAATAGGCCTGGGCGATAAAATCCAGGCAAACGGGGTGATAGTCTTGCAGAAGCGAACTATCGCATGATATTTCTTAGGACAGAGGGTGATAATTATTCAATGTTGCACAACTCTTTGACCAGTGAGTGTCAAAATCTCAGTTTTTAAGGCAATTTGATCAAAATTTTAGGTTGAAGGTTGGTTTTTTCGATTTCAATCACAGTTATAGTAGTAAATGGACAAGTTTTTAAATAGTATGGGATCAAAACATGTCTTCAAACACTTGAAACAAGGGAAAAAGCAACCTTGCCAAGACAAGCAATTGTGATGTCAAATGGTGCACTTCTCTAAGTCATTATATCCAAGGAAATCCATGAATGGGAAACTTTAGAAAGTGACCTAGAGCTCTTTATGTATGGAGTTGCAAGATTATTTCAAGTTTTCACTCAGCTAGAGCTATTAAGCTAATGACCTTGCTAGTCAACCACACAATGAGAGATTCAAATGAAGACAAGGGAAAGAATGCCAATATCTCCAAGAATCCAAATGAAATGCAATGCAAGTAAGCTAAGAATGAGGATGTAAGCTAGTCTATGGAAATGAAAGTGAAAACTATGCTATGAAAAGGAAAGTAAAAGTATTACAAAGCCTTCCTAGTTAAACTAGATGAGTTATTCTAAAGCATAAAGGAAATCTATACTATGAATGCCATGATAATGAAACTACTATGCAAGAATGAAACTAAGAATGGAATGTAGATGCCAAAGCCAAGAATGCTCCAAATCTTCAAAAGCTCCAAAGTGACCTAGAAAACCTGCAACATAACATTAGTATTCAAAAGATGCATATGAAAGTGAAGAAGAGAGCTCTCCTTTTATAAGAAATGAGAAAGAATGGACCATGGAGATTAAGAGGCAAAAGATCTAATCAAGGGTGGAGCTTGAAAGAGGAGCAATCCATGTGCACAAATATCCTCCAATGAGAAAATAAGAGTTGACTTTTGTGTCCATATGAGATAAAAAGTGCTTTTTCTCTTTTTATAAAATAAGAATAATGCTTTATTTGTGCAACTTAGGATAAGAGGAAAAGTGGGAGCTTTTTATTTAATAAAAGGGGAGGAAATATTCCTTTTAAATAAATAAAGACTTTAGGATAAAATGGTTAGCCCAAGGAATAATTGAATAAATGATAACATAGGATTTGATCAAGGAAATTGATATTTTTGAAAAATGATGATTTTTTGAAAATATTGATTTAGGGATTTGATAAATTGCTGAATGGGGGCCCAAAGTCTAGGTGACCATTTTAGGGTGCATACACTATCTACTTCGTAAGGATTTTGTTTTTTATACTGATCATTAGCTTTACAATATTTGAACAGTCAATGAAAGTTGAATCATAGACATTTGAAATGGGTTGAGTTTTTATAGAGTTGCACATTTGTTTTGAAACACGAGAGTGGGAAGTCTAACAAGGTTGCAGATGCACTTAGCAGAAAGCAATTTTTTCTAACAAAGATGCAGATTGAGGTGGTTGGGTTCAAGGAACTCAAAATTTTGTATCTAGAGGATCCTAATTTTGGTGAAGCTTGGAATGCTTGTATAAAACTTGTTAAGCTAGACAGAATGAAGTGGTTGGATTTCATCATCTAAGATGGTATGCTATATATAGGGAGTTAATTATACATTCCATGAAGTCCTATGAGGGATAGTATCATCAAGGAGAAGCATAATGGAGGATTGGCTAAACTTTTTGGTCGAGATAAAACCATTGCTCTAGTTAGTGAGAATTATTACTAGTCACAGTTGCAGCAAGATGTTAAGAAGTTTGTATAGATTTGTAGAGTATGTCAAATGAAAAAAGGAACAAAGAAAAATATAGGGTTGTATCAACCATTACCTGTACCAGAGAAGCCATGGGAGGATATCAATATGGACTTTGTTCTTGGTTTACCAAGGACTCAGTGGGGACATGATTCAATTTTTGTGGTAGATGACAGGTTTTCAAAGATGACACATTTAATTCCATACAAGAAGACTAATGATGTTGTTCATGTGGTAGAATTATTTTTCAAAGAAGTGGGGAGACTACATGGTCTTCCAAAGAGCATAGTTTCAGATCAAGACACTAAGTTTGTTGGATATTTCTAGAGTACATTGTGGAAGAAGTTAAAGATAGATTTCAAGTTTAGCTCATCACATCATCCACAGACTAATGGATAGACAAAGGTGGTGAATAGGAGTTTGGGGATTTTTCAGAGATGTTTGGCTGGAGGTAAGCCAACAAAATGGGATTTGATTTTACCACAGGCAAAATTTGCATACAATAATTTTGTCAATAGGAGCACTAGTAAATCACCATTCTAGATTGTATATGGAAGTAGTCCTAGAAATGCTACCGAGTTGAGTAAGATAGACAAAGGAGAGATAAGTAGTGTTGAAGATGAGGATTTTTTTGAACATTTGAAGAACATCCATGAGGAGGTGAGGAAGAACATCAACAAGAGGAATATGTAGTATAAGGCCAAGGAAGATAAGAAAATGAGGCATAAGGAATTTTAGGTTGGAGATGAATTCATGGTTCATTTGTGGAAGGAGTGATTTCTAATAGGTACATATAAAAATTTGAAAATGATGAAATTTGGGCCATGTAAGATACTGAATAAGCATGATTCTGGAAATTCCTATGAAGTGGAGTTGCCTACTAAGCTGAATATTTCACCAGTATTTAACATTTCAGATTTGACTAAGTATCATGAAAGGGATGTTAAAGATGAGATCAAAAAATCATAGTGGAGTATTCCAATAACTACTTCAACTACCAAGGAGATTAAGGATATACTGGATAGTCATGTTGGTAGAGGAACAAGGAATAAGACATATGATGAATATTTGGTCAAATGGAAAGGATGACCTATAAAAGATTCATCATGGCTGACAAGGGAGGAGGTTAACCATCTTGGTTTTCCTTTAAACATCTAAGACATGATAGGGTCACTTCTCAAATTACCTTGGGTATCTAATGCAGGAGCATCCTGGGTGTAAGGGCAATCTTGCATCACCCAAAAATATTTCTAGTTTCTTTTCAATAAGGGATATCTTGTGCAGAGTTGTTATTTTTGGAAATTTATAATTTTTAGTAAGATTTTTGTTCAAGCTCATAATGCTCTATTTTCTTCCTCAGAGGTTCACTTTGGTCATACCAATCCGCCACCAAATTTTCATTTCCAGATCAAGCCTAGTTTTGAAGATATTGAAAATTTTTGGTATTAGCAGTAGGGTACAAAAACTTTGAACTCAATTTTGAAGGCTTTAGAGGATCTGAAAGGGTTTGAAACTTTGGCTAACTAGAGCTTGCACAAGTGAGGTATTGTAGAGTACTTTTCACTATTTTTGAAATGGGCTCATAATAGCCAATTGGGTCAACAGGCGATGACTTATGGTCTCCAAAAGTTGCACTACCTAAAATAAAAGAAAATGAATTTCCTTCAAAATTTATTTTCGAGTTTCAAAAGTTTTTTTGAGCCGAATCTAATGTAATAAAAATGAAAAATAAAATAATTCTAGTGGTGGTTGGCATCAATGGTTAAAATTCTAGAACCTTCCCGGGCGGTGGAAAATTTCCTTTATAAGGAAGGCCCGTAGTGTTTTCTAGAGCAATTCTGGGTAGTTATTCGATGCTTTGTGTTACAAAATATTGTAATGAAAATTCCCATTTGGCTTTGCATATTTTAATTCCCAAATTTGTAATTCCACACTTGTGGATATAATAAGAAGCCTATTTTTTGTTCTTGTAAATTGTTGTTGTGTCTCTATTTTTCTTATGTGTTTGTGGTATTAAGGGGATCACCCTTCATCACTTGCTTTTATGTGAGTCAAAATACCTGTATCTTTATCACCTATAACCAATTATTTAGGATGTCTTTTGGAAATAATCATAGAAGGTGTTTTTAAAGTGGTATTCACCTTGGGACTTGATAAAATTTCTTCCTCATTACAATCTGGTACTACTAATTTTGATTCAATAGTATCAGACTTATGAACATTAGAAATATGTCCAAATCCTAAAGTAGATACATCTTCAACATCCTTCCCATGATCATTGTCTAAAATGACATTCTTAACAAAGATTACTTTAATTGCCTCCACAATTTTATTCAGCCTTTTATTGAGACATTTAAATCCTTTATTATGAGTTGAATATCCCAAGAATATTCCTTCATCAAATTTTGAATTAAATCCCTGTAAACTATCATCATCTTTTCTAATAAAACACTTGCAACCAAATATCTTAAAGTATTTTATTGAAGTTGTTTTACCATACCACAGTTCCTAAGGAGTAAATGAAGTTATATCTCTTATCTGAACTTGTTTTAAAATATGAACAGTTGTATGAATTGCTTCTTTCCAAAAAAATATAGGTAGTTTAGCCTCATTCAACATGGTTCTAGGCATCTCTTTTATAGTTCTATTTTTCCTTTCAACAACTCCAGTTTGTTGAGGATTTTGGGTTGTCAAATATTGTCTTTTAATACCATGTCTCTCACAATATTCAAATAATTATTGAGAGGTATATTCACCTCCTCTATTAGATCTTAAAAACTAAAGTTTTAAATTTGATTCCCTTTCAACCATTTTTCTAAATATTTTAAATCTTTCAAACACTTTAGATTTGTGCTTTAAAAAGGTTACCCAAACTATTTTTGAGTAATCATCCACAAACAACATGAAATAGTTTTCACCATCAATAGACTAACTTCTAGTTGAACCACACAAATATGTGTGTACCAATTCCAAAGGCCTAGTAGAAGAGTATTCTTTTATTTTGAAAGATGTCTTTGTTTGTTTTCCTTTAACACATTCATTGAAAATTATATTTGAGGGTTTACTACTTAAGGGAAGACCTCTAACATTCAAATTTTTACTTATTCTAACTAGATTATCAAAGCTAATATGACCTAGTCTCTTGTGCTAGAGCCAATTCTCTTCAATATGACTCATAAAACATGAATTTATCAAAGAGGTTTCTTCAACTATTGTATCTAATAGATTATGCATATTTCCACTATTTCTCAAACCAATTGCAACTATTTTGTCCTTTTTGTTCTTAATTACACAATCATTTGCATCAAATGTAATGAAGTAATCACTATCACATATTTGACTTACACTTAAGAGATTGTGTTCCAATCCCTCAACATAGTACACATCATGCACAAGAGTGTCTTTATTCAAGTAAATAGATCCACATCATTTTATACAAGCACCAGAATTATCACCAAATCACACAAATCCTCCATAAAAACCTTCTAATGATTGGAATTTATTTTCACTATCTGTCATGTGGTGAGAAAATCTACTTTCCAGAACCCATGTGGCATATTTGTTTCAAAACAAATTTGTTTACAAAATCAAGGATTTTTTAACATTCATAATTTTAGGTTTCCAAACTTGAAAAGGTTTTTTATTCAACTTACATTGATTCGCAAAGTGTCAATAATGAAAATATTTGAAACACTTGCAACCTTTTGAAAACCATAAGACTTTATGTGTCCAAACATAGGCCCTTTTGATAGAAACTTCCAAATATTAGCCTTATGTCTAAAAGACCTACATCAAAAATAGTAACCCTTAAAGAATCCAACTTTAGAAACTTGATTTGAATTATGTTTTGATGTTTCCCCTTTTCCATAATCTACACCTATTAGATCTTTGTGTTTATGTTGACTATTATTGAGATGTAAAGTACTCTCATAATTTTCAATCTATTTTTGCAAAGAAATAATTTTTTGCTCCTTTTCGTCTATCAGAATTTTCTGATTTTCAATAACTTGATTTTTTGTATTTAGATCTATTTGCAAAATTTGACTTGTGCTTTCATGAGTGGTTACTAATTTTTTAGCCTTTTAATTTCTTAAAGAGAAAAAATTAATTCCTCTTCAAGATTAACTTCTTCTTCATCTGAATCAAATGAAACTTCTATTTTAACCTTTTCAATTTTGTTGTTGTTTTCAATCTCAGCCATAAATAATGTTTCTCCTCCTTCACAAGACTCATCAGACTCTTCAGTAGAGTTTTCTTTACATAATAAACTTTTCTTTTTAAAGTTATTAAAGCTTTTGTTTTGACTCCAAGTTTTTCTTTTAGAAAACCTTTCTAGTTTTTCCTCGTCCTTGTTTTGATTAATGTAAGGACATTTTGTAGAAAAATGACCAAACTTTCCATAATTGAAACATTTTATAGAAAACTTGCCTTTATATTTCTTTTTCAATTTACTAACAATTAATGCCCCAAGTGCATCAAATATATCAGAATCACTATCTTCCTTTTTTCAGCTTTGAAATATGTTTCTTTGGAAGAGGAAGTGCTACTTCCAATTCTCATTTCATATGTTGTAAGAATTCCTTACAATTGATGTAGGGTCATTGTGGACAATGTTTTCTTTTCTTCCAAAGTGGAAATTTTTGTATCAAATTTTGGCAGTAGTGTTCTAACAACTTTGGACATAACATCATGTTCTTAAATGTTTTCTCCTAGACCTCTTCTAGCATTGACCACTTCATCTATCCACAAAAAATATTTTGATACATTTTCATCTCCATTCATTGTCAAAGCATCAAACTGAGTTTTTAAAGTTATAAGTGTTAGAAAGTAATGTCCACCAAGATAACTGAGAGGGGGGGTGAATTAGTTATCTGATTAAAAAAAAATTATCAACCTTATTATATATAAAACATGTGATCAACATAAACAACAACCATAAAAAGATAACCATACACAGTGACACAAGATTTTTTAACTAGGAAACCTCTTGATCAGAGAGTAAACCCCGGTGGGGATGGTACCCACAATAAAATGTACTAGTATGAAAATTCCTTATGAGAGGATGGACCCTTTCAGGAGTCTATGAAATACATTTAGTACATATCAGTCCCTATTAGGAGGATTTAAATCCATGTGAGGAGATTCTAACCATTTTAGGAGTTGAAGAAGACAGAAGGACCCACTGTCCAAATAGATTCAAGGGAAAGATCACTGAAAACACTATCCAAATTATCTCTATATTATCCAAATAGAATAATACCAAAGATAACTGATCTCATCAACTTTTCTTCTCTCCTCTAACTATGCCTAAACCACACCAAATGCTTCTCCAGATCTCAATACCAAATTTGCACACTTTGCATCACCTAACAATCCCTTAGATCACTTATTCTCACTTCAAAAAAAAAATTTCACACACACACACACACTTGTCAATAAGGGAAAACAATCCTATCTATATAATGTGCTTAATATTTCATAATTGAGTCAGCCAATTAGGCTTTACCAATTACAAAATATAAAACATTACACGTTACATAATATTTCCATAATTACACAAAACTACCAACTCACAAACTTAAAAAATATTCACACATGCAACCTCTAACTATGTTGAATTATCCAAGTTTCCTCTACAATGTCTTAAATCTCTATATAAATTTTCTTGTCTAGATTCTATCCATGTTAGGAGATATAATCTAATTATCACAAACCGCTTCTCAAGAACTCTGTCACTAGAATACAGTTTCCTCTAGATTACTTATAACTGATGCAAATAATTGAATTTTTGTACACAGTCTTAACCATGATATCAAGACACTATAATAACCATGTCCTCAACTCCACATCACCGTATCTGCAATTCTCTATGTGCGCTAATTCAAACTCAATCTGCTACTCTACTAATATTCAATATAATTAGCATGTTGACATCAATGACAAACACAATAATGAATACAACATGTGACTACTCCAATAATGCTAGAATACTCCCCATAAGACATATTCATCATTGATGCTAACAATCTCCCCCATTGTCATTGATGGCAACATAGATGAAAACATCCAAGCTCCATGAATACCAAAATGTAACTCTATTGTACTTGACTTGACTTTTCAAATCATCTTCATTAATCATTTCAAATCCTCTTCACCAATCATTCAAATCCTCTTCATCAATCATTAGAAATGTTTTTCATGTATTCTTCTCCCCCATTGGCATCAATGATAAAGGCATCATTTTGTCAGAACAATCTTACTTCTCAAATATTTTAACCTACTCAAGTGTCCAAAGACACTATTTGAAAATACCTTTTACCAAGAGTCCCTCATGACTCAGCTCAAAAACATAGATACTCCCCCATTGAGGAAGAATCAACATACATTCCAGAAAGATAGTGCTCTATACCACTGGACTAATGCAACTTTCTGCATCACTACTCAAAATTAGGTTGGGGCATAACCCCAAGCATGCCTCTCAAATACTCAAATGCATCTTTAGGTAAAGGATTTTTATAGATACCTTATATCTTCTCCTTTGTGTTGATATACTCAAGTCTAACTTCCTTCTCTGTAACTTTATCTCTTACAACATGACACTTTATCTCTATGTGTTTTATTTTTTAATGTAACACATGATTCATAGACATACTTATTGTACTTGTGTTATCACAATGTATGATAACAGGTTCATTAAAATTAATTCCAATATCCTCCAACATCTATTTCATCCATATTATCTAATTACAATTATTTTTTGCTACTACATACTCTTCTTATGGTGTACTCTATGAGCTACAATTATGTTTCTTTCTCTACCATGAAACCAATCTTCCTCCAAGAAAGAATGCTCCATCACTTTTAATATTTTTATCATCCACACTACCTCCCCAATCTGCATTTGTATATGTACATAGGGTAAAGTCATTTTATTTTTCATACGACAACCCAAAATTAGTTGTACCTTTCAAATATTTGAATATCCTCTTTACTACTACATAATGTGATTCCTTAGGATAACCTTGAAATCTCACAACAATTCCAACTGCATTTTCTATATCTGGTATTGTGTGAGTTAGATATTGCAAACCTCCAATAATGGATATGTACTTCCTTTGTTCAATTGTAGGAGTCTCATCTTTTCTAGATAACTTATGACCAGTTACCTTAGGTGTATCAATAAGCTTAGAATTTTCCAAAAAAAATTTCTACAATAAGTCTTTTAGATACTTAGTTTGAGATAAGAAAATACCATTACTGTTCTGCACAATCTGCAAACCTAAGAAAAATTTCATTTCTCCAATCATGCTCATCTCAAATTCTTTCTTCATTTCATAAGAAAATTTATCACTTGCCTCATCTTCTCCTCCAAAGATTATATCATCCACAAAAATAACAACAATCAATAGACCATTCTCTATTTCTTTTAGATATAAGTTATTGTCTGCAGTACCTTTAGTAAATTCTAATTTTGCCAAATATTTATCCAACCTTGCATACTAGGGTCTAGGTGCTTGCTTTAGTCCATATAGTGCTTTGTTCAACTTACAAACCTTATCTCCTTCTTAAGTCAAAGGAAAAACATTTGGCTGCTCAATGTAGACTTCTTCTAATTCACCATTCAGAAATGTTGACTTCACATCCATCTGATACACTTTGAATTTATTATAAGCTACATAGGCCAACATTCTTACTGCTTCAATTTTTGCAATAGGTGAAAATGTTTCTTCATAATCTATACCCTCTTGATGTGAGTATCCTTTACAAACTAGTCTTGCTTTGTTTCTTACAACTTCACCTTGTTCATTCATCTTGTTTCTAAATACACAATTAGTTCCAATAACATTTTTGTCCTTTGGTTTGGGATCCAATTCCCAAGTGTTGTTTTTCTAAATCTAATCCAATTATTCCTTCATTACTTGAATCCAATTATCATCTTTACAAGCTTCATCAATAGTCTTAGGTTCAATCTAAGAAATCAAACAAAAATTTTCATGTACCTTATGAATAGGTGGAAAATGGAAGCTTAGTAATGTACCTAACATTCAACACTATTCATTAGTAATATTTATGTTCTGAATTGAAAGAGCATAAGTAAATCTAGAAATACTTGAAAATTAATAAGGTCAAGATACATACCTCATCATGAAATTGATTTAGAAATACCTATTTTCTCAAGTCTGTGTGGGATTTTGGAAGATTCTGCAATGAGATATGGGATCAAGAAGCCAAGACAGAGAAAACCCAAAAAAATTTCATCTTTTTGGCAGCAGGTAGTCTTTGACCCTCATAAAAGGTCAAAGGCTACATTTTTATTCAGAAGGTTGGTTCTGACTTTGTTCACAGATGTCAGAAGTTCAGCGAAAAGGGTACTCAGATCTGTCCTTAAATTCTTGAAACATCAAATGTAGATATCTAAAAAAGGGGGGTTTGGGGTGGCTATATAGGGTTTTACCTTAGTCAAACCCCCATTTTGGTGATCTCCACCTCCATGAATAGCCAATTGAAATAGAATGTGTGTGTGTATGTATTGAAAGTGTAATGTCAAGATCTAATCCTCTAGATCAAAACCCTAGCATGAATATGTATGAAACAACAATGCATAGATTTAAATGAGATAGAAAAGCATACCAAGCCCCCAAGGCTAAAATACTTCTACCAAACTCACAATCCATAATTGCTACTCCATGATTGTATCTTTGAATGCTTGAAAGTTGATAATGGTGGATCAAGGAAGAAATGATCTCTCTTGCTCCAAGTATGTGTTCACAAAGATGCTTGATGTCAATAATGGCTTGATCTTCTATATCATCCTCTTGCTATCTTGCATCTTCACCATTCTTTTCTTTCTTGAAATCTTCTTTTTCATGAATTTTGTCTCCTTGAGAGCACTTGATCATGAAATTGCTTGGTGAAAATGAATGCAAATGAGAGTCTTTATATAGAGGTTTCAAGGTGAGGCTCCTAGAGTAATGTGAGGACCCATAATTCAAATTTCACCTCAAATTAAGGTCCAATCACAATAAAAAACTAAGGAGGGAAAATAATTAAATGAATTTTGAATTAAAACCTTTTCACACTCAGATCTGAGGGCCCAACATTGATTTCAGGGTCCATCGGGACCAAATTTTGAAACAAGCACATAGATTCTGGAGGAGGTCAAAGACAACCTTGTAACTAACCTAGTCAGGATCAAGATCAATTTTGACCTAGTTAGGATCGAGCTCAATTCTGACCTAGTTAGGATCAACCTCAATTTTGACCTTGTGGGCCCAAATCCAGCCAGAATCGGGACAAGAGGTCCCAAGGATGCCTAGAGACCTATTTCTAATTCCTACCTAGAAAATAGAGCCATGGAAAAAGGGAAATTAAGGAGAATCCTCGAGATCCTAACCCTAATTTCACCTGGAATGAAGAAGATAAGTGAAAAATGCATCCTAAATGCAAGTATATCATGATAAATGTACTTAAAAAGGGTGCTAAACCCATCAAGATAAAATTTCTTCCATTTTAAGATGATACATTTAGCCCCCACTTTAGCTTAGATATGACACTACATGAATATGCAAGCTAAAGTAAGAAAACATCATAGTAAATAAAAAGGATATAGCCAAGTCCTTGATGTAAAGATACTACAGAAAAATATTAGAACCTACAACACACAAGGTTAATGAAAATCTACAAATCACCTAAAGCTTACTATATGATCATTTGATAAGTGTATAGAGCCCCTTATGCCCCCCCTATTTCAGCTTTCTACTTCGGAAGGATGAAACAGGGTGATAAGAAAAACTCTATATACTAGATATGTAGATTGTTGAAAGGTCCTTTCCTAAACCAATTAGAAGGATTCCTAACCTTCCTAAACTAGTTCAAGGAGTTAGATATCTGAATCATGATTCCAACACCACTGATAGCACTGAAAACAAAGTTACCAAACTCAAGTTATGATGAAAAGAGTGGATGTCTGTCTAAATGCATAAGAAGGGAAATTCGAGTTTACCCTAAGGAAACCCTAATTTGAACTTATAAATAATTAAAGGATAAAAATACTTACTCATTCTTACCATTTACAGATTCAAAATGAGGAAGCAAGATGTTGAGAAGAGAGGAACTTTGAGCAACATGCCTGAAGATTCTGAGACACAACCTAGCTACCAGATGGTCACTACCTGAGGTGAGTTTTCTATTATCCACCTTTTTACTTTCCAAATTCTTATTTTTTATAGGAAAGTTTGGCCTTACTATGTTCTCATGGGGTTGCAACATGTGAGCTCAGCTATACCATGAGTTGGGTCAGCTAGTAAGGTATCAGCAGGAGAGTCTGTTGACATGCATGCTCCTATAGATTTGGATGTTCACATGTACACATCCACAGGGAGTTCCAATGATGGTAGATGTGAGGACAGTGAGAGCCTTCACATATCCTTTGAGAGATGTTTGGTATTTTGGAGATATTCTCTACTAGAGAGTACATCTAGACCACATTATGAGCATTGATGTGATATGGATACCCTACTGCCAGATGATAGAGTGGCCTGATACACGATTCCAGATGAGACATTCATAGTACCGTAAGCTGCTAGAGGGCCATCAAAGTCATATAGTGATGCCCTACTATTATGATTGGGTGATGAGGTAGTTCAGCCTATTACAAGGAGTCCCTAAAGTAGTACCTATATGTGTACATCCGATAAGATACTATCAGAGACCCAGTGCCATATGCCAACCATCAATAGCAGACATAGAGGATAGCAATGTAGAGGAGACAGAGTTCATAGAGGTACCATCAGATGTGACCTAATTAGGCATGAGCTAGGATTACATTAGGTACTAGAGTTTGTATGGGATCCCTCCTATCTTTCCTAAGGATTATCCCATAGGTGATCCAGGCTTTACAAAGGGGACACACCAGGATAGTGGAGCCATAAAGGAGGATGAGGATATCAAAGATGAGGAGGAGCACATCTCTAAGGGAGATCCCATGGAGGAGGAGGAGAGAGTAGATAGAGTAGATGAGAGAGTGGAGGAGAGATCCAAGGACATGCCCCTAGCTGGTGATAGTAGTGTAGATATACCTATCACTCGCACATCACCACTAAGATCATGATGGCCCCCATGGCCCTACATAGAGACACCACCATTGAGACCTAGATATAGCAAGTGTGGAGAGAGTAGTCACTCCATGCCCCCACCATCTAGACACTTTAGTGACATCTAGGAGGGAGACCCAAGTATGAACTATGAAATTTGATTGAAAATGTGATTTGATTTGAGATAGACAGGATACTAGACTAATAAAAAAAATTCTTTCTATAGCTAGCATAGCGGAGTGGAGGAGCTTTGTATTTGAGATTCTCAAGGATACAATTATATCCTACCAACTACCATCCGATGAGTGAGAGTCTTCCATCAGTCATAGAGATCCTGATAGGCATGCCAACATCTTTGTATGTATCCAGCGAGAGCTAAGATTGTGTAGAGAAAGAGAGGAGAAGCTGATGGTAGAGGTACAAAGTCTCTGAGGATGTGTACAAGGTATGAGCATATCCAGGAGCCATGCATAGATACACAAATCTTCATCTTCCCATCACAGAGTAGAGAGATCTAGGAGTCATCGGCCATTAGAGCATCATAGTGATAGACGTAGTGATATATAGGGCCATTGGCCACATATGTATCAAACTTTGAAAACTATTTTTGATGAATGAAAAATTTTCTCTACTAATTAGTTCTATATTTGATTACTATGCTTTCATCAATATAAAATTTAATAGAAAGAAAGAAAAGAAGGAAAGTGCATAAACATATTCAATATGTAATTTTACTAAAACTACATAACCTATAAAATAAATCTTTATAAGGAATACATAAATGCACATGGAACAAATGAAATTAAGGATAATAACATTTAAGATGCATAATATTAATGGGTTCCTTAAAAGAAACACCATCCATATCAGCAATTTTATAAGCACCTGAACCAAAGTCTTTAGTAACCACAAAAGTTCCAAGCCAATTAGGGCTAAATTTTCCTTTTTTGCCTGGTAAAGCATTCACATTTCGTTGATTCTCATAAAGGACTAAATCACCAACCGCAAATGTTCATTCAATTACCTTTTGATTGTATTGTTTCTGAAGAGATTTATGATAAGCTTTTATATGTTCTAATGCATGTACTCATTGTTCATCCAACATTTCTAACTCTTGTAAGCATTGTTCATGAAAAGTATCTTTATCAATTATCCCATGAAATGAAATACATAAAGAAGGTATTTCTAGTTCCAAAGGCATAATAGAATTAGTACCATAGACAAGGTTGTAAGGAGAAGTACCCATGGCAGTATGAACACTAGTCCTATAGGCCCATAAAGCATAAATCAGTTGAGTATGCCAATCTTTTACATGCTTACTAACTATTTTTCTCAAGATTTGTTCAATAATTTTATTCAATGCTTCAGCTTGTCCATTAGATTGAGGATAGTAAGGAGTTGAAAATCTATGTTGAATCCTATATTTCTCCAAGAATTTTGCAACTTCTTTGTTTTTAAAAGATGTTCCACTATCCAAAATTATCGTTGAGGGAATACCAAATCTTGTTATGATATTATTAAGTATGAAATCACAAATAACATCCACCATTGTTGAATGAAGAGGGATAGCTTCAACCCACTTCATGAAATAATCAATAGCAGTGAGAATGTATGTCCTTGAGAAGAAGCCAGTGAGATTTTTCCAATAAGATCAAAACCCCAAACACTAAAAGGCCATGGAGAAACTTGATTACTAAGCTCACGAGTAGGAGCATGAATCAAATTACTATGTTGTTGACATTGAGGACATTTATTAACAAACATGAAAGAATCATGTTCCATTGTTTGCCAATAATATCCCATTCAAAGAAATTTATTAACCAGGGATTTTCCACCAAAATGTCCCCCACAAGAACTAGAATGAGCTTTTGCTAAAGCTAAAGGAATTTCAGTTCTATTGAGACATCATAATAATAATCCTTCATAAGAGTGTTTGTAAAGCGTATCTCCTAAAATGATGTAACATGCTACAAGTTTCCTAATACGATTACGCGTGTTCCTTGTTGTCGATTTAGGAAAAGTACCATCCTTCAAAAAATGAAAAATATGTGAATACCATTCATCTAAATGCAAATTGAAACAATCAGAGGTAATCTTGTCAAAAATTGCAGGGCATTTAAGAATTTGTATAGTAAATTGAAATTTTTTAGCATTGTTCTAAAGACAAACCAAGGAAGCTACACTTTCCATGGCATCTACATGCCGATTATCCTTCCTAGGTAAAGTTTGAATCGTATAAGAGGAGAATTGTGAAAGCACATCAAGAGCGAAATCTCTATATTGTGTCATTTTAACATTTTTAGTCTGATATCCTCCTTTAATCTGTTCAACTATCAGTTGCAAATCTCCATATATGTGTAAATGTTTGATATTGAGGGATGAAGTTTCTCGTAGTCTAGCTATAAGAGCTTCATAATCTGTAATATTATTAGTACAAGGAAAGGTTAATTTATATGATAGAGAGATGGGTTTTTTTGTAGGGGGAATCAAGATGATACCCACACTAGAACATGTCTTACACTTAGACCCATCAAAATATAATTCCCAAATATCATCCTATTGAATAGCTAGGATATTATCATCAAGAAATTATATGGAATTAGAACATTCATCGAAGTGAGGACAAGGAGCTTTAGCTAGATAATCTATCAATCCTTGTCCCTTAATAGGCTTCTGAGAAATAAAATTAAGATCAAACTTGGTAAGCAACATCACCCATTTTGCTAACCGACCAAAGAGATCAGTTTGTGAGAAAAGATGTTTCAGAGGATCAAATTTGACAATCACATTAACTTCAGCATTTATAAGATAATGCCTAATTTTTTGACATGCATAAACTACAACTAGACATTGTGTTTCTAAATCTATATATCTTGTTTCATAATCAAGTAAATTCTGACTAATGTAATACACAAGTCTTTCTTTACCATTATCATCTATTTGAGCTAAAAATGCACTCATGGCCCGTGGAGTCACTGAAGTGTATAATTGAAATGGTTTGTCAAAATTAGCAGGCTGCAAGATAGGAGGATTCACAAGATACTCCTTAAATTGCTCAAAAGTTTGTTTACACTCATCGTTCCAAGAGAAAGTAGTATCCTTTCTAAGCAAGGAAGTAAAAGGGATAGTTCGGTCTGCTAAATTATAAATAAAGCGATGAATAGCTTGTATTTTTCCTTGTAAACTCTGTAACTAAGAAATATTCCTAGGAGGAGGCATATTAACAATAACTTCAATCTTTTCGGTATCTACTTTGATGCCTCGCTTAGAGATTATAAATCCTAATAATTTTTCGGAATCAACTCCAAAGACACATTTCTTAGGATTCAATCTCATATTATAACTTCTAATCCTTTCAAATATCTATCATAAAATAGTAACGTGATCTTCTCTTTGTATAGATTTTGCCAAGATATCATCCACATAATGTTCAAGGATCTTATGAATGTAATCATGAAAAATCATAGCCCATTGATAAGTTGCTCCTGCATTTTTTAATCCAAAGGGCATCATGAACCAACAAAAGGTTCCCCAAGGTGTTATAAATGTAGTTTTAAATTGATCCTCATGAGGGATAAAGATTTGATTATATCATGAAAAATCATCCATAAAAGATAACAAGGCATGGCCCGTTGTCGAATCCACAATCATATCAATATTAGGTAGCAGGAAATCATCTTTCAAGGATGCCTTATTTAAATCTCTAAAATCACTACACATCCTTATCTTATTTTCTCCTTTTGACATAGGCACAATGTTTGAAATCCAATCTGAGTAATCAATAGAAAAGATAAATCTAGAATCCAATAATTTTCAATTTCACCTTTGACTAATAACACAATTCATGGATTCATCTTTCAAATTTTTTGTTTCACAGGTTTCATATTCATCTTTAAAACAATGTTATGAGTAACAATCTTAGAATCTATACCCAGCATATCTAAATATGTCCAAGAAAAGATACCCTTAAATTCAATAAAAAGAGAAACCAATTGATCACGTTCATCTTGATTCAAACATTTCCCAATTTTTATCATCCTTTCAGGATTTTTTTCATCCACTTGAATATCAATAGTTTTAGTGATTAAAAAATCACTTCTTATTGAAGAGTCCATCATTAAAGGAAGAGTATCCCATTCTTCATGTTCTCCAAAATAAGCATCCATTTTTAAATAATAAGGCTTTCCTTGTTTGTGATGAAACTTAGGTAGATCCTCATAAACCCCTAAAAATTCCATTAAGGCTTCATATTTGGGAAAAATATCCAAAGAGGATTGTTGATTAAGGTCGATAAGCAATGGGTTAACCAACTTCAACTATCCACTACAAATATGATTAACATTAAGAGGAAAAGTTGATGGTTGTTTATAAGGATTGAATCCTAATCGATATGTATGATCATAAACTTCATTATCCAAAGGTAATTGTATACCTTGTTCATATTTACCACATCCTTTCCCATTAAATCCTAATTTCTTGATAAAATGATAAGTAGGACCATATCAATCAGTCATGTCAGAAGGGGTCCAAGGAGTGACATATGTAATAATTTCATAACAATCAGGCTTTATAGTTTTGATCATTTCATTAATCGAAGCGGCAACAAAATTACTTTTTAATTCTTCAGACAATGGGGAAGAAATAAAAACTTTTTTCTCAAATTCATTATGTTGCTTCATGAATTCCAAATCAAAAACCTTGTATTCTCCAATAAATGTAGGATTAAAATCCAATGTCCCCCAATCATCCTCAGTCAAAGAAGAAGAAGATTGAGCTTCTTGTTGTTGAATCTCAGGTTGTTATATCTCTGATTGTTTTTCAATCTCTTTACTAGGTTGAAGAGGTTCAGAGATTTTGGCATATTCTGCATTTAAGCAAGGATTCAAGGCATCATCCGCATGTAATGTATACATTAAGTTTTTATAGATGAACCTAACCTTGTGATGAAGAGTAGAAGGAACTACATGCATAGTATGTAACCATGGTCTTCCTAAAAGAAGGTTATAGTTGAGAGGTCCAGGCATAACATGAATAGGAGTATTTAGAATAACTAGACCAACTTTAACAGGTAAGGTAATAATGCCCAAAGTTTTTTTCGCAATATTGTCAAATCCACATATAGGAACATTATCAGGTTGAATAGTAGTTAGATCAGCCTTAATTTCTTTGAGCATATCCATGCTACAAACATTAAGCCTAAATCCATTATCATTTAAGGTTCTTCAAATGATACTCTGATTAATAGAGATAGCCACCATAAGAGCATCATATTGCTTCTGCACCTCTAGGGAAGGTAAATCATTATCAGAAAACACAATAGGAGGTATAGAAGGCATAGTATGCATAAAATCCAAAATAAAATGAATGTTCTCTTGATTAGGAGGCAAAGCAAGAAGAGTAGATAAAGCTTTTTGCAATGCCTCATGATATGTCAAGGAGGTTTGAAGTAATTCCCATAAAGATATCTTAGCAGGAGTAGCATGTAATTGGTCAACTAAGTTATACTCCTTAAAAGTAGATGGATACCTAGGTGCTTGAGGAAGCATAGGTTGAGAAGGAGGTAAAGAAACTAGAATAGTAGGCTGAGGGCTATTCCATGTGCGATAAGCATGTGAAATAGAATCAGTGTTATCAAAGAAATCCAAAGGATCTCTAGGTTTACCCTTAATTTTTATACGAGGACATCCTTTTACCTTCATCAAAGGTTTAGAATATATCATTTTAGGTTTATCAATGTTACAAATAGTGGGACATGAAGGTAACCATGCACACACCCTATGGTAAAGGTCAATTGGAGAGGTTGTGGAGGAGAGTGAAATAGGAATAGGATCCATGGAGATCATATTCGAACCATTTTCATCCTCACTACCATATACCTCATTAGGGAATCTATCCTCTTGTACAATAAAAGCCTCATAAAAGTACTCAAAACAAGAATCATACATGTTGAATAAAAAGAAATCACTAAAAGCATGAAAATGTATATATTTTTGTATTTTTGAGATATAAATGCAAGAAATCTAATCTTATAAGCATGATAAATTTAAATCTAACACCATAAAAGAAAGAGTTGTCGTAAACAAGTTCACCAAAATGAATAGGTGGAAAATGGAAGCTTAGTAATGTACCTAACATTCAACACTAAGCATTTGTAATATTTTTGTTTTGAATTGAAATAGCATAAGTAAATCTGGAAATACTTGAAAATTAATTAGGTCAAGATATATACCTCATCATGAAATTGATTTAGAAATACCTATTTTCTCAAGTCTATGTGGGGTTTCAAAATATTCTGCAACCAAATCTAGGATAAAGAAGCTGAGAGAGAGAAAACCAAGAAAAATTTCATCTTTCCAGAAGCAAGTAGTCTTTGACCCTCATAAAAGGTCAAAGGCTACATTTTTATTTAGAAGGTCAATTATGACTTTGTTCACAGATCTCGGAAGTTTGGTGAAAATGGTAATCAGATCTGTCCTCAAATTCCTCAAATAGCGACTGTAGATATCTGAAAAAGGGGGTTTTGGGGTGGCTATATAGGGTTTTTCCTTATTCAAACCCCCATTTTGGTGATCTCCACCTCCATGAATAGCTGATTGAAATATAATGTGTGTGTGTATGTATTGAAAGTGTAATGCCAAGATCTAATCCTCTAGATCAAAACCCTAGCATGAATATGTATGAAACAACAATGCATAGATTTGAATGAGATAGAAAAGCATACCAAGCCCCCAAGGCTCAAGTACTTCTACCAAACTCACAATGTATAATTGCTACTCCATGATTGTATCTTTGAATGCTTGAAAGTTGATAATGGTGGATCAAGGAAGGAAGGATCTCTCTTGCTCCAAGCATGTGTTCACAAAGATGCTTGATGTCAATAATGGCTTGATCTTCTATATCATCCTCTTGCTATCTTACATCTTCACCATTCTTTTCTTGCTTGAGATCTTCTTGTTCATGAATTTTGTCTCCTTGAGAGCACTTGATCATGAAATTGCTTGGTGAAAATGAATGCAAATGAGAGTCTTTATATAGAGGTTTCAAGGTGAGGCTCCTAGAGCAATGTGAGGACCCATAATTCAAATTTCACCTCGAATTAAGGTCCAACACAATAACCAACTAAGGAGAGAAAATAATTAAATGAATTTCAAATTAAAACCTTTTCACACTCGGATCCGAGGGCCCAACATTGATTTCGGGGCCCGTCAGGACCAAATTTTGAAAGAAGGGCACCGATTCTGGAGGAGGTCAAAGATGAACTTGTAACTGACCTAGTCAGGATCGAGCTCTATTCTAACCTAGTTAGGATCAACCTCGATTTTGACACTGTGGGCCCAGATCCAGCTAGAATTAGGACAGGAGGTCCCATGGATGCTCGGAGACCTAGAAATGATACCAGAAAGGGATAGAATGCCAAGGATAGGCATAAAATTCTATGATGACTATGATGAAGGCTAGGAGGACATATTGTTTTAGTCCTACCTAGAAAATAGAGCCATGGAAAAAGGGAAATTAAGGAGAATCCTCGGGATCCTAACCCTAATTTCACTTGGAATGAAGAAGATAAGTGCAAAATGCATCCTAAATGCAAGTCTATCATGATAAATGTACTAAAAGAGGGTGCTAAACCTATCAAGATGGAAGTGCTTCCATTTTAAGATGATAGACCTTATTTCTTGTCATAACTCCCTTGTCTTTGCTCCCAATAATCTGATCAACGGGATGATTCCTTATCAACTTCTTATTAGGTGTTTCTATTTAATCTCTAGCTTCAATTATATGTTTAAATCTTAGTTCTTCTCTTAGTTCTTCATCATGAGTCTCATTCTATAAATCATTGTTAGTTTCATAAAATAACTCAAAATTTTCTTGATTAGTTTAGGATAAGCTTCTTCATTTGAATCATAATCAAGTACTCTTTCCTAAATTGTGAACTTTTCATCCACTTTAACATTTTCACTCTCAATAATAGTCTTAGTTCTCTTATTAAAACATCTATAATTTTTTCTTTTCAATGAATAACCAAGGAAATTACCTTCATCACTTCTTGGATCAAACTTACCAATGTCATCATCTCTACTAATGTTTTACTTACTTCCAAAGATTCTGGAGTATTTTACTAATGGTGTATGTCCAAACCATAATTCATAAAAAGTTTTATTTGTGGCTGCTCTGATTGCACTCTATTTATTGTATATACTAGTGCATTTACTACTTCTCTCCAAAATATCTTTGCTACATCATTCTTAAACAACATAGCTCTTGTTGCCTCAGTTACTAATGTATTTCTTCTTTCAGGAATACCATTTTTTTCAGGTGTTTTAGGGGCTGAAAGCTATCTTTTAATGTCATTCACTTCATAAAAAGTATTAAATTCATTTGAAGTAAATTATCCACCTCTATCAGATCTTAATATTTATTCATGACTCATTCTCAACTCTATTCTTAATAAATCTAAACTTTTTCAAATGCTTCCGACTTTTCTTTGAGAAATGCTAACCACGTCATCCTAATACAGTCATCAACAAGAATCATAAAATAGATTTCACCATAGAATCATCTTGTTCTTGTAGGACCACTCAGATATATATGAACAATCTCCAAAAAAAAATTTGTGGTGAACTTCTTGCTAGGAAAATAACTTCTCTTCTATTTTTCCATAACACATTCGTTGCACACCATGTTAGTAGGTTTCACAATTTTAGGCAAATCTCTTACTGCAAATGGAGTACTTTCATTTACAATGTTATCAAAGTTTATGCAACAAACCCTTTTTTGTTATAACCAAATATCATCAACTTTATCAATCAAACATGTCATCTCAGTAGGATTCAACTGAAACACATTACCTCTAGTTCTTGCTCCTATTCCAATCATCTTACCATTCTTATCCTTGATCATACAAGTCTTTTCAGTAAACCAAATCATATATCCCTTATCAACTAACTATCCAACACTTAAAAAATTATTTTTTAATCCACCCATAAAGTAAACATCATCAGTGTTAGTCTTTCCATCAAGAGTAATAATTCATGTCCATTTTATGTGGCAACATGCATTGTTCCCAACTCTAACAATTCCTCCAACATAATTGTTGAACTTGATAAACTTATTCATATCACCAATCATGTGATGTGAACAACCACTATCTATGATCCAATCCATTTTATTTTCAACTTGTGACACTAAAGCTTTTTCTTCTTTGACTTCTGTTTCAGAATTTTCTTCTTTTATTGCAACAAATCCTATATCATCACTTTCATTATCACTCTTGTTGTGGTCCCCACAACCACGCTCCCCTTTTAGAATTTTTTCTTTAGGGGCCCCCCTTTTCTTCTTTTTTCTTGCCTTCTGGTTTTTGGTTTGTTGTCCTTTTTGTTTTTGTTTTTAGTTAGCTTTCGACCTTGTCGCACTTTTAGTCTTTCGAAGGCCCAAAAGTGCTAGAGGTCCAAAGTGGCGAAGGTTGTGGCACTTTGATCTTAGGTAGTTCTTGGACCCAAGGTGAACATTAGCCTTTATAGACACTGAAAGATAGGGATGTCTGACTCCCCATAGTTAAAATTTTTGGCATTTCAGACTTCAGGGGTCTGGTACCCTTGAAAGGCTGAAAGGATGACCGACGGGTGGCTAACATCACCCATCAGTCTGTCTATATAAAGCATAACCCAATTTTTTAAAACTTATTCAACTTTTTGCCGGTCATGTTTTTCAAAGCTCTTTGCATGCCTCTACTTCCTATTCACCACTTCAGTCTCAATAGTCCTCTTCATCTTCCACGTGCCTCTACTTCATGTTCGCCACTTCAATCTTTTAGAGGCCCAAAAGTGCTAGAGGTCCAAAGTGGTGAAGGTTGCAGCACTTTGATCTTAGGAAGTTCTTGGACCCAAGGCAGACTTTGGCCCTTTTAGACATTGAAAGATAGGGATGTCTGACTCCCCATAGTCAAAATTTTTGATATTTCAGACTTCAAGGATTCGCTACCCCTGAAAGGCTGACCGACGGGTGGCTAACATCACCCATCGGTCTGTCTATATAAAGCATAACCCAGTTTTTTTAAAACTTATTCAGCTTTTTGTCGATCATGTTTTTCAGAGCTCTTTGTGCACCTCTACTTCATATTCACCACTTTAGTCTCAATAGTCCTCTTTGTCTTCCGCTTGCTGTCAAGGTGGGTCTCCTCTCCCTCTCTCTTTTTTTGTCACTCTCTTTTTGTTGTTATCTAGGGTTTTCTTATTTTTCTTGTCGGCTTTAGCTCATTTTTCTTAGGGTTTTGTGTTTTTTCAGCCTTCTCAGCCTGTAGTCTATGGTTTTCTCATTTGGTCATGTTTCAGGGGTCGCAAGGTAGTCTCCTCTAACCCCCTAGTGATTTTTTGGTAAAACTCATCATTGGACTCATTTTCGAGTCCAACAAGGCCAAACCCTAGTTTTAGACCTTCATGGTCTAAAACTTTTAGACTTTGATCTAGCAGAATCTTCCAAGTGACCTCCGCATTGTCAATTTTTCAGTGTTGTCACACATTGAAACATCTAATCCTCTAAAATGCCGAACCCAAAGGACCTGAGCATTTTGCTCAAGTGCCTAAGTGTGAGTTTTGGCCTTTTAAGCCTTTCGCATGCCAAAGATCTTTCTTCCTCAACTCACTGAAACACTTCACGATCAAACAAACACAGTGTGTCTTTAGTGATTCAGAGTTTTCGGCCTATGAAGCTCCCACACGTATGATTTTCCAAAAGGCCAAAAGGAGGGTTTTTTTAAGTTTAGCTCACAAGCCTTTTTTTGCATTCTCGAACTTTTTGGCCTTTCAAGGGTCTCACACCCTGAAGGTCCAAAAGGCCAAAAAATACTTATGTAGTCTTTCTGAGCTTAATTTTGTCAGTGTACTTTGTTTTTTGAGGGTTTTTCCTATCATGTCACTGATTCATGGTTTTTTCTCTTTCCATAAATGGCCAAGAAATTTGTAGCATCACCAACCATGAAGTATCAGTTCAAGGGAAACCATCCACCTTCTAAGGTAACCAACCTACATGTGGGCATCACAAACATAGACATAGGGAACGTAAGCTGGAATGATCACCTAACAAAGTGTGCCCAACCAATGGGATGATCAGAAGACTGCACTTCCCTAGTACACTGCTCTTTGGTGAATGCAACGGCTCACCCTATCTCCATCCTATCATTAGACCTGATTAACACATTGGCCAACCACTATGTGACTGATGAGCATATGGTGAAAAATAGTGTTGGTGAAGTAGTCTTGGATCTAAGGCTAGATAACATTGAAGATGTCTTCCACCTGCCTAAAGGGGTCAACAAGTTCTTAAATTTCCACATCAATAAAGGGATGGAATTATACAACAAGGACATCTATAGGGCTCATGGCATCATAAAAAATGAATAACTAATGCATCCCATGCCCAAAAACAAACTAGATAGAATTGATATGAGGAGGAGGTACATGTAAGAATATATCCAAGTTGTAATCACAATGATTAGTAGGGTGTATGGGCTAGCGAGATCATCTCAATTATAACCATGGATGATCCTACTCATCTAGAAGATAAGGGAAAGGAAAGCAAGGTTTCATTGGCCCACCATTTTGAGTGATAACCTTGATGAACAGTTGGTCTAAGTAAAGATTGATCCCCATTTCTACATGACATCCTATGTCATGTATTTGCTAGCCGCTGGGGCATTATATCCAGGATTCATCAAGGTTGGGGCAATGGGAGAGCAGGACACCTGGCCATTCACATTGTATCCTCAACTAGTGAGGAAGGATTTTTACACCCATAACAGCCCGGACTTCTAAATTTTCAATGCTTCCTTTCTATTTTCTATCATATGCTCCATTGAGGGGGATTAGGCCAAGAGATTGTCCACTGAAGCAGTAGCAAAAGTGAAGGCCCTTGGAGAATTCTATGTACAATTCTAGACTTTCACATACATTTAGGTGGCAGGAAGCACCTTGGCACCAAAGAAGCTACCAAGGTACCCTTTTGACAGGGTAGTTCTTCTAGAAATAGTGAGGCAACTGTCAGATGCCCATGAATAGATCAAGCATAAGAAGAAGCACCATTGGGAGTTTCCTATTTCTATCAGCTCCCAATACATGCTAGACATGAAGGTTTGCAAATCTCTAACCTAGGAATGGGATGAATTCCCACTGCTGACCTACAATTTGGTAAGACCTCATTTTGATGCTATTGGTACATTCAGCCATATAATGGGGAGGCATTATGTTCATGAACCACATATTGAAGATCATTGGGAAAACTATGTGGATGACTACAAGGTGAGAATCCATGATTATTGTTAGATGAGTCTAGAGCTAGCACAAGGTGCTCTTTCATTAAGAATCCCTCAAAAGGTAAAGGATGTTGATTTTGAGGACATCTTGGATTCCATCTATAATACAAATAAGGTATATACAAGGGCTATTCTAAATGCTAAAGTGGACAGGGATGAAAATTATGATATTCAGTTCAGAGCCCGACATGTGGTCAAGGTGACCAAAGAATGGGTCACTTGTCCCTTCCCCATGAAGTCAGTACCTATGAAACAAATCCTAGGACAATCCTCTAAGGATAAGAAGAAGAAAGGAGGAAAGGTCCTAAAACCATAGTTCAAAGAGGCTGCTCCTTTAAATCCAAAAACTATATATAGCCATGAACGCCCAACTGCCTATGGTCTAGCCACTCACTCAAAGAAGGTAAAGACCAAGATGACCAGGAACATAACACCTCTAGATGTGCCATCATCCAATGGCCATGATTCTCTAAGAATGGAAAAGAAAACAAAATTCAAAATCATAGGACCAAAGCCAACCGGAGTAACCAAGGGCAATGTGTACAAGAGAAAGAAAGGCTCAACACCTACACAAATGGATACCCTACTAGAAGAAGATGAGGATGAGTTGGATGACATCCCTCTAAATAAAATAACAAGGTCTATAGGATCAATAAAGAGGAGGAGAGTAATGGATGATGATCTAGAGGATACTTGAGGAGCTAGTTAGGAAGAACCTATAAATCTAGATGCCCTTGGGGATTATGAGTTTGACATCATGGACTTCACAAATTTTCATGGATTCAAGGATTCTAAGAAAAAAGTTCCTACTCAGTTCACTAGCTCCCTTGGTAGCATGGAAGAACACATCCAACAAAATCCCAAAGAGCGAGTTGCTACTAAGATGGTCGAGGTTCAAAAGGAGCCTGTAGAGCTTGATAAAGACTCTTCCATTGGGGTCACCTCTAAAGAAGATATAGTTGCACATCTCCCTTTAGTTTCATCCATTCCACCTCCACCTCCACCTATGCATCCAACACCACCTCCATTTTTGCATCAAACACCACCTACCACTCCACTTCCACCTCCAGTACAAACCACCCCCTACCTCAGCAACCTTCATCATCTCATGTTCCCATGCCAACTCTACCTCTACCTCAAATGCCTTCACCTACTCCCTTTGTCACCCCCACTCCATCTCCTAACCAAGAGGAGTCTCCACCTCAAAGCTCGCAAGATCTTGAGAGAGAGATAAAGACTGTAAATGAGGATAAGATGGAAGAAGAACACATGGGATCAGAGGAGCCTACTAATCAAGGGGAGTCTCAAGATGAGGAAGAGCCACACACTAAGGAGGAGAAACAACAAATTGATACAGAGGAACAAATGGTCAATGAACAACAAATAGCTGATGAATAAGAATAGACACAGGAGGAGGGTGAGCTAATGATAATGGAGGAATAGGAAAAAGAAAAGGAAGAAGAGAGTCAGGAAGAGATAGAGATAGAGCACCTAATAACTTCTTCCACATTGGCTACTCCATATGATCCATTGAATGCTTTCTCCAAGCCCACTTGGTTCACCAAGGAGATACAGCCAAGGGTCAAAGTCTATACAGATCATGAGGCTGATATGACTACACTAGGGCAAGCCTTCCACCAAACAACATCAATTACCTGAGCAAGAACATTATCTTATGTAGCACAATATCAAGTGGGTAGGTGGAAGGAACATGTGGTTTTTCCCATGATGGATGTTAGTACAACTGAAATCACTCCTAATGACTATGTGTTGGAGGAGGTAGACTTGGGAGAGCCAACTAGAGAAGGTAGTAAAACCTTGCCTACTCTAGGATTGAAGCATGCCCTTGGCTTCATGCATAAGGATGAAGAAAGGATAGAGGCTTTAGTAAAACAAAAAAAAGCCATGAAATAGTCCATTTTGAAGATAGAGGGTCCCATTGACCCTCATAACCCCAAGGCCTCATTACAGGCAATTTTAGAGAAGAGGGGTGAGATTAACACAAATATACCACATTCTTTTGTACAAGCATGTGCTAATTGGAAGCAAGATTTTGAATAGTTCACCAAAGTGTCCCTAAAGAAGATCTAGAGGCCTCTTAGAGCCATTCTTATAGGAGTAACCTCATTGGTGGAGATCATGAGTGAAGAAAATGGTTTGGAGGAAACATTCCTAAATTGTCAGAAGGTACTGGACAAACTAATAGTAATAAGGAAGTAGTGCTTCTAGGTTCTGGTAAAAGTAAATGAAAGCTTAGAGTTAGATATTTTTGAGCAGTGGATCCAAGAAATTATGGTAGCATTGGCCATTTTTGAAAAGTTCCTCAACATGATAGATAAGCGAAGGGACAATAGTGGACTTTTTGTGAAGGAGTTGCATGAGTTTTTTGAGGGCCTTGACTTGGATCTGTATGATGAAGATGATGAAAGGACCATGTCTTCAGTACATGTCATCATTACTCAATACTTAGATATATTCCATGGAGTAAAGACCAAAGAATATCTCCAACAAATGTTCTATCAGAAAGAGGAGATTTAGAAGATGCTATCTCGAGAAGAAGAAATAAAGACTTTTGCAAGTGAATTGATCGCCTTCCAAGATAAGCAATAGGAAATCCTTCAAGGGATCAAGGTGCCCAATTTTTAGGAAGTATTGGAGATCATGGATAGGTTCAAGAAAGAACATCTAGAAGTGCTCCCTAGCCAGTGAGCAAATTGTCCAGACTCAGCCAGTTTTTGTATAGAGAAAATGCAGTTTTGACACTTAGGCATTTTATGTAGAGCCTGATTTTTGACATTTCGGCCCTAGAGAACTTTTGGCCTCTGAAAGTCCAAAGTCTGAAATTTTGAGAAAAGTGAACATGACACTTAGGTATTTTTGGAACTTGAGTTTTTTAGACCAACTGTCAGAATTTGGGCATTTTTTCTCGCGTCTGAAAGTTAACTCCAGTTATCTCAGTGATCATTTTCCAGTCAACTAGACTTCTTTTTTAGGGTTGTTTGTGCATGATTTTAGGATCTCTTCTATTTGGGGCCATGTGGAGAGGCCGTAGCCAAGGATCAAGGGCAGAAACATGAAGATTATCAAGAGCATGCATGAGTTCCAGCTCCATTCTTGAGTTGTTTAATGCATAATTTATTCAAAACTTTGTAATGCACGAGGTTTAATTCCATGCTAGGGTAGTTTAGCTAAGCTTTAGAAGTAGTTTTATTAATGCAATCTCTAGTTTAGATTTTCTTTCAAGTTTTAGTTGCAGCTAAACCCTAGCTGTGAAAATAAGAGCCCAACTCTATAAATTATAATAAAATGATGTAATGAGGATCGATTTGATCATTAGTACAACATATACATTTGGTGCTTCATTCATGGTGTGATTCTTCTACTATATATGAGAAATTTGTGAATGTGTGAATTTCTCATTCTTTATTTCAAAGAGCCAATTAGTTGTTTAATGGTTTTAAGTCTCCAATCTTTTAGTTTTGTGTTTGTTGGTATTGCATTGTTGTGTTGTGATGAATTTCTAAGAAGATTATTCATTGATGCTTAAAGATTAACTTGTCTCACATGTGTGCACATCCATGGTGGCTTCATGATTTGATGAGTTTTGGCTTATCATACATCTACATTTGTTCAATTCCGCTAATGATTGCATCCATTTAGCTAAAGATTATGATCTGATCTGATCTCTATTTTGTGTGTTTCTTCATCTTCTTGGTTATTTAATTTGCATGGTGGTGTGATGCTAGCATATGTCCATTAGGTTTCTTTCTGGTAGTTTCATTTAATCTCTTGTTACCTTATCCTTCCTAACCCTCCTTGCAAGTTATTTTTAGTAGATCAATTAAATTAGCATTGCTTGTTTCTAAATCTGAAAATAGAATAAATAACAAAGAGAGAGATATTGTGGAATCCTAAAGTTTTTTATAGTTTCCCTTAAGAGAAGAACCAGCAAAGGCCTCCTTGTTAACAAATCCACATCTATCTTTCATTGAGCTATCCAAGTGGTTGAGACCTAGCCATAAGGAACCTTTAGATTGATTCCATCAATCTTCCAAGAGGGGAACTTTCTCTTACAAATTCCTAGTCCTTGTCTTCATGTAAAAATGATGCTCAACAAAAATGGTGCTAGAAGGAGGGCCCTCAAAAGGGACACCCCATAATATTGGATCGTTCCCTCCCAAAAAGTTTCAACAAGTCCTTAGATCTTCACCAAACAAAGGGGAGTTCCTTGAACTTACAGAGTTTCACAAACCCCATAGCAACTAAACAAAGCATGAAGAGGATACTTTGAATCATTTGAATCTTCCTCCATTCCCAACCATTATTGCCCCACCTGTTGCTCCTCCACCACCAGCTGCAATGGCATTTTTCACAAATTCTCAAAGTTCACCATTGAACTTACAAGCACATCTCCATCAGCTACCCAAGAATCTTGAGAAATTCTACCCACGTTTCATCTATGGAGAATCCAGGATAGCGGAAGAACATGTCCGTGCATTCAAAGAATTATGCAATCCAAAGGAGATTGCTCACCAAGACGTCATGTGCTGCCTCTTCCCCTACACACTGCTTAAATTTTCATATAATTGGTATCTAAATTTTCCACGAGGATCCATCACTACATGGGGGGAATTTGAAACAAAGTTCCTTAATCAATTCAAGTTGTATGTGGACCCAAAAACTCTTCATCACTAGTTTATCTCGGTGAGAAAATACCTCAACAAATCAATTGCTATGTTCAATCATCATTTTCATAAGATGTACCAAAAACTTGAGGCTCCATATAGCATACTAGCTAGGGCTTCCATACAAGTGTACTTGCATGCCTTAGATCTATTGACATCTATATTTTTTAAAAGGCTTCCCCCGAGAGACATTGACACTCTAGAGAAAGTATGTGATGAAGCTATCACATTTGCCCAGCAGATGGACCCACAAGTGGGTGGAAACTACGGTATTCTACCAACATTAGGGAATACTTCTATGACTGGTTTGTTCATAGCAAATAATCAATTTCCAGTGCAACATACTCCAAAGATCAATCCAGTGTTAGCTACATACGTTGTTGCCCCACCACTAGCCATCACATACCAAGGGTATGATACACACAAGGAAGTCTTGTGTGAACAAAAGGCTGATGTCCCAAGTGAACCAGACCATGCTCTAGTGAGTGAGTTAGATGCCATGAAGAAGACATTGTCTTAGATGACCAGAGAGATCACGAGGATGAAGATCAACCTATCTCAAAACCAAGGGAATTACCAACACCAAGTTTTTGCCCCAAAAACCTACTCCCAAAATCAAAATTGTAATTATGGAAATTACAACAATAATGGTGGAGGCTATGGGAACATCTCTCAAGATAAGCAGTTTGGACAATAACAGACAAATAGAATGTGAAACACATGCCTGAATAATGGTAGTATACCCTCGGACAATGCCAACTTCTTTGACTCATCAAAGGTTAACTTTACCCAAGGTCCCAGCATGCACCAACTAGACTATGAATATAGGGGCAAGTTTGGCAACCAACAAGCCCAGGATCCTGAAAGTTCCTAGACCCACTTTAGTGTCATGGTCTTCAATTCATATGATCCAAGTATGGGTGGAACTCCTATCGACAACGCAGTGGAAGAAGAATTTGTCTTCCCTTTCAATTAAGAAAGTTAGCTAGAATACTCTGAGGTCCATGCTTTTCAGAACAATAACAGGAATACCTATAACTTGAGGAGTAGGAGGGAACCTCTGACTGATGGCATTCCCAGGAATGTAACCCACCCCACTTGATCCCAAGGCTAGTAATAATCCTATGCCCCAGAGAGGTCTTGGTGCCACTATCACTCTGATAATGCAACATCAACCTACTTTTTTAAAAGGTCTGGTCTGGGCCAGCGAAAAGTATAGTGCAGTGGAGGAATTAAAGAAAGTTAAAACCAATATGTCGATGTATGACATGTTGATAAATTGTCCCACTTAAAGAGAAGCTCTCCTAAAATCATGAGATCACTCCAAATCAACCTTGTCTAGCACTAACATCAGAGGTGTATCCAATGTGAATGCAATAGAGGCGATGCCAACTATGTTCAAAGATAGGGTAGAAATACCCCCGTTCCTACTCAGCATCAACATCTTTTTGAAAGAACCTACTATTAGAATAACTAAGAGGGGGGTGAATCAGTTGTCCACAGTCCCAATCACAAAATGTATAACCAAAACAATTTGCTTAAACTTTTGTAGCTCAGTAACATAAAATACTATAATGTCTATGCTTTTACCGATTACTAGTCAATAACTTATAATGATTACTGATCAAATCCAATATGCAACATGTAAAGTATGACATCAAAAAAAGATCAAAATCAACACATAACACATGAGATTTAATGTGGAAACCCCGCTAAGGGAAAAAACCACCTGGGACCAGCAACCCAAAAATTGTTCACTCTTCTAAAGTGAGGTTGGTGAAGACCCAACCCTGTTAAAGGTTACAAAACACACTGTCAGGTGTGACCTTGTTAGAGTATTTTAGACCAATAGTTATTGTCCAACTAGCATTCACTATGAGGTTGATAGGATAATAATATTCATTCTATGAATGATACATAAAAGACTTTCCTAGTCCACTCAGTTAAGAGATTTGTCTAATTACAATGGTTAAATTGTAATAGTAGTTGATCTAATAATAACACAACTTCAATTATAGATTATTAGATCTATGTTATGCTCATTCAAATCCTCTAATCAATATATCAATTCTATTTCAAGAATAAGCATGACTTATTGTCTCTCGGTAATAGCTTTCTGACGCTCAGTAAACTCTGTAGTTTGGTTCTTCTTAACTAGTTTGATCAATCATGCATGAAACTTGTTCATGCAATATCTATGTAGTCTCCTTTTAGCATAACTTTCAGAACAAAACTCTAGTCTCTTAAATAGACATGTAAACCATTTTCTTCTCCTCCATTAGATTTTGTCACTTATTCTCCTTCATCCATTTTGCTACTTAAACCTTCCTCAGCTGATGTGTTAGTAACATGTTTTGATTCTATCCTTTAGATCTTCCTTGAATTTTGTTAGTTGTAGATCATCATAACAAACTTTATCTTTTTCTCTTATCACAAGGTACTTTCTAGTTCATCAATCCTTAACGGATAAACTAATTATTTAGTTCCTTTGTTTTTGCTCGGTTAATAAAGAAATGTGTCGGTGAATACAAGCTCAGTTTATACTATGCTTGGTATACACTACACTGCTCGGTGTATACTGTGATGCTTCATCAATCGACCACACTGCCTTGTGTCTTTCAGCTCTTTTCCTCATCATAGATGAATGCAACATAATCAAGTCAATAACATAAGGTCATAGACTCATCAACAAGCTACCCAATGTATTCCTTATCCTCATTTGTCATATACATCTTTCTCACATAGATATTTTTGTTCTAAATCTCTTTTTCCTCCTTTTCTATAGATGTTTCGGTATAGTAACTTACAAGATAAGTGTTGTCAACTAGTTGACATCAATGACAACATATTATTGATTTAATCATCTTATATATCTAATCAACCACTCGGTGATCTCTAATTACTGATCTTCAATTAGGTTCTAAATCAGTTGTAGTTCATCAATCTCTCCCTTTGGCATTGATGGTGACACAAGCAATATGAAATATTCCATACACATACCAAACATGTATTCTACAACTCTATAAACAAATGATGTACAAGCTCTTCCTAGCTTAATATGTTTAATCACTACATTACTCAACAACATTAAAAATGTGCAGACTTTCTTCTTCAAATATGATCTTTTCAGCTTTTTGGATTCCTTCTTCTATTCTCGGTAACTAATATTCAATGCTTTCCCTTACTTTCAGATTATCTCTCCCTTAGATAGATGTTTCAGTGTTCTCATTATTTCATATTGTTTATCTCTCCCTTTGACAACAATGCCAAAGAAACAAATAAACATACAACTCTTTAGTAGCCATGTAACTCTCTGTTGTCCAATGCATACTCTGTATCTTTGTATACTGATATGCCAATCTATTCCAATTCTTCAAACTTTTCACAACCTTAGACATGATCCAAAGTATGAACTATGTTGCATCAACATGAATGATCTTCTGAGAAGATTAGGCTGATGCAACATCAAAATCACATTAGTGACCAGTAGATAGGGGACAGACCCCAAGTCTTAGCCTCAAGTATTCAAATGTATCCTTTGGTAGAGGCTTTGTAAATATGTCTACAAGTTTCTCTTTAGATGTAAAAAATTCTAGCTTCACTTGCTTCTCCTGTACTTGTTCTCTTAAGTAGTGATACTTAATAGATATATGCTTTGTCTTAGAATGTATCACTGGATTCTTTGAAATGTTTATTGTACTGGTATTGTCACAATATATAATCACAGGCTTAGTGATTACCTCATTCATACCTTCCAACACTTGCTTAATATATGCAATATTTGAACAATTTGTAGCAGTAGCAAGATACTCTGCTTCGGCTGTAGACTAAGAAATGCAAGGTTGCTTCTTACTCATCCATGTAACAAGTCTTTCACCAAAGAAAAATGCTCCTCCAGTGGTACTTTTTCTGTCATCCATATTTCCAGCCCAATCAATGTCAATATAGACTTTGAGTTCAAATTTGCCTTCCTTAGGATACCATAATCCATAGTCCTATGTTTTATTTGGGTATCATAAGCTTCTCTTTGTAGCAATCATGTGTGACTCCCTAGGATTTGTAGAAAATCTTGCAACAATTCCTATAGCATGTGATATGTTTGGTCTACTATGAACTACATACATTAATTTACCAATCATAGATTGGTATAGTATCTAGTTCACCTCTGTAGTTTCATCTTCCTTAGTCAATTTACATCTAGTAGCCATCAGTGTTCCAATAGGTTTAGCATATTCCATGCCAAATGTTCTTAGTATTTCCTTGATATATTTAGATTGTGTGATGAATATCCCATCACTCTGTTGAATCACTTGCAGTCCTAGAAAGAACTTAATCTCTCCAAACATAGACATTTCAAACTCTTTTCTCATCTCATCAAAAAAGGATTTACATATGTGATCTTGACCTCCAAAGATAATATCATCCACAAATATTTCAGGAATCAAAATTGTATCATCAATATCTCCTTTCATGTACAAATTGTTGTTCTCACTAGTTCTAACAAATCCAATACTTAACAAATAAGTATGCAGCCTCTCATACCAGGCTCTAGGTGCTTACTTCAAACCATATAAAGCTTTATGTAATCTACATACCATATCTTTCTTGTCTGGATCAATGAACCCTTGTGGTTGTTCTATGTAAACTTCTTTTTTAAGTATTCCATTCAAAAATGTTGACTTGACATCCATTTGATAAACCTTGAACTTCTTATGTGCAGCATATGCAAGTAACATTCTGACTCCTAATCTAGCAACAGGTGAAAATATTTCACCATAATAAATTCCTTCCTCCTATGCATATCCCTTGCATACCAATCTAGCTTTATTTCTTGTTACCTCTCCATTTTCATTCAGTTTATTTCTGAAGATCCACTTAGTACCAATAACATTCTTGTCCTTAGGTCTGGGTACTAAACTCCAGGTTTTTTTCTTCTCTATTTCTTCTATTTCTTCTTTCATTACATTAACCCATTCATCATTTTTAATGCAACTTTTACATTCTTTGGTTCATATTCACAAACTAGACATGTACCTTGTCTTGTCTTACTCCTTGTCATCATTCTAGCTTGTCTGTCTCCAATGATTTGTGTCTTGAGATGATGTCTTCTGATGAATCTTGGCAATACTCAATCTCTTCTTTCTTGTTCATCCTGTGCAGGTTCATTTTCTTGCTTGGTAGGTCCTTCCTGCTCGTCAATTTCTCTTTCTTGTTCCTCGGTATTGTTTTTCTACTGACTGGTTGTCATAATCTGTGGCTTTGATAGATACTCTAGCTGTTCAATGTAAGTGAATCTACCATATTCTTCTAGTTCCTTTCTTCTTTCCTTTGTATTAGTGGGTTTGTGTCCAAACCATAACTCATAGGGTGTCATGTTAGTGTCCTTCTTCAGTTGTACTTAGTTTAGAACATAAATAGTTGTGCTGATAGCTTCCCTACAATATGTCTGAGCAACATTTTTCTCTATCATTAATGTTCTTGCACAATCAAAAATTGACCTATTCCTCTTTTTAGCAATGCCATTTTGCTAAGGTGTCCTCGGTGCAAAGACCTCTCTTTTAATACCATGCTCATTACAAAAGTTAGTAAATTCATCAAAGATAAATTCACCTCCTCTATCAGATCTTAAGCATGTTAATTCTTTACTAGTCTCTTTTTCTACTTTTTCTTTATACCACTTGAACATTTTGAATGCCTCAGATTTTTCTTTCAAGAACATGACAGTCATCAATCTAGTATAGTCATCAACAAAAAGAATAAAGTATTTGTCTCCATAATAACTCTGAGTTCTCATAGGACCACATAGGTCGGTATGAACCAACTCAAGTATCTTCTTTGTTGAATAATCTTTTCTTTTGAAACTAGATTTGGTCATTTTACCTTTCTGACATTCATGACACGTAACATGATCAGGCTTTGACAAGTTAGGCAGACCTCTAACTCTTTTCTTTATACTGATCTTAATCATGTTATCAAAATTCACATGGCATAACCTTTTATGCCACAACCAAGCATCTTCATTTTTCATCATCAAACAAGAAGACTCATCATTATCAAGATAAAATAGATTACCTCTTGATTGTGCTCTAGTTCCAACTAGTCTTCCTCCATCATCAAATATTTTCACTTTCTTTCTCTCAAAAACAACTCGATGACCTAAATTGTTCAGTTGTGCCACACTTAGAAAATTATAGTTCAGTCCTTCTACCCAATAAGTATTTTCACATTTTATTCTATCATTTATCATCAAGTATCCTTTACCTCTTACCATACAAGGTGTATCATTACCCATCTTAACAGATCCTCCATTATATTTCTCAAGATGATCAAATTTTTCATCATCACCAGTCATGTGATGTGTACAACCACTATCTATGATCCATGTATCATTTTTATTAACTTTAGAAATCAGTGATGTTTCTACATGTTTTTCTTCTTCCTCTGAATCATCTTTCATAGCAACAAATACAACTTCTACATCATCATCTGAATCAGATTCTGATTCATTTTCTTCTGCTATGTAACATACCTTTTTGTCTCTGTCATTATTGTCTTGGTTGTCTTTGTTGTTGTGTTGGTAGCTCTTTTTGTTTCTTCTCCCATAGCTTCCTACAGATCAGTCTTTGGTTCTATCATCATCTTTCTTATGTCGACATCTAGCAGCAATGTGACCAACCTCTTTATAGTTAAAGCATGCTAAAGGTAATTTACCTTTATACCTTCCTTTACCTTTAGGTAACCTTCTAGCCATAAGAGCCTCAAGTTCATCAAGCTCATCATCAGTATTGGTATCACTATCATCTTTATTATTTCTAATACTAGACTTACCAATCTTCAAAGAACTCATGAAAGAAGATTCAATAGTCAATACAACACTATTATCATAGTTGTTCAGTTCAAATGTTGTTAGCTTTCCAATTAGATTATCAAGAGTGAGTGTACTATTAGGTGTTGACCTATTTTCATGAATTGCAGATATTCTGATGGCATAAATAGGCAATAAAGTCCTTAGAATTTTTCTTATCATAGTGTCTTCATCAATAACTCCATCTGATACTCTAATAGCATTAACTACCTCCTTTGTTCTATTTGTGTACTGCACAATTTTTTCACCTTCTTTCATCTTTATGTCATCGAATCTTCCTCTTAAGGCTTTCAGCTTTGGCTCTTTTGACATTTACATCACCACTATAAATTTGAGAAAGTTTATCCCACATGTCTTTAGAAGTAGTACATCCTTTGATATCCTCAAATTCGGCATATGTTAGTGTAGCAATAATATCCATCATAGTGACATTATGCTCATGTATGTCTCTTAACTGATCAAGGGTCAAAGGTCCAGTGGGTGGTGCAATGTAGCCATTCTCCATTAGTCTGAGGAGAATTTCCAATTCCATATATGTGCAGCTTCATTCAGCTTTTCCATATTGTGAAGTTATCCTTGTTTAGCTTTGGCACTTCCCTCTTATACATTTTTAGATCTTTGTGTTGAAGTCCTTAAAACTCTATTCCAAGCAACCAACGCTCTAATACCAATTGTTTAGATTAACTAAGAGGGGGGTGAATTAGTTATCCATAGTCCCAATCACAAAATGTTTAACCAAAACAATTTACTTAAACTTTTGCATCTTGGCAACATAAAATACTATAATGTCTGTGCTTTTACTGATTACCAATCAATAACTTATAATGATTACCAATGAAATCCAATATGCAACATGTAAAGTATGACATCAAACAAACATCACAATCAACACATAACACGACATTTAATGTGGAAACCCCGCTAAGGGAAAAAACCACCTAGGGCCAGAAACCCAAAAATTGTTCACTCTTCTGAATTGAGGTTGGTGAAGACCCAACCTTGTTAAAGGTTACAAAACACACTATCAGGTGTGACCTTGTTAGAGGATTTTAGACCAACAGTTATCATCCAACCAACATTCACTATGGGGTTGACAGGATAACAATGTTCATTCTATGAATGATACATAAAAGACTTTCCTAGTCCACTTGGTTAAGAGATTTTTCTGATTACAATGGTTAAACTGTAATATTAGTTGATCTGATCACAACACAACTTCAATTGTAGATTATTAGATCTATGTTATGCTAATTCAAATCCTTTGATCAATATATCAATTATGTTTCAACAATAATCAATGATTTAGTTTCTCTCGGTAAGAGCTTTTTGACGCTTGATAAACTCTTTAGTTTGGTTCTTCTTAACCAATTTGATTAGGCATGCATGAAACTTGTTCACGTGATATCTCTGTAGTCTCATTCTTCTGGCATTAGTTTTAGAATGAAACCCTAGTCTCTTAAATAGGCATGTAAACTATTTTCTTCTCCTCCATTAGATTTTGCTACTTATTCTCCTTCATTCATTTTGCCACTTAAAACTTCATTGGCTAATGTGTTAGTAACACCTTTTGATTCCATCCTTTAGATCTTCCTTGAATTTTTTTAGTTATAGATCATCGTAACAAATGTTATCTTTTATTCTTATCATGAGGTACTTTCCAACTCATTAATCCTTAATGGCTAAACTAATTATTTAGTTCCTTTTATTATGCTTGATTAACAAAGAAATGTGTTGGTGAACACAAGCTCTATTTATACTATGCTTGGTATACACTACACTGCTCGGTGTATACTGTGATGCTTCATCAACCAACCACGTTGCCTTGTGTCTTTCATCTCTTTTCCTCATCATAGATGAATACAACATAATCAAGTCAATAACATAAGGTCATAGACTCATCAAAAAGTGACGCAGGGTAGGGATGGAGGATCCAATAATGGTTGGTCCAAACCTACAACTGCCAATTATAATAACAACAATTGTAGCAGAATACAACAAGATAATGATTCAAAATAAAATTTCATTCAACATGCCTGGTTGTAAGGCCTTCCAAGTTTCGGCCTATTACAATGAAATAACAAAGTATCAACAAGATCTCACAAGATCTAGGAAACCACTAACTAGTTTAGATTTGCAACAAGCAGCCTCTAATAGGAACAACCAAAATAGAATCTAAACTTGTGCTCGCAAGCCACCCAAGAAACCTATTGTTGTCCTAAGCCCGCAGGCCACTAGTTCTACTACATACTCCCAGATTCTCAAATCTACTTCTACTCTTCTCTTCCATCATATCATGATGATATAGATCTTTCCTAATGATATAATTATCATCTACCACTCCACTGACTACTAAACATCTACCCAAGCTCTCAATATATAGCCAGCTAAGCCACAAGTTAGCCAGTCAGACTTTAATTACAAGATATGTCTAGTCTAAGGAAAGAAACCAAAACTAATGCAAGAATGATCAAAAATTAATGTACCTTTGGATTTAGGTCCACACATGACCCAATAACATTCCCTTAACTATTCAAGGCCCCATCTCATCACATGGAACCGTGCAAGAAGAAACACTCCATGTTTCACATGAAAACTGCCAAAAAATAGGTCCCCAAGAAAAATGGTCGTAACTTTTTACTCATAATGAATTAGGAGTTTATCCCTTGGTAAATGATATTAATTTAGGTACTCTTTAAGTCCCTAAGGTTGAAAATTCTGATTCATTAAGGATCAACAACGTCACATCCCGCAATTAGCTCCAAAACTACAGGAAAATACTACTCTGATGGCAAGGAAAATAACTCTTTGAAACAGTTCATCCAATATCTCCCAAACCATGCCACCTCAAGAGATGTGACCTTAGACATATCTTCCACATACATAAAGTAACAAACTCCTTTTAGCACACATTCCAAAGATCTCCACAAATCATCACAACACAAAAACTCAGAAAATTGCCAAAAACAAAGTATTGTATCCCTTTGACAGGGAATTCCTCCAAGACTAAGAAAGATCTTCAGGAACCCAAAATGCTCCTACATCAGACTACCCAGGTAAATAGAAAGTATGTCCCATACTTTAATCTCAAGATAATTACCTAAAATTAATTTCATCTTCACCAATGGTTTCCAATCCATCAAGGACAAGAGAACAAATCTGAAAATCAACCATCTATGCTTCATCCATTCAAACATCAGGATCACATGAATCTCAACAATCCAATAAGCATACCACTAATCACCACATCCCATCTCAGAAACAAGAGTATCCAACTCCCCAACAAGTAGATCCAAAGTTAGATCCACATCAAAATGAAATCCCTCATCATCAACATCCCATCTATGCAACTCATCAAAAGACTCATTACTGTCAACCAACAATTCAAATCCACAACCAACAAATAAGATCTACACCATAATATTGAACAAAACCAAGTCACCAACACCACCATCACAAAGGTGTTCAGCAATAGATAAATCATCACCAATAGCAGTCTAATGACACCCAAATAGATGCTCTGCAATCACCATGTCAGACACAACCGACTAAACATGAAAACAAATTTTCTCACCAACCTCAACAAGGTCAATCATAGTATCAATAAACATAGGTATCTCAGCAAAAATCACAAGTTGCTATGTAGGTTTCATGTCAGAGTCCACCAACTGATCACAAAAACCAATATCACATACCTCTTCAACCTCTATGCTGTCACAAGAAACCTTGTCAATATGTCTTCTCTCATGGACTAGTCTTCTAACTAGCCAAACAACTTCCTTCCAACAAGATTTCATCAGCTCTTCAATCTACAGATTGAATTTAGGCCAAAATTGACCCAACTTCTCCATAAAGTTCCCTTCAAAGTGTAACTACCTCTGCTCAGTGATTTGATTGCAAGATACTAGTTGCCTCCACACACTTGGTGATCTATTGTTGATCTTCACAACCTACCTCAATTCAGAAATCTATTCACTCAAGGAAATCTTCATCTCTCACATCAAATATTCTCTCCTTGGAGGCATCTTCAAATCAAGGTCCTAGTGTAGACTGCCTCACCTTCAGCACTCTATCCACACACTCAAGATCTTCAAGCTCTGATACCACTTGACATAGGGAAAGGATGGAGGATCCAATAATGGATGGTCCAAACCTACAACTACCAATTATAACAACAATTATAGTGGAATACAACAAAATAATGATTCAAAATAGAATTTCATTCAACATGCTCAGTTGTAAGGCCTTTCGAGTTTCAGCCTTTTACAATGAAATAACAAAGTATCAGCAAGATCTCACAAGATCAAGGAAACCACTAACTATTTAATATCTATAATAGGTAGCCTCTAATAGGAATAAGCAAGATAGAGTCTAAACTTGTACTCACAAGCCACCCAAGCAACCTGTTGTATTCCTAAGCCCGGAGGCCACTAGTTCTACTACAAACTCCCAGATTTGAAAATTTGCTTCTACTCTACTCTTCCATCATATCATGATGATATAAATATTTCCTAATGATCTAATGATCATCTACCACTCCACTAACTACTAAACATCTACCCAAGCTCTCAATATATAGCTAGCTAAGCCACAAGTCAGCCAGTCAGGCTTTAATTACAATATAGGTCCAGTCTAAGGAAAGAAACCAAAACTAATGCAAGAATGATCAAAACTTAATGTGCCTTTTTATTTAGGTCCACACATGACCCAATAACATTCCCTTAACTATGAAAGGCCCCATCTCATCACACAGAACCGCGCAAGAAGAGACACTCCACGTTTCGCATGAAAACTGCTAGAAAATAGGTCCCCAAGAAAAATGGTCATAACTTTTTACTCATAATTAATTAGGATTTTTTCCCTTGGGAAATGATATTAATTTAGGTCCTATTTAAGGCCCTAAGATTGAAAAGGCTGATTTATTAAGGATCAATAGAGCCACATCCCACAATCAGCTCCAAAACTGCAGGAAAATACTACTCCAACAGCAAGGAAAATAGCTCTAACTTTGAAACAGTTCATCCAATATCTCCCAAACCATGCCACCTCAAGAGTTGTGACCTTAGAAATATCTTCCACATACATAAATTAAAAAACTCCTTTCAGGGCACATTCCAAAGATCTCCATAGATCATCGCAACACAAAAACTTAGAAAACTACCAAAAACAAAGTATTGTATCCCTTTGACAGGGAATTCCTCCAAGACTAAGAAAGATCTTTAGGAACCCAATGTATTCCTTACCCTCATATATCATATAGATATTTCTCATTTATATATTTATGTTCTTCATCTCTTTTTCCTCTTTTTCTATAGATGTTTCGGTATAGTAACTTACAAGATAAGTGTTGTCAAACTACTTGACATCAATGACAACATATTACTGATTTAATCATCTTACATATCTAATCAGCCACTTAGTGATCTCTAATCACTAATATTCAATTATGTTCTAAATTATTTATAGTTCATCACCTACATAATTTCTTAATCAACTCAGGGGCTTCATGTAATGTGATGCCATTGTCCATATGTCGAAAGTTAGGAATGAACCCTTAGCCAACTAACCGGGTGGTAATCCAACTTGAAAAAATGAAAGTCAAATTCATTGGAGTCTTGAAAGATACATGTATACAACTGATGCCTAACCCTAGGATCCAATATTACATTGATGTTCATGTAGTGGATAGTTTTTTCTAGAAACCACATGGACCACATTGAAGATCTACAAAAGGTCCTGAAGAGGTGTCAGCGTTACAGAATCTCATTGAATCCTAACAAGTGTGTCATTGGGGTGACTCAAGGAAAACTCCTTGGGAACATCATATCTAAGATAGGCATCTCAATCAACCTTGAAAGGGTCAAATCTATTCTCAAATTGTTTCCTCTAAATAGTAGGAAGGAGTTGAAATCTTTCTTCGGGAAAATTAACTTCATCAGGAAATTCATCAGTGGATTCACAGAAATAGTGCATCTGTTACATGATATGTTGAAGAAAGATGCTAAGATTGAGTGGAACACTCTGGCTAAATAAGCCTTTGAAGAAATCATGACATCCATTGCCACTGCCACGGTCTTGGTCAGCCCCGATTATCTTCTACTTTTCAAAGTTTATTCCTTTGCTTCAAAACATTCATGTGCAGGGATGCTCACATAGAAGAAAGAAGGAGAAGATGAATAGCTGATAGCTTTCATGAGCTATCCTCTAAAAAATGAAAAACTCAAATATCCAAATATGGATAAGTAATCTTTTTCCTTGGTTAAGGCCATCAAGAAATTCAGACACTATATCCTTTAGAGTAAAGTCATTGCCATTGTTCCAGACCCAGTAGTCAAATCCTTGCTGATGCAAAATGAACTAGGAGAATGAAGAGGAAAGTGGATGGAAATATTGTGGGAGTTTGACATTGAGATCCAACCAATGAAATTATTCAGAGGGAAAGGTCTTACCAAGATGATGGAAGAAACAAAACAAGGCTTGGTGTGCCAAGTGTACACCAATGAAGGAGTGGTCACTAACATATGGTATCAAGACATAGTCTACTACTTGTTACAAAATTGTTGCCTAGAGGGATTGAATGGTTCACAGAGAAGGGCATTGAAGAATAAGAGCATCCCATATATGCTAAAAAATGGGAAGCTCTACAAAAATAATTATGATGGATTGTACTTATGATACTTAGATCGAATAGAAGCCAAGCAGGTTCTCATGGAGTCCCATGATAAATACGGTACCAATTATGGATCAGCAAAAGCCACAACCCATCAAATATTGAGATCTAACTATTACTGGCCAACTCTATTTAAAGACACCCATGAACATGTGTGCTCTTGTCATGTTTTCCAAACTAGCGCCACACACAAGAGACACCTGGTGATGCCCCTACAATCTATTTATGAGGTACATCCTTTTGCCTAGTGGGGGATAGACTTTGTGGGAACAATCAATCCTTCATCCTCTATAGGGAACTGATACATCTTGACTGCAACTGATTACTATACATGCTGGATAGAAGCACAGGTTCTAAAAAATGGTACCATTGAGGTGATCACCAAGTTCCTAGAAGAGTTCATCATCACAAGGTTTGGCATGTCATTCTTCTTGGTATGTGATAATGCCCCTTACTTCTCATCTACAAATCTCATTCAATGGGCCTTTGAGAACTAGGTAATTCTGAAATTCTCATCCAATTACTACCTACAAAGGAACAAAGTTGTTGAATCAACCAACAAGAACCTAACAACGGTAATCAAGCATCTTTTGGATGACAACCCCAAGGACTGGAACACTCAGCTAAAATATGCTTTATGGATAGATCATGTGAAAGTCAAGAATGCCTTAGGGACCTCTCCCTACTAGTTATTTTACGGTCTGCAACCCATCTTTTTGATGAACCTATAAATACCAATCCTGAGATTCATGGATCAATACATTGAGGGCAAGGATCAGGTGCAAATTTGCCTCATGAATTTGTTGGACCTTGAAGAGAAATGAATTATCACCTTGGAACATGTGGCCAAACACCAAGCTATTGTCAAGCGATGGTTTGACAAAAGAGCAACCATAAAAGCCTTCCAAATTTTGGATCTGGTCTTAATGTGGGACAAAGCAAAAGAAAAACTGAGCAGCCACACTAAATTTCAATGTTTGTGGATAGGCCCATTCCAAATCACAAAAATCCTAGGAGAGAATACTTTTTGGATTAGTTCTCTTGACGGAGAATTGGTCTCATTGTAGTCAATGGCCAATTTCTGAAGCATTATTTTGGGTCTTAACTAGCCCCCCTTGTATAATACTATATATTCTTGTACTTTATTGTCTTTTTTTTAATTTTCTTTCAGTCTCATTGTTTGCATCTTTTCTTTGGGTCTTTATTTGCAGGGGGTAAGTGTTGTCTCATGTTTTAGTGGTCCGATCCAGATAGTCTAGGCAAGAGATAAAGGCTTTCTATTATCAAAATCTTTGAGGTAGTTCTGTCTTGCAACAAGCCAGAAATAGTGATCACAAGTAAGGCATTTTCTCTTCTGACTTCTTGAAAGGGTTCATCAAAACCAACCATGCTCAACACTAACGCATATCTAAAAAGGATCCCAGGTCATGAGCATCTCATGGTAGGATTCCACTCAACGCTAGGAAATGCCCATAGTCACGAAGGAAGCCTCGAAGTCAAAACCTTTTCCTAACTAGAATATAGAATAAAAAGAAAAAAGCAAGAAAGAAAAAGGGAGGAATGCATAAAGACAAGATAAATAGTGAAATGCTCAAAGCTAGGGTAGTATAGTCTAAGCACTGCCCCAGTTTCAAAAAAAAGAAAAGACCAAAGAAATGATACCTGACAAAGCCACAAGGAATATCAAAGTAGCCAATGTTGAATGAAGTCAAAAGAAAATTTCTAATAACAAGATGTTTCAAAAGAATCAGTTTCAAAACTAACACAAATCGAGTCTAAGAGCCCTCCAAAGGAGTTTAAAACTTCTATCAAAAGATTGTCTAAAGTTGGGGAAGGGTGATTTTAGCAACCTCTACCAGGGCTATAAATGCCTACCTGGCAGTAGAGCAAGGTTAAATTGACTTATGGCTAACTTCAAATTAGTGGGCAGTGATCTGGCAATGACTAGTTGATGATCAAAGGAAGCTTACGGTGAAGGACTTCTTGGGAAATTTGAATACACATGCCCACACACTGGACGCAGATGTTATAATGTTCTTCATCTTGATGATGATGAGAAAACTATTTGATCTGAAGATCTTATGCTTGGCTCGCTATAGGATGGGATTGTTTCGAGGTGAAATGGCTCTAGGAAACCCAAGTTATTTCCCTTTCTTTTGTCAGGGCTATTTGTTGTGGTCCCCACAACCACACTCCCCTTTTAGCTTTAGGGGGCCCCCTTTTTGGCTTTTTGCTTGTCTTCTAGTTGTTGGTTTGTTTTCCTTTTTGTTTTTGTTTTTAGTTAGCTTTCGGCCTTGTCACACTTTTGGACTTTCGAAGACCCAAAAGTGCTAGAGGTCCAAAGTGGTGAAGGTTGCAGCACTTTGATCTTAGGCAATTCCAAGACCCAAGGTGGAGTTTGGCCTTTTTAGACACCTAAAGATAGGGATGTCTGACTCCCCATAGTCAAAATTTTTGGTGTTTCAGACTTCAAGGGTCTAGTACCCCTAAAAGGCCAAAAGGTCAACCGACGGGTTGCTAACATCACCCACCGATCTACCTATATAAAGCATAACCTAGTTTTTTTAAAACTCATTCAACTTTTTGCCAGTCATGTTTTTTGGAGCTCTTTGCATGCCTCTACTTCCTATTCACCACTTCAGTCTCGATAGTCCTCTTCATTTTCTACTTGTTGTCGAGGTGGGTTTCCTCTCCCTCTCTCTTTTTTTTGTCACTCTTTTTATTGTTAGCTAGGGTTTCCTTATTTTTCTTATCGACTTTAGCTTTTTTTTTAGGGTTTTGTGTTTTTTTGGCCTTTTTGGCCTGTACTCTAGGGTTTTCCTATCTGGTCATGTTTCAAGGGTTGTGAGGTAGTCTCCTCTAACCCACTAGTGAGTTTGTGGTCAAACTCACCGTTGGACTCACTTTTTAGTCCAACGAGGCCAAACCCTAGTTTCAGACCTTTGCGGTCTAAAACTTTTAGATTTTGATCCTGCAGAATCTTCCAAGTGACCTTCACATTGTCAGCATTTTGGTGTTGTTGCACATCGAAACATCTGATCCTCTGAAACACCAAACCCAAAGGACCTAAGAGTTTCGCTCAAGTGCCTAAGTGTGAGTTTTGGCCTTTCGCATGTCAAAGATCTATCTTCCTCGACTCACTGAAACACTTCATGATCAAACAAACGTGGCATGTCTTTAGTGATTTAGATTTTTTAGCCTATGAAGGTCCTGCACCTCTGATTCATCGAAAGCCTGAAAGGAGGGTTTTTTAAAGCTTAGCTCACAAGCCTATTTTTGCATTCTCAACCTTTTTGGCCTTTCAGGAACCTCACAGCCCAAAGGTTCGAAAGGATTAAAAATCCTTATGTAGCCTTTATGAGCTTAATTTTGTCAGTGTACTTTTTTTTTAGGGTTTTTCCTATCATGTCACTGATTCATGGTTTTTTCTCTTTGCAAAAATGGCTAAGAAAGTTGTAGTATCACTAGCCATGAAGTATCAGTTCAAGGGATACCATCCACCTTCTAAGGTAACCAACCTACATGCAGGCATCATGGACATAGACATAGGGAACGTAAGCTGAAATGATTACCTAACAAAGTGTGCCCAACTAGTGGGACGATCAGAAGAATGCACTTCCCTGGTACACTACTCTTTGGTGAACACAGCAGCTCACCCAGTCTTCATCCTATCATTGGACCTCATTAACACATTAGCCAAACACTATGTTCCTAATGAGCATATGGTGAAAAATAGTGTTGGTGAAGTAGTCTTGGATCTGAGGCCAAACAACATTGAGGATGTCTTCCACCTGCCTAAAGGGGTCGACAAGTTCTTCAATTTCCACATCAATAAAGGGATGGAATTCTACAAAAAGGATGTCTCTAGGGCACATGACATTGTAAATAATGAATACTTGATGCATCTCATGCCCAAAAACAAACTAGACAAAATTGATATGAGGAGGAGGTACATGCAAGAAAATATCCAAGTTGTAATCACAATGATTAGTAGGGTGTATGGGTTGGCGAGATCATCTCAATTAGAACCATGGATGATCCTACTCATCTAGAAGATAAGGAAAAGGCAAGCAAGGTTCAATTGGGCCATCATTTTGAGTGATAACCTTGATGAAAAATTGGTCTAAGTAAAGACTGGTCCCCATTTCTACATGACATCCTATGTCGTGTATCTGCTAGATTGATTAAGGTTGGGGCAATGGGAGAGAAGGACACCTGGTGATTCACATTGTATCCTCAACTAGTGAGGAAGGATTTTTACACCCATAATAGCCCAGACTTCTAAATTATCAATGATGCTTTCATGTTTTCCATCATACACTCCATTGAGGGGGATTATGCCAAGAGATTGTCTACTAAAGCAACAGAAAAAGTAAAGGCCCTTGGGGCATTCTACATACAATTCTAGACTTTCACATACATTCAGGTGGTAGGAACCACCTTGGTACCAAAGAAGCTACCAAGGTACCCTTTTGATAGGATAGTTCTTCTAGAAATAGTGAGGCAACTATCAAATTCCCATGAATAGATCAAGCATAAGAAGAAGCATAGGACTTTCATATTTCTATTGGCCCCCACTATGTGCCAGACATGAAGGTTTGCAAATCTCTAACCTAGGAATGGGATGCATTCCTACTACCAACCTATGATTTGGTAAGACCTCATTTTGATCCTATTGGTACATTCAGCCATATAATGGGGAGGCATTATGTTCATGAACCACATATTGAAGATCATTGGGCAAACTATGTGGATGACTATGAGGTGAGAATTCATGATTATTGTCGGATGAGTCTAGAGTTCACACAAGGTACTCTTTCATTAAGAATCCCTCAAAAGGCAAAAGATGATGATTCCAACAACATCTTGGATTCCATCTATAATACAGATAAGGTATATACAAGGGCTATTCTGAATGTTAAAGTGGATAAGGATGAAAATGATGATATTGAGTTTAGAGCCTGACATGTGGTCAAGGTGACCAAAGCATGGGTCACCTATCCCTTCCCCATGAAGTTGGTACATATGAAATAGATCCTAGAATAGCCCTCTAAGGACAAGAGGAAGAAAGGAGAAAAGTTCCTAAAACCATAGTTCAAAGAGGCTTCTCCTCTAAAGCTAGAAACTATAAACAAGCATGAATGCCCGACTGCCTATGTTCCAACCACTCACTCAAAGAAGGTAAAGACCAGGATGATTGGGAGCATAACACCTCCAGATGCACCTTCATCCAATGGCCACAATTCTCCAAGCCCAGCAAAGAAAAAAAAATTCAAAATCATAGGACCAAAGTCAGCAGGAGTAACCAAGGGCAAAGTGTACAAGAGAAAGAATGGATCAATGCCCACATAAATGGATACCCTACTAGAAGAATATGAGGATGAGTTGGATGAAATCCCTCTAAATAAAAGGACAAGGTCTACAAGATCAATAAAGAGGAGGAGAGTAATGGATAATGATCTAGAGGATACTAGAGGAGCTACTCAAGAAGAACCTATAAATCTAGATTCCCTTGGGGATGATGAGTTTGACATCACAAACTTCACGGGGTTGCATGGCTTAAAGTAGTCTAAGCAACAAGTTACTACTTAGTTCACTAGCTCCCTTGGTAGCATTGAAGAAGACATCCAACAAAAGCCCCAAGATCAAGTTGTTGTTGAGATGGTCAAGGTTCAAAAGGAGACTACAGAACCTGATAAAAACTCTTCCATTGGGGTCAACTCTAAGGAAGATACAGCTACATAGGTCCCTTTAGTTTCATCCATTCCACCTCTACCTCCTCCTATGCATCCAAATCCACCTCCATTTCTGCATCAAACACCACCTACCACTCCACTTCCACCTCTAGTGCAGACCACCCCACTGCCTCGGCAACCTTCATCATCTCATATTCCCATGCCAACTTTGCCTCTACCTCAAATGCCTTCACCCACTCCCTTTTTTTCCCCCACTCCACCTCCTAACCAAGAGGATTCAGTGCCTCAAAGCTTGCAAGAGCCTAAGAGAGAGAGACATAGACTATAGATGAGGAGAAGATGGAAGAAGAACACATGGGATCAAAGGAGCCTACTGATCAAGGGGAGTCTCAAGCTAAGGAAGAGCCACACACTGAGAAGGAGAAACAACAAACCAATACAAAGGAACAAACAAATCATGAGAAACAAACAGATGATGAAGAAGAACAGACACAAGAGGAGGGTGAGCTAAAGACAATGGAGGAACAAGAAACAAAAAAGGAAGAAGAGAGTCAAGAAGAGATGGAGATACATCACCCAACAACTTCTTCCACGCTGGCTACTCCAAATGATCCATTGAATGCTTTCTCCAAGCCCACTTGGCTCACCAAAGAGATATAGCTAAGGGTCAGATTATATACAGATGATGAGGCTGATATGACTACACTAGGGAAAGCCTTCCACCAAACAAAATCAATTACCTGAGCAAGAACATTATCTTATGTAACACAAGATCAAGTGGGTAGGTGGAAGGCATAGGTGGTTGTTCCCATGATGGATGTCAGTATAGCTGAAATCACTCTTGACAAAAAATGTGTTGGAGGAGGTAGACTTGGGAGAGCCGACCAGAGAAGGTAGTAAAACCTTGGCTACTCTAGGATTGAAGCATGCCCTCAGCTTCATGGATAAGGATGAAGAAAGGATAGCGGCTTTAGTAAAACAAAACAAAGCCATGAAATGGTTCATTTTGAAGATAGTGGGTCCCATTGACCCTCATAACCCCAAGGCCTCATTATAGGAAATTTTGGAGAAGAGGGGTGAGATTAACATAGATATACCACATTCTTTTGTATAGGCATGTGCTAATACATGACTTTGACAAATACTTCTTTTGTGGGACCACACAATATTGAAAACTTAGCCCTTTTATCAAGTTCATATGTAGTTTTGGAATCAAGATCAGTACGTATGGATGAAGGAACTATTTATTTTGTGGTAAGAACTTCCCACATTCTAACATCAAGAGAATTAATAAAAGCTTCCATCATTACTTTCCAAAACACATAATCAGACCCATCAAATAGAGGAGCTCTAGTGAGTGAAGCACCTTCATCTTGTGCCATAATCACTTCCAAAAACCAAGAAAAATCCCTAGGGATGACCTAATGTAGGTACCCTACACTCTACTACCACTTGTTGGAAGTGAAAACACTTTGAGAGAGGGGGTGAATCTAAGTGTAGACATTGTTTTTTCTCCTTTTGAAATTAAATGGTTTGATTGAAGAAATAATTTACTTATTTCAGATTATTCAACTTATAAAAATATTAACCAAACTGAACATGAACAATGATCAACTTACAAATACCATAACAATGTAAAATTTTAACTTGAAAAGGAAAGTATCAAAGAATCTAAATGAGACTCATAGAGAATACCATAACGCAATTATTTGTGCCGAGTGGGAAACCCTCAAAACAAAATGGTTTTGTCATAGGGAGAAAAACCACTCCAATCCTATAACTTTTATTGATTCATAATGAGCACCAACTCTTCTATCATTCTACAGCTCTAACTGCAAGGAACACCAACCCCTTCTCCTTTTTACAAGTTATAGTCCATATTACATGTAGTTACATAAATACATATGCAGATTTTGCATCCATGCAATTACACATAATCATATAATTTTTCAATGAATCAATACAAGATACAATCCATATACAAGAAAGAATGAACACACTTAGTTTCTCTTTTGCATGCCCATCCTCCCTTATATAGGGAAAAAAAATATATCTTTCAATATTCAATATTTGTCACAATTGTGTGTGAGATTCTTAAATCCTTTGTAAGGGTAAATAAATTTCAAACTGTTACTTCTCAACCAATCTCTTTCTAACTGTGTCCTGAACTGTTATGTATGAATATGAAATTCAAAAACTAATAACCATAATTTTTCCTTGTATATGGAACCATTTTTGTATTTCTTTGAGAAATGAATTCCTTACAATAGCCGATTTAGGTTTTCAATAAACAAAAAAATTTTGCTTTCAATTAAGTTTGTTAATGAAATAAAACTATTTACCAGTACATACCTTTCTTCAATCCTTTTATTATTCATGTTTTATATTTCATTTTGAAATGAATCCATAAACCGAGACAATGTTTTAATGAACTTGTTAAACAAACCCTTAATTAGAAATGTCCATTGATCACTTTAATAGTTAAGATGAAATATATTGCTGATAAATATTTAGAAAATATTTGAAGTAAATAAATAGGAAACCTTCAAAAAATTAACTATCCCAACGATTTTATGCTTTCTTTACCAGAATGTTATACTTGTTATTGTTGAGCCCTTTTTATCAACTGTGTAGTAAAAATATACATGTTATTGCTACAACCAATACTACCTATGTATTTTTTTGTGGCATGCTATACATTTTCACTTTGATTCCTCATGGAAGATGACTCGTTAAGCATACAAAAAACAAAGTATCAGGAATCAAGCTTTTGGTGCCACAAAAAATAAGACATATGATTTAAATGTTGTGAATCATGTACAAAACAATACCTTTGAAGATATACAAGAAAGAAATCACCAAAGTACCAGATTAAATGCCCACTTTTATTTACCAAAACTACTATCCATAGATTCCTCATGTAGCACATAACAAAATATATGAAACTTGTTTAGAAAAGTGAAATAAAACTTTGCAGATCTATGACATAAAAATATCAATGGTGGCAGCACTGTGTTAGGGTTTTTGGAGACTGTATAAAAGAAATCATATTTCATATTTTGTCCCTATCAAAAACTTTCTTAAGTTATTTTCTAATCTTTTTGTAATTCGTCATACACTTCAACCACCTGGCTTCATATTGGCCATGTAAGAATGGACATAATACATGTTATAAAAATATTGCATGAGCTTAACCAAACTTAAACACAAGTCACTTTTCTTAATCACCTTTGACTCACTCTGTAAATTCTTAAATCACTGGGTGAAATAAGAATGAATAGTAATATTTCATTTTATAGACTCAAACGGTCGGATTATCTTCATTGAATGCTCCATAAATTTGTAGGTGAAATACAGTTGTCTCATCCTTCACATGATGAATCGGTTACCACATACCCATACTCGGTTGAAACCATGACTCAGTTGATACTAACATTTCCACTTCAGCTTGGTAGATATAACATCTCGGCTATTACAGGAGGTCGGCACATACTGATTGGCTCGGTCACTATAGACATAAACACTAATGCTCAACATCAATTATGCAATTTGACTCTTTTCTCAAATCTATCCTAATGCATCTTATCTTATACAAATATGGACTTTAATACATCTAGATTCAGGAACTGGTTTTAAGTATAATATTTGAAAATTTAGTTCCTTACATACCTTTTCATTTGCTTAGATAGAAGTAGTGTGGTCACCTAATCCATTGGATCGGGTGACCTCAATCTCACTGGATCCTCTACTTATTTCTTCCTCTTTCTTTCTCTATGTCTTATTCATCTGGTCCCTTATATGTTCAACAATCTCTTCATTTTTTATTTGTTCATTACTCAATGCTTGTGCTCTACAGTCTCTTTTTATGTGACCAATCATGTAGTATTTGTAACAAACTAGACTTCCACTTATCCAACTTTTGGATTTACCTCTAAAATGTGTCCTTACATAGTTTGATCCAATATGACCATATTATCTACAATAATGATAGCTATACCATGTATTGTAATCCCAATTGAATGTGTTACCTTCCCTAGGTAAATTATCTTTCTTATTAGATGTCCACTTTGGTTTTTCATTGGATCTGCATTCTTGTGCTCTATGACCACATTTCTGACAGTTGTAACAATGTCCTTGAAATCTAGGTGTAGTAGGTGCATTACTAACCTTTGACCTACATGCATGTGTATGATGTCCATGCTTCTTACATTTAAAACAATTTTCATTGATTTTAGGTTTAGGATTGGACTTACCTTTCTTTCTTCTATAGATGTTTGTCGTGTGTCCTAGCTTCTCACAATGATGGCATGTAGGTTTTTTGTTCTTTGACTTTTCATTCCTCTGTTCTCCATTCTTTGACATGTCCTAGTCCAGAGGTGTCACTAGATCTTATTGGTGACCTCAATAGTTCCTCAAAATATTTCACAGCTTCATTGGGCTTGTCCATCCTCTCATTAAGTTCCTTTTCAGATCTTAATTCATTCTTTAGTTGATTGTTCTCTAATCTCAGATTTATGATTTCCATGTCTTTCCTATTCAACTCTTGATTTGTAAGTAATAGTTGGTTTACCATGTCCAATTAATTGTTTGTCAGCTTCTACATATCACATGGCCTTTCATCAATTCTTATAGTCATTTGTCTATTATATTATTTTGTCATTGTCTTATCTTCTTGAGCTTTATTCTTCTATTAAATCACTTCACAAAGTCTTACTAATTGGATTTTTTGTTCTCTCTTTAGACTTCTAACATCTTCATTTAGTGACTTATTTCTCTCTAATAGATCTTCTATTGCTGCATCACTTTCAGTGGAGTTTTCATTATCAAATAGACCTTTAATATCCTCTTCTTGATATTATGACATTCAATTGGATTGCCAACTATTTCCTTCTTTTCAAGGATTTATTTAATTCTTCTCTTGTTGCTTCAAGCTGGTGCAATGCAAGTTGGATGTCAATATTTTGATTCTTTATGATCTTTCCCAACTTATAAACCTCCATTTCCAAGACCTTAACTCTCAAGTGGTTAGACTTATTATAAGAGAACAAAGCTCTGATACCAATTTTTGGAAATCTAATATGATAAAGTGAGATACTACGAGGGGGGGTGAATCAGTTATCCATAAAATTTTTATACTTTGAAACTAATTCCACATGCATGCTATTAACATAAATTTCAATATTGAAATGAATCTAACATTCTAATCACATCCATCAAATGAAACAGATAACACAAAAAATTGGTAACCCAAAAACCCTTGAAAGGTAAAACTAGGGTGGGGATGACACCCAAAAATCTTCACTACTACAGTATTAAAGTGTGCCTGTTAGGGGTACAAAGTTTTGATACTTCAGATGATCTACCCTATGAGGATTTTTCCCTATTAAGAGATTACAAACTTATGCAATCTACCTTGATTAAAGGATTTAAAACTTACAGCTAAGTAAGCACTTGGCTAAGAGATTTTCAAATGCTTGTTAGGACCACTCTGTTAAGAGATTTACCCTAATTTGATGCCCTGCATTAACATGGAGAAGTTAGGTGTGGTTTAGGATAGTATTCTAGTGATTCTTAGAGAGTGTGATTTTGGGATGCTTGTGAATATTCTATTTTTAGCAATTTCATGGTGAAGGAAATTTTGAGTATTACGCTTTGATGTTATATTGATGCGAGAAATATGAATTGTTTAAAATGTTGTACGTAAATGATTTAGGTTGTTTTTGATAGATGTGTTTCTTGGAATATCATGATATTAAAATTTAATAGATTTTGAGTAAATGTGTTCTTGTGAAAAGTGAATTCCATATGATGTTGTGAAATGTAGTTAGATTTTATGATGATTTAGGAGATATTTCCATGCTTTGATTTTCAAGTCTTGATGATTATTGTATTTGATGAATTATTTAATTTAGAATATTATTCTTTAGTTTCATGTGGATGCAAGAAATATTTATGTGAGATGATCTTGGTTAATGAATTAGGTTATTTGATATATATGTGTTCTTGAAATAACGTGTTTGACATTAAGAAATGCATTCTTGAGATTAAGTGAATTGCATGTGATTTTGTGTAGATGAAATTAGATTATATAATGTATTTTTATATGATTATTAATGATATTTTTTTATATATATGTCATTGATCTTTCATGAGCTACTGATATTTTCATCTAGTGTGCAGGAAATTGACCATGGAATTAAATAAAGAGAAATTAAAGATGGATGCATGTGAAAATCTTGTAAAGCCAAGGTTAACTCCAAAGGGATAAATAACCTCATTATTATGTACAATGTTGTAAAGTAATGTTTGAATGTATTATTTAAATTGTGTTTATTTTGTATGCAATTTAGAATTCTAACTACTAGAATTGAAATGTTAATTAATTAAAGCTATTAAATTAATCTAAAAGCAACACAATGAAGATTACAAAGGATTAATTAAAATTGAAACAAATGAAACTTTACCTTAACTTGCCCATGTAGCTTGTCTCCGTTGTCCTCCCAGCCTTGATTTCTTGAATGTGTTGAGCTCTCATATTTCCAAATGATTTCTCCTTTTTCCCAAGATGATCTCAAAGTGTGGAGATTTGATGGTGTTTATGCACAATTATGCAACTAATGGATGAAAATGATGCTAAAATGGCTTGGATGCTTGATTGCTTGGATGCTTTGATTGCTAGAATGCTTGAATGTTTGATAATCACTAATGCTATTAGGCTCTCAAAGGAAGAGGAAGCCTCCTTTTATAGGTTTTTACAAGACTCAAGCCTAGGTGGCAAGATCCTAGGGTGGAGATTGAAAGGTCAAGGATCCTAGGGTTTAAATTGACTTGGTTGAATGGGTTGAGAGAAAAGGGGATGTAGTTGGGATGTGAGAGGAAGAATAGGGAGGATGTTCCTCCTACATTGACAAGGAAGTGGAAGGAAAAGACACATGTCAAGTGTCTCACAAAGACCATTGAGAATAAGGGGGAAAGACCTTTTCTCTATGAGGACTCTTGGTAAAAGTGTCCCATGAGTCATCTTTGACTCCTTAAGGTGGCTTGAGAAGCTCCTTGGGACTAGGGAAGTATTCTTGACCAAGTTTAGAGGAAGACATGTGGTCATGAGACTAAGTCTTATGAGGCCACATAGTCCTTAAAAATAGGACGTGTTTGTGAGGATAAATGACTTTTTAATAATTAATAAAAATTAATTATTTTAGCCAAGGTGATGTGTCAAGTGACTAGGTCTTATGAGGTGGATTAGGGAACTTAGTCATATTAGTGATTGTGTAATTGATTAATTCATTAAATCACTTTAATAAGACTAATTTAGAGGACTTAGGATAAGAAGAATAGGATATAGTGAATATATTAAATAAATTGAATAACTTATTTAATAATAGAGGAAATGAGTATTAATTAAATAATAAATATTTAACTAATTCATCAAGTCAATATTAATTAAATAATAAATATTTAAATAATTTATCAAGTCATTTTTAAGTGTATATATTTTGCCCCTTTTGAAATAATGCGAACTGGTCACATTGTTTCAAAGAAAAATCAAGCATTTTGCCCCTGTCCCGGGCAATGTTTCAGACAAAAATGACCTACCCCTCTTTGAAATAATGTGTTGGTAACATTGTTTCAAAGAAAAATCAAGCATTTTTCCCCTGCCCTAGGTAATGTCTCAAATGAAAATGTGTTGATTGCATTGTTTCAAAGAAAAATCAAGTATTTTGCCCCTGCCCCAGGCAATGTCTCAAACGAAAATGACCTATGCATGCCCCCTCGAGAGATTGATCAAAAATGTTTATATTATTATTATTATTTTTAGGTTGACAATCAATCTCACAAAAATATTCGGAAGAAACATGGGTGAAAATAGAGGTGAAAGGAAAATTTTGATAGGTAAAGTCCTCACACCAAGAAAAATGGGTCCATAGGCTATATATAGGGCCAAAGAGTCCACTGTAGGGGGTCATTATTGGACAAGGCATTGAGAGATTGGAGCTTGGAGAGAGAGAAGATTAGAACTAAGAAGATGTCATTCTTACAGGTAGGTGACCTAGTCCTCTTAGTCATTTTGATTTTTTTTATTTGATTTTAGCAGATTGTAGCATGTTTTAGGTTAAGTCCAACCATAGAGTAGGTTAGAAATTTTTTTCTAAGGTGGAAAAAAAATGCACAATTGTGGGACATGTATTTGCAACAACATGCCATGTTTGCACAGCAAAATGATAGTTTTACACATACGTTCGGGGCACCTACGCATTTGAGATAGGAAAATTTTTGGCAGTGCATTTGTGAGACAAATGTACATATTTTTCATTTGGCACTTTTGCCAAAATGAACTGCGCATTAATTTAGGGTAGTTGCACATATGTTAAATCTACACATATGTCCAGGGTTTCTGCGCAAATAGTTTTTTGTGCTATGCATCATTTATAGAATTTTGTAAATTATGATGTGATTTAGGGAAAACTACATATTAAAAAGTTGATATGATATGTCGGTGTGGTTTTTTTTTAGATTGATTTTGGTCAAAGTAGGCAACATCATAGCATGGTCACTAGTTAACTTTCATGATTAGATAATTGATGGAATTATCTATTTGGACATGTGATAAACATGTGTTTGATTGATAGTATAGGATAGATAGATAGATCAATCAGATTGAAATTTGATAGTTTATTTTTTTGTAGTTGTTATAGGAGGATATCACAAATATTTTGATGTCACAGGAGAGATATCTCATTACACAAAATTTGAGACTGGCACTGTCTGAGACAGACAAACTTCTGATAGGTGCTACTAGATTATTTCACATCATTTATACAGCCAAGATTCAGGTGAATCTAGGGATGCTTATAGCCTTAGCAGAGAGATGGAACTCAAAGACTAGTACCTTCCATCTCCCTATAGGGGAGATGACAGTCATCTTAGAGGATGTATATCACATCCTACCACTATTGATCATAGGAGAGTTGGTTCAGTATGACAGGCATGGTAGCTTGACAGAGTGCAAAGGAGTCTTTGGAGATGAAAACATCGACAAGATAGAGATTAGCTAGGAGGAGATGGTTGATCTGTATGAACCTCTCTCTGTAGTATTGGCTGAAGTGATAGGTGGCTATGTCTTCCCAGATCAATGATCACATGGTTTTGTGATCAGATGGGGTCGCACATTACAGAGGATGATGGAGGATGGGACCCAATTTTCTTGGGGTGTGTGCCTGTTAGCCCATTTGTACCATGACTTGTATTAGGTGGTGTATCATAGACGGGCATTACTATCGACTAGAGTGACATTGATCCATGTATGGGCATGGGAGCACATTTTTATCACATGACCCATGACACTGATATTTTGAGGTGCAAAACAACCATACATTTTCTTATATGCATCCATTTAGTCTCAACATAAGTTGGGATGACTCCAGTTTTGGTGACACATATTTGATATAGTAGATACAGTCATCTGGAGACCATATATCAGTTGTGAGAAATGGGAGGATGAGTGACAGTTAAGATATTTCTTTGAGTCACGATGGTTGATTGGGTGGATGCTCTATATTATTGAGAGGTAGGTAGTTAGTCAGGTCTTGCAATAGTTTGGTAGGATCTAGGGGATGACAAATTTTTCTCATACACACCAAGAGAGGTGATATTGGGGTTTGATGGTGTCACTCGAGATAGCATGATAGGATCTCTTAGATATTCTATTTCAAGCATGGTCTATGAGGTAAGGGGTCATAGACCCAGTTATGACAATGGATTGCGAGAGAGATATTAGGGATCATCCATTCCCTAGATTGACAGATCTGACAGAGAGGACACTACAGAGAGACACAAGAGAGAGACATCAAGACAAGCAATGAGGACAAGGTAGGAGAGGCTGAGGGAGAGATGGTGGTGGTGACAGTGGTGATGGTGGAGATGGTGGTCCTAATGGAGGGAGAGGACACAAAGGTGGGCCTCATATGAGAGGTAGAGGTGTGCAACTACGGAGACTAATGCCACCCCTTGTGAGAGAGGTAACCAAACAGCCACCATTATAGATTTAGGCAAGTGCCCCTACATAGGTGGATCAGGCACCATGGGTACAGGTACCAATACAAATAGCATTAGAAGCATAGGTACCAGTGCATATTGATGCAAAGGATATACTCAGTGAGGTGAGACAGGTATAGGGGGGATTGATACAGGATGATCCCATATAGGATGAGAAGATGTTTGATATAGCAAGGGATGGTGTACAAATGTCAAATATAGGGGCATAGGATGAGAATGTTGATTAGGATATGGGGGTTCAAGATCCATATATACAGAGGGATGGAGAGGAGGAAGACATTGATATCAATGCATTGCTAGTTAGACTAGCAATGAAATGGGTACAAGAAGACTATGTCCCTAGTCTAGAGAGGCAGGTGGAGAGAATGGAGACTAAGCTGGTAGAGGTCAAACAAGAGAGATTTGTTTCCATAGAGTGGCTAGGTGAGGCCGATGCTTTGTTATATGAGCTAGAGTCTACAGAGGTACTTGGACCACATGCAGATAGCTTACACATGATGATGAGAGTTGGTAGGGAGATCACCTACTTGAAGGAGGCCTATAGATAGGTTGTTCATAGAGACCAATGGATCGGGAGCTTTAGAGAGATCTCATATGCAGTGAAGATAGTTGTACATAGGTAGGGATCTACTAGCAGTGGAGGTACATCATCACATCCACCGAGACCACCTACAGGCTCAAGGGATCCATCTATAGTAGGACCATCCATCACATCACACAAACATTGATAGACTGAGTCAAGAGGTTGTGTCTCTTAGATATTTTGTATACACTTTGCATATGTATCATTATTGTATCATTTTGTATTGATAGACTTGATGGACACTTGTGGACACTTTATTATTTTATGAGATACCATTGGACATTTGGAAATTTTATTATTTATGGAATCTTTATGATATATTCCTTGTGCATGATGAAATTCTATTATGATTTCTTTATGATTTACTTCTATGATGATATATACATGTGTGTCCTAACATATGCAGGATGTGATTATTTTTTTTATATGCACATTACTTATGTTCCATAATGTGATGATTTATTTTCATGTGGATACATTATGGGTTATGATTTATCTTGTGACAATGATGTTATTTGGAAATGTATTTCTAAAATGGTTGTTTATGTAATTTCACATTAGCTAATGCTATGTAATTGATGATGCAAAAGTACTGTAAATGAAGGAATGATAATGATATAAACAAAGTGAATGTATAGGATGATGTAAGAAATGGTAGTAAATGATTAATATGAACAAATTATAATGCATGAAATATGCATGTAATGGTAATGAATGAATAATATGAACAAATGATAATGCAGGTAATAATGTACTTATGGGTTACAAAAGAAGTTGACAAATTCTAAATGTGATAAAATAAGATGAAATGTAATGACCTATAACATGAGAGATAAAATGTGATGAAAATGATAAAAACAATCTAAAAGAAAATGAGATGATAACTATGATGAAATGTCATTTAAATGATCAAAATATGCATGTTAATATACAATTGTTATATACAAATGAACAAGTTGAATAAGATAAAATGATAATTATACATACAATGAACTATGAAAATGATTAAGTATGAAAATGAAGATGGAATATGTAAAATTGAGAATGCAACATGAAACCTACATTTGTGTTACCCAAATGACCTCAACTTAAATAAAAATGTGTCTGACATGAGAAGAATGAAAATAGATGAACTTATAAACAAGATAACCCTCAAATCCCTATAAAAGGAGCACGTATATGCAACATGATCTATTAAATGTAATGCAAAAGAAAATATGACATGAACATCTCCACAACTTCCTGAAATGTCTTAGATCATGGTAATTGAAATTTTTTTATCATCATTGAGCTCGTTATGTTGCAATAAAATGAAACCATCATGGTATAATTAAACCAGGATGACCTGAGCACTTCTTGCATGGAGTTTAATATAGAAAACTTGACAAGAATCTAGGTATAATTGAACCAAGATGACCTAAGTTTTGTTTGCATAACAGATAAGGAATATTCCCCCCTCCATCGGGGAACAAATATTTGGATTTGAGCTATGTGTGGTGTATAACCATTAATAGTATTCGCATAACAACATAAGTTGTCTATTTCAATGATTATTAAATTGATGAAGGCACTTATGCACATACACTCCAATTACTTCTTCCTTTGACTTCATTGGAAAATACCCCACAAATAGCAATCAAATAAAAATATCATGCCCCATCCCAGCTATTCTAATCAATGACATGTGGGAGTTTTAAACTCATGTAAAGGATATCCTGAAATAGCATAGGAAACATGATAACAATGAAATCCATATATGAATGCATAATCTATAACAATCATTATAACATTCCTGCCATAAATATACCTTTCTCTGCCAAAAGATATTGTTAGGTTTATTGATTAGTTTGGTTGATGTGTAGTTGTTTCAAATGTATAGATAAAAGGTCATGATTTGAAAGATAGATCACATATTATGATTCATTATGAGGATGTCATTGTGTAAGAATGTTTGATTGTGTTTTGCTTGTCTAGTTAAAATACTCCATTTTGTCCTCTAGGAGTCATGACTATCATAGATCCACTTCCCAAAATAAGTCAAGGACATGCCCCTAGCTAGGTGATAGACTAACTTATTATGGGTGGAGAAAGACACACAATACTAGGATGAAGACCAAGGCAATAAACCAAGCTATGATGGGGTTTTATTATGGATTTATATAATGGATGGGAGGTTATGGACTGGCCATTTTATTATGGATATATACATGGAGTGAATGGCGACTGAATGGCCATTTTATTATGGGTATATATGTTGGACAATACGCTAGAAGAATCCTAATAGAGAAAGGAGATAACTTGTCACAAATAGTGTCTGTTTCCAAGTTTTCACCACATGTTTTTATTGCAATTTTCTTTTGATTTTTTTGTTTTTTTGTTTTTTTATGTTTTATTTATATACATAACCCTTACATTGGGATTTTAAGCATAGAACTTCTTGAGGTGCATACTGTTAGGAGGCTCATGCAAGATATCACCCTTAGATATTGATAACTGATAAGCCATTAAGCCATAGACTATTGTAATCACAAAAGGACCCAACTAGTTGGGTTCAAACTTGCCCTTCTTCTCACGATGCTATTGATTTTTGGGATTCTCATGAAAGACTAGATCACCCACCTGAAATTCTCTAGGTTTTACTTTACTATTATATTGATGAGACATCCTCTGCTAATAGACCTTCAAATGATCAAAGTGATGAACTAAAGTTGATTGCATATCTAAATAACTTGAAGATCAGTGATTAGAGATCATCAAGTTATTGAATTGCATGTAAGATGATTAAATCAATAATATGTTGTCATTGATGTCAACTAGTTTTGACAGTACTTATCATGTAAGTTACAAACATCTAAACATCTGTAGAAGGGAGGATGAGATTAAGAATAGAAATATCTACATGAGGAAGATGGATATGATAGATGAGGATAAGGACCACTTTGGGTAACTTATTGATGAGTCTATGACCTTATGTTATTGACTTGATTATTTTGCATTCATCTATGATGAAGAAGGAAGCAAAATTGTACAAAGCAGTGTGGTCAGTAAATGAATCATTTTAGTATAAACCGAGCTAGTGTAGTGTATACTGAGTGATAGTATCAACTGAGCTTCTTTTCACTGATGCATTTCTTTTTTAACTGAGTATGGATGAAGGAATTAAATGTTTACTTTAGCTGACATAAATTGATGAGCTGGAATGTGTATGATTTTGAGGTTGAAGATAAAGTTTGTTATGATCCATGGCTAACAAAATTCAAAGAAGATCTAAATGATGGAATTGAAATGAGTTATAGACATGTCTATTGATGAAGGTTTAAGTGGAAAAATCTATGAAGGAGATTAAGCAGAAAAATATGATGGATGAAAATAAAATGGTTTACTTCTCTATATAAGAGATATTGGTTTCATTATTGAAACTATGTCAAAAGAAGAAGACTACAGAAATTTCATGTGAACATAGTTTCATGTATACCTGATCAGACTGGTTGAAGAAGAACTGAATTGTAGAGTTAATTGAGCATCAGAGAACTATTACCGAGTGACAGTAAGTTATTGAATATTGAAGAACTAAATTGAGATATTGATCAGAGGATTTTTATGGGCTTAGAATAGATCTAAACATCTACAAAATCAATTTGTATTGTAATTAGATCACCTACTATTTGATTTTAACCATTGTAACATAAAAATCTCTTAACTAAGTGTGCTTAACCATCTTGTGATTACCCCATGTCATTCATAGAATGTACATTGTTATTTTATCAACCCCATAGTGAATCATGGTTGGATGATAACTATAGTCTTAAATCCTCTAACAAGGTCACACCTTATAGTGTGTTTTGTAACCTTTAACAAGGTTGGCTCTTCACTGAGCTCACTTTAGAAGAGTGAAAAGTATTTTGGGTTACTAGTCCTAGGTGGTTTTTGTTAGGAATAGTCCCAAGAGATAATTGAGAGGGGGGTGAATCAGTTATCTACAAGTTTCAATTATTTATCCAATTAAGTATACTTAAACACAAAGCATAAACACAATGAAAGAACACATGAACACAACACCAATATTTTGGTTACAGGGAAACCCAAATAGGTAAAAACCCCAGTGGGACTTGATACCCACTAATATTTTGTACTAGTGTATAATGATCATTGCTAGAAGATCCTTTACCCTATTAGGAGTAGATTTATAATATATGAAGCATAGTAGACATGGTTAAGGGTTGGACCCTATTAGGATTCTTTTACAATTTTCCATGTTAGGGGAGAGGACACATTGTCTGAGAGCTCACTGCTCAAAGGGATGAAGGCTACAACCTTTTGAATAACAGATACACACTATATCTTGATCTTGGTGAACTACACTTTGACCTACTATCTAGATCAATTCCAATGTATATCACATATACTCTACTTGGTCACATAGATCTTCTTTTGATGGTTCCACAACTCGCACACTCTTCTCTGCTCTTCTTAATCAACCATGAGCCACACTTCAGTAATCACAAATGACTACATATAAATATCTTTCCTCTAACTTATATAATTAAGTCAACCTATTAGAACCACCTTGAAATCATAATAGAGAAACCATAATAAACTCCAAAAAATATTCTATCGGCTCTATTATGCACGCAACATATTATGGGACCTATCTTAATAAAATAAATGTAGATGCACGCTAAACATTGTTGGCTCTACCAAAACAACTGGATCTTTCTCTACAAGCTGAATTAACTCATGTGCTCTTAACCAAACATAAATAACTCATCTCTAAGCTTAACTCAAAGGGTGCATAGCCTAAAGATAGGCACAACTCAAGAACAAATAAAATCTCTGTCGGCTCTGCTGAACAAACACAGGAAACTGCTACTGGCGAATAGCGACTACATAACTTCACTTGCGTTCATCATCAGATCATGTGTCCATGAACTTAACATCACTGAAATGTCTTCAACATAATTCCAAGCATGCAAGGCTCCATGATAATTGTATGGACAACCATCCATAGAACACTGCCTGTAACTCTATCAGGAACACTGCTGACACAAGCTGCCATATAACTATCTGTACTAATAGTTAACCTCTACACCCATCATATCATATTGATATCATTTTCATGCATCATATACTAAAATCTTAACATATCAGACTTCCATGCATGCTACTTTCCATATGTTGTCATCAATGACAAACATATAGTCAGTACTGGTCTACTGGCAAATCTCCAACAATCTCCCCCTTTGGCATTGATGGCAACATGTGGAATGAAAAACCACCATCAACCCAAATGAACATTTCTTTTATAACATTCTCCATTTCATCTTCAAAACTCCCCCAAAGATGAATCTTTCATCTGCTGCACTATTTTCTAACATTCTCCATTTCCTCAACTAAACTGTTGTCATAATTGAATATTGCTCTCCCTATGTATGTTACTCCTCCTATTTTTCAGGAGTCTATATACTACTCCCCCTTTGACATCAATGGCAAATGGCACCATACATTTTAAGCATCGGTACTACTCCTGAGGTAGAGTAGTCAACCTTCCATTAGTCCCATGGGACTGATGCCATTCCTACTTCCTTCTAAGTAGAATCAGGGAAGGGAATTACTCCCAACTTCTCCCTAAGATACTCAAAAGTATCCTTAGGTAAGGGCTTTGTGAATATGTCTTCCAACTGATCTTTAGTATTCACATAGTCCAACTTAAATTCTTTCTCTACCACTTTCTCTCTTAGGAAGTGATACTTGATCTCAATGTGCTTAGTCTTTGCATGCATCACAGGGTTCTTCAACATATTGATAGTGCTAGTGTTATCATAGTGAATAACAATAGGATAATCAATCTAAATTCCAAAATCTTTTATCATCTACTTGATCCACACAATTGTAGAACAATTCAGGGCTACTGCAACATACTTCATTTCTACTATTGACTGAAAAATACAATTTTTTTTCTTGCTTGTCCAAGTGACAAGTCTATCACCAAGAAACACTACTCCTCCTAATGTACTCTTTCTATCATCTACACATCCTGCCCAATCTGCATCAGTGTACACATGAAGCTCAACATTTTATAAATTAGGATACCATAGACCATAGTCTATAGTGCCTTGTAAGTATCTGAATATCTTTTTTACTCCCATGAGGTGACTTTGCTTAGGCTATGCTGCAAATCTTCCAACTATGCCAACTACATTTGAAATATCAGGTCTGGTCTGAGTAAGATAAATCAGTTTTCCAATCATAGACTTATACAATGTTATATCAACTATTGGTGAGTCATCTTCCTTTGTAAGCTTGCATCCAGTAATCATAGGTGTCCCTATTGGCTTGCAATCATCCATCTTGAATTTCTTTTATATTTCTTTCACATACTTGGACTGATTAATGAATATACCTTTCTCTATCTGATGCACATTCAATCCTAAAAAGTACTTGATAGGACCAATCATACTCATCTCAAATTCATTCTGCATCTCCTTAGAAAATTTAGCACTAAGTTTGTCATTACCTCCAAAGATAATGTGATCAACAGATATAGGTACAAAAAACCTTCAGATGTCTCTCTAATTAATAGATTACAATCTGCTGCTCCTTTCTTGAATCCAATCTTTGTTAAGTATCCATCTAGTCTCTCATACCATGCTATAGGGGCTTGCTTAAGTCCATAGAGGGCCTTCTTTAGTCTACATACCATATCAGGTCTATCTGATAAGGTGAATCCTTCTGGCTACTCAATGTATACTTCTTCTTTCATATCTCCATTCAGTAATGCTGACTTGACAGCCATCTGATAAACTTTGAAGTTTTTAACTGTAGCATAAGCTAGAAACAACTTAATAGCTTCTAATCTACTCATAGGTGCAAATGTGTCTGAATAGTCAATGCCTTCTCTTTGTGCATATCCTTTACATACTAATCTTGCTTTGTTCCTTACTAATGTACCATCTTCATTCATCTTATTTCTAAATATCCACTTAGTTCCAATCACATTCTTATCACTAGGTCTTGGGACTAGTTCCCAAGTGTCATTCTTAATAATCTGATCAAGTTCTTCTTTTATAGCATCATGCCAATCTGAATCATTACAAGCATCTTCAACACTTAAAGGTTCAATCTGAGATAGTAAACATACCACATCACTGCTAGCTGTGTTCTTTGCTTGTGATCTTGTTAAGACTTTTTCGCTCTACTCTCTACTGATGTCCTTCTTGGAATGGTTTCTAGATGTAAACTTTGGAGCTTTAGCTATTGCTGACTCATCAGCCTTAGGATTTTCTTCCTCACTTGTCTCAAGGTCATTGAACAACACATCAATACTATCCAACATTTCTTCAATAACTGTCTCACTAGTAGAGGGTCTAGGTTCTTCCTCAATCATGGGTGAGTAATCATGATATCTTTCTTGAATCATAAAATTTTCATCAATCTTCACATGAGCACTTTCAATGATCTTTTTCAATCTTGAATTGAAACATCTATAAGCTTTACTTTTAGTAGAGTAACCAAGGAAAATACCTTCATCACTTCTTGCATCAAACTTGCCTACTACTTCATCTCTCTTGATGTAGCACTTGCTTCCAAAGATTCTGAAGTATTTTACTATGGAAACATTACCAAACCATAGCTCATATGGCGTTTTGTCAATGCCAGGCCTTAGCTGAATTCTATTGATTATGTAGACTATTGTATTGACCTCATCTCTCCAATAGGTGTGTGCAACTTTTCCTTCTATCATGATGGTGTGCGCTATATCAAGAATGATCCTATTCCTTCTCTCTACAATCCCATTCTACTGAGGTGTTCTAGGTGCACTTAATTGTCTCTTTATGCCATGTTCTTTGTAGGCACTCATAAAATCTATCAGAGGTGAATTCTCCTTCTCTATCTGATCTCAAACATTTTATCTTTAATCTAGATTCATTCTCAACCTTAGCTTTGAATATTTTGAACTTATCAAATGCTTCTGACTTATCTTTCAAGAATGCAACCACATCATCCTAGTATAATCATCAACAAACGAAATGAAATACATTTCACCATAGTATGATCTTGTTTGAGTTGGACCACATAGGTCTATATGAATCAGATCCAACTTGTTCTTTGTTGAATTGTGCTTGCTCCTGAATGAATTCCTCACATGCTTTCCCATCACACATTCCCTGCATATAGTATCAACTAACTTTTCTATGCTAGGTAGATCTTTTACTACCTTAACATTGCTTATCCTTACTATGTTATCAAAATTGATATGACATAGTCTTTTATGCCACAACCAACTATCATCAACTTTAGCAAAAAAACAACTTGCTTCTAAATTGAGTTGAAAGACATTACCTCTTGTCTTTGAGCCTGATGCAATCATAACACCATCTTTGTTGTTAATGATGCATTTGTCATCTTTGAACTCCAACTAATATCCTTTTCCAAGTAACTGTCCAACACTGAGAAGGTTATGTTTCAAACCATTAACATAGAGAACATCATCAGTACTGTTCTTTCCATCCAAGGTGATGGCTCCTCTACCAACTATAGTTTTAGGAGTGTTGTCACTAAATCTGACCATACCACCATTGTATTGGTCCAAATGAACAAATATTCCTTTATCACCTCTCATGTGATGTGAACAACCACTATCTATAATCCAGTATGTCCTTATGTCTTCTTGGGAAATCAATGCTAGCTCTTGTTTCTCTTTCACATCTTTATGTTCAGTCTTATTATTCATTTTGTCTATAATAGAAATGAATCCAATTTCTTCTTCATCTGAGACTCCATCAGCAAAGTAACATTCCTTAGAGTACTTAGGCTTGTAATCCTTTTTGAACTTTCTAGCTCTAGTAGGACACTTAGATGCAAAGTGACCTATCTTATTGCATGAAAAGAATTTAAATGGAAATTGAACTTCATATTTTCCTTTTCCTTTCTTTTCTCTTTTGGAAATCATAGCAATAAAATCATCTAAAGTTCTCTCTTCATCATCATCATCAAAATTACCAGAAGTGTTTGTAGATTTCTTACCATGAACTATTGCTTTGAAGGCTGTCTCACTTTTAGGTTCGGTCTTCAATCTTGAAATCTCAAAAGCTGAGATTTTGTTGATCAAGGTCTCTCTCTTGAAATTGGTTGTAAGTTGTATGGTCTCATCAAGGATGTTGATCTTGTTTTCATATTATGGAGTGAGAGTAGTCATCAACTTGTCCATAATGTCTTCCTCTAAGATCTCTCCACCATTGTTTCTAATTCCAGCAACTGCTTCATTGATTCTTTGATTATAAGCTCTAATGTTTTCTTTAGGTAGCATCTCTAATGCATTGTATCTTTTCTTCCAAGTTTTTATGTGCCCATCCTTTGCTTGCTCGTCTCCTTTAAATATGTCTGCTAGGTACTTCCATATCTTGTTTGTGGTGTCTACCTTCTTTATCTCTGAGAACTCACTATCTGATAGTGCTCTAATAAGGCTTCTTTGGCAATAGCATTCTAATGAAACAACTCCTTTTGTGTTTTAGTAGCATCATCCTTCCAAGGTCTTCTAGGGTAGGTATTTTGGCTACTTTGATAGTTACATTAAAAACTTCAAAACTAATGCACTACAAATGGGTCACCATCTTATTCTTCCAATCAAGATAATTCTCTCCATCAAACTTAGGAATCTCTTTCCTAAAGTATGCCATCTGATCAACCTCAAGCTATTAAAATTTATCTCCAAGGCACTTGGCTCTGATACCAATTGTTAGAAATAGTCCCAAGAGATAACTAAGAGGGGGGTGTGAATTAGTTATCTACAAGTTTCAATTCTTTATCCAATTAAGTATACTTAAACATAAAGCATAAATACAATGAAAGAACACATGAACATAATACCAATATTTTGGTTATGGGGAAACCCAAATAGGTAAAAACCCCGGTGGGACTTGATACCCACTAATATTCTGTACTAGTCTATAATGATCCTTGCTAGAAGATCCTTTACCCTATTAGGAGTAGCTTTACAATATATGAAGTATAGTAGACCTGGTTAAGGGTAAGACCCTGTTAGGAGTCTTTTACAATTGTCCCTGTTAGGGGAGAGGACACACTGTCTGAGAGCTCACTGCTCAAAGGGGCAAAGGCTACAACCTTCTGAATAATAGATACACACTATATCTGGATCTTGGTGAACTACACTTTGACCTTTTATCTAGATCAGTTCCAATGTATAGCACCTATACTCTACTTGGTCACATAGACCTTCTTCTGATGGTTCCACAACTTGCACACTCTACTCTACTCTTCTTAATCAACCATGAACCACACTTCAGCAATCACAAATGACTGCCTATAAATATCTTTCCTCTAAATGATATAATCAAGTCAGCCTGTTAGAACCACCTTGAAATCATAATAGAGAAACCATAATAAAATCCAACAAACATTATGTCAACTCTATTATGCACGCAACATATTCTGGGACCTATCTTAATAAAATAAATGTAGATGCACGCTACACACTGTCAACTCTACCAAAACAACTAGATCTTTCTCTACAAGCTAAATTAACTCATGCACTCTTAACCAAACATTAATAACTCATCTCTAAGCTTAACTCCAAGGTTGCATACCCTAAAGATAGGCACAACTCAAGAATAAATAAAATCTTTGTCGGCTCTACTGAACAAACATAGGAAACTACTACTGGCGAATAGCGACTGCATAACTTCACTTGTACTCATCATCAGATCATACATCCCTAAACTTAACATCACTGACATGTCTTCAACATAATTCCAAGCATACAAGGCTCCATGATAACTGTATGGACAACCATCCATAGAACGTTTCCTATAACTCTACCAGGAACACTACTAACACAAGCTGCCATATAACTATTTGTACTAATAGTTGACCTCTGTGCCCATGATATCATGTTGATATCATATCCATGCATCATATACTAAAAGCTTACTACATTAGACTTCCATGCATACTACTTTCCATATGTTGTCATCAATGACAAACATACAGTCAGTATTGGCCTGCTGGCAAATCTCCAACAGTTTTTCCCTTAATAGGGTTTCCACGTTAAATCATTGTGTTATGTGTTTCTATGGTGAATGTTTGGTTATCATGCTTTACATATTACATATTTGATTTAGTGGGTAATTACAATAAGTCATTTGACTGGTAATCAGTAAAGGCACAAACAGTTTAGTATTTTATGTTACTGAGCTGTAGAAATTTTTTGAATTTGTTTTAAGTGATACATTTTGTAATTGGGACTAAGGGATAACTAATCTAACTAATTCAGCCCCCCTCTCATTTATTCTAACAATTGGTATTAGAGAACATTGGTTGCTTGGAAAAAAATTTTAAGGACTTTAGTAGAAAGATCACAAAATTTATAAGAGGGAAGTGCCAAAGCTAAACAAGGACAATTTTACAATATGGCAAAGCTAAATGAGACTTCATATATCTAGAATTAGGAATTCTTCCCTCGCCCTATTGGATAATGGCTACTTAGCATTGCCTATAGGATCTTTGACTCTTGATCAATTAAGAGATAGACATGAGCATAATATTACTATGATGGAGATTATTGCTGCTCTATTTGATGTCAATTTTGAAAATGTCAAGGATTGCCTTACTTCAAAGGAAATGTGGGATAAACTTGCTCAAGTTTATGGTGGAGATGAAAATGTGAAAAGAGCCAAAGCTTAAAGTTTAAGAGGGAGATTTGATGATATGAAAATGAAAGGAGAGAACATTGTGCAATATATAAATCGAATCAAGGAGGTAGTTAATGCTATCTAAGGATCTGGTGGTATCATTGAAGAAGATATAGTTGTAAGTAAAATTTTGAGAACCTTATTGCCTTCTTATGCAATCAGAATCTCTACAATACATGAAATGAGGTTTGTACCTAGTAGTACTCTTACTCTTGATAATCTAATTGGTAAGCTAACAACTTTTGAACTGAACAACTTTGATAATAGTGTTGTACCATTTGTTGAGTATGCTTTTATGTCTTCTCTGAAGATCGATAAATCTAGCAGTAGACATGATAACATTGATAGTAATACTGATGATAAGCTTGATGAGCTTGAAGCTCTTATGGCCCAAAGGTTACCTAAAGGTAAAGCTAGATATAGGGGTAAATTTCCTTTAGCATGTTTTAACTGCAAATCAGTTGGCCATATTGCTGCTAGATTCCCAAACAAGAAAGTAGATGATAGAAACAAAGTTTGATCTGGTAAAGGAAGCTATGGGAGGAGAAATAACAGAAGTTACCGACACTACAATAAGGATAACTGAGAAAACAATGATAAGGGAAAAAAGGTATGTTACATTGTTGAAGAGAATGATATTGATACTGACACAGATGATGATGTTGAAGTAGTATTTGTTGCGATGAAGGATGATTATGAGGAAGAAGAAATGTATGTAGAGATAGCACTCATTTCTAAAGTTAATAAAAATGATACATGGATCATTGATAGTGGTTGTACACATCACATGACTGGTAATGAAGAAAATTTTGATCATCTAGAGCAATATAATTAAGGATCAGTAAAAATGGGTAATGATACACCATGTATGGTTAGAGGAAAAGGATCTTTACTAATAAATAATAAAATCAAATGTGATAATGCTTATTGGGTAGAAGGACTAAATTACAATTTTCTAAGTGTGGCATAACTTAACAACTCATGTCACTGAGTAGATTTTGAGAGAAAGAAGGTAAAGATATTTGATGATGGAGGAAAACTTGTTGGAAGAGGAGCACAATCCAAAGGTAACTTGTTTTATCTTGACAATGTTGATTCTTCCTGTTTAATGATGAAAAAATAGGATGCATGGTTATGTCATAAAAGGTTATGTCATGTAAACTTTGATAACATGATTAAGATCAGTAGAAAGAAAAAGGTTAGAGGTCTACCTAGCCTAACTAAACCAGATCATGTTATGTGTCATCAATGTCAGAAAGGTAAGATGACAAAATCTAGTTATAAGAGTAAAGACTATTCAACAAAGAGAATCTTGGAGTTAGTTCACACTAACCTATGTGGTCTCATGAGAACTCAGAGCTACTATGGAGATAGATATTTCATTATGCTTGTTGATGATTACACTAGATTGATGACTATTATGTTTTTAAAGGATACATCTGAAGCATTTAAGATGTTTAAATGGTACAAAGCAAAAGTAGAGAAAGAAACTGGGAAAGAACTAAAATGTTTTAGATCTGATAGAGGTGGTGAGTTTATTTCTAATGAATTCACTAACTATCACTAATACATTTGGGGTGAAATTGCGACGGTAATTTGCGACGGCAGGCAAATGTCATGCGGTTTTGGCTTTTTTTTTCAAATATAGCCCGACACCGTCGCAATTGCGACGACAATACATTTGTCAACGTCGCAATTGAGACGTTGTCAGGATATAAGTGCAAAATAAAAAAGGAACGTTGTCATTTGTGTTTTCAACAGAGTCGTAACCCTCTGCGAAATCACATCAGGATATAAGGCCAAAAAAAACAAGAACGTTGTCATTTGTGTTTTCAACAGCGCCGTAACCCTCCGCGAAATCACATCGGGATATAAGGGCAAAAAAAACAAGAATGTTGTCATTTGTGTTTTCAACAGCGCCATAACCCTCCGCAAAATCACATCGGGATATAAGGGCAAAAAAAACAAGAACGTTGTCATTTGTGTTTTCAACAGTGTCGTAACCCTCCACAAAATCACAGCTACAATTTGTGAGTATGTTGGGTTTATTTTTGTTTTATCATTATTATGTAATCTGGTATTCAGCTGTTAGAGAGCTAAAATACCCAAAAATGAGGACATATCTGTGTTGAATTTATTGTTAGTGGCTTTGGTTATTTAGAAGTTTAATTTTATTTCTTCATCTTTCAAGCACAAATGTTTTGTGGACCATAACGTCTTCATTGTTTCGGGTATGCAGTGAAACAGCCCTAACTTGCAACGTTGTCATTTGTGTTTTCAACAGCACCATAACCCTCCGCGAAATCACATCGGGATATAAGGGCAAAAAAAACAAGAACATTGTCATTTGTGTTTTCAATAGCGCCGAGAGAGATTCCCTCCGCGAAATCACAGCTACAATTTCTGAGTACGTTGGGTTTATTTTTCTTTTGTCATTATTATGTAATCTGGTATTCAGTTGTTAGAGAGCTAAAATACCCAGAAATGAGGACATATCTGTGTTGAATTTATTGTTAGCGGCTTTGGTTATTTAGAAGTTTAATTTTATTTGTTCATCTTTCAAGCACAAATGTTTTGTGGACCATAACATCTTCATTGTTTCGGGTATGCAATGAAACAGCCCTAACTTGTGACTACCTTCACGGTACTTGTGTACAATATCATAATGGGACCTTTGACAACCGGCCCTCAAATCTATTTGTAGATTATCTTTGAATATAATCTTTCCTACCTCAGGTACGAGCAATCTTCTGGAGCAAGATAAACACCAACACCATATGCCAGACCACCATTCATTAATTTGTTATTGCTAAAACCATGTAGTATAATTGATGATATGCTTGTATCAGATGCTCCATGCCATGCATATTTAACATTTGCATTACCACGAGAATTTCTTGTTATCTCAACCTGTTTGTTGAAAACCTGCAGCCGAGCCTATCCCAACCTATCTGTATGTGAATTTTGATAAATACCAGTAACATTGGTTGCAAGTCCAATTTTATTTAGGCCAGTAAGGAAACAATTTTTCACAACTACATACTTTGTATCGCAATCCACTAATTTGATCAATTTGTCCCCCAGCTGTTCAAATTCATGAGCCACAAAACTAGAACATTGTTGGGATTCAGAAAGCAAATTGTGATTAATGACACCATCCCTAACCTCATCACGCAATATCTGACCATTCTCCAACTAAGTTGCATCTGTACCTATTCGAACCTTAGCTGATGTTTTATGAAGCAACTGCTTTACTTGGAAAGTCTTTATAGGTAACCCAGTTACAGGTTGTGGCTTTATATCCTTAAACAAGTTTGAATCTCTTAAATCTCTATACAATTCATTTGCGCTAGTGGGGCCCTCGGTTGAATATTTCTTGATCAATTCATCTAATTTAGGAACATTCATGGATACCACATCAGCCACAGGCTTCAAATTACTAGGAATACAAACTTGCTCAGTTTTGGAAACCTCCATACTAGCAGCAACTCTATCACAATTCTCAGCATTTGAGGCCTCGGTTGGACTTATTCGAATTTCAATCTCGACCTCAACTTTAGAGGCAACTTCTTCATCGGCATTACCCTCAATGATAACTTTGGAGAAAAAGCATGAACCATTCTCATCAATCCAAGCAATGGACCTTTGACAGCCGGCCCTCAAATCTATTTGTAGCATTCGCAAAAAATCAACAAGATATGGAGAGCCATCTATTGCCAACTCTACAGTGGGCATGCCAGCCAAAAACTCATCTCTAAGTGAATCCAAAACTTGGACAGAAAAATCATTCCATGAGCCATTCCAAAAATACATCACCCTCGTGGGAACTGAACTCTTACGAAAATTCTCATAGTTATGCAATGCTGCCTTGCCTGAACAGCACTTATACAGACAACTACATTTCATGCTTCTGTCTTTCTTGCCATAGTTAATCCTATTCTTCCGTACCCACTTAGATAATCTCCTTCCTGAGGATAGGAAACCATATTTATTTCCTTGTTTTCATTTCATTTGAGCTCTCTCCAAAAAATTTATGCCAAGCTGACACAAATGCTTCTCTTCACCCTTCATTGCAAACAAAACAAATTTACAGCCCAAACCGTTTCAACTAGGGTGTAATTATTTACAATGTCACTACAACACCATAATCTACAACCACCCCTAACAAGAGGCTACAATATACACCAAAATCCGATGCCACATTTTACATCGATACGAAGAGAAACAACATATAGAATAGAGAGTTGATCCTAGCATTCAGTCTCATTATTCAAACTCCGATCAAGCCATAAAACAATACTCAAATTGTCAAGAAGTTAAATTAGGCCAAGCAAGCCCCAGTTCCACCATGAAACCTCCAAATCTCAGTTTCTAACTCCACTCCAACAGTCCACTTCCTTTGTTAGGTCCACAGGCCTAATGCATGCGATTTAGGATTGGGTTTCCAAACAAAGTATGAGGAATGGGTACCTGGGATCAAACACTGAGTTTTAGGTTGTTCTCCTCACCCTAGGTGTATATGCCTATCAATAATGCAAATATAACAGATTGATTTAATTGGAACCAACTTGAATTAGAATGAATAGTCATTACATAGGAGACCCCTTAGTTATATAGCCAAGGTTAGTACAAAGGAGTGAATGAGACAATGACAATAGATAATCAATAGATAACTTATCACCCAACTAAGATGGAATCACATGTCCACCAAAGGTTAATGATCCTCCAATGTGTAATAAAGTATGTGCAACAAAGGTGGAGTCAAGACATAAAGTGGAATGTGATAACATGATAACACCACATAAAGTGAAAAATTTCAAACTACTCCTATGTGATCCCTAAGTAAGCTTGAGTGTAATTAGTACCCACGTGATAATTTACCAAGTTAAAATAAATTTTGGTGGTAGGATTTTTTATTAGTTTTCTTTCTATCTTTTTTTACTAAAAACAAACTTGAAATGTATTTTATCTTTGTTTATTAATATAAAATCATATATTACCAATGGAAAAAATCTTCTATATATTTTTTCACCATGTTCTATAGCCGAATTGAACTGTTTGATGTATAATTTATCTACCTAATCTTTTGTGCTTGCATGACAATTTTGAATTTTTCAATCACATAATTTTTAATTTATTTATAGTTGTTATGCCATTCTTGTAATTTGATGCCCCACCCATTCTTACATTTTTCATTACGCTTCATCTAGATTTTCTTCCTATGGTTTATAGAATACTTAAAAACCAAATTGAGCCAATGATTTTAATTAATGGTTTCAACCTTTTTTAATAGCTTACATTTGGGTTATCACTAATGTTTCTAAAGGAAAAGTGCCTACTGTAGCTAAAAGAATTTCATGAGAAACTATAAATTTGATTATAAGATTTCTTTTTACTATATTTTTTTTTTATTCTTTCTAGTTATCTCCAATTGTTCAATTTCTCATATTTTTTCCCAACACTTGACAACCATAAAGGACAACCAACATGGGTAGTAGACCAATATGGTTTTTCTCATTTTTTAATCCCAAAGTTTGGCTCTCCTACACCCATTTTGAAGAAGGTGTGAGGTCGTTTAACCTTAATGCATTCCCTTTATTGTCTTTCTCTTCTAACTGAGCTTACAATGAAAATAATCCTAATACATTTGTATTCTTTCATTATTTCTAGCAAGGTACCTTAAAAAAGAATGGTAATATTTTTATCTTTTCTATTTAATAATACAACCATTATTTTAGTCTTGGTTATATGGACTTGCATTCTAACCTTCTGACAAAAAGTGTTCCAAGGCCTTCAAGTGCTCTCTCAATGCATGGTCTTTTAAAAAAAAAAAAAGATAAGATCAACAACATATAAAAGAACCTTCACCCCATAGTTTTCCAATTGAATAACTTCCCCATCTATCTTCATTAATCATGCCTCTAATTTATAAATGTATATGATATAGGGGGAATAACTATTTGAATCTAATGTCACCACCAAAATACTTAGACATATTCTTTCTTGTTATCATTTTAGCTCTAACCTTATCATAAAATACATGCACAACTTCTCTATATAAATCTTAGATGATTGATTATTTTATTCTATTCCATAGTTAATCTCTGGGTACCACGTTGAATGCTTTCTTTAAGTCCACAAAACAATAAGCATCTTATGCACCTTGACTGTCCAAGATTTTTTCAATCAAGTCCCTACAAAATAATGTGATGATCAATGGTAGAGTATCTGGGCCTAAAACCTAGTTGTTATTTTTCCCCCTTTCCCTCATTTTCTACCCACACAAAAACCAAGTTTTAAGGTCCTTCACACACCGCAACCTTCTGATTTTTCACTATATATCATTTTCCTAGTCAAAAACATAGAAGCTTTTGACCTAGGGCTTGCTCCCAAATGGTGTAACCTCAACCTCCTGGTTCAAAGCTTTTGGAATACAAAAAATGACCTCCCTAACTTGCATTGTACCAAGGAAGAAGAATTTCCAACGGTCAAAATTCAAGTTAGGGCCATTTGAATGGCTAAACCCTGAAAACAAGGGTTTCTTAGACCAGCGGACAAGAAAATTGAATAACTCTGATATAAAATGACTCGAAGTTATCAAACCAATTCTAAAAGCATAAAATGGAGATGCTCCAACTTTCAGACAGGTTTTGATCACCACTTCACATCCGTACACCGTACTGTCATCGTGATTTGCACAGAAAATTGCTCTGAAACAGGTAGTTTTATTGATTTGAAAGCAATTTGAATACAATGAGGATCTCTTCGATTTCCTCAGTCATTTGGAATCCTAAATAGGCTCTCCCCACCGTTGGCTTAACCATTTTTATGGTTGTAGCCGTTTAACCAATTCAAACTCAAAATTGCTTAGCAACTTTAAAAGTTGCATTACAACTTTAAAACAACTTTTGCCGGGTAAGACAAAAAGTCTGTTTTGGAAGACTAAAAGACCTTATTTCATGTTTTAGACTTTCAAACACTCTTAAAACACCTAGATAACAAAATTTCATCCAAGGGACCAATCGATACCCAAGGTTTATTAGAGTGACTGTCCTCATTTGTTGAAGGAAAAAAGCATTAATGTGGTTCAATAGCAATGCATTCAAGTGGCAATTACACAAGGGACAGTCACTGTGAGATGTCCTCATTTGTGACAAGGACAGTCACACATGATGACATCTCACAGTGATTCTCCCTTGTGTAATTTCCACTTGATCACTCTAAAGACAACATGATAATGTACACTCACTGTAAGGACAGTCACAAATGAGGACATCTCACAGTGACTGTCCCTTGTGTAATTGCCAATTGAGTTACACAAGGGACAGTCATTGTGAGATGTCCTCATTTGTGACAAGGACAGTCACACATGAGGACATCTCGCAGTGATTGTCCCTTGTGTAATTGCCACTTGAATGTATTGCTATTGAACCACATTAATGCTTTTCTTCCTCAACAAATGAGGACAGTCACTCTGAAGACAACATGATAATGTACACTCACTGTAAGGACAGTCACAAATGAGGACATCTCACAGTGACTGTCCCTTGTGTAATTGCCACTTGAATTACACAAGGGATAGTCATTGTGAGATGTCCTCATTTGTGACAAGGACAGCCACACATGAGGACATCTCACAGTGATTGTCCCTTGTGTAATTGCCACTTGAATGTATTGCTATTGAACCACATTAATGCTTTTCTTCTTCAACAAATGAGGACATTCACTCTAAAGACAACATAATAATGTACACTCACTGTAAGGACAGTCACAAATGAGGACATCTCACAGTGACTGTCCCTTGTGTAATTGCCACTTGAATTACACAAGGGACAGTCATTGTGAGATGTCCTCATTTGTGACAAGGACAGTCACACATGAGGACATCTCACAATGATTGTCCCTTGTGTAATTGCCACTTGAATGTATTGCTATTGAACCACATTAATGCTTTTCTTCTTCAACAAATGAGGACAGTCACTCTGAAGACAACATGATAATGTATACTCACTGTAAGGACAGTCACAAATGAGGACATCTCACAGTGACTGTCCCTTGTGTAATTGCCGCTTGAATTACACAAGGGATAGTCATTGTGAGATGTCCTCATTTGTGACAAGGACAGTCACACATGAGGACATCTCACAGTGATTGTCCCTTGTGTAATTGCCACTTGAATGTATTGCTATTGAACCACATTAATGCTTTTCTTCTTCAACAAATGAGGACAGTCACTCTGAAGACAACATGATAATGTACACTCACTGTAAGGATAGTCACAAATGAGGACATCTCACAGTGACTGTCCCTTGTGTAATTCAAGCGGAAATTACACAAGGGACAGTCATTGTGAGATGTCCTCATTTGTGACAAGGACAGTCACACATGAGGACATCTCATAGTGATTGTCTGTAATGTCCCCTTTTTGGCTAACTTGGAAAATAGGAACAATTACTCCACTTCTCAGACTTATTCTATCAGATACTTACAATTAAACTAAGTAATGGAGGTTACTTAAGATATCAACCGCTATTTCAGATTCAATCACAATATGTGTGCAAGATGATATTGATACCAATATGTTTAATAGCACTATCGGATATATTGATATGAAATATGCTATGAATATGATGTTTCCTATCACTTATAGTGATAGTATAATAATGCTATGTCTGATATAAACAATATCGATATACAATCAATAAGTATTGCTTGCAGCAATGTATTTGTTGTGTCTGATATGATGATGTAATTATGCAAATGTGTAATATCACTATGAGTGATATGTTGCTATTTCAGATTCTGAATTATATGCTTGCAACTTCAAATATTGATGCTGTTTCTGACTATCCTTTCTATCTGTGCAATCATGGTGCTGTCTTTGATCTGCAATGATAAACTTGAAACCAAACTGCCAAAGGCAGATGCTGTATTGAGTATATCCAAATATGGATAAGTAAATAAAGTTCCAATGATTCCTTGAGTGACTGACGAGAATGCATTCTTATATTGTCTTTAACAAATGAAGAGTTGTTATGAATGAGACGTGTCTTATTTCTTCCTCCATGTCCCTTTGTTAATCACACCTTTCCATAATCCGACAGTTCGCATAATATTATTTCATTATTTTCTGATCATAGATAACTCCCAGATTGACTCAATATCAAATCTTTTTATGAAGGTAATCTTCCCTAATTGGTAGTGCAACTAGTAGTTAACATCCACTGTGTTTGTATTAGTTTGGTCTAACTATCATTAGTATTTAGTCAATCAATATTAACTCTTGCCTTATCCCATATTGTTATGATTATATCCAATCTTTCTACTTTGATATAAGTCGATATCATTTTCTGATAATTGTCCATTTATTGGTTGATTGCTGGTAATGGAGTTTGATCTTCAAATTGACTTCCATTCCTGTTAATACTTAAGGATACATTGTACTTATTATCCGCGACTGATGCCTCATTCATCGATAGCTTGTGATATAATCACTGATGCTTTTGTGTTTCTACAAGATGTGGTTTATCTCAGACAATCGATAATCTTTCAATCCTTTAGTCGATATCCTCCTATGTGGTGTCTATTGATATAGATAGTAGAATTCAATCTAGTTTCTATTATTGTCATGATAACATGGGAAGTGATAGTGCATATTTGCTAGCGGGTCTTCATGTTTGATATTGCTTTATCGGATATGTCATTGTCTAAACTTGTGCAATTAATGATTATTTATAATATATGAATGGTTATCCTTCTTGCTTATCAATACATCTTCTGAAACACATAGCGACCTATCCCTTATTCATATCATGTTGATCTTGACTTCATAGTATTCGGTTCATTAATCATCCTCTCATGGTATCGATGTGTAATGACTAGTGATTTTTGTATCACTTCTTCATTCCTCATTGTGATAGATAATGCAAATGTTTAACGTAGATTTATATCGATTACAGATATTCGATATTGCTTTAAACGTTATTATTATTATTATTATTATTATTATTATTATTAATGTTATTGTTATTATTAAATATTATAATTAATGATGTTAGTAATATTAATAATATTATTTCATTTGGTAAGACTTCATTGTCAGCTCGATGGTATCTTTGTTTCAAAACCTTAGGTCTCTGATGATTCACCAGGCACCGAATGGAAAATGTACTTTTCCCCGGTATCCCTCTTGACCTTGGCTGGAGTCTATTAAGATATATTTACCTGATGAACGGTATCAGATGGTTTATCCTTAGATATTAGGAGTACTCACATATGCTGACGCTGACACCTATTTATATATACAATAACATATATACATATCTACATATATATATATTACTGTATGTTTACATAGGTATTTGCGGTAGCATATTGGAATACTCTCAATATATTCTATATATAAAGATATATATATATATATTTTCAATATATATATATTTATATATATATATATATTTTCTCTTACTCTCATGATGCATTATTTGGTTTGGTTTGCCTCTAATACTCTGTGCTTTCAATTCTATTTGGTTTAGCATTTGCAGGACAACTCTAATACATTAAATAGACAAGTTACCCTGCATTCAGCTGGATAGAGATATCCTTTTTGTGGCTGATGTCTTTCTATCTTCAGTAGCAGAGTGTTGTTCTCACCCATAGTTTTTCTGTTATACCATATTCTGACTAGCTGTTCTATCGAGCAACTTTCTTTTATACTAATAAAGCATATACATATATATATATATATATATATATATATATATATATATATATATATATATATATATATATATATATATATATATATATATATATATGAATAGATTCAAATGTTCTCATCATTAATTATTACAACAGGGATAACTAGGCCTCATCGTTATAACATGGATAACCAAATTAAGGATGGAAGGTATAGCTGCTTTAATTTTAGTCTCGATCATATACTTACTTCTTACATATGTTCTTAACCACCTTCTCATTGTTAAATAAATTTCTATCCTACATACCTCACTGCATCCTGCCAAGTATGATTTATAGTCTGGGTTACCTAGCCCCAAACTCCAGTAGGGATTACTAAAGATTAATGTTAATTGTAGAGATGTTTAAACTCAAGTTAAGACCTTATAGAGATATTTTTTTCTGATAACTAAAATGATAATGTAAATTGAATGGGCTTATAGACTTGGTTTAGCTCTACATTAATGATTGTGGGTTACCCTTAGCTCTACATTCTGCAATGAGCAGAATAACATGCAAATCTAGCACATAATCAGCTCTTTGATCGGTTATGAATTATGGTAGACAGCACAATTTTGATAGGTTCTACTCTGTCTTGAGATAGGCCTGTTTTAATTTATTATCTACAATATACAGCAGATTTTCTTTTTAGGCACTTGCTGATGGCATCTGCATCTCCAATTTTATATAGGTATATACATACTAATCCTTAGTATATATGTTTAGCCATATATAGATGCACATTTGATTGCAAAGATAGGCAATTACCATACATTTAAATAACTCATATACCTATATATGTACATATAAATAAACATATATATATATATATATATATATATTTATTTATTTATTTATTTATTGTTTCGGGTATGCAATGAAACAGCCCTAACTTGCGACTACCTTCACGATACTTGTGTACATTATAATGTTGTTTCATCATTTTGTTTCATTATCATCCATAAGTACACACCTCTAGCATAATAATTATAATTTACCACCCATAAAATGAAAAAAAGATTTTCACAAGAGAAATTGAAGCTAGATTATAAAAATGAACCATCTTATTGGAAACTGGAACTGTTATCATACCCAAAAGGACTACAAAATTTCACCTTATCATACCCAGATTGTTGCTTTGCCTAGCAGGGGGTTGCATTTGCATTTGTTGGGAGCGAGCCCTAGATCAAAAACTACCATGTTTTTGGCTGGGAAGATGGTAATCAGATTAAAATAAGAAGCTTGCATCGTATTGAGGATTTGAAAACTTGTGCATTCTTGTTTATCTGGATCAGGAGAACACTCCAAAACTTTGATCTTGGTTTCATACACCCATTTTCAATGCTTTGTTTTGGAACCCACACCTAAAAGCATGCATTAGGTCTGCGGACTCAATGAAGACATTGATATGCTGGAGTGGAGTCAGGGTTTGGGAGTTGGTGGTCTGTTAGAAATCCTGAAAGGGTACTCAGAAAACATATAACTTCTTAGAGTCCTTTGGCAAGTTGCAGAGTTATGGCTGCAGAGCAGGTTTGGGAGACCTATTAGGGTCACTAGGTCAGTTTGTTATTTTGATGTCTTGGGTTGTTTAGATCACAACCAATGCATGATTCTTGTTATTTAGATGATATCTAAGGGGTTTCTAAGTTTTGCTGCAGGAAGTAAGATCTAGAACCTTAAAAGTCTCTTTTGATAGAAAATCAGGGAACTTGTCCCTAAAAGGAAATTTGTTATTGAATGGGATTGAGTCCATAAGTTGTTGTGTGATCCTTGAAACCTTCAAATTCATTACTTTGCAGAGTTTAAACATTAACCTATAGAAATCAGAGCCTAATTGATTGGTTGAGTCATTTTGGTGTCTTGAAGTGGGTTGGGACATAGATCCAAGTTTCTTGCTGACTACTCTGCATCACTATTGAACCACATTAATGCTTTTTTCCTTCAACAAATGAGGACAATCACTGTAAAGACAACATGATAATGTACACTCACTGTAAGGATAGTCACAAATGAAGAAATCTCAGAGTGATTATCCCTTGTGTAATTACCGCTTGAATACATTGCTATTGAACCACATTAATGCTTTTTTCCTTCAAGTGGCAATTACACAAGGGACAGTCACTGTGAGATGTCCTCATTTGTGACAAGGACAGTCACACATGAGGACATCTCATAGTGATTGTCCCTTGTGTAATTGCCACTTGAATGTATTTCTATTCAACCACATTTATGGGCCCGTTTGGACCATGGCACACAGTAGCATCTACAGAGAAGAATATCCCAGGTGTAACAAGTTGTAAGAATATACCAACAATTCTAAGAAGTTCCCTAGCACATAGTAGCATCTTCTAATTGTCCATACCACTTCACAAGGTATTGTTTGCACACATTGTTTTTGGTTCTTTTGATGACCCTTGTTTTGAAATTGATGTTAGGCCTTGTAGCTTATATGTTTTGATTACTAGAGAGCTTCTTATAAAGCTAAGCAAGAAGACCATTGCACGAGTTATAGCCGCACGCTCAGGTTTGAAAATTGTATATATTTTAATCTAATGTATATTTTAATCCTTTTGCCATGTCATGTAATATGTCTTGCCTTGTAGCTTGTATGTTTTGAAATTGTTGTTAGGCCTTGTAGCTTATATGTTTTGATTGCTGGAGAGCTTCTAGAGCTAAGCAAGAAGACCATTGCACGAGTCGTAGCCGCGCGCTCAAGTATGAAAATTGTATATTTTTTAATCTAATGTATATTTTAACTAGACTTTTAAAATATTAAAGGATTTAACTAGGTCTAAGAAGATTTGTGTACTTTCGACAGTTTTGCTTAGTCACTGAAAGTTGTAGACCGAAGTTTTCATAGCCCAATTTTTGCTTCCTGCGAAGAACGATCATGTCAGATAATATAAGTGAAGAACAAAACAGGGAGACAATCGCTAGATTGTGGTCTAACTTGAAAAGAAAAGGTGATGGAAAATGTTATTGTCCCTGCAAAATTTGTAAGGGCTTAAACCGTAGAAGACTGCTAATCAAAACAGTTAAGAGACATTATAGGGAGAATGGTCACATTGAAGGGGGGCATGACTATCATCCACTGGTAAGTTGTTCATTATATCATTTTAACAATTTATATACATATGAAATCACTTGATGATGAGTTGATGTTCATGGTTTATTTATGTTAATCAATTTTATATAGGTTGATCTCCCCAAGGAAGTACATGATATGGAGGAACATGGAGGTGCGAATATCCAAGGTGAAGATAATGATCCCATGGAAGATGACGATCATGCGCCAGAAAACACAATTGAAGATGATGGTATAAATACATTGATCCATGACACATTTAGTCCAAGCGGATCTAATCATGATGATGATGATAGCCTCGATGTACCTCTACTTGAGAAGGCATACGAGCCCCTATACAAAGACTCCCAAACAACTCTTCTCTCTGTTGTATTGTTGTTGTTGAACTTGAAGGTTATGAATGGTTTATCCAACATAACAATGTCACGTATGTTAAGGTATGTCATATATGTCTTTATAGTTAACAAAGGGTGAATAATGTATTATCATGTTGTCTTTACAGTGACTATCCTCATTTGTTGAAGAAGAAAAGCATTAATGTGGCTGAATAGCAATACATTCAAGTGGCAATCACACAAGGGACAGTCACTGTGAGATGTCCTCATTTGTGACTGTCCTTACAGTGAGTGTACATTATCATGTTGTCTTTACAGTGACTGTCCTCATTTGTTGAAAGAAAAAAGCATTAATGTGGTTCATTAGCAATGTATTAAATAATTTATTTTTTTTAATTTACCCACGGGCGTCGCAATTGCGACGGGAGCCCATCGCAATTGCTTCGGAGGCCCAGAATGGGTGAAGGGGCGACATTACAATGGGAGGGAGTCACAATTGCGATGACTACCCATTGACGTCATAGTTTTTTAGTCACAAATTGTGACATCTATGGGTAGCCGTCGCAATTGTGACACCCTGCCATCGCAATGTGATGGAGGCCCAAAATGGGTGAAGGGGTGACATTACGACGGGAGGGAGTCGCAATTGCGACGGCTACCCATAGACGTCACAATTTGCGACTAAAAAACTATGATGTCAATGGGTGTCGCTATTGCGACACATAGCCGTCGCATTTGCCGTCGCAAATTGCCCCTAAATGTACTAGTGTATTATAATGAGCATGGCATAAAAAGATAGTTTTTTTCTCTGAGAACACCTCAGCAAAATGGGATTATTGAAAGGAGGAATAGATTAATTGTTGATTGCATAAGGACACTGATGATAGAAAATAATGTTGCTCAAACATACTAGAGAGAGGCAGTTAGCATAGCTGTATATGTTCTGAACTAAGTACAATTGAAGGACACAAACAAAATACCCTACGAGTTATGGTTTGGTCACAAACTAACTGTAAGTTACTTTAGAATTTTTGGTAGCAAATGTTTTATTCTGAAAGATGATAGAAATGGAAAGTTTGACTCTAAAGGTGATGAAGGGATATTTATTGGATATTCTACTAAAATTAAAGCTTATAAGTGTCTGAATAAAGTTACTAATAAAATGATTGAAAGTGCTAATGTTAGAGTTGATGAATTTGATGATAAAAATGATGAAGAAATCACTAGGGAGCTAGAAGACTATGGTAGATTCACTTACGTTGAACATCTAGAGTACCTACCGAAGCCACAGGCTATGTCAATCGATCATCAAGAAAATGACACCGAGGAAAAACAAAGGCAAACTGAGGATCAGGAAGAGGCTGCCGAGCAAGGAAATGAACCTGAACAGGATGAAAAACAAAGGAGAGATCAAGTGCTAGCAAGATTTGTCAGGAGACATCATCCTGAGAACTAAATCATGGGGGACAAGCAAGCTGGCATGTAGACAAGAAGTAAGTTAAGACAAGGTACATGCTTAGTTTGTAAGTTTGAACTGAAGAGTGTTAAGGTTGCACTTGAGAATGATGAATGGATAAATGTAATGAATGAGGAGATTGAACAAATAGAGAAAAATAAGACATGGACTTTAGTATCTAGATTGAAAGATAAAAATGTTATCGGTACTAAATGGATTTTTAGAAACAAGCTGAATGAAAATGGAGAGGTTACAAGGAACAAAGCTAGACTTGTTTGCAAGGGATATGCATAGGAGGAAGGTATAGATTATGGTGAAAATTTTGCACCTATTGCTAGACTAGAAGGAGTATGCATGTTACTTACATATGTTGCACATAAGAAGTTTAAAGTCTATCAAATGGATGTTAAGTCTGCTTTTCTGAATGGGATACTAGAAGAGGAGGTCTACATAGAACAACCAGAAGGTTTTGTTGATCCAGATAAGAAAGACATGGTATGTATACTACACAAAGCTCTATATGGTTTAAAGAAAGCACCAAGAGCCTAGTATGAAAGGCTGCATACTTATTTGTTAAGTATTGGTTTTGTAAGAACTAGTGAAAACAATAATTTGTACATGAAAGGAGGATCTGATGATACTATTTTGATTGTTGAAATATTTGTGGATGATATATTTTTTGGAGGACAAGATCACATATGTAAATCATTTGTTGATGAGATGAGAAAATAATTTGAAATGTCTCTATTTGGAGAGATTAAGTTCTTTCTAGGCTTATAGGTTATTCAGCAGAATGATGGAATATTCATCACACAATCAAAGTATATTAAGGAAGTACTAAGAACATTTGGCATGGAAGATGCTAAACTAGTTGGAACACTGATGGTCACAGGATACAAATTGACTAAAGATGATGAATCCACAGAGGTAAATCAAACACTGTACCAATCTATGATTGGTAAACTGATGTATATTGTACATAGTTGACCTAATATCACACATGTAGTTGGGATTGTTGCTAGATTTTTTGCCAATCCTAAGGATTCACACATGGTTGCTATAAAAAGAATCCTAAGATACTTGAAGAAAACAAATGACTATGGATTATGGTATCCAAAGGAAGGCAAGTTTGAACTAAGAGTCTACATCGAGGTTGATTGGGCTGGAAATATAGATGACAGAAAGAGTACAACCGGAGGAGATTTTTTCTTTGGTGAAAGACTTGTAACTTGGACAAGTAAGAAACAACCTTGTATTTCTTAGTCTATAGCCAAAGCAGAATATGTTGATGTTGCTACAACCTATTCAAATATTGCATATATTAAAAAAGTGTTGGAAGAGATGAATGAGGTAATCACTGAGCTGGTGATTATATATTGTGACAACACTAGTGCAATAAATATTTCAAAGAATCTAGTGATGCATTAAAAAACAAAGCATATATCTATTAAGTATCACTACTTAAGAGAACAAGTACAAGAGAAGCAAGTAAAGCTAGAATATGTTACATCAAAGGAGCAACTTGCTGATATTTTTACCAAGCCTCTACCGAAGGACACATTTGAATACTTGAGGACTAGACTTGGGGTCCATCCCCTGTCTATTGGTCACTAATGTGATCTGGAGGTTGCATCATCCTAATCTTATCAGAATATCATTCATGTTGATGCAACATAGCTCACACTTTAAATTTTGTCTAAAGTTGTGAAAGATTTGAGAATTTGCAAATCAGTATACCGAGATACAATTGGCTACACCGAACAATAGTGAGTTACTTGGCTACTACAGAGTTGATTTATATTGTTCTTTGTCATTGTTGTCAAAGGGAGAGAGATTTCAATATGAAACAGAGAAAGATGTCAATAGATTGTTGACAAAGAAAGAGAAATCAGTATGAACAGATATCATGATATATTTATCTAAGGGAGAGACAATCTAAGAAGCTGAAAAATATTAAATCCGCAGAGGAGAGACTGCACATGTAATGCTATATATTATGTAACGTAGTGATTAAACATATTAAAAATCAAGCTAGGGAGAGCTTATCGAGCTACAACATTTACTTATATAGTTGTGGAACACATGTTTGTTATGTGTATGGCATATTTCATATTTCTTGTGTTGTCATCAATGCCAAAGGGAGAGATTGATGAACTACAACTGATTGAATATCTGAATGACTTTAAGATTGGTGATTAGAGACCACCGAGTTACTAAATTGTGTGTAAGATGATTAAATCAATAATATGTTGTCATTGATGTCAACTAGTTTTGACAGTACTTATCATGTAAGTTACAAACATCTAAACATCTATAGAAGGGAGAAAGAGATGAAGAACAAAAATATCTACATGAGGAAGATGGATATGACAGATGAGGATAAGGAACACTTTGGGTAACTTATTGATGATTCTATGACCTTATGTTATTGACTTGATTATATTGCATTCATCTATGATGAAGAAGGAAGCAAAATAGTACAAAGCAGTGTAGTCAGTAAATGAAGCACTTCAGTATACACTGAGCTAGTGTAGTGTATACCAAGTGACAGTATCAACTGAGCTTGTTTTCACCGATGCATTTCTTTGTTAACTGAGTATGAATGAAGGAATTAAATGTTTATTTTAGCCAATAGAAATTGATGAGCTGGAATGTGTATGATTTTGAGGTTGAAGATAAAGTTTGTTATGAGATCTACAGCTAACAAAATTCAAAGAAGATCTAAAGGATGGAATTGAATTGAGTTATAGAAACATCTGTCGAGGAAGGTTTAAGCAAAAAAATCTATGAAGGAGATTAAGAGGCAAAATCTGATGGATGAAAAGAAAATGGTTTACTTGTCTATATAAGAGATATTGGTTTCATTGTTGAAACTATGCTAGAAGAAGAAGATTACAGAGATTTTGCATGAATACAGTTTCATGTATGCCTGATCAGATTGGTTAAAGGAGAACCAAACTGTAGAGTTAATCGAGCATCAAAGAACTATTACCGAGTGATAGTAAGTTATTGAATATTAAAGAACTAAATTGAAATATTGATTAGAGGATTTTTATGGGCTAAGAATAGATCTGAACATCTACAAAATCAAGTTGTATTGTAATCAGATCACCTAATGTTTTAGTTTAACCATTGTAATAGAAAAATCTCTTAACCAAGTGGACTTAACCATCTTGTGATTACCCCATGTCATTAATAGAATGTACATTGTTATCCTATCAACCCCATACTAAATGTTGGTTGGATGATAATTGTTAGTCTTAAATCCCTCTAACAAGGTCACACCTTACAATGTGTTTTGTAACCTTTAACAGGGCTGGCTCTTCACCGAGCTCACTTCAAAAGAGTGAAAAGTATTTTGGGTTACCAATCCCAAGTGGTTTTTCCCTTAACAGGGTTTCCACATTAAATCATTGTGTTATGTATTTCTATGATGAATGTTTGGTTATCATTCTTTACATATTACATATTTGATTTGGTTGGTAATTACAGTAAGTCATTTGATTGGTAATCGGTAAAGGCACAAATAGTTTAGTATTTTATGTTACCAAGCTGCAAAAATTTGTTGAATTTATTTTAAGTGATACATTTTGTAATTGGGACTAAGGGATAACTGATCTAACTAATTCACCCACCCCTCTTAGTTATTCTAACACAAAGGTGCATTGGTGGTGTTCATCTAGCAATTCCAATTCAATTAGCTATGCAACTCTATACTCTTCATCTGGAATTAAGTCTTTTAGGAATGCATGAAGAGAAGGTAACTCAACCTCAAGGGATAGAATAACTTTAGAACCATAGATAAGGGAATACGGTGTGGCTCCAGTGGGAATTTGGATGGAAGTGTGATAATCCCATAAGGTAGGATTCAGTTGTATATGCCAGTATGGCCAGTGTCATTGATAGTCTTTTCAAGGATCTTGACAATAGTTTTATTAGATGCCCCAGCTTGGCCATTGCCCTAGGGGTAGTAAATGGTGGAATAGTGATGTGTGATGTGGAATTTCTCACATATTTCATCCATGTCCTAATTTTGGAATTGCTTCCCATGATCAATAATAAGATGCATAGGGATACCATATCTACAAATGATATAATTGAGGATAAACATGGATATTTGTTTGCCAGCGGCAGTGATCAATGGAACGACTTCAATCCATTTGGTAAAATACTCAGTTTCAGTGATAATGTACTTATGGTCATTGGAAGATGGAGGGTGGATTGTGCCCACAAGGTCGAGTCCCCATTAACTAAATGGAAACATAGTTTTAAAAGGATGGAGCTCATGTGATGGTGCATGAAAAAGACTCCCATGGATCTGACATTTTTTACATTTTTTGGAAAAGTGAAAGAATTTGTCTCCATAGTAGGCCAGTACTAACCCATACACATGAGCTTCTTAGCCAAGGAAGGACCACTTGAATGTGTCCAAAAAATAGCCTCATGGATGTCTCGTAAGGTAGTTTGAGCTTCATCATATTCAAGACATCCTAAGAGAGTACCATCAAGACCTCATTGATATAGAGTATTAGATATTAGGATATAGTGGAAGGCTTGGAGAAGAAAAGTACATTTTTGGTTTCTAGATAGTTAGGGTGGAATGGTATTGTCTTTAAGATAGGCATATATCTTTCCATAAGTTAGGGATTCTTGCCTGATAATATGACATATGATACTTGTATTAGGATCATCGTATGCGGGACAAGTCAAAGATTCCACTAAGAACTCAAAATGGGATTTTGTATCTTCCACATCAAACAATGAAGCAATTGTGTCCATAGCATCTAAAACCTTGTTATCATGCCTTGGAATTTTCTCAAAGGTGATTATTAAAAAATATTTCTTAAATTCATCCACCATATGTTTATATGGCAATAACTTGTCATCCTTAGTCTGATATTCATCATTTACTTGATTGATAATCAACTAAGAGTCCCCATAGACATTCAATTCAGTGACCTTCCATTGTAGAGCCATCTTCAACCTGATCATCAAAGCTTCATACTTAGCTACATTATTTGTACAAGGAAAGAGCAACTTGTAAGACTTGGGTATTGTATATCCTTGTGGTGTAACAAATAGAACTCTAGCTCTTAAACCATGTTGAGTATATGATCCATCAAAATAAAACTTCCATGTCTGTGTAGATAATGTCAAGATGTGTGCATCTAGAAATTCTGTATGTATAGGATGATCATCTGTCAATGGTGCCTCAGCTAATTGATCCAGAATTACTTGTCCTTTAATAGCCTTCCTCTCCATATACTTAATATCAAATTCACTAAGCAACATAACCCACTTAGCTAATCTTCTTGTTAATGTTGTCTTGCTCAAAAGATATTTCAAAGGATCGATCTTTGCAATAAGCTTGATAGAATGAGATAACATATAATGTCACCATTTATGTGAAGAAAAGACTACTACTAAACATGATCATTCAATTGGAGAGTAATTAGGCTCATATCCCACAAGGGTGTGAGTGATGTAATATATAGCCTTTTCTTTTCCTTCTTAATCATATTGGGCCATAAGAGCACCTAGTGAGACTTTTATAGCTAAAATATAGAGCAAGAGTGGCTTGCTAGGAATCGATGACATAAGAGTAGGTGGATTTGATAAATATTGCTTGATCTTTTCAAAGGCTTCTTCACACTTATCATCCCATTTAAATGTGATATCTTTATATAACAAGTGTTGAAAAGGATGACTTCTATTTGCTAGTTGAGAAACAAACCTTCTGATTGATTGTAGGCATCCTTGTAAAGATCTTAACTGACTTATATTTGTAGGAGAAGACATTTCCATGATTGCCTTAACCTTTTCTAGATCAACTTCTATACCTTTAGCTAAGAGAATATACCCTAGCAGTTTTCTTGATGTAACCCTAAATGCACACTCTTTTGGATTGAGTCTAATCTAGTACTTTTCCATATGGGTGAATATCCTATCTAGCACTCTTAAATGACCATCTCTTCTTTTAGATTTCACTAGGATATTACCAACATAATCTTCCATTATGGTATGCATCATGTCATGAAAGATTGTGGTCATGGCCCTCTGATAAGTTGCGTCAGCATTCTTGAGCCCAAAAGGCATCACATTTCAATAGTATGTACCCCAAGGACATGTAAAAGTAATCTTCTCCTAGTCTTATGGAACAATCTTGATTTGGTTATAGCTTGAAGAACCATCCATTAAGGATAACATCTTGTGATCATCTGTCAAATCAACTATCATGTCAAGGTTAGGCAATGGGAAGTCATGTTTAGGAAAAGCCTTATTCAGATCTCGAAAATCTATACAAATCTTGATAGACTTGTTTGGCTTTGATACTAGTACAATATTGTAAATTCACTCAAAACAATCAATGGCTCAAATGAATCCAACATCTAGGAGCTTCTTCAATTCTTCTTTCACCATGAGCACAATATGAGGATGCATCTTTCTGAGTTTCTACTTGACTGGTTTAATCCCTAGTGTAATAGACAAGTGATGCATAATAAGATTAGGATCTAGTCCTGGCATATATGCATAAGACCAAGAAAAGTTGACTTGTCTTTCTTTGAAGAATTATGAAAAAGATTTCCTTTCTAAATCTATTAAGAATGTTGTTGCTCAAAGAACACGTGGGGAATCCTCCATTCTAATGTTGAGAGGCAATGTTAGTTTGATAAGAATTGAAAATTGATCTCGATACATATAATGGGGGAAAGTTTCAATCCTTCCATCGTCAAGTGTCATGGAGAGGTTTTTACCCTCAGATGTGTCTTTTCTTTTTACTTTTTTTAGATCTAACACTTCCACTAAATGGTTTTCACCATTAGATCTATTTATTACTTTTATAATTTTACAACTGAAAGGATTGGCACACTCTCCAAAATAAGCCATATCATTGAGTTCTATTGGAAATCTTAACTTATGATCCTATGGTAGTAGATGATCTCTGATTCCAAGGTAGTCAATAATTGTATCATCATTATGGAAAATGTCAAGTTTTGGATTATTGGGAGAATCCCAATCTATAAGATCAGGATGAACAAGGGGTATCAGATCATTTGGGTCAATTTCAAAGGTTGTAATGGTATTTATAGAGAATTTGTCAAGGTTTATAATAGTATCAGCAAGGTCTCTTTCCATACTCTCATCTGAGCTGTCAATCACAAGATAATCCTCACTTTCCTCACAATCGTCAAGAGTAGTATTATGTGGGTCTAATCCTAGTGATATAGTCCTTGAACTCTCCCCCTCATGGTAATAATCATTATAGGTATGTACAACATCAATTCCTATTTCTTCATTATTGTCAAATAACGAATCCCATTCATAATAATTAGAGTCAAAATCATCATCTTGTCCTTGATTATCCCTCAGTCTATTAATGATTTTTGTTGCTATCCTCTTCTTTTCTTTGTCCACAGACTTGTCATCTTTTCATAACTCTAATTTAGGAGCCTTAGATACCTTATTGAAAGATGTGATCTTTTTTTTACCTTTAGGTTCTTTTGGTCCTTCTCCTTTATATCCTAACCCCGTTGTGTCTCTTTGGTAATTTGGATTTTTTAAAATTGGTCTTATAACACCATCTCTCTACAACCCTATAGGTCCACTACCTTGATATCCCATCTTTTGTAACAATGTATACCCCTTACCATATACATCAGGTGCTATATATTCATGTTTTACATCTTCTTCATACTTATGTTGTTTAAGAAAATGATTAGCATTATGCTCAGTTGCTTCTTTTCATATAGTGCCCCCACTTATAAATGTGCCATAAACAAGTGTGGAAGGAGATTTTGATTTTTGTTTGATAATCAATGATTTTATATATTACTTGGGAGATAAGGGTAATTTTGTGATACAAAAATTTTGACCAAAAGTGTATTCTCCCATACTTTATTCTTTTATATCTATTTTGATCCCATTGGATTTAGATGTTGATGCTATATTACTTGGATCAATGGGTGTTGTTGCAAAAGATCTAGCATGATTATAAGGTACCAAAGATTTAGGTGTTGTCCCTATAGTGTTGCAATACTAAAAAGGATTTGGATCTCCCTTGATAGTTATTTCTTGACCATTGTGGGGAAATTTCAAACACTGATGATAAGTCGAGGGAACAACTTGCATAGAACAAATCCAAGGTCTTCCCAAAAGAACATTATATGCGAGTTCCATATCAAGAACTTGACAAAGAACATATTTGAATACATGACCTAATTTGATAGGAAGAACCACATATCCCTTGGATGACCTCTCCTCCTCATCGTAAGCTTTTATTGTGATTTCCTTCTTTGGATCTATAATGTTTTCATAAAATTGTAATGCAAGGACTAGTTTCAAAGTGCATATATTCAAGCCATCTCCTCCATCCATTAGTACTCTTTTGATCTTATGATTTTGTACAAGGACTTCTATATGGAGTGGAGCATTATGTGGTTAATTGATGGTTGGATCATCTACTTAGTAAAAGATAAGTAATGTGGAGATGTCAAATGTCCCATCATAGTTTGGAATTGTGCTTGATATAGATTTGTAGGGACATGAGTTTCTAGGAGAGCTTTCTCAAGAATATCCTTATGTGATGGTGACAGACACAAAAGCTCTAGTATAGATAATTGGGCTAGTGTTTTCTTCAGTTGATCCAAAAGATTGTATTGATTGGAAATATTTGGTGTAGACTTTGGAACATAGATAGACTTGTTTTGTGAGATGGTAGGTTTGGATGGAATACCTTGCAAAGTAACCTTTGATTGGGCTCAAGTAGTGACATTGACAGGTTGACTCTCAGACTTTCCTTTGATAGTGATCACATTAGCATAATACTGAGAAGGATGACATTTTGAGGCTTGGTTAACATACTTATAGGTGGTGGTATTGTAGTTGGCTTGATTATCACCCTTAGTATTAGAAGAATTTATTTTCTCATGTTCAAGAAGTGGATCTTTAAGAGTTGTATGTGACTCAAATGAGGTATGTCCATCAACACTTATTTCACCACTTTCTATCAATTCTTGTATCACATGTTTAAGTCTTCAACAATCATTGGTTTTGTGACCTTTCCCTCTATGAAATTTGCAATAACCATTATCATTCCACCAAGAAGGTTACACCCTAGGTTCAAAATCTATTATTTCAAGAAGTACAATGATTTTCTTTGTGATCAACTTCCTTAATGAAAATTCAAGAGATTCACCTAAAGGAGTAAAAGTTCTTTTGTGTGGCATAAAAGGTAGTCTTGAATTGGATGAATTATTGCTAGTATTTTGAGTTGCAGTTTGAGTGCTATGAGTAGGTTGAGTAGCATTGGATTTTCTTTTGAAATTGAGGATAGGTTGAGTTGGATTAACATGTCAGTTATCAACAATCCCATCATTGACAATATTCTTGTTTTTGTTCCAAAATTTGGACTTGTCATAGTTAGTGTTATTGGGATTTGAATTTGAAGACCCAACATTGTCCTTGGTGTAAAGTTTAATCTCACCTTTCCTAACCATAGCTTCCTCAATTTTGACTTCATTCTCAATGAGCTTGTTAAAGTTTGGAGGACATTACAATTGCAACCTATAGCTCATTTATGGTGTAAGGTTATGCACAAAGATATCCATCTTCTCTTGTTTAGGAATAGTTCGTGGATACTTGGAAAATAATTGACACCATCTTTGCAAAAAAGTAAGGAAAGGTTCTCCATTGTTTTGTTGTGCATTGCAAAGATCAGGCATAGTGACCTCATGTTTGATGTTATATGAATAGTGAGTCACAAATTTGTCAATGAGTTCATTAAAATATTTGATGCATGGGGGTAGTTTGGAGAACCATTCCATGGCTTGTCCTCCTAAACTATGTGGAAATAGTCACATAAGATAAGTGTCATTGTGAGTGACTTCAATACAAGTAGCACAAAACTCATGTATGTGGTTTTGTGGGTCCAAATTCCATTTGTATTTGTCAAATTTAGGAACCTCAAAATGAGGAGGGAACGGAATCATTGCCAAATGCTTGTGAAAAGGATAAGGACTTATATCATCTAAGGAGTACTTCTTGGTTGAAGATCCAGTTTGGATGTCATGAATTTGTTGTTGAAGCATCTAGATTTGTTGTAAAACTAGGTCCAAAGATAATGTAGATCCTTGAGTGTTATGGGAAGCACTATTTTGTTTGTCTTCCATAGCTCCATGAGCATGTGTCTCTTGAGAACCACTAGGTCTTTCTTCATGATTAGTCATAGATGGTTCTTTGAGAGTAGAGACATCAAAATTAGTTGGTAATTTTTCTCCTTGTTGAGAAAGCATGAGGAAGTATTTTTCATTTTCCAAGTCTAGGAGTCTCTCCATGACTTTGTGGAACCTAGGATCTTGTATGGATTCTCTCAATTCTTCATCTATTGGTTCTTCCTCAAGTGTGTTTTTGGTTGAAAATTTGGACCAAGAGTTCTCATCACTACTACCTCCTGCCATCTTGTCTATATATTCAAGATTAGTTGGTTGTTTAAGTCTCTAAGATCAGGTTTGAATTGTAAAAAGATGAAAGATGATGATGGGATGAAAGTTTTCATGAATCAAATCGATATGCTTTGGTAAGATAGATGTAGAAAAGAACTTTAAAGTGTTGAGGTAAGTATAAAACTTGATAATCTAAGTCTATAGGAGGTATGGATCTCACTATGATATGATAGAGATAATCAAGAGATAAAACCTCAATAAGTTCTTGGTTAAGGATGATAAATCCTGATAGTCAACTCACAAAGATCAAATCTGATATCCAAGGTAGTATTTCAACACTAATTGGTGATTTTGAGGATCTTAGATAAATGAAAGGATGATGAAATTTTGAGAAAAATGGTCAAAAAAGATATCAAAATATTGTGTGGATCAAATGTATTTCCAAAATCATGAATAACACAAAAATGGGTTTCTAAAAAAGCAAGTGTGAAAATTCTAAAGTACGTACAAAGACTCTATGTGATGAATGCACAGGACAATCTTATGTATGCGCAATAGAATGTGACAAATGCACAGCAAAAAGCACTGGATGTGCAATGATAATGACAAATGTGCAATGGAATTTTATGTATGTGCAGCTTTGGTTTGTTGGCAGTTTTGCTTGAAAATTTCAGGAAAATTTTAGTTTTCTAACTAACCGTTGTTGATGATTTTGGCAAAAAGAAAATGCATAGACACACACATGCAAAATAGAAATGATTGACTTCTAATTTAATCCAATATGAATGCGCAGATACGCTTACAATTCCTATGGTTGGCAAGGACAATATTTGTTGAATCCCCACTTCGATAAAATCTAGCCACGCATATCCAAAGCGGACAACCTAGGAACTTGGGCTCCTCCTTACATTGCACTCACTTCTCTGGCACACCAAGTTTTAAATTCAATGAGTCATTACTTCCCAAAGAACCTCTATCTCTACTATGGACCGTGAGTAATGTGGGGTGTCTTTGTGGGCTTGGGTGACCCCTTGAGCTAGCATATAGAAGGTTTTTGGCAACTAAACAAAAGCTTTTAGTAAGGACATTCATTCAAGTGGTTATAATCAAGCCATATTCCCAATTAAGGGGACTCTCCCAATCCTTCCAAAGAAATATTTTTACCTTAGAAATGTAGGGACTTCAACACACCACGCGGGTACTAGAGGAGATTTTGGTTGCCATAATGAATTCACACCTATCAACTATGAGACTAATCACAATGGCATTTTTAATATACTGGTTTGGAAGGGCTTGGCTTTAGCCTATTACTGGTTGGGTTGTTCCTTGGGGTGAGTACCTATTTTCCCACCAAAGACCTCTCTCTAAAAATTATAATAGTTTCTCTTACACCCAAGATCCACGAATGGTGAGGGGAGAGGATACATTGTTGTAATTTTGGGATTACAAATATGCTATAAAAACAAAACACATTAAATAGATATTTCTAGGCTAAAGAAGACACATGAAATTGAAAAGCATGCAGTATTTTTAAAACCCAAACAAAGTTATGGTCTCTTTTACAAATCCCCTTTTTTGTGTTCAAAAGGAACCTGCAAAGAAATTGATTAGTAATTTGAAGGGGTCTTCAAAAATGTCCTGCAAAAAAGCCTAAAAAGTCTACAATAACGAACATAAAATGGTTAAGTTGTTAGCTCAAAAATAAAATAAAAGATTAAACAAATGAAATTTATTAGCTAAAACAAAATATGCACAGAAACAGAGAATGAATGCGCAGGAATAGTAAGTAAATGCACCAAAACAATGAATGCACCAAATTAGTGAATGGATGCGCAGTGCGATGGAACGAATGCGCAGTAGTAACAATAGTGCAGTAGGAAAATATGTAAGTGCAAGAAATGATTACAGATGCGCAGAAAGAATGGAAAAGATAGAAATGAAAAATGAGTGGTGGTAAGAAGAATGAATGCGTAGGAAAAGTTGATGTATGCATAGGAATTGTGGATGAATGCGCAGGAAAAACTTGTAGATACTACACATGGAAAACTCAAAAATAGAATGTTAAATTTTGTGGGGAGGCCCCACGATGGGCACCAAAAATGTATGCAATTTGCAATTCTAACTACTAGAAATGAAATATTAACTAATTAAATCTATTAAATCAATCTAAAAGCAACACAATGAAGATTACAAAGGATTAATTAAAATTGAAACAAAGGAAACTTTACCTCAACTTACCCGTGTAGCTTGTCTCCATTGTCCTCCTAGCCTTGATTCCTTGAATGTGTCGAGCTCTTAGATTTCCAAATGATTTCACCTTTTTCCCAAGATGTTCTCAAAGTGTGGAGGTTTGATGGTGTTTATGCACAATTATGCAACTAATGGATGAAAATGATGCTAAAATGGCTTGGATACATGATTTCTTGAATGATTTGATTTCTAGAATGCTTGAATGCTTGATAATAACTAATGATATTAGGCTCTCAAAGGAAGAGGAAGGCTCCTTTTATAGGTTTTTGGAGGACTCAAGCCTAGGTGGCAAGATCCTAGGGTGGAGATTGAAAGGTGGAGGATCCTAGGGTTGAAATTGACTTGGTTGAAGGGGTTGAGAGAAAAGGGGATGCAGTTGGGATGTAAGAGGAAGAATAGGGAGGATGTTCCTCCTACATTGACAAGGAAGAGAAGAAGGTGGAAGGAAAAGACAAATGTCAAGTGTCTCACAAAGACCATTGAGAACAAGGATGAAAAACCTTTTCTCCATGAGGACTCTTGGTACAAGTGTCCCATGAGTCATCTTTGACTCCTTGAGGTGGCTTGAGAAGCTCCTTAGGACTAGGGAAGTATTCTTGACCAAGTTTGGAGGAAGATATATGGTCATGAGACTGTCTTATGAGGCCACATGGTCCTTAAAAATAGGACATGTGTTTGTGAGGATAAATGACTTTTTAATATTTAATAAAAATTAATTATTTTAGCCAAGGTGATGTGTCAGGTGACTAGGTCTTATGAGGTGGATTAGGGGACGTAGTCATATTAGTGATTGTGTAATTGATTAATTAATTAAATCACTTTAATAAGACTAATTTAGAGGAATTAGGATAAGAAGAATAGGATATAGTGAATATATTAAATAAATTGAATAATTTATTTAATAATAGAGGAAATAAGTATTAATTAAATAATAAATATTTAATTAATTCATCAAGTCAATATTAATTAAATAATAAATATTTAATTACTTTATCAAGTCATTTTTAAGTGTATACAATTTTATTTTATATTTATGTCTACCTGGCATGACATGTGTATAGTGATGTGTTGTGACTTTATGTGGTGTTAATTGACACGTGTATGTGAGTTGACATGGCCAAGTAAATTGTTTATTGGTTATCTTCCACCTTTGAGTCACCTTGTAGTTTCCCAGGTTAGGTATCTTGGTTATTGAGCCTTGGGAGGGAATCTTATTTTAAATTTTTGTGGGTCAATTTTTAGTGGACTTTTGAGAGGTTAAATGTAGCCCTAGGGATTAGTTAGGGTTAAAATTAGATAACCCCATAGGTGCACTTTGGGTTGGGGGTCAAACTTTGACTAATATGATGATTTTGTCCCATTTTTACCTCTTCTAAAAATGTCTTTTTAGAATGTGATGAAATTGGGGAGTGTGTCATGTCTTCCTCTCTTACAATTTGTGAATTTCCCTCTTGTTGGAGAGAGAAGCCTTAGATAGTGTGTCCAATCACCTTTGAGATTAGGTAGAGTTTTAATTTTAGTGGGATGGAGAGGAATTTAGTAGGTTGATTTCCCACTCTCTAATTTTGGAGACTTCTAGTGGACTTAGCAGGTTTTTTGGTGGACTTAGCAAGGGAAGGCTTTTAGGAAGGGATCTCTTCTCAACTTTCATTACCATATCCTTGAGAAAGGTTGGTGCCCTTTCATGGAATAATTATGTTTCTTTACTTGTTTGTTTATGAAAACATTTTTGTGGAGAATGTATATGGTTTTGTAAAGCTTCAAGCTTGTCTTTCATGGTTTCTTGCATAAGTTTATTTGTTGGTTTTGTTTTTGTGTTTCTTGTTTTGTTGGGGTCTACAAGGCTAAACTCACCCTTGGGAGGGAAGAGAGCCTTGCTGTTGAAGGGATTTATTTGGGAAAACTCATTTACTATAGATTCCTTCCTTATGGAGGAAGGGAATGAGGCATGGATGTATGGGCTCCACCTCATAGCTAGAGAGTTCCTACAGGGTCAGATGGTAGACAGTCAGCGAGTATCTACTTCAAAGCCTACAGTTGGGGATGTGGGTAAGTCCCATAGGGTATTTGCAATAGTTGATAACTACTAGATAAACCATCTAGCCACAATCATAGATTCCATAGGTATGTTTAGAGGTAGTAGCGTTACCATATTATTTTATTTAGGAGCTACTAATTCCTTTATTTCTCCATTGGTAGTGGAGCGTTGCAAGCTAGTGGAAACTAGGCAAGATGTCAATTGGGAGGTTGGATTAGCATCAAGGGCTAAAGTGTCAGTTAAAAAAATGGTCAAGGATTGTAAGATTTAGATTGGTGACATGACCACTATAGAAGAACTTTGAATTACACCTCTAGGATCATATGGCATTATTCTTGTCATGGATTGGCTTTATGCCCATAGAGCCAAGATGGATTGTCACTAGAAAATAGTTGAAATTTTAGATGACCATGACACTCCCACAATGATTTATGGGATTCAGAGACCCATATCTATTTGTGTGATTTCCACCATGTAGATTAAGTGGAGCATGCAGAAGGGGTGTCAGTTATTTCTCATCACTATCAATGATAGGGAGGATGAGGAGGAAAATGAAACTTCACTTGATGATCATCCTATTCTTTAGGAATTTGTATATGTGTTTCCTTTCGAGCTACCTAGTATGCCTCCCCATAGAGGAGTTGAATTTCATATAGATCTTGTTCTAGGAGTCATGTCAGTATCTAGTGCACCTTACAAGATGACCACTAATGAGCTTTAGAGCTCAAGATTTAGTTAGAGGAGCTTTTAGAGAAACAACACATTCTTCCTAGTGTTTCTCCTTGGGGTGTACTAGTTATCTTCATCAAGAAGAAGGATGGATCTCTTAGGTTGTGCATTGATTACCAAAGTTGAAAAAATTAACCATTAAGAACTGATATCTACTTCCTAGGATCGATGACTTGTTTTGATGTAGGGGCATTCTAGGGTACTCGATGAATCTATATGAAGGTGTGGTATTTTGGTTCTATGGTACTCGGTTGCAGCTTTAACCAGTGATCTTAGTTATTGAAGGAAGCTCAATCACTGAAGGAACTCAATGAAGCTTCTGGTGCTTGGTGGAACTAGTGCTCAGTAATGCATGTGTTTCTCGGTGTTACTTGGCTTGATTGATTGTTTCACTAGTGCTCGGTTGTTTCTCTAGCACTCAGTTATTTTAGTTTACTGACTGGAGTTCTTGGTGATTTGGTTGGCTGACTTGGTACATTTATTATTGGTATCTTTTTTTTTATTCTCCTATGTAGATCTAGAGGCCGACATGGAGAATTAAATAATTGTAAGGCTATTTGAGAGCCAACTTGTATTGCATTTAATATTTGTTTTTTTGGATTTAATTATTTCATCCAGCTGACTTGTGGTTGAAGATTAGAATTTAACAAGTGTTTGCATAGTTGTTTAGAAGAGGACATCAGATCAAATGAGTCTAGGGTGGCAGATAAAAGTGAAGTTGTGGAAAAGATCCTACAAGATCTAGCAGATTAGATTGATTTCTAATAGTTTTCATAGAAGAGCTAGTGGTTTGCATGCTTGGAGATAAGGAGATTGCTTGGTGTCTTGCAAGCACAAGTTTAGATCTACCTTAGGGTTTCTATCAGTTATTGATTTGTCTTAGAACCGGACTAGCTGGAGTTGTATTGGATCTAGTTGATCTTGTAGAATTACTCTTATTTGTAATTGGCCCTAACCTAGAAGGCCTTACAGCCGAGCATGTTAATGAAAATTCTATTGAAACAATTATTGTGTTGTGTTATTACATTGTGTTGGTTATTGACTACAAGGTTGGATTGTCCTTCATTGGATCCACCATCCTTGAGCTACGTTAGGTGGTATCAGAGCTGAGTTGATCTTGTTGAGTGAAGGTTGACCTAGCAAGGATGATCTTGTGAAGTTGATCTTGTTGGAGAAGATATTGTGCGCAATTTGAGTTGTAGATCCATAGCACTGAACTTGTGGAATCTTGACCTAGTTGTTCATGCAAGGTGGCAGGCTGATCTGAGTTGTATACAACTTTGAGATTGTCACAAGGTGATCAGTGTAGGATTTTTGTTGCTTTGAGTCTTCTTATCTTTAAGGATTCCTCCAAGAAGATTGGACCCTAGAGAAATTGTAGATCTTTATGATGCTGTGGAATCAAAGATTTCTGGGAAAGTCAGATCAAATGTAAGATCTGAGATGGAGTTGATGAAAAATGACATGGTCACTGAGATCATGAGAGTTGTTGCTGGTGTAACTTAGAATTTTGGTATTGAGGATGGTTATGAGGAAGCTATTGAAGACTTTGAAGCTATTGAATCTAGTGGATATGACCAGAGAGATAGATCTGGTGAAGACATGACTGCTCGGTTACATAGATCTAGAGCTCAGTTAAGTAATAGTTACTGAATGGAAGTTTCTAATTTCTCTGGTACTTTGAAGCCTAAGAATTTGATTGACTGGATTGGTGAACTTGAATATTTCTTTGAGCTAGAAGAAATTAAAGATCCTCTTCGAGTGAGATTGGCATAGACTAAATTGAAAGGACATGTTGCTCTTTGGTGGAAAGAATTACAAAGAGATAGAGAAGATGAAGGTGAAATGAAGATCAATTGGTGGAGGTTGATGGTGACTAAATTGAAAGCTAAGTTCATACCTACTAACTATGAGCTTGATTTTTTTAATAAGTTGTAGAATCTAAAGCAGAAATATTTAACTATTGAAGATTATACCGAGGAGTTCTACAAACTTACTATTCGATCTGGACATAGAGAACTTGGTAAGTAAAAGATAGCTCAGTATGTGAATGGTTTGAGATTCAATATTCAAGATGAGCTTGGTATGTTGAAGATTGATTATGTTGAAGATGCTTATCAATATGCTCTAAAGGAAGAAGATAAGTTGAAGAGGAAACAACATGGTAATTCTTGAGGAAAGGATAAGATGATCACTCGGTGAAGGATAAACTAACTGTAGAAGATGAACAGAAACTTGTAGAACTAAAGAAGAAGACAGGTAGAGTTATCTTTAAGGGTACTTGTTATAACTGTGGTGAAGAAGTACATCATTCTTTTGAGTGTACATAGAAGAAGCTTGGTGACTGACAAACTACTATGGTGAATGAGAACATTCAAAATGAACTTGAATCTGAGAACTTTCTGGTTTGATGAACATTGCTTGGTACAAAGGATGAACCTTGTCAAAGGAGTAACTTGTTCAAGACTCGATGCAAGTCTGGAGGTAAACTTTGTAATGTGATTGTTGATAGTTGTAGTACTAATAACCTTGTTACTAAGGACATGGTTCAAAAACTTGGTTTAAATAGAATGAGATATCCACATCCTTATAGGATTGGTTGGTTGTAATATGTTCATGCTCTGGAAGTGAGGGAATAGTTCTTTGTTGATATTCAAATTGGCCAGTATAAAGATCTTGTGTTATGTGATATTGTGTACATGAATAGATCTGATATATTGCTCAGTAGACCTTAGCAATATGATTGTAGAGATATGTATGATTATGTTAGGATTATGTTTATTATTGAGAAGGATGATAGGAAGTTTTCCCTGATGCCTTTTCTAGATACAATAATTGGTAGGAGAAGTCTGAGTATTGGTAGCCAAATTGAGTTGGAAAATCTTGAGAGGAATGATGATCAGTATGGAGAATAGACCTATGTGTTATCAAGGAAAGACTTGAAAAGATAGAGGAAGCTGAAGTGGAAGAGTATGCAAGCTGAAAAGTTGGAGGACTTGTATGTGAAGAACCAGTTCGGGGTTTATGTGCTAAATCCTGAAAGATGTTCTTCTCACATATGAACATCTTTTTGAACCTAGGGTGTCTAATGCAGGGGCATTCTATGGTACTTGGTGAATTTTCATGGAGGTGTGGTATTTTGGTTCTATGGTACTTGGTTGTAGCTTTAACTGGTGGTCTTGGTTATCAAAGGAAGCTCGATCACTGAAGGAACCTAGTGAAGCTTCTGGTGCTTGTTGGAATTGGTGCTCGGCAATGCCTTTGTTGCTTGGTGTTGCTTGTCTCGGTTGATTGTTTCACTAGTGCTCAGTTGTTTCTCTAGCGCTCGGTTGTTCTAGTTTACCGACTGGAGTTCTTAGTGATTTGGTTAGCTGACTTGGTGCATTTATTTTTGGTATCTATTATTGTATTCTCCTATGTAGCTCTAGAGGCTAACATGGAGAATTAAATAATCATAAGGCTATTTGAGAGCTGACTTGTATTGCATTTAATATTTGTTTGTAGGAGTTAATTGTTTCATCTAGCCAACTTGTGGTTGAAGATTAGTATTTAAGGAGTGTTTGGGTAGTTGTTTAGAAGAGGAAATCATATCATATGAGTTTAGGGTGGAAGATAAAAGTGAAGTTGTGGAAAAGATCCTGCGAAATCTAGCAGATCATATTGGTTTATGATAGTTGTCATAGCAGAGCTAGTGGTTTGCATGCTTGGAGACAAGGAGATTGCTTGGTGGCTTGCAAGCACAAGTTTAGAGCTACCTTATGGTTTCCATCAGTTTTTTATTTATCTCAGAACTAGACTAGCTAGAGTTGTATTGGATCTAGTCGATCTTGCAAAATTACTCTTATTTGTAATTGGCCCTAACCTGAAAGGACTTATAGTCAGGCATGTTAATGAAAATTATGTTGAAACAATTATTTTTTTGTGTTATTCCTTTGTGTTGGTTATTGGCTACAAGGTTGGACTATCCTTCATTGGATCCACCATCCTTGAGTTGTGTCATGTTTGATCAACTTCAAGGAGCTCGTGTGTTCTCAAAGATAGATCTAAAGTTAGGGTACCATTAGTTGAGGATTGTGGAGAGTGATATCCACAAGATTTCATTTCATATGATATATGGCCATTATGAGTTCACTATAGTCCCATTCACTCTCATCAATGCTCCAACTGTATTCATGAATCTCATGAATGGAGTGTTCTATACATTCCTTGATAGATTTGTGTTAGTGTTCCTTGATGATATATTGATATATTCTCATGATGAGAAGGATCACAAGGATAACTTGAGGTAGGTATTGCAGTGTTTGATGAATAATCAGATGTATGGAATCTTTTCCAAGTGTGCATTTTTTAGATTAGAGGTCAGATACCTAGGGCATGTCATTTCAGGTGATGATAGTTTGGTAGATCCATCGAAGATTGGGGCTATCATGGATTGGCCAATGCCAACCACTATGATTAAGGTTAGGAGTTTCATGGAGATAGTAGGTTATTATAGATGCTTTGTTGAGGGATTCTCTAGAGTGGAACATCTTATTACATCCCTTTAGTGAAAGGGAAATAATTTTGAGTGTACAAAGAAGTGTGAGAGGGCCTTTCAGGAACTCAAGAAAGAACTTACCAATGCACCTATTCTTAAAATGTTGGATCCTTCAAGAGAATTTTGGCTTATACAAATGCTTCCTTGGATGTGAGGACTATTGGATGTAGAGTGGGCATTGTGATTATTGTACTTCATTAGAATTGTTTTAGCAAATTAGTTGATGTTAGTCAATTCATTATCAGTTATCAGTATATGTGTATACTTAGATTTGGATAGTGGTTCCAGAAGGTGGATTTAACCTTTAGAAGGTGAATTTAGCCTTCACATTGGGAAAATTTCTCTAAGCGAAGAAAAGCTCATCTTATCAACTCCTAATAGGTTTGTTGACTCAAAGAAAAGAGTCTATCCTTTAACAAGTACTTTTCACGAGTTGTATTTATCTTCTCCTAATAGGGAAAGGTCTTGTAACTAAGATAGTTCATTACTAGTGCATTATATTATGGATTTCATCCCCAATAGGGTTTTTCCCTTAACAAGGTTTCCTCAACAATAGTTCTTGGTGTTCTGATCTATGTTAATTTTGAGGTTTCAAATTTGTATTTAATGTTTTGATGTGAAAAGATAAATTTTATATTAAGGACATACAACTGATTCACCCCCCTCTCAGTTGTATCTAAAAAATCCATCTGGTCTCGGGGCCTTGTCCAAAGAAAGAGAAAAGACAACCTTCTGTAGTTCATTAATTATAAAAGGAGCCATTAAGACATTATTATCATGCTCAGAAATTAGATTAGAAATAGCATCCAATAACTTGAATCAATTTGTACTTCAGACATAGATATGAAAGAAGAAGTCAATCATTTTTTAAAAAAATTTAACACCTTTCTCTTGGATACCCTTTTCATCAGTAATAATATTACCTGAGTCTTCTTCCCTAATAGAAAAAATTTCACTTTTTGCTCTCTTCTATTTAGCAAAGGCATGAAAATAATATGTGTTTCTATCTCCTCCTCTTAACCAAAGCTCACAAGATTTCTGCCTCCAGAATTATTCCTCTCTTTTAGACAATTTGTCCCACTCATTTTGTAATTGTTTATGATTGAGATATGTGTCATTATCCATGCCATTTTGAATAATATGTTCATTAATTTCATAAATTTCTTGCTTAATCAGATCTTTTTGTTGAAAAATGTTTTTAAAAATTGTTTCATTCCACACCTTAATCTGAGATTTAACATTCTTAAAGCATCCTAGAGAATTGAAACATTTTAGTATCTTTGATTTTGGGAGCACTAACCCACCATTGCCTTAATAATGGGAGGAAATATGGATGAGAGAACTACATACATTCAAATTTAAAAGATGGTCTATGTCTGTACCCGAAAAGAGATGAAGAATTAGTGATAGTTAAAGCAACATGAAAATGGTATGACCTTGAAAAGGATAATATCTCTGGCCCAAAAGTAAAATTCTAAATATTCCATATATGGGATATAAAGAACCTATCTAGTCTCTTGACAATCTGCAAGAAACCAAATCTTTTATTTGTCCATGTGAAAGCTCCATTATTTGGCACTATATCCTTTAAATAACTATTCATAACAGTAGTAGAAAAATCTTGCATTATTTTAAATGGTGGACAGATTCCACCACTCTTTCTACTAAACTTAATATAGAATTAAAATAAACACCAATAATAATGTTCTAATATTGTTGTTGTTGAATAATGCAAGTTAAGGCTGTCCATAACTTCTTTTTATCCTGGGTTGAGGTCAAACCATAAACATTCATCAAAGTAAAAGATATATCAAACTTTGTGACCTTCAACAACTGATAATTAATATCCTATACAACTAATTACCCTTGAATAACCTTGGGATTTCATAAAATAGAAATTCCATCCAATGCCCCAACACCTTGCCCATGTGAAAATTTCCACAAAGGAAACTTCTCAATAATTTTCTTATAAGACTGTTGTATACTAGAAATAGTATCTTCATAGAATTAGTATTGAACAATAAATGAAATAGAAACTAAATAAACCACAATATAGAAACTATTTAGCAAAAGAATGAACAATTGAGCATCCTATGGCTCTCTAACTAAGAGTGTTAATGTGAAGCTCTCAACAAGCTTCCATTAATGACAATCCTAGAATGAGAAAGTATGATAAGATAAGCTAATTAATTCAATTCCAAATAGAAATGCTCAAATTAACTTCTAAATTGTCTTTCTAGCTATAATTCTCAAGAGGTTAGATGCAATTCTTAGATTTGTGGATTGATTATTGATTTATTTTAGCCTTCCTTTTATAGATTTATGCAAGAAGAGGGGGTGTAGTAGAGTTGATCATGATTAAGCTTGAGTTGAGTCTTTGGTTCCACCCTTTGAAGACAATTTAAATATTGTGTCCTCAAAGCTTGGGACAAGTGGACAAGATTCTCTTTCACTTTGAGTGATTGAGATTGAATTTGGCCTGATCCATGTGAATGCATTTCCTTAAATCTCATTGGTTGAGGCTTTTTCCTCCCATTTGGTTGTTGAGAGAAATTAAGATTAATCAATTGATTTTAATTTATTTATTTAGCCATGTGCACCCCTTGAATGGGTTAATTTGATTTAACTCAAACTATATAATTAATTGGATTAATTTCACATTTATTTAATTTCACTTGATTTAATAGGTTTTAATTGATCTTTTGGCTTTAGATTTTGATTTATATTGAATTAAGACTTGATTTTAATTTTAATTGGCCAAATGCTTGTTTTGATTCAATTGCTTTGATTTTACCTTGATTAATCACTTGAATGATCTTTTCCATACTTCAGTGATGACAAATGCCCCTCTTTGAGTTGACATGCAAAGCGTGTCAATTCAAAGAATATCCTAATTCAACTAATAAAAGGTCCTAGTTTTGTTGATGGTCGATCTTGATGTTTGATAGAAGATGCAGTTTTGATGATGTGCAATATAAATCTGATGGTTGTTTTGATTGATTTGATGTCCTTGATGGTCGATTCGATTATAGATTCCTTGATACGGTACCTGATTTGATGTTGATTTGATGTTTGATGCCCCTTTCGATTGATAAGCAAAAAAATTTACATTGAAAGATTTTGCCACTGATTTGCTTATGCTGATGATGGTATAATAGCATGCCCCCTCGAGAAATAAATCAAAATTATTTTGGATAATTTAGTTGAGATTGGGAAATTTTGATTTGTTTCATGATATAGAAATTTGAAAATGCCTCAATCATGAGAGAATTTGATGAGAAAATATTTGATTGATGAGATGTTGTTGATGCTCCTGATAAGTTGATGATGGTTTGGTATCATTTGATGTTAGTCAGAATCACTCGGTTGATGTTGATGTCAATCTGATAGGATAAAGTTGATGGGTTAATATTTCGCTCTCAAGATCTAGAGAGACAAAATAATGATTTTCCTTTCTCAAGATCTAGAGTTAGGAGATTTGATGCGCTCAAGATGAGCAAATGGATGATAGGATAACTTGATTGACGTTAGATGATCAATTAGATGATTTGGTTGATTGATATTTGATACATGATATGATTAGATGTTTTGATGATACGAAGTTGATTGGATGTTCCCATGATGCCAAATTAGAGATTGGTAGAGGAGAAGGTGATGAACAAGATTAGATTTCCCCTATTTGATTAGCATGATTGATTATTGATGATGTCCTTAATGAAGAATGAATCATTTGATGGATCATGATTTGCATGTACTTGTATCTTGATGATGTTGGTGTACCTTTGATGATCATATTGAGCATGATTTTTTATGATGGATATTTTAGACATTGATGATGTTGATCAGGACTTTGATTATGTATTGATGGACATTTGATGATGTAAATCTCAAGAAATTTGATGATGTACCATTTGATGATATCATTGACTATTTGATGTATCTTGATTTGGTCTTTTGATGATGATAACTCTATCTCCTTTAGCTTTCCTCTTGCAATTTTGTTTTTATGCTAAGAAAGGCAAATACTTTAAATGCATTTAATCTAGGATGTATGCAGATAACTATCACCATTCAGAATTTGGAGCTTATTTTCATCATCAAGCTTTTGGAACATGAAATTGGTACAACCTTCACTGGTTCAACCATGATGATATGAATACCTCTTTCCTCAGAATTTAATAATTGTTAGTAAACAATCAAAGAATTGATCCCTTTCATATAAAAATGTCCTTGATGATTCTTTGATGATCATGTCATTAGACGGATTCACATACTGCTATGAATCAACATGGCAAGAACTCAAAAAGAAATCAAGAAAATATCATGTCTTTATCATTGCTCATCTAGTCCAAGACTTCATCGATTTGCTAAAAAGACATGGTTCCAAAAATTTAGTAACACTTCGAACATTTTTTATTTTGTTTGTAGATCCATATTTCAAAAGCTTCATCCACTTTGATCCTTAGTTATGTTTAAGCTTTTTATATTTTGATTTGATTTGTCAAATGTCATTGTTTAGCTCAAGTGTTTGGATGTTTCAAATGTGATATTGATCATGAAGTTCAAGTGTAGCAATTTTTCAATTTTGATGCAATGATTTGAGCCAATTGATGTTTGCTTTGCTAAGCTCGTTGAATTTGGATTGGTGCCCCCAATTTGATTTGGAAAAATTAGTGCTTTGTTGGGAAATGCAAATTTTGAGAGTTTATTTAAGATTTCCAATTTTTTAGATTTTTAGAATTTCAATTTTTTTGGATTTTTAGAGATTTTTTATGTTTTTAGATTTTTAGAGGTATTTGATGTTTTTTGATCTTCAGAGATATTTTTATTGTTTTTTTTGGATTTTTTTTATACCAATAGGCATATGAATAGCTTTCATAGGAGTGACTTTGATAGGAGCAGTTGAAGTTTGGGATAGATATGGAGACTTATGAAAAGTAGATGTTGGGGTACTTTGATCTTGACAAGGATCTTTTGATAGCCTAGGAAGAATACCTTTCTTTTCATTTTCAATAATTTCATTAGAGATGGAAGGAATACCTTGATATTACTTAGGAAATGGGTATGATATAGGAAGTGAAGGAATATGGGGTGTTTGAGATGGAAGGGTATCTTTTTGAAAGAAATGGAAGGGTATGAAAGGATCATCATGGGATTCTTGGGATATGGGACTTTGGTCAACTATAGGATAAAGAAGGATGTTATCTTGATCTTGATCCTTTATAAGACTTGTTTCTTTGCACTTTTGATTAGTCTCTTGACATGGAGCCACTTCTAGGGACAATGTAGGAGTTTCGATCCACACGAGGGATTCTTGAAGGGATGATGGATGCTCATTTGAAATAGGTACAATAGGCATTGTATCACATGAAGGCTTGAGGTCTATAACCTTTGAAGCATGAAAGAAGTTTGTAGCAAGATGTAGGTTAGCTTGGATATCTTTTAGAGGTAGCCCTTGAGGGTATACATAGTCATTATGAAAACTGTTTGGATCTTTGTTTGATGGAGGAATATTGGATAGCTTTTCTTCTATATGAAATGGAGGAATGGTAGAATAGGTGAAAGCTATAAGAGGACCACTACTAGACATGTGTTCATAAGTTTGATCCTTCTTGAGAGTAGTAACTTCATTAGATGAGTCATTAGGATCTTCAATTTTAATTAAGTCATCATCAATAAGATTTTGGATTTTATGTTTCAACTCCATGCAATCTGAATTTTCATGCTCATTATGTCTATGATATGCACAATAGTTGCTCAAAAATATAAAACCACATGAAGTGATTTGAGGCAACGTGATGAGATAATTTTCAAGGAGTTTTTCCAAAGTTGATTCATATGAAATTTCCAAAGGAGTAAATGATCTATCCCCAGGATATTTGGATGTATTTGTGTTTCTCAAAGAGTTTTCATAGGATGAATATTTTTGAGATGGGACTAATTCCTCTTGATTTCCTTGATCAAAGATGAGATTCTCTTGATATTTTAAAATAGGTTCTTTATCAAATATTGGTTTATCATTAGGATATTCTTGATCAAATATAGGGTTTTCATGATATTCTTTTTGATCAAATTTTGAATTATCAAAGATATGGGGTTCATGATGTTTTTCTTGATCATAGAGGTAAGGAAACAATGTTCTTAATGAGAATTGGTTGGATAATGTTTCCATTTCTTGAAATCTTGTGAATAGAATATTCTTTTGAATCTTTATGGTTAATTGATTTTTGGATCTTAATGGATGTTTTCTTTTTTTAATCAAAGACCTTCAAGCACAACACAATAATTTTATCAATTATCACAAGAAATTCTTCCAAGCAATCTACCTAAGGTCAAATTTGGCTTTTAAATTACTCTAATAAGGTAGGCTTGCTAATTTATCAAGGTATTTAATCCAGATTTTTTTCAAAATGGATATTAAACTTTCATCCTCCAAGTATATTAAGAGGCTTCCCACCACCAGTACATCAGAGTTTTGCGCAATTCGTGAGGACTACTCGAGGAAGATCAAAAATTTAGTATCCTTTTGTCACACACCCCATTAAGGATGCATGCATTTCATTTTATAGTGGGTTGGATTCTCATAGCAAAAGAAAGTGTATCCCACTTTGGGCCATCCCTCTCACCAGCCCTTTTAAGGCAAATCTTGGGAGGCAAGCCCAGCTACTAATCTAGCATGTTCATGTAAAAGCAAGAAAATGGAGTTAAGAGATAGGTTTTGGGAATTTTTTTCACCAAAAGGTGAAGAGCATATCCCTATCTATTTCTCAATTCCACAAACACAATTAACAATGTTCAATTTCCAACCCACTAACTAGTGAGAATTGAGTATTGCTACTCTTTTCTACAAACAAGGGGTTTATTTGATTATGTGCTTAATTTCCTTAACCTTTCTTTTAATCAAAGAATTTCAGCACTTTTGGCATTTTGATTCACTAAAAGAAGTGAAGAGCATAGGCCTAATGTTTAGTTCTTCAAACAATAATAGGCTATTTCTAATTACTAGATTTTGAAAATAACAAAGCCACAATTTAAGTTAAAAAAATGAGTAAGTTTAGGCTTACCTTTTCCTTGTAGCTAGCAAAAGGCTAGGGGCATTTTTGATTGATTTTCACTTTTTAAAGCTTACCTTGGCAATTGTTCCTTTCCAATGTACTTTTCCTCCAACAAGATAGTCAACAAAACCAACCACAATGAAGAAAGCAAAGTAAAATTGAAGAAACAAAGATAAAATTGAACTTTAATCCTTATTTGTCAAATTTAAGAAAAACTTGATTAAGGTGAAAAGATCCAATTTAAGGAAATAAATTTTGTTTTATAGGTTTCTACAACTTTGAGATAATGCTCATGTACCTGATTTTCTTGTTGTGAATCCTCAAGAACCAGCTTAATGTGAGCAATGTTCTCCTTTTTTATCTTCCTTGTCAAAGCTTTGCCTTCTTGATTCAATCTGCTCTTTGGTTTTTTTTTTACTTTTTTGTGATCACTCTATTAGAATAACTAAGAGGGGGATGAATCAAATAATCACTATCCCAAGTCAAAATGTATAATCCAAAAACAAATTACTTTAACTTCTGCTACTCAGTAACTTAAAATACTTTTATTGTCTATGCTTTTACTGATTACCAGTCTATAACATAAAATGATTACCGATCAAATCAAATATGCAACATGAAAATATGACATCAAACAAATATCACAATCAACACATAACACAAGATATTTAATGTGGAAACCCTGTGAAGGGAAAAACCACCTGGGACCGACAACCCAAAATATTCACTCTTCTGAAGTGAGTTCAGTGAAGACCCAACCCTGTTAAAGGTTACAAACACACTGTTAGGTGTGACCTTGTTAGAGGATTTTAGACCAACCATTATCGTCCAACTAGCATTCAATATGGGGTTGATAGGATAAAAATGTTCATTCTATGAATGATACATAAAAGACTTTCCTAGTCCACTCGGTTAAGAGATTTGGATGTGTACAATGGTTAAAATGTAACAGTAGGTGATTTGCCTTAATAAAACTTTAATTACAGATGTACAGATCAATGTTAGGCTTATTCAATCCTCTAATCATTAAAAAAAATTATTTCAATCAATATTCAGTAACTTACTGTCGCTTGGTAATAGCTTCTTGTCGCTCGGTAAAAACTCTACAGTTCGGTTCTCAATAACCAGTTTGATCAGATATGCATGAAAACTTGTTCACATGAAAATTTTGCAGTCTCCTTCTTCTGGCATAATTTTCATTATGAAACTCTAGTCTCTTATATAGACAAGCAAACCATTTTCTTCTCCTCCATCAAATTTTGCCGCTTAATCATCTTCATTGATTTTGCCACTTTAACATTCCTCAGCTAATGTGTCAATAACATGTTTAATTCTCATCCTTTAGATCTTTCTTGAATTTTTTTAGCCGTCGATCTTTGCAACAAACTTTATCTGTTACCTCGAAGTTATACACTTTCTAACTCATCAATCCTTATCGGCTAAACTAATCATTTAGTTCATTCTGTTATGCTTGGTTAACAAAAAAAAATTTCGGTGAACACAAGCTTGATTTATATTTTGCTCGTATACACTACACTCCGTCGGTGTATACTAAAATGCTTCATCAACCAATAACATTGCTTTGTGTCTTTCGGCTCTTTTCCCCATCATAGATGAATGCAACATAATCAAGTCAATATCATAAGGTCATAGACTCATCAATAATTTACCCAATGTATTCCTTATCCTCATCTGTCATATCCATCTTCCTTATGTAGATATTTCTATTCTTCCTCTCTTTCACTCCTTTTCTCCATATGTTTAGGTATAGTAACTTACAAGATAAGTGTTGTCAAACTAGTTGACATCAATGACAACATAATACTGATTTAATCATCTCACATATCTAATCCATCATCTTGGTGATCTCTAATCACAAATTCTTTAATTAGGTTCTAAATCAGTTATAGTTCATCAATCTCTCCCTTTGGCATTGATGGAAACTCAAGTAATATGAAATATACCATACACATACCAAACATTTATTCTACAACTCTGTGAACAAATGTTGTACAAGCTCTCCCTAGCTTAATATGTTTAATTACTACATTACTAAACAACATTATAAAATACAGCTTTGAAATTCTTCAAATATGCTCTTTTCAGCTCTCAGGTTCCTGCTTCTGTTCTTTAATGCTCTCCCTTTCTTTCAGATTATCTCTCCCTTAGATAGTTCTCATTGGTGCATATTGTTTCATATTGTTTATCTCTCCCTTTGACAACAATGCCAAAGAAACAAATAAACACACTACTCTGTAGTAGCCATGTAACTCTCTATTGTCCAATGCATTCTCTATATCTCTGTATACTGATATCCCAATATGTTCCAATTCTCCAAAATTTTCACAACCTTAGACATGATCCAAAGTGTGAACTATGTTGCATCAACATGAATGATCTTCTGATAAGATTAGGCTGATGCAACATCCAGATCACATTACTGACCGGTAGATAGGAGATGGACCCCAAGTCTAGTCCTTAAGTATTCAAATGTATCCTTCAGTAGTGGCTTTATAAATATGTCTGCAAGTTGTTCTTTTGATGTAACAAATTCTAGCTTCACTTTATTCTCCTATACTTGTTCTCTTAAGTAGTGATACTTAATAGATATCTAATTTGTCTTAGAGTGCATCACTAGATTCTTTGAAATATTAATGGCACTTGTGTTGTCACAATATATAATCACCGGCTCAGTGATTACCTCATTCATACCTTCCAACACTTGCTTAATATATGAAATGTTTGAACAATTTGTAGCAGTAGAAAAATACTCTACTTCAGCTGTAGACTGAGAAATACAAGCTTTCTTCTTACTTGTCCAAGTAACAAGTCTTTCACTAAAGAAAAATGCTCCTCTGATGGTACTTTTTCTGTCATCCACATTTCTAGCCCAATCAGTGTCGGTATAGACCTTCAGTTCAAACTTGTCTTCCTTAGGATACCATATTCCATAATCTTCTATTTTCTTTAGGTATCTTAAGATTCTTTTCGTAGCAACCATGTGTGATTCTCTAGGGTTTGCAAAAAATCTAGCAACAATTCCCATAGCATGTGCTATATCTGGTCTACTGTGAACTACATACATTAACTTACCAATCATAGATTGATACAGTGTCTAGTTTACCTCTGTAGTTTCATCTTCCTTAGTCAATTTACATCTAGTAGCCATCAGTGTTGCCATAGGTTTAGCATCTTCCATGCCAAATGTCTTCAATACTTCCTTTATATATTTATATTGTGTGATGAATATCTCATCACTCTGTTGAATCACTTGTAGTCCTAGAAAGAGTTTAATCTCTCCAAACATAGACATTTCAAACTCTTTTCTCATCTCATCAGCAAAGGCTTTACATATGTGATCTTGACCTCCAAAAATAATATCATCCACAAATATTTCAGCAATAAGAATAGTATCATCAGTATCTCCTTTCATATACAAATTGTTGTTCTCACTAGTTCTAACAAATCCAATACTTAAAAAATAAGTATACAGCCTCTCATACTAGGCTCTCAGTGCTTGCTTCAAACCATATAAAGGTTTATGTAATTTACATACCATGTCTTTGTTTTCTAGATCAACGAACCCTTTAGGTTGTTCTATGTAGACTTCTTCTTCAAGTATTCCATTCAAAAATGTTGACTTCACATCCATTTCATAAAATTTGAATTTCTTGTGTGCAGCATATGCAAGTAGCATTCTAACACCTTCTAATCTAGCAATAGGTGCAAATGTTTTTCCCTAATCAATGCCTTCCTCCTGTGCATCTCCCTTGCATACCAATCTAGCTTTATTTCTTGTTACCTCACCATTTTCATTCAGCTTGTTCCTAAATATCCATTTAGTACTGATAACATTCTTGTCCTTAGGTCTGGGTACTAAACTCCAGGTTTTTTTCTTCTCTATTTGTTCTATTTCCTCTTTCATTGCATTAATCCATTCATCATTCTCTAATGCAACTTTTACATTCTTCAGTTCAAATTCACAAACTAGACATGTACCTTGTTTTGTCTTACTCCTTATTTGCATGCTAGCTTGTCTATCTCCAATAATTTGTGTCTCAGGATGATGTCTCCTGACAAATCTTGTGAGTACTTGGTCTCTTCTTTCTTTTTCATCCTAGTCAGGTTCATTTTCTTGCTCGGTAGGTCCATCCTTCTTGTCGATTTCTCTTTCCTATTCCTCTATATTGTTTTCCTGCTAACTAATTGTTATAGTCTATGGCTTCGGTAGATACTTTGGTTGTTCAATGTAAGTGAATCTACCATAGTCTTCTAGTTCCTTTCTACTTTCCTCTACATTCTTTTCATCAAACTCATCAACTCAAACATTAGTACTTTCAATCATTTTATTAGTAGCTTTATTTAGACACTTATATGCTTTGCTTTTACTGGAATATCCTAGAAATATCCCTTCACCTTTTGAGTCAAAATTCCTATTTCTTTCATCTTTCAGAATAAAACATTTTCTTCCCAAAATTCTAAAATAACTTACAATAGGTTTGTGTCCAAACCATAACTCATAGAGTGTCTTGTTAGTGTCCTTCTTCAGTTGTACTTAGTTTAGAACATAAATAGTTGTACTGGTAGCTTCTCTCCAGTATGTCTGAGCAACATTCTTTTGCAACATTAGTGTCCTAGCATAGTCAACTATTGACCTATTCCTCCTTTCAGCAATACCATTTTGTTGAGTTGTCCTCAGTGCAGAGACCTGTCTTTTAATACCATGCTCATTATAGAAATTAGTAAATTCATCAGAGATAAATTCACCTCCTCTATCAAATCTTAGGCATTTCAATTCTTTACCAATCTCTTTTTCTACTTTAGCTTTATACCACTTGAACATCTTAAATGCTTCAAATTTTTCTTTTAGAAACATAATAGTCATCAATATAGTATAGTCATCAACAAAAAGAATAAAGTATCTATCACCATAATAACTCTGAGTTCTCATAGGACCACATAGGTCGATATGAACCAAATCAAGTATCTTCTTTGTTGAATAATCCTTGCTTTTGAAACTAGATTTGGTCATTTTACCTTTCTGACATTCATGACACATAACATGATCAAGTTTTGACAAGTTAGGCAGACCTCTAACTCTTTTCCTTTTACTAATCTTAATCATGTTATCAAAATTCACATGGCATAACCTTTTATGCCACAACCAAGCATCTTCATTTTTCATCAACAAGCAAGAAGACTCATCAGTATCAAGATAAAATAGATTACCTCTTGATTGTGCACCAATTCCAACTAGTCTTCCTCCATCATCAAAAATTTTCACTTTCTTGCTCTTAAAAGAAACTCGGTGACCTAAATTGTTCAATTGTGCCACACTTAACAAGTTATAGTTCAGTCCATCTACCCAATAAGAATTTTCACATTTTATTCTATCATTTATCATCAGGGATCCTTTACCTCTTACCATACAGGGCGTATCATTACCCGTCTTAATAGATCCTCCATTTTATTCTTCAAGTTGATCAAATTTATCTTCATCACCAGTCATGTGATGTGTACAGCCACTATCTATGATCCATGTATCATTTTTGTTAACTTTAGAGATCAGTGTTATTTCTACATGTTTTTCCTCTTCCTCGAAGTCATCTTTCATAGCACAAATACAACTTCTACATCATCATCAGAATCAGATTCAGATTCATTATCTTCAGCTATGTAACATACCTTCTTGCCTTTGTCATTATTGTCTCTCTTGTCTCTATTTTTGTATCGGTAGCTCCTATTAACTCTCCTACCATAGCTTCCTTCATATCAGTCTTTGGTTCTTTTATTATCTTTCTTATGTAGACATCTAGTAGCAATGTGGCCAACCTCTTTACAGATAAAGCATGCTAAAGGTAGCTTACCTCTATATCTCCCTTTTCCTTTAGGTAACCTTCTGGCCATAAGATCTTCAAGTTCATCAAGCTCATCATCGATATTGCTATCACTATCATCATTCTTATTATGCATGCTACTAGACTTACCAATCTTCAGAGAAGACATGAAAGCAGACTCAATAGTCGGTACAACACTATTATCAAAGTTATTCAATTCAAAGGTTGTGAGCTTACCAATCAGAGTGTCAAGAGTAAGGTTGGATGCAGACCTTGTTTCATGAATTGTAGAAATCTTGATTGTATAAATTGGCATTAAAGTTTTGAGAATCTTGCTTATCACTGTTTCATCATTAATAACACCATCTGATGCTCTAATAGCATGTACTACCTCTTTTAGTCTATTTGTGTATTGCACAATATTTTCACCTTCCTTCATCTTCATATCATCGAATCTGCCCCTTAGGCTTTTAGCTCTGGCTCTTTTAACATTCACATCACCACAGTAAACTTGAGAAAGTTTATCCCACATACCTTTGGTAGTAGTGCATCTTTTAATATCTTCAAATTTGGCATCAATACAAGTAGCAGCAATCTCCATCATAGTAACATTGTGTTCATGCCTCTCTCTTAGTTGATTAAGACTCAAGGGACCAGTGGTCAGTTCAATGTAGTCATTCTCCATTAGTTCTAGTGTAGAATTCCCAATTCCAGATATGTGCAACTTCATTTGACTTTGCCTTACTGTGAAGTTCTCTTTGTTTAGTCTTGGCACTTCCCTCTTATACATTTTGAGATCTTTGTGCTGAAGTCCTTAAAACTCTATTCCAAGCAACCAACACTCTGATGCCAATTGTTAGAATAACTGAGAGGGGGGTAAATCAGTTAATCATTGTCCCAAGTCAAAATGTATAATCCAAAAACAAATTACTTCAACTTCTACTACTCAGTAACTTAAAATAATTTTACTGTCTATGCTTTTACCGATTACCAGTCTATAACATAAAATGATTACCGATCAAATCAAATATGCAGCATGAAAATATGACATCAAACAACTATCACAATCAACACATAACACAAGAGATTTAACGTGGAAACCCTATGAAGGGAAAAACCACCTGGGACCAGCAACCTAAAATATTCAATCTTCTAAAGTGAGTTCGGTGAAGACCCAACCCTGTTAAAGGTTACAAACACACTGTTAGGTGTGACCTTGTTAGAGGATTTTAGACCAACCATTCTCATCCAACCAGCATTCACTATGGGGTTGATAGGATAACAATGTTCATTCTATGAATGATACATAAAAGACTTTCCTAGTCCACTCAGTTAAGAGATTTGACTATGTACAATGGTTAAAATGTAACATTAGGTGATCTTCCTTAATACAACTTCAATTACATATGTACGGATCAATGTTAGGCTCATTCAAT